>JAHLJS010000005.1:70491324-71233566 GCA_038502445.1 Eremochloa ophiuroides
CTCACCACTCAGGTAGTCACTACTCACTACCCACCCACCACTGTTGCATCGTGTTGCTCTGCATGCGACGATGGCGGCGAGCACCACCACGACGCCCACGATGCCGGCGACGGTGACGCCTCTGCCGGGCTACGGCTACTACCAGGGCTCTGCGGCGGGCGCCGAGTCACCGCACAGCTCCTCGGGGTCCATCGGCGCCTTCTTCGGGGTGCTCGCGGCGGTCCTGGTGCTCACCTTGCTGTCCTGCGTCTTCGGCCGGGTGTGCGCGGCCCACGCCGAGGGGCCCGACGAGCGGTACGACTGCACGAGGCTGGCCCGGCGGTGGTGCGGCAGGCGGGCGCCTCGCCGGACCGCTGTGAAGTGGGAGGCGAAGGCGCCGCCCGTGCTGGAACTGGAACTGGAAGTGCCCGCCGCATTGCCACCGCCGCCCGAGGAGCCGTAAAGAAGCTCCCGGGCGCCGAGGTTCTTGGCCCTTTGCTTCTTTCTGTTCATTGCCCTTTACTTCATTTCTCTTCTGAGTTATTACGATTATTAGTAGGATAGTTTGATAGGAGAAAGAATCCATTGCATCACAAGTCACCAGATGTTGTCTGATCTATACTATTGTTTAGCACGGGATAGAATGCTTTTTGTTATATATATTTCAAACCTCCCAATTGTTCTGTACTCGGATCAACTAGTGCATGATATGATAAATGATATGCATAAACCACGTCCGAACCATTATCCTCATTAGATTTAACTGAAGAGACGTAGCAGTTGTTACATTCATGATGAATAGCAGTTTGGCAGTTTCAGTGTATTACAAATGACACCTTTCAGTCAACAGCTCTGAAATCATATATCAGACCGAACCCTGAAGCTTCAAAGAGAGGCGGCAATCCGGAGTCCTGATCTAAAGAATGAACCCTGATCTGAACTGTGATGACAGTTCTTTGCTATTTTGTATTATGGAGTGAACCCTGAAGCTCCAAACTGAGGCGACAATCCGGAGTCCTGATCTGAAGAATGAACCCTGATCTGAACTGCGATGAAGTTCTTTGCTGTTTTGTGCTATGGATTGAACCCTGAAGCTGCAAACTGAGTGCTGATCTGAACCGTTCGTGCCGCGGAGTTAGGTACCTATATGGCATAGTTCGGTGACAACAATAAAGAACCCCCCCCCCCCCCCAACACACACACACATGGGCACCAGACTTCCCCGTGGTCACCAACAACCATTCTCCCGTCATTCGTCAGGATCATGCGCGATGCCATATTTGCCAAATGGTCAGGCCGATCTGTTGCGTTCTTTCATGGTTGCTTCGGCACGTACGCAAGCCTTCGGAAATGGGGCCGAGACCAATTAAAAATACTAGGTTGAGAGGGTAATTGACAGTGACCGAACAACAACTAAAGCAGGAGCACAACTAGCTGAGCCCGATGATTCCACCTTTGATCGATTGATAGACTATATTTTAATTTCCACTAAGTTTACTGACAAATATGTCAAGTATTTACAAAACTTAATAAATATATTCATATAATATATATTTTAAGTTTGATTTCATGGAACTACTTTCACGTTCAAGTATCAATCTATTCTATTCTATGAACTTGGTCAACAAATACCTACAACTATAACTGGATGTATTTGGTAAGCCCCTTCCGGAGGAGCCAGACCTGTAGTAGGAGAGGAGGCTTACCAAACACACCCTTATAAGTAAGGGCGCAGTAATAAACTTACAGTAGTACTTGAAACAAGCTCGGTAAGGACCAAGTTAGATGTGGGTAGGAATGACAACGGTAAGATGCAAATGGAGTAAATATCAATCCACCATGAATTGTCTAAGAGGAATAACTCATATCAGCACTCATATTCGTCGGTAACTTTTTTCACCCATAACTACTCAAGTTCGGTATGTCATAGGTAGGTATCCACACCCACGAGTTAGATTTTGCCTAGATTGCCTAAGCGAGCGGTGATAGTGGTCGGATCGTATCCCTTCCTAGAGGTGCTGCTTTGGAGATCCCACACTGAAGACACGAAAAGCAGTTGAGGTCTAAAGGATGAATGGGTGATGATGGGCGTAGTTTGCCACTGATCATGGCCGCCGATGGTCGAGACAAGTTGAGTGAAACGCCGAATCCAACGGCTTGAGGGTCTTTGCTAGAGACACTCCCGCAATTTTTCCACAAGATAAGTTGCCAACTAAAGTTAGACTTTTCTAGACTACACATATCATAGAGTAAAAAAAAAGCAAGTTTTCTAAGATATGGTAAATTGCGACTCCACAACGTTAAGCCACGCTTGGTTCGTTGTTCCAGTTATTTATGCCAACTACTTTATAAGTCGTCATGTCTTAAATTTTGTATCACTTTAGTGGTGAAGTATGATCTAAGGCCGGTTTCAATGGCGAGTTTAATAGCGTTGTTTCCAAGACTGACATGTCACATGGAGTAAAATGAAACTCGAATGAAACTTTGCATTGAGAGTGAGAGTTTTATTAGCATTAAATTTCATGACTCATAGAGAGTTGGTAACTGTGACAAGAAAGTTTCATATAGATAAAACACATTTATTCTCTTTCTTCTTAAATACGCTCTCATGTCATCGAATATGACTATGTGGCAACCTATTTAATGCAAATGAAACTCCCATTTAGACTGACCTAAGTGTTATGGCTCTATTTCTTAGTCAAATAAGAGAAAATTAGTTCTTAGGTCAAAAAAAAGTTCAGCTTAGTTTATTAACCCTGTTTTGTTTGAACTTACTTATTTGGCCCCAAAACAATTTGGGTTTAGTTTTTTTTTGCCTTCCATTAGTTTATAGAGCATAGTTAATTGGTATGTGAAACGACTCTTTTACCCCTGGTGCTAGGACAGCCTACGATCAATGCAAATAAACCATCCGGTACAAGTTCAAACTTGCTACAGGGAACCAAGCCAACATTCGGCCATCGCGCTCGCGCCCATACCAGGCGTGGGGCAGGGCCCATAATCAGGACAAGTCAAGACCCGGCCCTTCCGAGAAAGCAACTGTGCGGCCTGGCCCATACCTGGCTTACCCGGGGCGTGGCGCACTGGCGGGATGCGGTGTGCGCGAGTCCGCGTCTCTCTGTCGGCGGCTGCCGTCTGGTCGCCTCGCTCGGCTCCACCGCTCCAGCCTCCAGGTCAGTTTCGGCACGCTTGACAGGGCAATATTGCTGTCCGACCAGGTCGGACAGCAACCCCCTTCCGACCACCCCCTCCTCCGCGCGCCCCTGTTCATTTCCTCACCGTGCTCGCGTCCACGCCCGCCCCGTCGCCGCGCCCGAGCTCGCCCCCTCACTCCGGCAACTTCTCCGGCGGCTATAGAAGGAAGGGGCCGGCCGGGGGAGGCAGGGAACGACAGGCGGCGGGGATGGTCGCCGGGCGGTTTTGGGGCCCTGGCGGCGGCGGCGGCGGCCGGGCCAGGCCTAGGGCGGGGACGTCGTGGTCGCCGGCGACGATGGTGAGGTGCGGCGGCGACGGGATTGGGGCCGGGGAGGGGAAGATGGGGGCGCCGCGGCGTGGGCGGTGGGCAGCGGCGGGGGCGAGGGGAAGGGAGAGGAAGAAGAAAAATAGATGCCCCCCCCCCCGGGAGCCGCACTGCCGTTATCCATGCTTGATGCTGCTAGCCTGCCTTGCTACCAGTAGTATTCGATCTTGTGATTCATGGGTGAAACCTGATATTATCAGCATAGGAATAGGAGTGGCGGACAGGAAGACACAGGCTGCTGCGACTGCGATGACGACACGATCGCTACCTGCTCGAGTTCACTAGCCTCTCGTGGTCGCTGCTTCTACGTTACACGAAGGCGAAACGCCAAAACCCCTGATCTGGCTGGCGATCGCATTGCACGCCATAAACCCGGCGCCGCCAAAGCGGGTGCCCATCATTTATGTTGCTCCCTAGTCCCTCCCGCGCCAATGCCGATCGATCACGCATTTCCATCCGGCTTCCAGCAGCCGGGGCTGAGGCGCGGACGCGCGGACACGGCTACTCGCCCCCCGCATCTGGGGACCGCCACGGCGCTGTGCGGCTGTGCGCGCGCCTCCCTCATCTGCTGGTGAGGTGATGCCGTGATGGTAACTTTGAGCTCATCCATCCTGCTCGTGGTTCGCCGAAGCCGCTGGGACAGTTTCGTGGGAGAAAAACCCTCGTGAGTCGATATCTCACCAGAAAAGCGAGTCTTGATAAATCTCGATCGTCTCCTGCTTAAGCACCTGCTAGTGAACAGGAGTAGAACTTCACGTCGGCACAAGCGTACTGTAACTCGGTGATTGTCAACAACCTGTGATCCAACAAGTGGATGAGGTGATACCGTGATAGATTTCTGACGTTGATGGACCTTGGATGGCTGATGAGCCTTGCTGCCTGCTGGTACGCTAACGCCTAACCGTGTGTCTCAGGCCAAACCAACGACGCCTCTGCAGGCTATTCTGAAAGTCTGCGAAGCTACTACCTCGAGTGACATGGAGGCACAGTGCTTATATGAACGTCGAGTAACACGGTGGTGCATTGCAGATCCACGGTAGTGCGTCGCAGAAGGCTACCTCTCGGCGATAGAATCTCAGTCTGCCAGGCAGTACCAACAGTAGCGCTGAGTTCGATGCCACCACTGCCAAGTACAAACGTCACCTGTGCCAACGTCCCCGTGCCCTCTGGCACCTGCCGCCGCCGCACGTATACCCGCGCGCCGCGTCCGCTTCACTCTTGAGTCTTGACCACACACGCCCGTGCACGCGAGTACGCGCCCTGGCGCCTGGCGCCTGGCGCCCCTGCCTGCCCGGTCGGCCGGTCGGTGCTGCGCCCCCTGCCCTCGCGCACGGCGCACCCGCGATAAAACGCAGACGCAGCTCATTTACGCAGACGCCGGCCGCTCGGCGTCGGCGGGCGTCCCCAGCGGACCAGCAGCGCCCGCACCCGCCGCTTTGCCAAAAGCGCCGCGCAACGCACCAGCGCCACCCTGCTGCCTGCCAACCTCTTAAAAGCGTCTCGGCACTTCGGCTCCGCGTCGGCCACTAGTAGCGCCAGAAGGCAAACCCATCAAATACTCTGGCCGCGCGCGCGCGCTCGCCCTCGGAACCTCCCATTATTATTGCCATCACGCGCCGCGCGCACGCCCACACGACGCACGCTACGCTACGCAAAGGGATCAATCCCATCCCAATCCCACCATGGCGAGAGCCTTCCGCGCGGCCTCCCCGCTGCCCCTGCCAAGCTCGAGGAGCGCTGCCGCGGGCGCGGCGACGAACGGCGGCGGCGGGAGAGGGAACTTCCCGTGGCTGACGAAGAAGAGCTCGGGAAAGCCGCCGGCGCCGAGCGGGGCCGGCCAAGGCCAAGAGAGGAGCAAGGGTGACGAGCCCGAGGGCGCGAACGCCGCCGTTGCCGCCGGGCCCGGGTCCATCGAGCAGTCTCCGTCTCCGTCTCCATCGTCGTCGTCATCGTCGAGGAAGCGCGCGGACGCGCTGGCGCGGCTGCGGGCGGCGTTCCTGGCGGCGATCACGCACCGGCGGCGGCGGCGGCAGCTGGGGTCGTGCGTGACGGGCACCATCTTCGGCCGCCGGCGCGGGCGCGTGCACGTCGCGCTGCAGACGGACCCACGCTCCGCGCCCGTGCTGCTCGTCGAGATGGCCGCCTACTCCACCGGCGCGCTCGTCAGGGAGATGTCCTCCGGCCTCGTCCGCCTCGCGCTCGAGTGCGAGAAGACGCCGCTCGCCGCCGGTACGTACGCTCGCCGTGTCACGCTGACTGACGTCACACATGCATAAATGATTTGACTCCACTTCAAATGATTTGACTCCACTTCTGCTCATGCAGGGGAGAAGCGGCGGGGCCTGCTGGAGGAGCCGACGTGGCGGGCGTACTGCAACGGCCGCAAGTGCGGGTTCGCGGTGCGCCGGGAGTGCGGCGCGGAGGAGTGGAGGGTGCTCGGCGCGGTCGAGCCGGTGTCCGTGGGCGCCGGCGTGCTCCCGGACGACGTCGCCGGCGCCGGAGCCGAGGAGGGCGACCTGATGTACATGCGGGCAAGGTTCGAGCGCGTGGTGGGCTCCAGGGACTCGGAGGCGTTCTACATGATGAACCCCGACGGCAGCGGCGGACCCGAGCTCAGCATCTACCTTCTACGAGTCTGATCGACCGGCACTGGCGGGCCGGGTGGACAAGGACATTGCTGATCGAGAATGCTTCAGCTTGCAATTGCATTCCACCTTTGTATGTAGTGTACGCATGCATGCATAGTCTGGTTGGTTGGGATCTTTTTGTGTAGTTGTGTTTCACGTAATTTGGAGAACGGTGGGGTGTCTTGGCAAAGGTGTATGTAGTATTACTGATCACTTACATGGTTAAGGACTTAAGGAGGTTGGTGGTCTGGTCTCTGGCGTGCGCTCGTGTTTCCTAGAAAACTCTCTAGTTTGCGAAATCTTCCCTTCGATCTGTGAATTGTGATAAAATGGCTTGGAAAACTGGATATCTTTACTCTCTGTTTTTTTTTTTTTTTTGGAAAGAGCCGTAGAATAGTATCAGTGACTCCACTGCATGATGAGATGCTAACGAGAACGTGATAGTGCAGTGTAGTCTCTTGCTGCGTTAATTGTTCAACAGGAATTATACTGTCAAATACTGTATGCCATAAGTTTGAAGCGACTGGTTCCTTAAAATTTTGTTGTATCTATTGCTCCAAACAAGAGAGATTATGGAATCTGGTACCGTAGTACTGTTACATTACATATACGCCTGCAAGTTGCACAGGCTGAGTCGGATTCAGTTCCATATCAAATCTTATTTCGCTATAAAGATAATTAAGAACTTTCACTGTATCTCCTTCGTTGTCCATTTATTTATTTTCTTTTTTGACTAAAGCTAATAATTACTCCCTAGTATTGCTCCAATACTATAATACGTACTACCAAGTGGATATATCCATTACTATTGCCCCCCTGGTGTGGGCGCAGCCAGCAGTGTACATGCATTTTCCCTGAGATTTTTTTTTTCATATATACTCCGTATGTACGAAACCTGAGGCATGGGACCTTTAATTGGTGGATTCCTATATTCCTGAATCATGAGTGTAGGCAAAGTATATTCCATTCCACTGTCATTGTGTCGGGTATCAAAGTATGTGGTATCCACCTTCGATGTAAAACACACATTCCCAACACGGCCCGGCCCAGATAAGACCAGCGGAAGCCCTCGAAGGCCGCACCTACGGAGGCCCATGACGACGCTGCATCAACGCCAGCCTACCCTCGGGGAAGTGGCACCCTCGGGCGCCAATTTTCCGATTCGCCCAAGCCTCCCCGAGAGAGATCGGAAAAGCTGCACCCTCGGGCGTCGATTCTCCGATTCGCTCGAGCCTCCCCGAGAGAGCTCGGGAAAGCGGCACTCTCGGACGCCAATTCTCCGATTCGCCCAAGCTTCACCATCCCCCTCGAGCGCATTCTCTCAAAGACATCACATGCATAGTTGACGTCAGCAGAGCAATCTTGCACCACAAGGGACCTCTCTGACCACTTTACAGGCATGGTCCCATCGGGTGGACCCCTCGACACAACAGCGCCCCAAACGCGCACGTTCGCCGTACCAACTGCCCAATCTCCTCTGGCAGGCGATCTGACGGTCCTCCTCCTCCCACGCCGCTACAGAGACAGTCAACCGTACGGCTCCCCGGGCTGACGAGGAGATTCGCCAACTACGACGGCGACTGCCATACCCCGGCCACACGTGTGACACCAGGAAATGGGGAACGACAGTCGTCCGGCTAACCCGGGGGAATGGGCAAGCCTTACAACTGGTCTTGCCAACCCCCTGGATTGTACCTCACAGGGAAAAAGAAGCGCCCGAGGGAGGACACTCCCCCCGTTCTGTCCCATCAAGCCCCCGACGGCACCAAGGCTTACCGAGCCTCGGGAGCTTGTACCTGGAGGTCAACCTATCTACTCGTTGCACTGCGCAGGGACGAACGCGACAGCATAACGTATCGCCATGCAGCCAACCATGACCAGCATTGTGAGGCGCTTTGGAACTCACCAATGGAACAGTGGTGGATCGGCTGAATGACTAATACCATGCCGCCGAGGCGCCAAGACGAAGGCGTGGCTGACGATCGCCACCAGTCATCACCAACTCCGCCATGCCGAGCACTCTAATACAGGGCAATACATGTAACTCTAGCCGTTCCCTTGTAACTATAAAAGGGAGGGTAGAGGCCGATCACAGGGACACTCACGGCTACTCCACAACATACTACAACAAGCAATCTGTACACACTAGACACTCACAAGTGACTTGCGAGTACTTCTCTCTCGCCTAGCTTGTAACCCCCTACTACAAGCACCCCGGTGCAAGGCAACACGACTCCCCTCTTCACTGGACGTAGAGCTCTCTTGGTCTGAACCAGCATAGAACCTGTGTTCTCCCTTTGCACAACATCCAGAGCCTCGACCACAAAATACAAAATCACTAGCCGGTGTTGGTACTCGCTAAAACTAGCACCGACACATTGTTAGTATAATTTACACTGCAGTAGTCTTTTATCATCATCAGGCTTCACTAAGCAGAACCAATGATGATCCGAACGGCTTAATCTGTACCTGCAAATAATTTGGCAGGTAGCAAAGCTCTGTACCAGCTGAACTACATTTCTTAGTCTGTGCGAAAAGCTGAAACACAATATTTTAGGAGTACAACTATCCAAGTGCGTGGTCCTCTTGGTTGGTCTATTTTTAATTAAAAGACAAAAGGACTATATGGGGCCATCCGGCTATGGGAGCCTTAATGATTTTTTACATATTCTATGGTCTATAGCTAGAGCATAACTGAAAGGGTCCTTTACATTTTACAAATCCCAAGTAATTCCTCCACTTATTCCTCATCATTAGGGCTTCACAATGGAAGCACCCTTTTGCTCTCCTCCCTTTTCATCCGTGCCGTTGCCGGGTGGGCGAGAAAGCAAGGGCTAAGGTAGGCCCCCACACCCACACCCCCGGGGCCCGGGCAAGGAAAGGAAAAAGATGCGGTGGGTGGGCCAGGACGAGTGCGTGGCGTGGAGATGGCATGGCCCAACAAATGGAATGTCCATGAGGAAAGCTAGTGCCCAGGGTTTGTTGGGCCGCGGAGAGACCAGTTGGATCTTTAAACCCGCGCTAGCCCTACTACTACTACGCCTGGAAAGAGGAAAGCTTTTAAAGCCCAAGCGACGACTATCGTTTACTTAAATCAAGCGCCAACGGCCGAGATATTCCCGCGCACGCATCATTGCGTCGCAGGGTGTAAAGCTTTGCCGCTTGCACGCCTGCTTCGTTTTTGCATGCCTCCGTGGGCCCCGCCTGTCATATCTTGCATTCTTGCTTCGCCGAAATGGAGTGCCTGGGGAGCTGGGGATGGGCAATTGGGTGAGCCCATGGACGAGCGACGGCGACGGTGACGGTGACGGCGACCACACGCATGCGCGGCTGTCGGATTCAGAAAGGGGGGATGATCAGAGATCGCTGCATAATGTCTGGTAGAAGTCATCAGCAAGTGGCTACCAATTCAAAATGGGCTGAGATGCAAGCTCGCTTAGTGTAGTCAACTTGGGAAGGATGAGGAGTGTGAAACGACTCACGGCTGTTTTAGAGGCGTTTAGATGTGTACAAAAGCTTACTGTATGCTGCTTGAGAGATCACAGCATAATGTCATGGCCGACAGACTTCAAATCAGGGTAGGACTGACGTCGCAGCCTACTCCAGACCCAAGAGACAAGTCCTAGCAGTAGCCACTAAATAATCACACGACCATCAAGGATTTAAGGTACATGCTCTTCCTTTTCAGAAGTGGAATTCTGCACATGCAGCAACATTATACCTCGCCGTCTAATCCTTTGACCTCACATGTAATATTCCGTCGTTATTCATTCCCACTCGGTTTCATGGCCTCTGTCGTCACACTTTGCGCTTTGGAGTAGGAGTACTGCTAGTCTAATCTCTTCCGTAACACGCCTCGAGTTGGACCTGCCATTGTGCCGTAAAGAACTCAACGGAGTGTCCACTCCAGTGGTACGTACATGCCTACATGGTATCCAATCATCAGATGCTCATCTACTTTCAAGAGTATCGGTGCAGGCTGAATTGTTTAGCAACGCTGCGCTGCTATTCAGGAAAAAAAGAAAGAAAAGAAGAGGTCGTCTGGCGGTTCAGAGAATGTGTAGGCCGGCACCGGCAGGCGGCAGAAGAGGCATGAATGATTAGCATCAGTACTTTTTGGGGCAAGTTGTATTGACAAGTTTTACAAGTACAGTATGTGGCACTGTCAGTATTCAGAAAAGTAGAATTCAGCTGCTCCTACAGGCTTGTGCACGAGTGCGCGCGCACCTCAGTCCTTGGATTAAGGACCGCCTTGGAATGTGCAGCATCGTCACTCTCTCCCTCTTCTTATCCATTGTTTCGAATAATAAATAATACGGTGTGCTGTATATATAATCCAAAGCATATCCATCTTTCGTAATGGAAGCTCACAATTAGTGCCGCATGTACACAGGGCGATCACTTGTACTTGTAGTAGTGTTCTCTTTTGAGCATCATTGTGAATTCATTGCAGGTTTGCAACATGTCTGGCACTATCATCATCGCGCTCCGAACAAGGGATGCATATGGTCGCCTGGTTATTTCCTCCTCATTTACCAATTACCGCGACAGTACAAGGAACAGAGAGAATGTTTCGTGGGTCTGAGGGGCCTAATCTTGTCTTGGCTTTGTGCTTGATTGCTTCTTTCATGTTGGGGGTTCAAGGTTCATGGATAGACGGATGGACAGCTACCGTGTAGGAACCATGCGCGGCATTTCGCTTGTGGACGTGGGCCCTAGTATTGTCGTTTGCAAG
Organism: Eremochloa ophiuroides; assembly: GCA_038502445.1. Taxonomy (NCBI): domain Eukaryota; kingdom Viridiplantae; phylum Streptophyta; class Magnoliopsida; order Poales; family Poaceae; genus Eremochloa; species Eremochloa ophiuroides. Next base: position 70,502,186 of record JAHLJS010000005.1, read on the forward strand.
TTTCGTGGCGAATTCCGTCCGCACCAGCACCGCCTGTGCAACCTTTCCGAGAATCCGAGTTCCACCTTTTCTTTTATTTAAACTTTTTTGAGAATTTGTGGGGGCAAAAGCGTCAGGTCTGAGGGAGGCTGGATTTGCTTTGTGCAACTTCAACATCCTGTCACTCATCTAAAAATTCAATACTAGCAGTCCTAAACATGTAATTGGTGTCATCTTGGCCATTAGCTCTCAATTTTTTATACTCGGCACGGTGGTGTCCTAAGCTCCCAAGGTTTGATATTTGACTCTCCAAGCTTAAGATTTTGTCAAATTCTACTTGACAAATTTTGTGATTTGCCAACTCGCAAAACGATATGCCAAATAAAAAAAGTCTCTCTTCAAGAGTTTGACATTTTTAACTTGTAGAATAAAAAGACCCGTTAACGAAACGAAGAGCCACGCTAAGAGAACGAAGAGCCCTGGATATCAAGCCGTCTACGCGCGCGGAGGGATATATACCAAGTTGCTATTGATGTCAAGTTATTTTATCAAACTGTTGGAGGCTATTTTTTTATTTGAAAAAAAATATATGGATAATAAGTTGAGATAGCAAACTCTTGAAGATGCTTATCTCGATTCCAAACTTGGACATCAGCACACAATTAGCATGTACCGTTAGTGCCATTTGTGTGTTAATGTGCAAGTTAAATGATACCACTGCCCGTATCAGTTTGGGGATCTCCGAATATTTAAATTCTAGAGTTGGAAATCAAAGTGACACCGTCATACAGGTTTTGGAGACTTAAAATAACAGAGTTTAGAGTTAAGACCTAAATGACATCGTCATGCAAGTGTAATGACTGTTTGTGCATTTTACTTTAAAAAGCTATCCTGACGCTTTGGTCGTCTAGGTATTCAAAAATCAAAACAAGTTTAATCATAAGGTCTTGAAACCCTTATCACAACGATCAACGAGCAAAAGAGCACGCAAAATTGTTTTGTTTCCCAAAAGTGTACGCGCATCATCAGTGCAAACCTGTTTTTCTCAAGCCGCATTTCAGGACCAAATTATTTTCTCGAGACGCTAGTGCAAGGAAGCATCCAATCTAACCAGTATGCTGTCCAGGCAAGTATTCGCTTCAGCTTATCCAATATAATAGAATGGTGTTTTTCTTTCATAATAAATCAGCCTTACAAATCAGTCACAGACACAAATATCCTGCCGAACAGAGCAAAAAAAAAAAAAGTCTGGCAATACTAACAGGCTTTTCGCACGAGACATGTTCCAGTTTAACTTTTCATCCTCAGAACACATGTCTCAGGTTACAGAGGAGGTATAGTGATGAATAAACTAATACATTTTAGCTTTATTTAGACGAGCCTGAAGTATAAAAAGTAAGAAAGTACTAAAATGAACCCTCCTTAAGATATGCTCCTTTCATCCCTAAACCATGGAGATTGAGGAGGGTTGAAGGGTATTGAGAAGGATTTTGATTAGTGGATTTAATACCCCTCAATCTCTCCCAAGTTCTTAGTTTGCTGGCAAAACGAACATGGCCTGAGGGTTGAAGGGTATTGAGAAGGATTTTGATTAGTGGATTTAATACCCCTTAATCTCTCCCAAGTTCTTAGTTTGCTGGCAAAACAAACATGGCCTGAATAATTAAGTTGTAAACAAGGCAAACAAGTGTTGGGTGGCAGAAGAGATGTGGAGCATCTCCATCAGATTTCTCGTGTTGCAGCAGACAACAACAAAGTCTTTTAGTTACAAGCAAGTTAGAGTAGGCTGGAGTTGAAACCTAATATGAGCCCTAAGTCACGATTCAGGCACGTCAATGGCGGATTTCTAAGCATTCCTATCTAAATAGATATTTTTTTTATTGCCTCCTCCTATGTTAGATTCGGTTTTCCTCTCATTTTCCTTGAATTGATAGCTCGACTTAACACTCCATAATGCACCGGTGTCTATCAAGATCTTCTTTGGACATGACCAAACCACCTAAACCGATATTAGACAAGCTTTTTTCAATTGATGCTACACCTAAACGAGCACGTATATCATCATTTCGAACTCGATCTATCCTCATGTGACCACAAATCTAACATAACATACCCATTTTCGCGACACCTAGTCGCTGAACATGCCATCTTTTTATAGGCCAACATTCTGCTCCATACAAGATAACGGGTCTAATTGTTGTTCTATAAAACTTGCCTTAAAACTTTTGTGGCACCCTCTTGTCCGAGAGGATGCAAGATGCTTAGCGCCACTTCATCCACCCTGCTTTGACTTTATAGCAAAGTTTGCATCATATCTCTATCCTTCTATAGCATCGATCCCAAATAACAGAAGCGATCTTTTTTAGGCACCACTTGACCTTGCAGACTCACCTACATCTCCTCATATTTAGCGTTGCCAAAATTGAGTCTCATGTATTCTGATTAAGTTCGACTTACTCTAAAACACTTGGACTCAAGGGTTTGACGTAACAACTCTAGCTTCCTATTTACTGCTGCATGGCTTTCATTAACTAGCACTACATCGCCTACAAAATGTATACACCAAAGGATATCCCTTTGAATATCCGTTGTCATTCCATCCATTACCAAGGCAAAGAAATATGGGCTCAAGGCTGACCCTTGATGATGTCCTATTTTAATTGAGAAATAATCTGTGTTACCACCGTTAGTTCAGATACTAGTCATGTCATTGTTGTACGTCCTTATGAGGGTAGCATACTTCGTTGGGATTTTATATTTGTCTAACGCCCAATTTCTTGATATCTTGTCATAAGCCTTCTCCAAGTCAATGAAAATCATGTGAAGGCCTTTCTTCTGCTCCTTGAGCCGCTCCATAACTTGTCTTATTAAGAAAATTGCTTTATGGTTGACCTTCCGGGCATGAAACCAAACTGGTTCGTAGATACCCGCGTCATAAATCACAGTCGATGCTCGACAACTCTCTCCCACAGCTTCATGTGTGGCTCATCAACTTAATTCCCTTATAATTAGTGTAACTTTATATGTCTCCCTTGTTCTTGTAGATTAGTACCAATATATTTCTTCTCCATTTCTCAAACATTTTGTTCGATCGATAGATATTGTTCAACATCTTCGTTAGCCATATTGTAGCTAAATCTCCGAGACATCTCCACACCTTGATTGTAATACTATCAGGGCCTTTCGCTTTACCCGTTTTCATCCTTTTTAAATCTTCTCTGACCTCCTATTCTTGAATCCTACGCACAAAACACCCATTGGTTCAGATTTCTCATATTGCGTCTCCCATAAATAAATTATTTTAAGAGACTACCTTAAAATTAATTTAGAATATAGGAAAGTACAATAGCAGCAGATTACATAAAACTTGTACCCTATATTTTCATTTTATTTTTTGAGGAACAGGGGAGAGGGGTTGACTTCTTTATTTAGGAGAGATGATATTTTTTACCTGAAGAGATCTCTTAAAATTTATAGATAAAACTTGTCCCCTATATTTTCGAGGGACAAGGGAGAGAGGATGTCTCTTTATTTCAGAGATGATATTTTTTCAGAGAGATCTCTTTTAAAAATTATAGGCTCTTAAAAATTATAGGCATAGGAGATCTGCTGCAGCTCCTCTATCTCCTCAAACACTATTTTTAGGTATAGTAAATGAGATAGATCTAATGGAGATGTTCTAAGTCTGACGGAAAATAGAAGATGCTCTAGGAGATCTGATGGAAAACTGAGGTAGAACCTGGGGTTCATACAGAATCCATATATATCTATTAAGTGAAAGTATCAATTACAGGTTTATCGAAGGAGTATATACACAACTCTAGGATTTCATGATTCTTTCATTGGTACAACCTTACAACGGATCACATTTATGACGTCGACTAAAGCACTACAGGATAAAAACTTCGATGCTTCTGTGCAATTAGTTTCTAGGGTGACCAGTGATATCTCACAAGACCTCGTCTTCTTGCACATACAGGCCACCATCGGTCTCAATGGGCATTGAAGGTGGGGTTCCAGGTGGAATGCAGGAAGCCCCATTTTCTCCTGCAATAGTACACAATGCCTCCGCGTCCTGGATAGCCCGGTCAAGATTGATCTGACCACTGAGCTCATTGATGAACTTAAGGAGGGTATCGAAGTCCATCTGCTCCCCAATTATCCGCTGACGATATTTTTTCAAGATTGCTACGCACAAGTACAAGTGGAAATGTTCTGACAAATAATGGGTCCACACAACTTCCCACAAAAGCATGATCTGGTCGAAACTGAACTCCCTGCGATCCATAAGAAATCAACCCATCTTAGAGTTTAAATAATGAGAACTGATGACAGACTGGTAAGGCACATTTTCTTCAATTTACGTAATTCGTGAACTGCTGGATAAAATAGATCTGTCGTAAGATCAGCTTAGTTAAAATAAGCCCTCCCAATCAAGAAAAAGAGAAGACCTGCCATCTGGTTAGATCAGGTCTGAACTCAGACTAATTTCAGAGGTACAGTGGCAAAACCTAGGGGGCGTTTTTTTCCCCACAAATTAAATAGGTAATACAAATTTACTAACATCATTGTTGATGGTCCAAGGCCAATGCCCTGCCAGGTAAGACAGTTATAAGACTGGAAGGAATTCACTGTAGTTCTACCAGATAACCAGGCTGAGCACAGATGGGACTTTTCCTTTCTGGCACATGGACTGTTTTTTTGTATATTTAACACAAAGACATGCAGCTCTGCAGCATTTCTTGTGAAAAAGGAAAATTAGTTTGGGGCACTACTGGTTCGTGAATTTGGTTTTAGGAAATTGATAAAATTAAAGGGAAACTATGGTTCAAGGATGGAATACAAACTGAGAAGAAAAATATTACCTTTTGAACTGTATAAGAACCCAGCGGAAACAGAAGAAGTAGTTCAAGCAGTCATTCTGCCTAAAATAGTTATGCAGTGGAGGATCAAGAAGCTCCACAAGCTGAGGCACAAAAGAAGAAAAAGAATTAGCCCACTAAGCTGATAGGCATTAATCAAAGTAATAATGGTACGATAAATACTGATGGTCTCAAACCATTCAAATATCAAATGCAAGAGCATGTGAAAGGTTCAAGATCTTAATGACTTCAAAGTATATAGAGAATTAGAGATCCTTGGCATTATAAATTTTGTAACAAGCTGTACAGTGATATTTCCATGATATGAAGGCTCCATTCCGGAGAAGGAACAGATGGATGCGCATAATGACATAGAACAGTATATACATAATCTAAAAAAAAAACTCGACCTGCGGGGTAAGACGGCCCCAGGCATTGCATTAAGAACAAGAACTTCTCACGTAGGTTGAGAAAACCCCCCCGAACCCCTACCCCACCCATACACAGCGGAACCTAGGTCTAAGTGAGATGACCCCAGCCTGAAATTCGCTCCCACACAGGGAGTCGAACCCAGGACCTTAGTACCGCTGGATTCCTCTAACCAACTGAACTAGAGGCCCTTTGGCTATACATAATCTAAGAACTAGCACATTTGCACTCGTAAGTCAGCTAAGCAAAGTTCTATTGAGCCGATAATGCATCACCTTATGGGCTAGATCAGCATTACAAGAGGCTCATTAGGGTTAGGACTAGAGATAAGATTAGCCACGTTCTCAAGTGTTAGGTTTAGTGTCCATTAATGTTTGAACCCTCCACAATCACCCACGTTCGATTGAAACGCTTCTGTAATCCAGGTTGTGACATTTGGTATCAGCTTGACGCCTTCCCATAGCTTCTGCTACACTGCTACTGGTAACCTATGAACATTGATGGAGGACTTGCGCACCAACGTGTTGGCTGGCTGCACAAAGATCCAAGCCATCCTCGAAAAACTGCAGATGAATATTGAGTGTCAGGTGGTGGTGGTGGCGGCGGCGGTACAGCTACAAGCTGCACATGGTTTCATGGTGTGAAGAGTCAGGCGTGGGCAGCACATCGTGTGAGACTCCGTGGTTGATCGAGCACTGCGCTGCCGCAGCTGCTTGTTTAACTTACATGGTATTTCCATGAATTTGTTTGTGTGCATTGCTGTCCCTGACGCTTCCGCTATGGCCATGGAAACAAGTGTTTGTGCAATGGAATCTACAAGATCGTGTTCTCCCTGAAGAGGGTGGTTGATGCAAGCGAGTTGTCCCGACTAACAGATTTGTGCATACATGATCAGGTTCAGCGGATAGGACAGCTACAATCTCATCACTTGGATCTGCACAAGGCATGGAGTACATTAACATCCCCAGTTCAGAGTCCATCTGCACTATGAGCACAGAGGAACACAGTACTACGCCTGAAGGCCTACAGCTACAGATCTTGGACTGGATGTGCTACTCCCAGGCAGTGGCGGAGTGTGGGTACAGATCTGGGGGGAGGGGGGGGGGGGGGGGGGTGGGGATGAGCAGTTTGCCCTAACATAGCTCTGCCACTGGTGCTGGCCACCTGAAGACCAGATGGCACAATAAATAATTTTTTTAGTAGCGAATAAGACACTAAGCTGATATGTAAAAGGCTTGTCTTTAGGTGATTGGTTTATAACAAGTCAAGATGTGTCCTCAAGCCATGCTTATGCCGCAACTCGAGGAAGAACTACTCACAAAATGTGTGTTTGTGTGTGTTTGGGGGGGGGGGGGGGGGGGGGGTAAGCTTTACGGACCAGATCAGCAGAATGAGAGGCCCATTAGGGTTAGGATCAGAGACAAGATTAGCCAGCTTGCTTAGGTGTCATCAAAGGAAAGCAAAAATTATCAGGAGATCCTCATCTTCCTCTGGGCCTTAGATTGGGCACTGCCATCCTCAGTGTGCCTGATCTCAAGTGTGCGGTTTGGCATCCATTCAGCCATGCACCCTCAGATCCCCCACGTTCTGCAGGTCTCCCTAATCCAGGACGTGACATAATAACTTTTCGAATCTATCACACAACATCAGGGAATGGAAAAGGAGCAACATGATGCTGCTTACTAGCTGTAGCTGCTCAGTCAGCATTTGGCAGATGAATATGTTATATACCTTGGATAATGCAAGTAGTTGAGCATGCATGCCATTCTGGTCACGATTAAAATTGGCACCTAGACGTTCCATCAGGGAAGCAAAACACCAAAATGATTCGGACTCATCCTCCATGACATAAAGTATGGGAGCCAAAAAGTCACTCATTCCCTGGAATACACCAACATTGTAGTATAGTAACAGGAAGACAACAGCCAAAAAAATAACATGGGACTCCAAATTTCAAGTTGAACATTTGAACCGCAAATGATAAGCTCTGTATATCATGTAAATTACGAGAAAATTACATCAACATTTACTGGGTTCGTATAAAAAAAAACTTCAATCTATCGACAAAGCTATTGAAGAAGTCAGTAGCTCAGTATAACATAAATTAGATAAATGCCCTGGAAAATAAAAAGAAGCAGCATCTATAATTTATTCAAGCAGCCCCAAAATGTGATTTAACAGTTAAAATAACTAGTAGTTCCTCCATTCTCTTTTATAAGGTGCACACGCATACCAAGATTCAAACTTTAATGACCAATAATTTAGCTAACAACTTATTATTATTATATTACAAACTTGATACAGTTAGATTTGTAACCAAATGCACTATCCCGATTATCATAAGTTCGTAAGTACAAACAATATAATATAAAATAAACAAATGATCAAAGTGTAATTTGGGAGACAGCGTCATGTCAAACTGTGCCTTGTAAAAGAAAATGGAGGGAGTAGAAGCCAACAGACACAGTGCACTTTGTGTTCCCAGTTTCCCACTGAAATGACAGTAAGGTTAAATCATTTTACATGGATGTTGTGCAAGACAAAAACTTACCTGGCAATAACCAAGGTCGAAATTGTAGAACGAGTATGTTAACAGAATATCACGTAGAATTACAACATTATGATTGTCATCTCCTTCATAATATGGAATGGACCTATCTGTTCTCACCTTGATAGAGAAAATAACAAAGCATCAGTTAAGCTACAACAGTATAGCGCAGAATGGCAAATAGAAAAGAGAGATTATTTATACCACATCTTTGTCAATTAGGCCTTTTCTTTCCCTAAACTTGGTGAATCTTTTAGCTTGAGTTGCTGAGATACTCTGCAGAATGGTTTCAAGGAGAATCATGCATATACTTGAGTAAATTAAGTAGAAAGTATGTCCCAAAATGTGAAAGCATTGTTACAACGTAGAGGAGCTACAAAATGCACTGAACACTGAACCAGTGTTTTAAAGGCGGCGTCTAGGCGACGACTAGGCGTCCAGGCATACCCAGCTCGCCTTGATAAACAGTGGCGCCTTGTCGCCTAGGCGCCGCCTAGGCGTCCAGGCGTACCAAGCACTCGCCTGGACGCCTAACTGCCTTTAAAACACTGCACTGAACAGATCCCTATCAGCTGCCCAAAAATGACAGCCTCTCATTCTGAAAACCCAAGCTCTACTTCATAGACAAGATATATCCAGAAAACCCTACTTGATGATCATAGGACCCAAACAAAGGACGCAACTGATGCCCACGCTCCCGAAACAGAAGCACATGAAGTTTCAAATTCTTAAAATATGTCCACAGTTAACACCAAACCATGTGATAAATACTAAATAATTTAATGCCAACATACTGTGGAAGGGAACATGTAATAGCAGCATGGGTCACTTATGAACACTGACTAACCTTCCACTGAGATTTTATGGCTTCATATTCTGCTCGTTTCATGGCAGCAAGGTATTCCCTCTCAGCATATGTTGAATCATATTCATGATACCCCAACAAGAATTTCCAGACCTATATGTCCAAGAATACATTTTATAGAAAAACAGGTCTCGCTAGTTACAAATTGTCAGATCAAGTGTTAAGTATATACCTCTTTTCTCAAAGCATGATCAACTCCACCATAGAAAACCTTTTTCCTCAGTGCCTTTGAATCCATAACTCTACCTTCAGGATCTAAGAAATCTGTCCACTGTCCAAAGATTTTTCAGCCAAACATCAGAAGATTTCAATGAGGAAAACTGATAGTGACAAAGAGATATTGCTAGATGGTTTAACAAAGTTTAAACTGGGACAGGTCATATCCAAAAATTTAGTTCTTCTGCCAGCAAAAGCATGTTTTGAAAATTACTGGGCAACAGTTCTGTTAGAATATCACTGCCCAAACGGTTTACTTGGAATGCAAACCATAAGTCAAGCATAAAATTGTTCCTAGAGTCTGAGCCAGAGGTAACCTAGGGACATGCATATCAAGCTTGCCATAAACTAAGTTGTCCTAATGATCATTGTACTTTATGCTCATATATATACCAGAAACTTCATCTTGGACTCATCTCAATGTATAGCCACAACAAACAACTTGTGCATCACATGTAATACTCCATCCATCCCAAAGTATAAGATATTTTGGCATTTCTAGATTCATAGCTTTTACAAATTACAATGTATCTAGGCATAAAGGCTATGAATCTAGAAATGCCAAAACATCTTATAATTTGGAATGGAGGAAGTAATTCATATTGCCATGTCACAGAATAACTACAATTTTTTATTTGTTCATACATTTTTTATGGAAATTAAGAAAATATACCATGGATACACGGAATTACAAAAATAATATGTCATTTGCCGTTGGTAAAACAAAACTAAAATCTCATTCAACCGTTGAACAAAGTTAGATAGTAATCGCATTACCATAAAACAAGATCGACACGTTCATGGAACTCGTTTTGCCTGGGAACGACTTTGGAATTTCATAGTGCCGGAGTATGATTTATAGAAATCGCTCGGTGGGAGGCCGAGTTCTAACGGATAAGGGTCATGTAGGACCACACATTGGGCGTGTCACTTTTGTCTCCATGTTGGACCTCAGCCAGGTGGCAGGCATAGTAAGGTGCGGCTGCTGGAGAGAGGCACGATTGCTGTGCGGGTGCTGGTGCATCGTGGCCGGCGCGGCGTGCCGCTGCCATCGTGCTGCTGGAAAGGCACCTGGAGGCAGGGCGTTGGCGTTGAGGCGGGTTTTGCGGACAGCAAGGCGGGCGTGCTTCTCATTCTGCCGAAAAGGGCTTGTGCCAGAGAAGCCACGGCTACCATGGCAATGAATATTTTTTTTTCCCTAATTTAGCTGGCATTTCCTAGACAGCCGATTTCCAAAAATCATTCGTTAAACTCATTCTCCCAGAAAACGACCAAATTTTTATAAAATCGTGTTTTTTGTTTTCCCATTAGGCGATTTTAGTTAAACTTGTTTGCTCAGGGGCGACGTCATGTTATTTCTGTAACTTCATTGGAACAGGGTATATTTTTGTACTTCCTCCAAAAATAAATTTGTATTAAAAAAGGAAAAATTTGAGTTACTACAGCATGGATTTCTAATGTCATGAATGGATTCAATTTAAAGAAACAGAAATATGTTGAAATGAAGAATGCGAAGGTATCAGAAATCAAGGAGTGATTACCTCTTCGACACTTAATGGGTGATCTCTTTGTTTTCCCCATACCAGAGGTAATGGGTCTGACTGCCAAAAGAATGGATAAGCTGATGTTACACAGTGATAATATGCAATTTGCAATCATGTGAAAGGCTAATCAGTTAAAGCTTTCAGCGGGCATCAAAGGTCAGAAGACAAAACCACGTGAGTAATGGATTTCATTTAAATGGTTTTTGTGAACTCATGTCTGCAACTAAACTGTGAGCAAATGTTATACAAATAATTTGTACATGTTAAAAACCTGACCCCTGGAAATATTTCGACAGTAGCATTGATACACAGAGTTGAGAACTGCACCCTATCGGGCTAGGTGACAACTATCCCCAATTAGCCAACATACCTCAGATAAATTATCTAATTTGCAGATGTTACAAGCCTACAGATGACTTAGGTGATCAGAGGTTTAGTTTCCAGATCAAATCATGGTGGTCTTAAACTAGAATTATCAGATGCTCTGTTCATCCTTACTGGCAATGTAATTGTGCCAAATTGTAGATCAAATACAAAATGCACAACAGATTTGAAGATTTGGTACTGATTTAGTATGCAGTAAATAATGCCTACCATCTATAAATTAATAAAATATAACAAATTAAATGCAAGATGCATTACCTCAAGTGTTCCCGAGGGTGCAGAAGCCTTTTCTGGTGTTATATACTCATTTTTATGTTTATCAGTTGCTTTATTGTCCAAAATGTATTGATGTTGTTGCCGTCCATAAGCATGAGCACCACTATTGTCTCGAAAGAGGCTTGATGTAGTATCTCGTGCAAATTTAGTAACCAATGAGAATTTCTCCAAGACTTGAATTGAAAGATCACGACCTGGGTCATTTGATTTGTGCTTTGGCTTTGAGCTATACTGAGACATGCTAGAGGTTGCCCCATGACTGCCATTATCCCCATGCCTGGACTCATCAATTGACCCAGTAAAACTGAGTGAATTTTGTCTTGACATAGCATTTGCTACAGAGGCTACTCCTGGAAGCTCCAAGGATGACAAGCTTTTCTGCAATGTGACCAAGTAAGGTGAATCAACCTTCAAGCTGGGAAACATTTGCGTCATAAAAGAGAACTTTTCAGAAAACAGACTAAGTAACTTCACAGTGAAGTTCAAGCTTCACCAAGAAAAGATCTACTACTACTACTATACAACAATTTGGCACTCTTCGAATTGATAAGAATTAAGTTCAATGAGTTGAGACTTGAGAGTGGTCTATTTGGCTAGAAAGAACTAGAATACGATAACACACCTGAAGGGGATCTTGGAAGTCGTTGACAAGAAAAACATTAGAATCGTCATCCGACCTTGAAATAGAAGAGAAAACATTTGAATCATACATTCTAGGGTGGATGCACAAAAAAAATATATACGTCTGCAATCATGATTTTGGTCACTAAAGCTCAAAAGTTCCAATGTTTCAAACTTAATTACCTTTCAACTGAATGAGTATTATGAGTTGATGCTAGAAACTCATAATTAAACATACTCTATACAGTATACATAGGTTGCTAATTGAACAATAATAGTTATCTGCTTTAGTGTAGATTCTTGTGGTCTTATCTGCCTTATTATATGAATGATTCACTCATATAAATAAAACTCAGTCACTTTAGTGGAAGTAACATTATTTTTCGATATGGAAAAATAAAAATGATAGTTTATAGAATATAAATAAAACAATAGACCACTATTATTATGTATTTAGAACCATTAAAACAGAAAAGAAAACCTGATGATGAAGACGTGCTGTTTCAGCGTCGCAAACAATTCACGAATTCCACCGCTGTAGAAATAGAATGGAGGAAAAGCAAGGCCTGCAAAAGTAGTAGGTAAAATAAATGACCATGGTCCCTCTCTAATTTTCTGTTCAGCATGTACATTAAATGATTTTTTATCTAGGCAGAGGAAGCAGAAATGCTATTATGTATGGACAAGGTAGAGCACAAAAACCAACTTGCAGTAGCAATGTAATCATGTGGGGTTACAAACTAATGATATGGAGAACAAACATCTAGCACATCTCACCTGATGAGAGAACAATTATTATGTAGTCCAATCCAAATGTTGGGGTGTACCTACGGATGAAGCGTACATCACTTAAAGGCAAGGCCTTGATAGTGTATAGATTTCTATCTGTGTAGGATCAAGAAGTTCAGAGAGTAAGGCATCATCTTATCCTTATTGCCAAATGCTAGATGATCAATGATAGTAACAAACAAACAAACTGTACTATCATACATTTTTCTATTTCCACACCAACTGAACTGGTTGACAAAGAGTCAGCTCCTTCGTTTGGCTCCCAACTCTGTCATAAATATTGATCAAAACAACAACAAAAGAAGAAAATACAAAATAGAAAGGGAGCAACAAGGGAATCACTGAATCATTGTTAAATCTATATCCATATAGCAATAGGGCCTTTGGGTTCTCAAAATTTAAGCTGTGCCAGTGAAATATCAGATATATAACTGAATATATAAGAGAAACACGAGATAGAAATAGTAACACGTGACTAGTTACCTAGTTACTAGCACATATCATAATGGCCAAAATACAACGAGACAAACAACAGATATGGTTCATTTCGCAATGCTATTCACTATCCTAGGAAACTCAAAAGGCCTGACGTTAGGATATGGAATGCCTGCTACGATATGAACCGCAATTGAGTACTTGCTAGTTCTGTCATTATGTTCTTAGCAAAACATTCAATTTCATCAGTGAATATGTACATATAAAAATCAACAACGTATGTATGTGAACGTTAATGGCTCAGGGAGATGAGCTGGAATGACTCACCAGGAACAATGATCCCTGTTGCAGAAATAGGCGCAGCTTCCCGCTGATACGACTGGAGCCATACTGCGACGGGTGGATGGTCACACGGTCCTTTTCATATACCACGTCCACCCTCGCCGTCTCCTCTGAGCCTCTGTCCGCCGGATCAGTCCGCATCGCCTTCCAACACCAAACAGGTATCAGTTCGATCTAAAGGGAGAACACAGGTAGGCTATACCTCGCGAAAACACCCATCCCAACGAGACCAACAAAATTCCAGAGGCATACCAAGTGCAAGTGGGACTCCTATCCACTACAATCCAATTGCATACAGAGAGAGGGCAACTACAGCTGTGATTAACATCGAACAAGAGTGCTCTGCGCACCCCCAACGTAAGAGTAAAGCAATCCAAGTCCACCCCACTCCACCCCCAACGGGAACCAATGACCTAATCGATGAACCGCTCGTGCCGCCCCTAAATCGCGCAGGGGCAGCAAGCTGAGATACGAATGAATATTCGATGAATCCGCTCGTGCCGCCCCTAAATCGCGCAGGGGAGCAAGCTGAGATAAACGGCGGTCGGGCGGTAGCATCGACTTAATCGCGGGTAGCAGCAGTACCGTGAGGTCAGAAGCGGCGGCGGCGGCTGCAGCGGCGTAGTCGGAGTCGTCGGAGAGATCGTAGAGGTCCGGCGAGCGCGGGGACCCTGCCTCCGCTGCTGCTACGTCTTCTCCACGCATCGCCACGCGCCCACGCGGAGAGGTTCGATCTCGGGCTTTGCTCAATCCCTACCAACTCTTCTTACTGCCCAAGCCTGGAATAATATTTTTGGGGCTGATGTAGTGGGGATATGGCGTGCGTGTCGGCCGTGTCCTAGAACACCGTGTTGTTGGCGTGTTGCCTTGATGTGTTCGATGAGTGTACTTTTTACTATTAATGAGACGATAATTTTATCCCCCTGTTCCAGCACAATTTGGCCGTGAAAACGGATGCCTATGGCTATGTTGGCTTCAGCTGAAAAGCTGAGCTGATTTTAGGTAAAACTGATTTATTGTGAGAAAAAATATTATTTCAGAGCTAAAAAATATGTGCTGTTTAGTTAAAGCGAACAGAGTCTATATTTTTACACGGTGCCTAATTCTACAAGCAAAGATATCTTGTGTGTACTAATACTAATACATTAGTATTCGCCCAAGAATAATAGTACATACTCCCTTCATTCTAAGTCATTTCACGAATCTTAAGAGTCAAGAGTATTTTAACTGATAGTCTTTGGTCTAAAAAAAAGTATCTTAACTTTGATCCAATTATATAGAAAAATACAAAGATTTATAACGCCAAATAAGTTTAATATAAAAATATATTTGGTAAAGAATTTAATGATACTTGATTAATGTTATAAATATTATTAACTTATTGTCGGTGCTAGTTTTGGCGAGGCTAACACCGGCTAGTAAATATGTGTTTTGCGGTTGAGGCTACGGATGGTGTGCAAGGGGGAACACAGGGATTATACTGGTTCAGGCCGAGCAAGCCCTACGTCCAGTGGAGAGGAGAGTCGTGTTGCCTTGCACCGGGGTGCTTGTAGTAGGGGTTACAAGCTAGTCGAGAGAGGGAAGTGCTCCCAGGTCTCTTGTGAGTGTCTAAGTGTTTACAAGTCGTTTGCTGTGGGTGAGAACTTGGAACTTCTCCGTCCGTTCTTCGTTCGTCTGTGTTTTTTGTCGTCGTCCCAAAGCTGGTCTCTGCCCTCCCTTTTATAGCTGCAAGGGAGAGGCAAAGGCGGCTACGACGCTACCTATTAAAATAGTGAGGAGTTGCCGTTCCCCGTTTGACTAGCTGCTGCCTTTTCTCCGTGTCTCCGGGGTATGGGTATGGCTATCTTGGTTCGCGAGTTCCAAGGTAGAAATAGTCGTCTGACTACGTCATGTCGTCAGCTCTCTGAGTTTTCTGGATATGGCCGTCGTGGTCCGCACGACTTTGGTGAGTTCACACCTGCCGGCTATCCTTCCGTACGATGTGACAAGAGGGTGAGTCACCTTGGGACGTTGTTTCCCGAGGCTCGGGATCCTGAAGGCGTGCTCGTCCTTTCGTGTGGACGGCGCAGTGGGCGTCTTTCCCGAAACGGGGCGGCGCACCGTGGACCATACCGTGGAGGACAGGTGGTATGGCCGTCAGGGGCGTGCGAAGCACGGTCGCGTCGAGAGTCTCGCCCGACGGGACGGTGCTTGTAAAGTGGTCAGAGAGATCTCTTGTGGTCCAAGATTGCTCCGCTGACATTACCTGTGCCTTGGATGTCTTCGCGAGATTGCGCTCGAGGGGGATAGGGAAGCTCGGGCGAATCGGAGACTTGGGGCGCCGAGGATGCCGCTCTCCCGAGCTCTCCCGAGCTGGTGCCGCTCTCCCGTGCTCTCCCGAGCTCTCCCGAGGAGGCTCGGGCGAATCGGAGACTTGGGCGCCGAGGATGCCGCTCTCCCGAGCTCTCCCGAGGAGGCTCGGGCGAATCGGAGACTTGGGCGCCGAGGAGTGCTGTCCCGAGGAGGCTCGGGCGAATCGGAGACTTGGGCGACGAGGACGCCGCTCTCCCGAGCTCTCCCGAGGAGGCTCGGGCGAATCGGAGACTTGGGCGCCGAGGACGCCGCTCTCCCGAGCTCTCCCGATGAGGCTCGGGCGAATCGGAGACTTGGGCGCCGGGGATGCCGCTCTCCCGAGCGCTCGCCCGAGCTCTCCCGGGGAGGCTCGGGCGAATCGGAGATTTGGGCACCGAGTGATTTGGACGCCGAGGGTGAGGCTCGCCCGAGCTCTCCCGGGGAGGCTCGGGCGAATCGGAGACTTGGGTGCCGAGGAGGGAGACTTGGGCCTCTGTAGACGCGGCCTTCGTGGGCTTCGACTGGCCTTACTTGGGCCAGGCCAAGTTGGGAATGAGCGTTTTTGCATGGAAGTTGGGTACCCCTAACTTTGGTAACCGACAGTAGCCCCCGAGCCTGTGGCGGAGTGAAGGCACTCCTCCACAGGTTCACGCCGGTTCTTCCTGTCAAAAAAGATAAAGTGTGGGTTGTTTTTCCGGGGGGTGCGCGCGAGCGCACCCGCCGGGTGTAGCCCCCGAGGCTTTGGAGGGATGATATATCCCTTCAAAGGCTTAGAATCGTGTTCGTTAGTCCTCGGGTGTTTTTCGATTTATTTAGGTGGGTTGTTTCCTTGGAAGCAGAGCCCCCGAGCCTCCCACCGTGTGGGAGATCGTTCGGCGGTCTTTCCAAGGTGCAGGGCAAGTTTCCGAGCCTCCGTTTTCGTATCGGAGATCGATCGGGTCCTTCCCTGTCTTTTTTAATTCGACCTTCACGCTCTTTTTTCGGGAAGAGGAAGGTTTGGTCTTGCTCGACTTCTCCGCTGGGGCACGAGTCGGCATTTCCGGTGAGCTACAAACGGGTTGGTCCAAGTGGAGGTCCGTGCCCTATTCGTTAAGGGTCGGCTAGTGGCCTGAGCACACTCCAATTATTTCCCGAGGGTCAGTTAGTGGATGTCGGGTCCCTTCGACGGGTCCCGAGGGCATGATGCCTCCCACGGAGGGATTCCACGTAACCGACTCACTACTGGGACTTGGACACAGCATGGGATGTCCCTTGTGACGTTCCGGGCGTCGGGATACTGGCCGTTTTCGTGACCCATCCACTAGCTGTCCCTAACTCGATTTCCCTGGGGCGACTGTTCGAGCCTCGGAGGGCCAGTCTTCGATCCCCTGGGAACGTAACGGGCGCCCGAGCCCGGGGTTTCTTCGTTGAGAAAACGTAGGTGGAATCGAGGCGCGCGGTTGTAATGATTTGGCTCACCTTTTGAGGCGCGAAGCCTGACGGACGCGACGGTTCGGCTCAGTCGAGGCGGTTTGCGTGCGCGGTGATGGCGGGTCTCTTCCAAGCCGAGGTCGAGCTCCCTCCTCTGAACCTGCCGTGAAGAAGAAGCGGGCCATAGTGCCCTTGTAAAAAGTAACCTTTCGGGAGTGGTTTGAAAGGAAACAAACAATATGGCCCTTCGTGGCCTTAACATTTATGTAAATATTTGCTGAATGTTTGTTTCGCTTTATTTCGTGCTTTTTTCCTTAAGCATTTTTTCTTGCCGATCCTGTGCCCGGGCCATCGAGCCTCGGGGGACGCTTTTCGGGTGTCGTAGCTCTAGTGGCATAGACGCAGCCGATGTCCTAGGAGCTTTGGCAGAAAGAATCCTTTACAAAAGAAGCTTAGGTGTTTCCTCCCGAGCTTCCTCCCCTGGCCGAGCGTAGATCTTATAGGTTTTCTTCCGAGTGCGGGTTAGCCTTCGAACACGGAGTGGCGAGGGAAGATGCTGTGGCCCTGGGGCATAAGCGGTCTCCGACTCGACCGGCTCTGTCTTCTGGGGCTTCCCTCATTCTTCGAATTCTATAAGTTCATGCTTGATTTTCGGAAGGAAGCGTGTTTTAGGGAGAAACGAATTCGACAAGTTTTGAAATTTTTGCGTTTCCAAACTTGTTCAATCTCGGGATAGTTCGGGGGTTTCCCCCGTCCTAGCCCCCGAGGGAGGGTCGGCCCTTCCGTAGCTTAGGCCGAGCCTCGCATTTACTGTGCGGTGAAATAAAGGGTCGCTTCACTCCCGAGTGTAGGCTCGGATTGAAAATCTAAAATCATGTTAAAAAGAGCAGAAGTCGGGTCTTTTCATCGATTTCAAGATTTTCAAAATAGTATAATGCTTGGAATCTTAAGGATAGAAGCGACGTAGCTGTTCGATGTTCCAAGCGTTGCTGTAGACCTCGCCGTTCTCGTTCGCGAGCTTTGCCGGGGCGTTGCACCTCGGCGACGATGAACGGTCCTTCCCACGGTGGAGTGAGCTTGTGGCGCGAAGTCCTCTGTCGTCCTGTGAACAATAAGTCTTGGCCGAGTGCGCATGTAAATATCAGACTTTGTGATGAAAGTTGAGGACTTAGCATTTTTAGGGATGCCGTAGCCTCGGTGGTGTAGACAGAGCCAGAGCTGTGCCAGTCCGACCCGAGGGGTTCCCGCTTTGTCGCGCACACAGCTAGGTATCTCAGAGAAGGCTCGAGTGAGATCGTTTTTTACTAAATTTCCCAAACGCCCGTCTCTCTTCTCGCACTCAGGCAAAATTCGCGAAATCTTTCTGGAGCGCAAGTTGACCCTCGGGCGGAGGGTGGTGAGTGGAGGTGCCGTAGCCCGGAGGCGTAGGCGATCTCACGGCTCGGCCAGCCCTGCCCTAAGAGTGTCCTTTTACTTCTTTGGATCTCGCAAGTTTTGCTAGAGTGCAGAAAGGAGTTCGGCGCGGAATTTTCGAAAAAGCTATCGAAGAGGCGCAGAGAAAATTAGATCGTCGGTCCCCAAGCGTCCACCCCTCGTCCCGTACTTGAAAAACCCCATGAAATTGCCTCGAAGCGTAAGTCACCCGTCGGACGATGGGTGGTGAGTGGAGGTGCCGTAGCCCGGAGGCGTAGGCGGTCTCGCGGCTCGGCCAGCCATGCCCTAAGGGTGTTCTCTTGCCTGTTCGGGTTTCACGGATTTTTTCAAGAGTGCTGGAGAGGTTCGGACGTGAGGGAGGTTTCAGTTTAAATCTCAAAATTCGTGATAATTAAAGAACGCTTATTTATCGATTCCGAGACCACAAATATGAACAAAGCATGGAAGCTTAAGGGTAACTGTGACTTAGCTGCTCGAGCTACCAGCGTTGCGCTGGTGATGACCGTAGAGGCGGTGTCTCGCGCGGGGGGCGCCGGATTGGTCGGGTTGACGCGGATGCGCTTCCCCCGCCTAGTTCGGCGGGAGCGGCGCGTGGCATTCCCTCTGTTTCCCTGAAACGGGTGGAGGTGTCGCCGGGGTCCCTTTCCCAGCCACCTGCTGGGCCGGGGTCAGGATGATGATGGCTCGGGGCTCTGGTTGGGCGGAGGTTCATCTCGAGGCCGAGGACAGTGGCCGCGAACTCGAGGCTCCCGAACCGGAGCACCGCGCCAGCAGGAAGCGCAGGGACGTTGGCTGCCATCCGCAACCGGGATCAACACGCAAAAGGCCCCTACCTGGCGCGCCAACTGTCGGTGCTAGTTTTGGCGAGGCTAACACCGGCTAGTAAATATGTGTTTTGCGGTTGAGGCTACGGATGGTGTGCAAGGGGGAACACAGGGATTATACTGGTTCAGGCCGAGCAAGCCCTACGTCCAGTGGAGAGGAGAGTCGTGTTGCCTTGCACCGGGGTGCTTGTAGTAGGGGTTACAAGCTAGTCGAGAGAGGGAAGTGCTCCCAGGTCTCTTGTGAGTGTCTAAGTGTTTACAAGTCGTTTGCTGTGGGTGAGAACTTGGAACTTCTCCGTCCGTTCTTCGTTCGTCTGTGTTTTTTGTCGTCGTCCCAAAGCTGGTCTCTGCCCTCCCTTTTATAGCTGCAAGGGAGAGGCAAAGGCAGCTACGACGCTACCTATTAAAATAGTGAGGAGTTGCCGTTCCCCGTTTGACTAGCTGCTGCCTTTTCTCCGTGTCTCCGGGGTATGTGTATGGCTATCTTGGTTCGCGAGTTCCAAGGTAGAAATAGTCGTCTGACTACGTCATGTCGTCAGCTCTCTGAGTCTTCTGGATATGGCCGTCGTGGTCCGCACGACTTTGGTGAGTTCACACCTGCCGGCTATCCTTCCGTACGATGTGACAAGAGGGTGAGTCACCTTGGGACGTTGTTTCCCGAGGCTCGGGATCCTGAAGGCGTGCTCGTCCTTTCGTGTGGACGGCGCAGTGGGCGTCTTTCCCGAAACGGGGCGGCGCACCGTGGACCATACCGTGGAGGACAGGTGGTATGGCCGTCAGGGGCGTGCGAAGCACGGTCGCGTCGAGAGTCTCGCCCGACGGGACGGTGCTTGTAAAGTGGTCAGAGAGATCTCTTGTGGTCCAAGATTGCTCCGCTGACATTACCTGTGCCTTGGATGTCTTCGCGAGATTGCGCTCGAGGGGGATAGGGAAGCTCGGGCGAATCGGAGACTTGGGGCGCCGAGGATGCCGCTCTCCCGAGCTCTCCCGAGCTGGTGCCGCTCTCCCGTGCTCTCCCGAGCTCTCCCGAGGAGGCTCGGGCGAATCGGAGACTTGGGCGCCGAGGATGCCGCTCTCCCGAGCTCTCCCGAGGAGGCTCGGGCGAATCGGAGACTTGGGCGCCGAGGAGTGCTGTCCCGAGGAGGCTCGGGCGAATCGGAGGCTTGGGCGACGAGGACGCCGCTCTCCCGAGCTCTCCCGAGGAGGCTCGGGCGAATCGGGGACTTGGGCGCCGAGGACGCCGCTCTCCCGAGCTCTCCCGATGAGGCTCGGGCGAATCGGAGACTTGGGCGCCGGGGATGCCGCTCTCCCGAGCGCTCGCCCGAGCTCTCCCGGGGAGGCTCGGGCGAATCGGAGATTTGGGCACCGAGTGATTTGGACGCCGAGGGTGAGGCTCGCCCGAGCTCTCCCGGGGAGGCTCGGGCGAATCGGAGACTTGGGTGCCGAGGAGGGAGACTTGGGCCTCTGTAGACGCGGCCTTCGTGGGCTTCGACTGGCCTTACTTGGGCCAGGCCAAGTTGGGAATGAGCGTTTTTGCATGGAAGTTGGGTACCCCTAACTTTGGTAACCGACAGTAGCCCCCGAGCCTGTGGCGGAGTGAAGGCACTCCTCCACAGGTTCACGCCGGTTCTTCCTGTCAAAAAAGATAAAGTGTGGGTTGTTTTTCCGGGGGGTGCGCGCGAGCGCACCCGCCGGGTGTAGCCCCCGAGGCTTTGGAGGGATGATATATCCCTTCAAAGGCTTAGAATCGTGTTCGTTAGTCCTCGGGTGTTTTTCGATTTATTTAGGTGGGTTGTTTCCTTGGAAGCAGAGCCCCCGAGCCTCCCACCGTGTGGGAGATCGTTCGGCGGTCTTTCCAAGGTGCAGGGCAAGTTTCCGAGCCTCCGTTTTCGTATCGGAGATCGATCGGGTCCTTCCCTGTCTTTTTTAATTCGACCTTCACGCTCTTTTTTCGGGAAGAGGAAGGTTTGGTCCTGCTCGACTTCCCCGCTGGGGCACGAGTCGGCATTTCCGGTGAGCTACAAACGGGTTGGTCCAAGTGGAGGTCCGTGCCCTATTCGTTAAGGGTCGGCTAGTGGCCTGAGCACACTCCAATTATTTCCCGAGGGTCAGTTAGTGGATGTCGGGTCCCTTCGACGGGTCCCGAGGGCATGATGCCTCCCACGGAGGGATTCCACGTAACCGACTCACTACTGGGACTTGGACACAGCATGGGATGTCCCTTGTGACGTTCCGGGCGTCGGGATACTGGCCGTTTTCGTGACCCATCCACTAGCTGTCCCTAACTCGATTTCCCTGGGGCGACTGTTCGAGCCTCGGAGGGCCAGTCTTCGATCCCCTGGGAACGTAACGGGCGCCCGAGCCCGGGGTTTCTTCGTTGAGAAAACGTAGGTGGAATCGAGGCGCGCGGTTGTAATGATTTGGCTCACCTTTTGAGGCGCGAAGCCTGACGGACGCGACGGTTCGGCTCAGTCGAGGCGGTTTGCGTGCGCGGTGATGGCGGGTCTCTTCCAAGCCGAGGTCGAGCTCCCTCCTCTGAACCTGCCGTGAAGAAGAAGCGGGCCATAGTGCCCTTGTAAAAAGTAACCTTTCGGGAGTGGTTTGAAAGGAAACAAACAATATGGCCCTTCGTGGCCTTAACATTTATGTAAATATTTGCTGAATGTTTGTTTCGCTTTATTTCGTGCTTTTTTCCTTAAGCATTTTTTCTTGCCGATCCTGTGCCCGGGCCATCGAGCCTCGGGGGACGCTTTTCGGGTGTCGTAGCTCTAGTGGCATAGACGCAGCCGATGTCCTAGGAGCTTTGGCAGAAAGAATCCTTTACAAAAGAAGCTTAGGTGTTTCCTCCCGAGCTTCCTCCCCTGGCCGAGCGTAGATCTTATAGGTTTTCTTCCGAGTGCGGGTTAGCCTTCGAACACGGAGTGGCGAGGGAAGATGCTGTGGCCCTGGGGCATAAGCGGTCTCCGACTCGACCGGCTCTGTCTTCTGGGGCTTCCCTCATTCTTCGAATTCTATAAGTTCATGCTTGATTTTCGGAAGGAAGCGTGTTTTAGGGAGAAACGAATTCGACAAGTTTTGAAATTTTTGCGTTTCCAAACTTGTTCAATCTCGGGATAGTTCGGGGGTTTCCCCCGTCCTAGCCCCCGAGGGAGGGTCGGCCCTTCCGTAGCTTAGGCCGAGCCTCGCATTTACTGTGCGGTGAAATAAAGGGTCGCTTCACTCCCGAGTGTAGGCTCGGATTGAAAATCTAAAATCATGTTAAAAAGAGCAGAAGTCGGGTCTTTTCATCGATTTCAAGATTTTCAAAATAGTATAATGCTTGGAATCTTAAGGATAGAAGCGACGTAGCTGTTCGATGTTCCAAGCGTTGCTGTAGACCTCGCCGTTCTCGTTCGCGAGCTTTGCCGGGGCGTTGCACCTCGGCGACGATGAACGGTCCTTCCCACGGTGGAGTGAGCTTGTGGCGCGAAGTCCTCTGTCGTCCTGTGAACAATAAGTCTTGGCCGAGTGCGCATGTAAATATCAGACTTTGTGATGAAAGTTGAGGACTTAGCATTTTTAGGGATGCCGTAGCCTCGGTGGTGTAGACAGAGCCAGAGCTGTGCCAGTCCGACCCGAGGGGTTCCCGCTTTGTCGCGCACACAGCTAGGTATCTCAGAGAAGGCTCGAGTGAGATCGTTTTTTACTAAATTTCCCAAACGCCCGTCTCTCTTCTCGCACTCAGGCAAAATTCGCGAAATCTTTCTGGAGCGCAAGTTGACCCTCGGGCGGAGGGTGGTGAGTGGAGGTGCCGTAGCCCGGAGGCGTAGGCGATCTCACGGCTCGGCCAGCCCTGCCCTAAGAGTGTCCTTTTACTTCTTTGGATCTCGCAAGTTTTGCTAGAGTGCAGAAAGGAGTTCGGCGCGGAATTTTCGAAAAAGCTATCGAAGAGGCGCAGAGAAAATTAGATCGTCGGTCCCCAAGCGTCCACCCCTCGTCCCGTACTTGAAAAACCCCATGAAATTGCCTCGAAGCGTAAGTCACCCGTCGGACGATGGGTGGTGAGTGGAGGTGCCGTAGCCCGGAGGCGTAGGCGGTCTCGCGGCTCGGCCAGCCATGCCCTAAGGGTGTTCTCTTGCCTGTTCGGGTTTCACGGATTTTTTCAAGAGTGCTGGAGAGGTTCGGACGTGAGGGAGGTTTCAGTTTAAATCTCAAAATTCGTGATAATTAAAGAACGCTTATTTATCGATTCCGAGACCACAAATATGAACAAAGCATGGAAGCTTAAGGGTAACTGTGACTTAGCTGCTCGAGCTACCAGCGTTGCGCTGGTGATGACCGTAGAGGCGGTGTCTCGCGCGGGGGGCGCCGGATTGGTCGGGTTGACGCGGATGCGCTTCCCCCGCCTAGTTCGGCGGGAGCGGCGCGTGGCATTCCCTCTGTTTCCCTGAAACGGGTGGAGGTGTCGCCGGGGTCCCTTTCCCAGCCACCTGCTGGGCCGGGGTCAGGATGATGATGGCTCGGGGCTCTGGTTGGGCGGAGGTTCATCTCGAGGCCGAGGACAGTGGCCGCGAACTCGAGGCTCCCGAACCGGAGCACCGCGCCAGCAGGAAGCGCAGGGACGTTGGCTGCCATCCGCAACCGGGATCAACACGCAAAAGGCCCCTACCTGGCGCGCCAACTGTCGGTGCTAGTTTTGGCGAGGCTAACACCGGCTAGTAAATATGTGTTTTGCGGTTGAGGCTACGGATGGTGTGCAAGGGGGAACACAGGGATTATACTGGTTCAGGCCGAGCAAGCCCTACGTCCAGTGGAGAGGAGAGTCGTGTTGCCTTGCACCGGGGTGCTTGTAGTAGGGGTTACAAGCTAGTCGAGAGAGGGAAGTGCTCCCAGGTCTCTTGTGAGTGTCTAAGTGTTTACAAGTCGTTTGCTGTGGGTGAGAACTTGGAACTTCTCCGTCCGTTCTTCGTTCGTCTGTGTTTTTTGTCGTCGTCCCAAAGCTGGTCTCTGCCCTCCCTTTTATAGCTGCAAGGGAGAGGCAAAGGCGGCTACGACGCTACCTATTAAAATAGTGAGGAGTTGCCGTTCCCCGTTTGACTAGCTGCTGCCTTTTCTCCGTGTCTCCGGGGTATGTGTATGGCTATCTTGGTTCGCGAGTTCCAAGGTAGAAATAGTCGTCTGACTACGTCATGTCGTCAGCTCTCTGAGTCTTCTGGATATGGCCGTCGTGGTCCGCACGACTTTGGTGAGTTCACACCTGCCGGCTATCCTTCCGTACGATGTGACAAGAGGGTGAGTCACCTTGGGACGTTGTTTCCCGAGGCTCGGGATCCTGAAGGCGTGCTCGTCCTTTCGTGTGGACGGCGCAGTGGGCGTCTTTCCCGAAACGGGGCGGCGCACCGTGGACCATACCGTGGAGGACAGGTGGTATGGCCGTCAGGGGCGTGCGAAGCACGGTCGCGTCGAGAGTCTCGCCCGACGGGACGGTGCTTGTAAAGTGGTCAGAGAGATCTCTTGTGGTCCAAGATTGCTCCGCTGACATTACCTGTGCCTTGGATGTCTTCGCGAGATTGCGCTCGAGGGGGATAGGGAAGCTCGGGCGAATCGGAGACTTGGGGCGCCGAGGATGCCGCTCTCCCGAGCTCTCCCGAGCTGGTGCCGCTCTCCCGTGCTCTCCCGAGCTCTCCCGAGGAGGCTCGGGCGAATCGGAGACTTGGGCGCCGAGGATGCCGCTCTCCCGAGCTCTCCCGAGGAGGCTCGGGCGAATCGGAGACTTGGGCGCCGAGGAGTGCTGTCCCGAGGAGGCTCGGGCGAATCGGAGACTTGGGCGACGAGGACGCCGCTCTCCCGAGCTCTCCCGAGGAGGCTCGGGCGAATCGGGGACTTGGGCGCCGAGGACGCCGCTCTCCCGAGCTCTCCCGATGAGGCTCGGGCGAATCGGAGACTTGGGCGCCGGGGATGCCGCTCTCCCGAGCGCTCGCCCGAGCTCTGCCGGGGAGGCTCGGGCGAATCGGAGATTTGGGCACCGAGTGTAAGTGCATTCGCCCCCTATGTGGGATTTTGGTGATTAATGACAATCAAATTAGGGACTAACGGTTTTATCAAGATTATGTGCAGGTGTTAGTCCATATGAATGAGCAAATTGAAATATTTGGTGAAACAGCACCCCTCCAACTTGACCGAGTTACTTGGTGATCTTTACTCATAATTTAGCAAGTTTTATCTTTTATTGAGTATAGGACTACCGCACTATCAAGAGGGATGCATAGCTAGTTGACTAGTAGAAGGTTTAAAGTGCTCAAATATTGACTTAAACAAACATGCTTGAGAGACACCTTCACACACTTGTGCACTGCCCTATCCTGTTCTGCCCCTGGAGAATCGGTAGTACCGGTCTTGGACCGGTAGTACCGGTAGGACTTAGAGCAGGATCCTCTCAAGCGAACTGCTTGCTCTCGGGTTCCACAAAAGTTTATTCCGGTAGTACCGGATTTTAATCCGGCAGTACCGATATTGAACCGGTAGTACCGACTATGAATCGGTAGTACCGGTAGGACTTAGCGCCGAGACTCCTCCCAGCCAACTCGCTGCTCTCGGGTTTGAGTAACTATATTTCGGTAGTACCGGATTTTAATCCGGTAGTACCGGTTCCAGAGCGGTAGTACCGGTCCTTGACCGGTAGTGCCGGTAGGACTTTGCCCAAGCAGTTACCCAGGGTCTGGATCGGTAGTAACGACTGTACTTCGGTAGTGGGTTGACTGTTGTATCGGTAGTACCGGTGTACCACCGGTAGTACCGGTCAAGTCAACTTGACTGACACACTTTTCTACCGTTGGGGCCTCGTGCAGTGCGTGTGTCAGACTTTTAACGTTTGATCTGCTGAGGTATCATCGGTACTACCGGTAGGAATCGGTAGTACCGGTAGCTCCCAGACGGAGGAAGTATAAATACTTCTTCCCTCTTCTTTAGAACGGGACCCACTTCATTTTATTGCCTACCAACCCGAGACAACAGCTCTCTCTTGCTCTCCCACTCTCTCTCACACATATTCATTGCTCATAGCTCAATCCATTGCAAGTTTCAAGTTGAGAAGTGAGATTCGAGTGAGGAAAACTTAAATCTATTGTTTGAGCACTTGATTCCTCCCTCTAGCCGGCTTTGCTTTGCATTTGTTACTCTTGGGTTCTTGGAACCCTAGGCGGCTAGGCGTTCTTCGGGAGAGCCCGGTTTGATTCATTTGTGAGGGCTCCCCGAAGTGTTTGTATCACCCCAAGATTCTAGTGAAGAAACTCAAGTGACCTTTGTGGTAACCTTGAGTGAGGAAAGGAGGTGAAATAGACTCCGACCTTTGTGGTCACCTCAACAACGAGGAGTAGGCCTTCCTTTGTGGATTGACCGAACCTCGGGATAAATAACTTGTCCCTTGCTCTCTTTGTTGTTGTGTCTACTTGTGGTGTTACGGCTTCGACCGTGCTCTTTCTCTTTCTACCTTGTTCTTAGGTTTGGAGGCCCGATCTACGATTTGGTGGTGATTCAAGTTAGGGAGAAGGTTGCAAGGGACTCTACATACACTTGGGTGGTTTGGTATAGCATAGATCTAAACTTACTCTGCAGTTAATCTTGGTTTCGTAGCTATCTGTTCTTGACCGGTAGTACCGACGGATTTCATCGGTACTACCGACAGGTATCGGTAGTACCGGTCCAATCCCGGTAGTACCGGTATCTGTTCTCACTTTTCAATTGAGTTTGAGTTTCAGGTTTTATACTACGCCTATTCACCCCCCCTCTAGGCATTGTAGATCCTTTCAATTGGTATCGGAGCCTAACCCTCGTGTTAGCGCTTCACCGCGTGAGGGAACACAATGTCGGAGATAAGTGAAGCTCAAATGACCCAATTCGCCGAGAAGATAGCAGAAAAATTGTTGGAAAATCAAACCAAACACTTTGAAGAGCAAATGAGCAAGATGAGAGAAGAGATTGAGAGCTTGAAGGTAGCCTTGAGTAACAAGAATGAGAAGCAACCTAGTACATCAAACTCAAAAGGTGGTGCAAATGAAGAAGAGAAAGATCAAGAAGGTGACAAGACACCAAGAGGGTTCACCGCTACATCCTTTGACTACAATCTATTGAACAAGACCAATGTGAATCAAATGCCACACATCAATCTTGGGAAGCCACCGCCGTTTGATGGGATCAACTACAATGATTGGGCACACAAAATGAAGATGCATCTCATTGCGGCAAGGTGTTGGGAGATAGTGAGTATTGGCATTCAACCTCCGGAAGTAGATGGTGAAATCACTCCTCAAGATGTACATGATTTCCATCTTAATGCTCAAGCCGCATCATTAATTCTCTCATGCCTCAAGCCCGAAGAAAGCAACAAAGTGCATGGAATTGAAAATGCCAAGATGATTTGGGATACACTTAGAGTATCATATGAAGGTGATGAAAGTGTGAGAAAGTGCAACATTGAGTTACTACATGGGAAGATTGAAAATTTCTCTATCAAGAGCGGAGAGACCACTCAACAAATGTTTGATAGATACATGACCTTGATCAACAAGATAAGAGCACTAGGTGATGAAAAGTGGGATGACAACTCGGCGGCAAGAAAGTTATTGAGAGCATATAGGGTCAAGAACAAGACACTTGCGGCAATCATCATGGAAAGGCCAAACTATGAGAAGATGACACCACATGAGATGCTAGCAAAGATAAAGCACCATGAAGTCCTTGATGATGAAGCTATTGAAGATCAATCACAAGAAACAAGCAACAAGAAATGTGTGGCTCTCAAGGCAAATCATGAACATGCATCAACTCAAGAAAGAAGAAAGAAGTACAATGATGATAGCTCAAGTGAAGAAGATGATGATTCCGATGATGAAGCCGCACTCCTTGTCAAGAACTTCAAAAGATTCATGAGAAGAAGGATGTCAAGGAAGAGCTATGGTGATGGAAGTAAAAGAAATAAGAAAAGAGTTTGCTACAAGTGTGGTGCCCATGATCATTTCATTGCCGATTGTCCGCAAAACAAAGAGAAGAACAAGTCCAACAAAGATGATGATAAGAAGAATAGAAGGAAGAAAAGAGGTGAAGCACACATTGGTGAAGAATGGTATTCTAGTGATGAGTCAAGTGATGATGAGAAGACTAAAGGGAAGGACAAGGAGAAGGGTGCCGCAAACATTGCTATTCACAAGACATCTTCTCCAAGCTTCTTCACCAACAACTCATCTTCATCCAAGCTCTTCATCAACCTCTCCGACGACGATAACGTCACTCCAACTTGCCTTATGGCTAAGGGGGAGAAGGTACCACACAACTCTCCTACATGCTCAAGTGATGAATATAGTGATAATGAAAATGATGAGATGAATGAATATAAAAGGAATTTGATAATAAAATTTGGTAAGAAAGGAGGTAACAAAATAATCAAATTGTTAATGAAACTAGAAAGTCGGAATGAAAGTCTTGAAATGCAAGGTGATTTGATTTCGCAAGAAAGAGAAAAGAATCTTGCACTTGAAGCTTCTCTAACCGAAGAAAGGTTGAAAGTTGAGAAATTGACCGTAGAACTATCCTTAGCCAATGACTCTATTAAGAGGTTGACAAAGGAGTGTACCACGGCCAATGACTTAATTGCTAGTGTAAAGAACAAGTATAGCATAGCTCAAGAAAGCCTCACAAGCTTACAAGAAAAGTATCAAAAACTTGAGCTAAGCTATAATGCTCTTTGCAATAGCCCCTCAACCTCTTCCAAGGTTTCCGATGACTCTAGCACATCAACAAGTAAAAGTTGTAAAATGTGTCAAAATGTTGATATAAATGCATATGCAACTAACCTTGTTGAAATAGCAAAGAAGGACAAGGAGATTCATAGGTTAAACATGATATTGAGAAATGGTTGCAAGTGCAAAGACCAACAACCAAGGCTCACTCTCAAGTTCGCAAGGCATCCATCCATCAAGGAAGGAGTTGGTTTTAGTAAGTATAATGGCAAAGCCAATGGAAGAAACATGATC
The DNA here is from genome assembly GCA_038502445.1 of Eremochloa ophiuroides. Classification (NCBI taxonomy): domain Eukaryota; kingdom Viridiplantae; phylum Streptophyta; class Magnoliopsida; order Poales; family Poaceae; genus Eremochloa; species Eremochloa ophiuroides. The sequence goes on from JAHLJS010000005.1 coordinate 70,531,482, forward strand.
AATGGAGTGCCTTGTGTGAGGTTCAACAAGGGAGTTCCTCTCTTTGAACTCATAAACAAGGCAAACAAGGTCACAAGTCCATCTACTCCGTTTGCAAATGACAAGTCCAGCAAAAAGATGCAAGTGGAACAACCCAAGCAACAAGTGCCCATCTCACGAACCTATGCTAGTGATTACATGTGTTGTTGGGGTAAAGATGGCAAAATAGTTGTGAAGTATGTTGGTGTACTCAAGAAGAGGGAAATCATGAGGAGTGTTTGGGTGCCTAAAACTTATGTTACTAACCCCCTAGGACCCAAATCCATTTGGGTACCTAAAACAAGAACTTGATTTATTTTTTGTAGGAATATGCCTCCGGTGGAACAAGTTGGGTGTTGGATAGTGGATGCACCAATCATATGACCGGAGCAAAGAACATGTTCACCTCATTTCAACCAAATCATGATTCATGTGAAAACATTGTGTTTGGCGACAATGGTAAAGGAGAAGTGCTCGGTTTGGGTAAAATTGCTATCTCAACCGAAAATTCTATTTCGAATGTTTTACTTGTGCATTCGTTAAGTTACAATTTGTTATCCGTTTCTCAACTTTGTGAAATGGGTTACGATTGTCTCTTCACGGATAAGGGTGTGACCGTCTATAGAAGAAGGGATTCCTCTATTGCATTTACGGGTCGTTTGAAAGGCAAACTTTATCTAGTTGATTTCACAACTAATAAGGTTGAGCCCGAGACTTGTTTAATGGCAAAATCTAGCATGGGTTGGCTTTGGCATCGCCGGCTAGCACATGTTGGGATGAGGAACTTGGCCCAACTTCAAAGAGGCGAGCACATCCTTGGACTAACAAATGTTTCATTTGAGAAAGATAGAATTTGCAGTGCATGCCAAGCCGGAAAGCAAGTAGGAGCAAAGCATCCAATCAAGAATGTTGTATCAACCACAAGACCATTGGAGCTACTTCACATGGACCTATTTGGCCCCGTCGCTTACCAAAGCATTGGCGGTAACAAATATGGACTAGTAATTGTTGATGATTATTCTCGTTTCACTTGGGTGTTCTTTATGGTAGATAAAAGTGAAACACAAGGCATCTTCAAGAAGTTTGCAAGAAGAGCACAGAATGAGTTTGAAGTGAAGATCAAGAGAGTTAGAAGTGACAATGGAACGGAGTTTAGGAACACCAACATTGAAGCCTATCTAGATGAAGAAGGCATCAAGCATGAGTTCTCGGTTCCATACACTCCACAACAAAATGGTGTTGTGGAGAGAAAGAATCGAACTCTCATTGAAGCCGCAAGATCAATGTTGGATGAGTACAAGACTCCACGCAATTATTGGGCGGAGGCGGTTAACACCGCTTGTCATGCCATCAACCGCCTATATCTTCACAAGCTTCGGAATAAGACTCCATATGAGCTTCTAACCGGTAACAAACCTAAGGTGCACTATTTTAGAGTTTTTGGTTGCAAGTGTTTCATACTTAATAAGAGAACCAAAAGCTCAAAGTTTGCACCAAAGGTACATGAAGGTTTTCTACTTGGTTATGGTACTAACGAACATGGATATCGTGTGTTCAATAATGTCACCGGCAATATTGAACTAACGGTAGACGTGTCCTTTGATGAATCTGATGGCTCTCAAAAGGAGCAAGTCAATGATGAGCTTGTAGGTAAAGATGTTCCTCCAAGTGAAGCAATCAAGAAGCTTGCCATCGGTGATGTAAAGCCCAAGGAGACACAAGATGAAGAAGAGGATTCAATTATGTATTCCCCTCTTGACTCAACTATTTATCATGTGCATGAAAATGCATGTGGTGAAGCTTCCGCACCTACTACTCCGAGTGATGGGAATACACATCAAGCTCATGATCAACATCAAGGAAATGATCAAGACCAAGTACAAGTAGAAGATCAACAAGATGATCAAGAAACAAGAGAAGATAGTGCAACAATTGATCAAGATCATGATGATGATGGTCCAATGCAAAGAAGATCACTAGTGCCACATCCAAGAGTGCATCATACCATGCAACGGGATCATCCCGTTGATAACATACTGGGAAGCATTCAAAGGGGAGTCGTCACTCGCTCACGATTAGCTTCTTTTTGTGAACATTACTCGTTTGTCTCCTCTTTTGAACCCATGACAGTGAAAGAAGCACTTAAGGACATGGATTGGGTGATGGCCATGCAAGAAGAACTAAACAACTTCAAACGGAATGAAGTCTGGTCCTTGGTGGAAAGACCCAAGCAAAATGTGATAGGAACCAAATGGGTCTTCCGCAACAAACAAGACGAGTTTGGCGCCGTGACAAGAAATAAGGCACGGTTGGTAGCTCAAGGATTCACCCAAATCGAAGGTTTGGATTTCGGTGAAACTTATGCACCCGTAGCTAGGCTTGAATCAATTCGTATATTACTTGCCTTTGCTACTTACCATGATTTCAAGCTATTTCAAATGGATGTAAAAAGTGCATTCCTCAACGGCCCCCCTATCCGAAGTGGTGTATGTTGAGCAACCACCGGGCTTTGAAGACCCTAAATTTCCCAACCACGTCTACAAACTCGACAAGGCACTCTATGGGCTCAAGCAAGCCCCTAGAGCTTGGTATGATTGTCTTAAGGACTTCCTTCTCAAACAAGGGTTTGAGATAGGAAAGGCCGATCCCACTCTCTTTACTCGCAAAGTTAAGAATGATATTTTTGTTTGCCAAATATATGTCGATGACATAATATTTGGTAGTACTAATGTGGCATTTTGCGAGGAATTTAGTAGGATTATGACAAAGAGGTTTGAGATGTCTATGATGGGCGAGTTAAAGTACTTTCTTGGTTTTCAAATCAAGCAACTCAAGGATGGCACGTTCATTAGCCAAATCAAGTACACCAAAGACATGTTGAAGAAGTTTGGCATGGACAAAGCCAAGGCCATCAAGACTCCAATGCCAACAACCGTCCACAATGATTTACTAAAGGATGGTAAGGCCGTCGATCAAAAGGTATATCGCTCCATGATTGGATCTCTTCTCTACCTTTGTGCCTCTAGGCCGGACTTAATGCTTAGTGTAGGAATGTGTGCAAGATATCAAGCTAATCCAAAAGAATGTCATTTGATGGCGGTTAAAAGAATTTTTCGATATTTAGTTCTCACTCCTAATTTTGGCTTGTGGTATCCTAAGGGCTCTACATTCGATTTGATTGGCTATTCCGATTCGGATTATGGTGGTTGTAGAATCAATCGAATGAGTACATCCGGGACTTGTCAATTTCTTGGTAGGTCCTTGGTGTCTTGGAGTTCTAAAAAGCAAACGAGTGTTGCCTTGTCCACCGCCGAAGCCGAGTATGTTGCGGCCGGCGCTTGTTGTGCCCAACTACTTTGGATGAAGCAAACCTTAAAAGACTTTGGTTGTGAGGTAAACAAGATTCCTCTTTTGTGTGACAACGAGGGTGCCATTAAATTGGCAAACAATCCCGTAAACCACTCTCGTACAAAGCACATAGATATCCGGCATCACTTTTTGAGAGACCACGAAACCAAAGGAGATATCATTCTTACTCATGTGAGAACCGTAGATCAACTAGCCGATATCTTTACAAAACCCCTAGACGAGTCAAGATTTTGTGCTTTGAGGAGTGAGCTAAATATCATTGATTCTAGTAACCTAGAATGATCTCTTGCACATGTTCATTGTTTTCACCTAGAGATTATAGAAAAATCGTTGCAAAATTTACATTTTTGTCTTTCAAAATCTATTTTTTACAACATTCCTTCAAGTGTGACTATGGTTTTGTATTGCTTTGCTAGTGTCTAGTCACATTTGGAAGGGTTCTAGTTCCTCATTTAGTTCACCTTGGCTGTAGAGTACCCCTTCCTGTTTCTGGACTGTCGGTAGTACCGGTTTATGGCCGGTAGCACCGGCCGCTTATCGGTAGTACCGGTGATTCCGTCGGTACTACCGGTAAGGCGTGGGTCTGGGTTAAAACCTCTCCTCTCCTTCTCTTCTTCTCTTGCCTCTTCACTTCTTTCCCACCCGGCCCGTCCCCTGCCTCTCTCTCCCTCGCCCCCTTCCCCCATCCTCCTCCCCGATCTCCTTCCTCCCTCCACCATTGCCAAATTCCTTTGAGGAAGATCTTCTCCTCTCTTTGGAGCCTCTCTTGGACGACTTGGAAGCGGCACCAACCTCTTCAAGCTTGCGGATTCGGCCCTATTCGTTGACTCAAGGTACTTGGGAGTTCTCTCTTTCGATCTCCCAATGTGCTTAGTTTGTGGCCGTGTCTTTGCTTAAGGAAGTTCCTACGGATATGTTCTTGCTTGTGCTTACCTTTTCCTCTCAAGTTCATGGTTGGTTTGGTGATTCCCCATGGATTGTTAGGGCCGCGGGATGTGTCGGTAGTACCGACCCCCTGTCGGTAGTACCGACCCCCGTCGGTAGTACCGATCACTGGCCGGTACTACCGGTCCTGTTGCCCCACTAATCCATGGTGCCTCCCCATCTCAACTCTGGCTTTGGGACTCTCTCTCAATCTCTTGCTTATTCCTCTTGTTCTCTATCCTTTGCAGCATGTCTCGTGAAGGTGGAAAGCGCAAGAACCCCGTCCGTGCCGCCCGTGGCGAGAGCTCACATCGAGGTCGCGGCTCCCATGGCGGAGATGGCGATGATGAGCCGAGTGGTCAGCCTCTCCACTCTAGCATGTATTCGCACGTCCCACGCTCTCATGCAGAGCGCGCGAGGACCGCTCCTCCGCCTGCTAGGGCGTCGGATGCCGAGGCAAATATTCGTATCCTTGGCAAGGCGATTGATCCTCGGGTTGTCCCTCGGACCCCCGAGCATGTGCAGCTAATTCTCTCTCGCAATCTCCCTCGCCACCAGCATTTCAACGCTCGCATTCGCGCTCCTGCAGCTGGTGGTGGGTTTTCAGTGCGTTCTCCTATTGATTATCGCCACAAACTTCAAGAGTTGAGGCAGCAACGCAATGAAAATCCTTACCTGTATGTCAAGGATCCCTCTCTTGAGGCTCGTTTTTGGAGTCAGTTCCAGTTTGATTACTATCATTCTGTCATTTTGAGTTGTCAAGAACCCACTGGTGCTGTTCCTATCATTGCTCCCAAAGCAATTGATCTTGTTTCCCTTCGTGCTTTTGATGATCCGGATGTTGTTGCTTTGGTGAATGATCTTGAGGCGTGGGGTTTGCTAAATTTGATGGCTTTTCAGTATTCCTGGAATACTGAAATAATTGCTCAATTTTACTCCACCTATCATTTGGAAGTTGAGAATCGTGTCATGCATTGGATGACGCAAGGGCAGCATTATCGTCTTGATTATGTCACTTTTTCTCGTCTTCTTGGGTTTGGTCAAGCTGACCGTGATGCTCCTAGTATCTTTGATGGGCATGATCATATCACCTATCGGGACATCCGGCACTTTTACCTTCCCGGGAAGACTCCTGATTTCAAAAACACCTATCTTCGTCCCTATTATTATGTCCTCAATAATCTCATTCGAAGCACCATTGATCCAAAGATTGGGGATTCATTGCACCTTCAGCATGATGCTCCTAAGATTCTCTTGCGCTTTGGCGAGAGGGGTGCTCGCTTCTCTGTCTCGGACCTTCTTTGGCGCAAAATCTATTCTGCTTCTATTGATCCTCAGCGCCATCTTCCATTTGCTCCCTACCTAATGCACATCATTGAGCAAGTGGTTGGTCTTTCATTTGCTCATGATCGCAAGCATGAGCAAGTCAAGGTCCGGAACCTCCACACTCCTAAAGCCAAGAATGACTTCCTGCGTCTTCGTAGGCCTCCACAGGATGTGGATGAGGAGGATGAGGACTCGCCCCAGCGTCCGTCTTCGGTGCGCCGCACTCGAGGTGCCGCTCGCTCCACCGTTGACCCTAGCTCCTCTCGGGGCCCTAGCTCCTCTCGTGGGCTTGGACCTCGCCGTCGTCGCAGTGGTGCCATCAAGCATGCACTCCAGAAGATTTTCTCGGCCTTTTGCTATAAGGCTGAGAAGGATGACCGCCGCCTTCGAGCTATTGAGGACAAGCTCGGCATACCTCCTTCTTCTCCTTTGCGCGAGTTTCGCGATCCTTTTGAGGAGTACGCCGAGTCTTCACGTGCAGCGGGTGGTCAGGAGGATGAGGATGAGGATGAGGATGAGGACGAGGACGAGGACGAGGACGACGACGATGACCAGGAGGAGCCTTCCGATGACGACATCGACGAGGACGACGACTAGCTTTGCTTTCATGCGTGCCTACCCTTTTTGGCACTTGATGCCAAAGGGGGAGTGTTAGGCTTTATTATGATGTAGTAAGTAAGTTGCGACTTGCTTTGCCCCATGGTGGTCCAGACTTTAGTTATGGTTTGTAATATTTATATATTTCGTGGTGAACTACGTGTTGGACAAGAACTTTGTTGGTGTAATGCTTAGTTGGAGGTATAACTCTTGTATTCAATGTTATCTTAGTGAGTTTGCTTTTATCTTGTGGTTTGTGATTTATTTGTGACTTGAATTTTTCCTATGCTTCACGCTTATCACTTGTTCTTGTCACACTCTCTTTGGCACCCCACGAATTACAAGATTTAGGGGGAACCTCTCTAAATGTATGCACTCTTGACTATGGTCGTTATTTGGAATTCAAATCCTATGCATACATTAAGGGGGAGCTCCATCCTAAATGTTGGATTCAAAAGCTTCAATTTATCTCAATCATATATAAGCCTAATTTGGTTGTCATCAATTACCAAAAAGGGGGAGTTTGTAAGTGCATTCGCCCCCTATGTGGGATTTTGGTGATTAATGACAATCAAATTAGGGACTAACGGTTTTATCAAGATTATGTGCAGGTGTTAGTCCATATGAATGAGCAAATTGAAATATTTGGTGAAACAGCACCCCTCCAACTTGACCGAGTTACTTGGTGATCTTTACTCATAATTTAGCAAGTTTTATCTTTTATTGAGTATAGGACTACCGCACTATCAAGAGGGATGCATAGCTAGTTGACTAGTAGAAGGTTTAAAGTGCTCAAATATTGACTTAAACAAACATGCTTGAGAGACACCTTCACACACTTGTGCACTGCCCTATCCTGTTCTGCCCCTGGAGAATCGGTAGTACCGGTCTTGGACCGGTAGTACCGGTAGGACTTAGAGCAGGATCCTCTCAAGCGAACTGCTTGCTCTCGGGTTCCACAAAAGTTTATTCCGGTAGTACCGGATTTTAATCCGGCAGTACCGATATTGAACCGGTAGTACCGACTATGAATCGGTAGTACCGGTAGGACTTAGCGCCGAGACTCCTCCCAGCCAACTCGCTGCTCTCGGGTTTGAGTAACTATATTTCGGTAGTACCGGATTTTAATCCGGTAGTACCGGTTCCAGAGCGGTAGTACCGGTCCTTGACCGGTAGTGCCGGTAGGACTTTGCCCAAGCAGTTACCCAGGGTCTGGATCGGTAGTAACGACTGTACTTCGGTAGTGGGTTGACTGTTGTATCGGTAGTACCGGTGTACCACCGGTAGTACCGGTCAAGTCAACTTGACTGACACACTTTTCTACCGTTGGGGCCTCGTGCAGTGCGTGTGTCAGACTTTTAACGTTCGATCTGCTGAGGTATCATCGGTACTACCGGTAGGAATCGGTAGTACCGGTAGCTCCCAGACGGAGGAAGTATAAATACTTCTTCCCTCTTCTTTAGAACGGGACCCACTTCATTTTATTGCCTACCAACCCGAGACAACAGCTCTCTCTTGCTCTCCCACTCTCTCTCACACATATTCATTGCTCATAGCTCAATCCATTGCAAGTTTCAAGTTGAGAAGTGAGATTCGAGTGAGGAAAACTTAAATCTATTGTTTGAGCACTTGATTCCTCCCTCTAGCCGGCTTTGCTTTGCATTTGTTACTCTTGGGTTCTTGGAACCCTAGGCGGCTAGGCGTTCTTCGGGAGAGCCCGGTTTGATTCATTTGTGAGGGCTCCCCGAAGTGTTTGTATCACCCCAAGATTCTAGTGAAGAAACTCAAGTGACCTTTGTGGTAACCTTGAGTGAGGAAAGGAGGTGAAATAGACTCCGACCTTTGTGGTCACCTCAACAACGAGGAGTAGGCCTTCCTTTGTGGATTGACCGAACCTCGGGATAAATAACTTGTCCCTTGCTCTCTTTGTTGTTGTGTCTACTTGTGGTGTTACGGCTTCGACCGTGCTCTTTCTCTTTCTACCTTGTTCTTAGGTTTGGAGGCCCGATCTACGATTTGGTGGTGATTCAAGTTAGGGAGAAGGTTGCAAGGGACTCTACATACACTTGGGTGGTTTGGTATAGCATAGATCTAAACTTACTCTGCAGTTAATCTTGGTTTCGTAGCTATCTGTTCTTGACCGGTAGTACCGACGGATTTCATCGGTACTACCGACAGGTATCGGTAGTACCGGTCCAATCCCGGTAGTACCGGTATCTGTTCTCACTTTTCAATTGAGTTTGAGTTTCAGGTTTTATACTACGCCTATTCACCCCCCCTCTAGGCATTGTAGATCCTTTCACCGAGTGATTTGGACGCCGAGGGTGAGGCTCGCCCGAGCTCTCCCGGGGAGGCTCGGGCGAATCGGAGACTTGGGTGCCGAGGAGGGAGACTTGGGCCTCTGTAGACGCGGCCTTCGTGGGCTTCGACTGGCCTTACTTGGGCCAGGCCAAGTTGGGAATGAGCGTTTTTGCATGGAAGTTGGGTACCCCTAACTTTGGTAACCGACACTTATCATATAAACTTGGTCAAAGATAAAGTACTTTGACTCTCCAAGATTCTTGAAATGCCTTAAAATTTAGGATGGAGGGAGTATAAGATTAAGATAACAACAATATAAATTAGTCAGGATAATATATTTTGGTTCTGTTTGATACATGATCTATAAATCTAATTTGATCTAGATAGTGGGACGGTTGCTATTCAGGTGTCCAGCTAATAATTATTCAATCTACTATTTATATCTGTTTGTATTTAAAGAGATAGTTATTTTTAAATAATTACTATCTACTCCCTCCGTCCCTTTAAAGTGTCGTCGTTGGTGTGCATGCCACAAGTTTGACTCGATTTATAGATAATGTGTGCAACATTTTTATCTCTAAATAAATTTATTAAAAAAACTAGATTAAAAACCTTTTCAGTGATACTAATTATGTACCATAAATATTAATAATTTTTAATATATATTTGTTCAAAGATATTTCTTGGAAAACGAGAACGACTCTTTTTTTAAAGGACGGAGGGATTACGTGTAACCAAACACGGAATTTGCAAAGTGATTTTAACTTATGCACCATAATAAAGAATGTTATTTGATCTTATATTTTTGTTGGATTGGACATTCAGATACTACTATTCCGCATGTGATCTCAACTCTCAAGCCACTAAATGAAATGAAATATATCGAATGTCATGGTTTAGGATTGAGATGGTACATCACTATCGCCCATGCCTTGAAGACGAAGGAAAACAGATCAGCATGGCCTGCATAGGTATTCCTTAAGCCGTGTGCCCGTGTAAAGCCTGAAAGGACCCAGAAAGAACTCGATCGTCGACGTCCTACCAGGGGAGGTCCGATCTCAAACCAGCTCCAGGGTACACGTAGGATCCAACTCCCAAATCTCTGATACCAAAGACTTTCGAGATCTTTAGTGCGCAACAGTTTCTCCATATTGTTTTCATCCAAAAACATACTGTTCTTTTTTAACAAAGGAGTCAAACAATTTCCAGTTTAACTAAATCTAAAAGTATGGTACTACAGTTTCTATAAAAACTGTTATGGAACGGAACTTGATTTGTCAACTGTGATGGAAGTTCCAGCCTTCAAGGATACTCCCTCCGTCCCATATTAGATGACGCTATGGAAAACGTGTGGATCAAACTTTCTCAACTTTGACTAGATTCATAGAAAATATGTACATTTTTATTTTCAAATAAATTTATTAAAAAACTAGATTTAAAAATCTTTCCAATGATACTAGTTGTGTACGTTCGATATAAATATTTTTTAATATAAAATTAGTCAAAATTAAAAAAAGCTAACTTCTCAGAAATCGAGAATGACATCATTTCAGCACGGAGGGAGTACCACCGAAACAATCTACCCTCCAATGCAGTTAATCCTCTGCAGCTGGCAGAAACTCTAGTGGCATTCTAATTATTGCACAATGGTTTCAATAAGCGAACAAACAATTGGAATATCATCGGAACACTAAAATATTTCCCCGGAAGCCAAACTTCACAACATTGGTAAGGTCAACGAAGTAACCCGAACCCGGGAAAAAGGAACAACAATTACAAACCAAGCTACTGGTGTTACAGGGCATATCATCATCGCCATTGTACATCTCATCAGCTACTTCTGTGAGTGCCATCAAGCTGTCTACTACAAATATATTTCAATTACACAGGAGAGAAGCTCAATTAAGTGGGAAATCTAGTACATAGTTACCAAAAGCACACGCCCTAGAGTTCCAAGAATGGGGTATCAGGTATCATGAATCGAAACCACAAAAGCTAGAAACAACCTATTCAGCGGCCTCTTCAGCCGTCATGTAGTGAAGAATGACCATAGCTTCTTGCTGATTGAATTGTTTCGCCTATCTGAATCATCGTCGTCCTCAACTTCCTGTTCTGCTCCAAGTTCACTTCCAGATGGTGTCATTGGCACATCAGGCAGTGCATCTTGGCCATCTTCGATAGCACCATCTTCCTCACCCGCACCCCCTACTTCAGCCTAAAACAGAAAGAAAAGGTTACAGTCAGATCTGGGCTCTGGTCCCTACATGTGCTATATGGCTATACCCATAGAAGCACAGCATATGGCCCAAAATGACCAAAGTTACTGAAAAACATTCAGAGATTGCCTGAAAGGCATGTGTAGCTACAGCATTTGCAGTGTGTATGAGCAGTACAGAGCACAGCAGAAGGGGTATTACCAGGGAAAACTCCTGCAACTGGGATGCGCCATAGTCCGCAGATTCAGAGGCCCTCTTGCTCTCAGGGGCAGGTTCCTCATCAACCTTTGAGGTTCCTTCTGTGTCATCAGCAGTAGTTTCTACTGTATGTTTATTTCCTGCCTTTGCAGATTTCCTTTTGTCAGCTTGGGCTGTTGTGACGGCAGCATTTGCACTTTGGAATAATGCAACGCAAAAAGTATTAGTTTGATACACAGAATCAGGAAACAAAAACATCAACCCAACACTGAGTAGATATGAATTAGGGACCAACAAAGATACTTACGCTCTAGTGTGTCTCAAATTGTAACGTCTTTCTCCTGGGACCTCAGTCACTGCCTCAGCAGTTTGCCGCCTTTTGCGACGCTGCCCTCCAAGTGAAACACTTTCTGAATGTGCTTCGCTGCCTTCATCTTGTTCACTTATTGCAGCTCCAGCAAACCGCCGCTTTCGTGTAGCACCCATCATGACTTTATCTCCCTGATCATCATTCTTCTCCTCAAAGGTATCGCCAAGTATTGTTTTAGCATCTTCAACTACAGCACGAACAGACCGTGTCCTTTTCACACCACCTTTTCCTCTACCTCTCCGGTTTTGTTGGCGCCGTCCTCGCTTTGATGTTTCAGGCTGTACACCTGCTTCAGCAGGAGCTGCAGAATCATTGCCATTTTGATCAATAGTTGCTTCAACTGCCATGTCGTTGGTTCCATCAAATGACTGAGTACCGAGAACATCCATACTGTTTTCTGCTACACCAACAGAGGACTCCATCTGAGCATCATAAGCTATGTCATGCCTTTCAGACTCTTCATTCTCCCTAATTCCACCATCAAGAGGGAGCTCATCCTCTGCATCTGCATCAAAAGAATCATGGGCTATCTCATAGATAGGAGTTGGCTCATAATCTCCATCGCTATGTGTTGCTTCCTCAAGTCTTGCACCAAAAGGTATATTCTTTTCTGCTGGTTGTTCTGATGACTGATCATCTTTTTTTCTAGGAGAGAACTTGAAAAGCCTTGAGCACTTCTGTAACAAAGAAAAACGACCACCTGAACTAACAAGAGTTCCTGTATCTGGACCTGATGTATCGGTAGTCAAGGCACGATCATCTCCCTCAACAGCCAAACTGGGATGCTCAATTTCATCGCTGTCTATAAGGAACGGAGAATCTAATCCCTCAAAAATAGAAATGCCACAGTTTTTGCAAGCCTTGTACTTTTCAGATAGATCGATGAGGCTCTTCCTGTCCTTGTTATATCTCTCTCGACGTTCCTTCAAACTCTTGCTCAGTGAGTGCAGACTCTCAATATCCCTTCTAATATCTGCCTTGTCAGTCTCCAGTTTCTTTCTTTCCTCTAGCAGTAATTCTCTTTCCATCTGCAGCTCCCTTTTCTCTGATAATATCTTCTGAATCTTGGACTCGTTCAACACAATAGCATGTTGGAGCTTATTTTCCACAAAATCCATTTTCTTATTTAACTCATTTTCCTTTTCTTCTAGCTCCTTCTCTTTACTTGCTTGTTTTTGCTCGATCTCCATCTCCAATTCATGCTGTTTCAGCTGCAATCTACGCTGAAGATCAGCACGTTCTCCCTTCAGAAAATCATCATTTTCCATCTGCTTGTGTTTTATATCATCCATCAAAGCCTTTTCCTTGCGCTCAAGATTCTCCAGCTGGTCCTTGTATTTTTCATCCATTTCGAGCTTCATATCATTTAACCTTTTTTCTTCATTGTCACACCACCGTTCCAAATTCATTCTCTCAATTTTCAACTTTTTGTCTTCCTCTACTAGGAGGGCTCTTTTTTCGTCTAACTGCTCCCACTCTTCTTCAAATTTCTGTCGTTGCTTCCTCAAATCCTCCATTTCCTCAGAAAGAGAGTTGCTTCGCATTCTGTATTCCTCAATCTCCTTCCTAAGCTTTTCTGTCAGCAAGCTATGCTCCTGCCTCTCTTCCTCTGTAAGTTTCAGATTACTTTGCTCTTCTGATATTCTTTCCTTTTCAGATTCTAATGCTGATTTGATCCTTTCAAGCTCCAATTTGTATGTCTCCAATTGCTCTCTTTCATGATCCAGTTGCTGCTTTTCTTCCAGTAACCTTTTCTCGTCATTCTTCAATGATTCTTCCCATCTCTTCAGAGCCTTGGATTTGGCATCAAGATCATTCTGAAAATCTTCCATTGATTTCTTCTTATCATTCAATGCCTGCTCACTTTTAGAAAGTTTAGCCTCCAAAGATTTAACATCTTTCTCCCTTTTCAATAAATCTGCCTGCTTTTGTGCCATCTTTTGATCAAAAGATGTTCTTTCCCTCTCTAATTCTAATTCAAAATCCCGTCTTTTGGATTCAAGCTCCACCTGATGATTCTCAATTAACTTCTGGAGCCCCTCCTGGAACACAAGGGAGAGCTAGGTCAGTCCACTGAAGAAGGGGAAGAAAAGGTAAAGAAATAATAGTCCGCCCATATTCTGATGGTTGGTGCAGATAGATTCATAGAAGACACTGCATGCAATAAGAAAAAACAGCATATAGTGAAAACAATTTGAGAAGCACTAAGGCGAACTTAAGAACAAAGGCAGCCTGGTTGAGTCCAACTTCACTGGCTCACAAAACACACATAAGGCAATTCAAGAATCATAAACTACAAGGTGCCCACAAGTGATTACACCACATACAGGAAATCATAAATAAATTCATAAGGTACAATGAGCAAACCAGACCCAGAGCAGTGGACTGTTTAATCAAGGGTATTAACTGGAAGTAGCAAAATGAGGAAGACAGTCTGTTGCACTTACCTTCTCTCTGGTAGTGACCATTGCCTCTCTTTCAACCAATATTTTTTCCCACTCTTCCAATGCAGTGTGTTTTGAGTCAGCATCCTGCAAAACAAATCAGAATTGAGCAAACCAAATGTCTTGAACTGTCAAAAATCAACACACGAAAATCAGAAAATGGAGGAAATAAGCCAGTTGCTAATCAATTAATTACCTTTTCCTTTGAATGCAATTCATTTCGTCTTTTGTTAATATCATCCTCTTTGACTTTCAGAGTAACTTTAGCAGCCTCCACTGTCTTTCTTGCCTCCTCCAATTCGTCCTGCTTTCTCTTGAAAACTTGGTCATTCTTATTTGCTATCTCCTCTCGCTCATTTATAGATCTCTGCAACTCATTAATTCTATTCTGACTTTCCTTGAGTTTTTTCTCCCATTCCTGCAGTGATTCCTCCTGCTCCTTAAGTTGCTTTTCTCGGGCCTTCCGCCTGAACGTATTAGAATGATGAGACAAATATAACAAATTAACCACATGCTAAGCATTATAGAGCATAGATTTGCAAGACATAGCAAAACTGGCATACTCTGTCTCAAAATACAGCTTTTCCTTCTCCAATCGACGTTGACGAGCTTCAGCCTCTTCTAAATCCCGGTCAGCTTGAGACTTCCTACGGTTTGCCTCTGCAAGTTTGGCATCTGCAGCATGAAGTTTTCCCTCGATCTCCAAGGATTTTTCCTCCAAACTAGCCTCAAGAGATTGAGCATCTGTTATCTTTTTCTCAGATGTAAATTTAACCTCAGCTATCTCTGCCCGTATATCACGCAATGCCTTTTCAAGCTGCAGAATTCAACACAAGAATCAGTAAGGAAAGCTACAAGGAAATATCTAGGATGCCACCAAAAGTTTATGCTTAGAAAAGGAAAATAACAGCTAGAAGAGTGGAAAAGGCAAGCGCTACACAACCGTTTTCAACAATATAACCACTGAGCATATAAACAATTAAGCATATTGTTGTACCAGGGACACAGTTATATTCAATATTCTAAAAGAACTATATGGGTAAATTGTTGCCTAACAATTTCTTATCATTGCGGCTATTAAAAGCCACCTTTACAGTTATCATGTCATAGAATATGATCAGGATTGGCCATTCCAAAAACCTTTCAATTGTCACAGAAGGTTATGGGTATACTTCTTGCTTTTTAACTAAAGACAACTATTGAAATCAGATTAATGGTCATGGAACTGTAAGAATAAGAAGAAAGATTTATGATATAAACCAACTCACATCAGCTACACATTGCTTCTCAACACCCAGTGCTCTCCGCATGTTCTCCTCCCGTCTTTCGTATTCTGATATAGCATTAAGATGTGCAGCTTGTTCTCTCTTCAATATCTCCTCTTTCTGCGTCAGCGCCTGACTTATTTCTTCAAATTTTGCAGCCCATTCTTTCTTTTCAATCAAAAGTAGCCCCATATTGTACTGATATTCATGCAACTGCAAATATACGGACGAATACATAATTAAATAACTATTACAATAAGGAACGGAAGCCAATAAACTGGGGACCTAAAGTGCTTGATAGCAAATAACCTTTCACGAGAAAAACAAGAAATTGGATGCTAAGTTTAAATTGCACCAAATGAGAAGCAAAGAGACACTTAAATAGGTGTTGCCATGCCTTCATTGGAATGGCATAATTTGCTATTCACTTTATACAACAGAGAATCTAATCATTGAATATAAAATGGGCACAAAAGTATAAAATTTGTACAACAGATCTATAAAATTTCAAAATATTTTGAATACCAACGTGGCAAAAAGATTTTAGGTATATCAAAATATCAGTAGAGCCCAGGAGTGGTGCTTTACTTCACAATTTCATTGGGACATTTATAATATGGCTTATTTTTTTAAGAGGTTACAGTCTAAGCAATGCTGCAGTAATTTCATGCAAGCACCAAACTCAACTTTAAAAAAGCACCTCGTTTTGGATGTCTGTTTTTTTTTTCATTTCATCCTTTTTACAGACTGCCTGAATGGTATAGAAACAGGAGATAAAATAGCAAGACCTACTTGAGAGTCCTAGTTCCAGAACAATCAGTAATTAGCAACAAAAAGGAGCAGAGGAATTTAGTCCTAAATCAGTTTCAGAGAGAAGACGAATGACTGGAGAAAAAGGTAAAGATTGAGCACACCTCCTGCTCAAGCTCGACAACTCTTCCTTTCCCCTTTCCAAGGGGCGCGGACGCAGCAGGAGCGCCACCACCGCTCCGCTGGTTGGCCGGAGTCGGCGTCGACCAGCCGGTCCATCCTTTGCCCTGCGGGGTAAACATCACAACTTCCAGGTCCCAATTCCTTCGCAGCTCATCAAGGAACCAAAGCGCCTCTCCCTCCCTGCAATTCCAGAAACCAAGAGAACACACGCGGGTTACCAAAACCGAGCTGCATACACCAAAACCCTAGTTACCAAGAAACCCACGAAAGGAAACCCTAATTATCAAGAAAATCCAACAAAACCCCACCCAGAGCAACAAGAAACCATGGCATTACCAAGAACCAGGAAGCGACCCCACCGAGGGCTTCCAAGTCGTAAATTTTGAACACCCAGGACAGAAACCCTCCTAATCCCAAGAACCCCCTGAACCAAGCTAATGGAAAACCGAACGGATCTGCGGGGGGAGCGCTCACCGGGAGGTGCCCGGCCCGCTACCGGCGGCCGGGAGCGGCGCAGAGGCGCGGGGGGGCGAGCGCGCGGGATGTACGGGACCTGGCGCTCGGGTTGGGTGGGCTTCGAGTTTGGAGGTGTCCGGTTGGTGGCTGGTGCGTCGTGCGGGCAGATTTGGGAAAGGGGGCGGCCGCAGGGAAGTGAGGGAGGGAGACAGGGAAGGGAGGTGCTGACTGCTGAGGGGTAGACTTGTAAATTCGCGGTGGCTGGGTGAAAAGCGGTGCTCGCGAGGGAGCGTGCGGTGCGGGAAATGACCACGATACCCCCCAGATTTTGGGTTTTCGATGACGTGATCATTTGAAAATCCGACTTGGGGAATTCGCATTGGAGTATTATTTGAGGATTAACGAGGACATCGAGTGAGTGGATGCAACTACCTGTCAGCCTGACACTGGACAAAGTGTAAAGTTTACAAAGCACTGTGCGGTATATTCCCTGTTTAATTGTTGTTCTCCATACTCAGCAGTGTCAACAAAATAGCAGAACTTTGTACCTAGCCTCAAAACTACGGCGACACGGATTTTATGTAAAATGTTGAAATTTGAGTAGTTTGATTTTTTTTTTCTCTGGGTAAGAAAAATTTTGCAAGATCCAAACGACCCTTGGTCATAAATTTCAAGAGCTTGCCTGATTGCACTGCAGAGAGATGGACAAGGAATATGAAGAGAACATCAAATAACAATTTAAGGGATCACATTTGGGCACAGCTCCATTTCACCAATAAAATAGTTTGTATGTTTTAGCTCTATAAGGATAGTTCTAGTAGAGGTTAAATTATTTTAGCAAATTATTTAGCACATGTAGAACTCCACCCAGGGGAACAAAGTGAAGCTATTTTTAGGCCTCACTTGGCACAGTTTTTCTAAAGCTAGTTGAAATTGGTTTGTACTAAATGGATGTTTTTGAAACAGCTTCACATGTGAAATTCTTTAAAAGGTGCTCTTTATAATGAATGTTTAAGCATGTTTATACCAAACTAGATAATACGATATAATGCATGTCTGTAGGGGCATTGCAATATTGGATATTCACTTAAACAATAACATTGTAATGGCTTTAGGGTCCATTTGGATCCATCCAGCTAAAAAATCGTTAGTTAAAAGTTCAAAACTAAATTGTATCCATCTAGAAGTTCTTGCTACTAAACCGTAGAACGTTTGGATCATCCAGTTAATAGACTCGACTAAATATTAGGTGGGTTGAAGCAGCTAAACTTTAGTTAGTCTTTTAGTTGGTCCATTTAGATCCCAAGCAAGAAAATCTAGCTAGCTACATTTTAAGGTGGATCCAAATAGGTCCAAAGTTGTGGTGGCTTTTACTATTGTTACGTCTAATATAATTATGCTTAATCGTTTTCATTCATACACATTATTGGCCACTAATATACTTCATCTCAGATGACGACGTGACATACACTTGATTTTTTTTCCTTGCTCTATATATAATAAATCAACGGTTTGGTTGCTGATAAAAGTGACCTTAGTCCTTATGCGGTCGCGCCATCGATCGAAGATACAAATCGTAGCTCCAACTGCCCATCATTTTTTTAAAAAAAA
The DNA here is from genome assembly GCA_038502445.1 of Eremochloa ophiuroides. NCBI lineage: Eukaryota > Viridiplantae > Streptophyta > Magnoliopsida > Poales > Poaceae > Eremochloa > Eremochloa ophiuroides. The sequence continues at coordinate 70,549,510 of JAHLJS010000005.1, forward strand.
ATCAAGATGACGTACTTAGTTTCATGATTGGGAAAAGATACAGACAAATCCAGATGCTCCATAATCAAGCAATTCTGACGTGGCACAACGACACGACATGCTTAGCATGATTTGTGCCAGGGTGTAGAGACCCTATTATTATTTCATCCTACAACGCAGAAACCTTATTGGCCAGCACGGCACCTTAAACATGCTGGCCGGATATCAAAATTCAGAATATGAGCATGGCTGTGAGACGGCTCTTGTTAGCAAGGACAAGCAACATGGCAAAAGAAAGAAGAACAGAAGACATCTTCTGACCGCTGCGTTTCGGGCTTTTTTCGGCGTTTGAGCGAGCTGGCAAGTAGCCATCTCATGACTCATCTCACTGATCAGGTTCTTTTCTTTAGGCAGACACAGGTCAAAATTTTGTTCCGAGGGAAGGCATGTTGTTTCCACATACACGATCGCGGAGGCGCCACGCCGTCGCCGAGCGCGGGCTTCCCCCGAACGCTCCCGCGTCTCCCTGGCGGCGCCCCGCCAGGGGCAGGGGCAGAACCGTCAGACGCCAGCAGACCCACCCCGCGCGGCGGCGGCGCGTCCAGGTCCAGCCAGCGTCGTGGGCTGTGGCGGCCCGGCCCCCGGGTGGGTTTCGAATATTCGCTGCGTCGCGTGACGCCGCGGCGGTACGGTACTAAATGCACCCGTCTACGCCAGCCGCCCCGTCACTGAGATGTGGACCACCGACGAGTCCGCCTTATCGGCTCGTCGTCTCATCGCAACGGTTAGTTAATGGTGACATGTGCGTGGCGAGGCGGCGCGGGGCCTTTGCGCCTGCCTATCTCCGCCATTCAAAAACTTTCCAGCGTGGTGTGCCCAGGCGCCAGGGTGTCTGTCGGCCGCCTGACTGTGGCTGGAATGGAATACGTACAGACTGTACCTAGCCGGGTACTCCGTACTCTTCTTACTAATCATGCTAGCACACGGTACCTCCTGTCCCTGTCCTGTGTCTCTTGGGCAAACTGTTTTTGGAAGCAAATGGCAGCTGCTAATACTCCGTATGGTATAACTAGTGTATGTACAAATAAATTGGCTGGGAAAGAAACATGAGTCAGAATCAAACCAAATAAAAAAAAACGCCATTTTCATTCTCTTTCTAATTCAGTAATCCTTCATTTTCATCTCATCCCCTTTAGGGCTTCTGCTTCCTCAAGACATTTTTTTTCTTGTTAAAGAAAGCATCACGTATCTTATAGTACTGCCTATATCTTCTTCTTTTTTTGAATGTTAGTACTGCCTATGTTCTTATTCTTATTATTTTACTTGGATTGGAAAAAAGGCACCTGAAACAAAAACGAACTCGGACTAGGAAAGGGAAAACAGAAGCTTGTTTAGTTGTTCGACTGGATAGAGTACTTTTTTTTTTGGGTCCCAACGCAACAACAGGCAGCTTGCAGAAGCTTTTGTCGCTCTTAATCTAGGTGTAAAGCAGAGTATCCTCCTCCCCTCTCGTGAACATCTCACCATAGCAAATTAATAGCACTTCCAGGAAAGGCAAAGAAAAGGAGGCTTTTGTTTAGACCTGTACGACAGCACGAACATCTAGTGCAACGAGCTGTCGTCTGTGAAGACTTTGCTTTCAGAGATGAGGATGCGTCCTACTCACGATGATGTCACGGGGACACATGTTCTTGTTATGGTATTGCTTTCCTTTTTTCTTGACAAATTATTTATGTGGAGTGGAGCTTTTCTTTCTGGCAGACTAGCCATGCATCGCGAAGTTTTTACCTTTTTTGAGTGATATATTCATGAGTTTCATTTTTTTATGAAGAGCAAAAGCGCACCAAGGAGGGGAGCCATTCAGCCGTTGGGCCTCTTGCTTTTCATTCACTCACAAGGCCAGAGAGAGGGTCTGAACCTAGGCCATGGAGGGCCCAATTTAGAGCAAGTATAATAAGGCTGACTAGGTAGGCTGTAAGGTTGTCCACGTCATAAAAATCTGAATTGGAAGAGAGAGAAAGGAAGAAAGAGAAGGAAGCGGGCTGCCCAGCTATTGCCGGCCGAGACACACGCTACGAGGAAAAAACGCCTGCCTACCGTCGACGTTTGTTTAATGGACCGGTGTTTTGCGGGCGTTTGCCCCCTCCTCCAGATCCCGTGTGCGCTTGTCAGCTGTTTCGTCTCTTGACCCTTGCTGGTCATAGAGATATAACATACAATAGATCACAGATGAGTGGTGTGCATACCCAAACATTAAAATATCACAGGCTTCTCTACAGCCAACTCTTCAGCCTTTCTAGTATACGAGTCTTTCTTGACGAAGGCTGTGAGTGACATGGCATCAGTCTGCAGCCCGCTAACAGCCAGCTGCTGGCGTTCTTATTAGCCTTGCTCTTAAGTGCGATCTCAAAATGTGGTGGAATCATACATGCGGCCCAAAGAAAAACGCCTGACGAGTAGAACATGACCCATGCAGTCATGGGCTCGCTTCAACTTATAAGCGCTTACTCTCTCCGTCGCAGAAAGACTGTCGTTTTAGATTTTTCAGACATCACGTTTAACCATTCATTTTATTTGAAAATTTTATATGAATATCATTTATCTTTTTATGTTTTGTTATATCATTAGAGACACTTTAATAATTATTTATTGATTTTGTATTTTGAAATAAAATTTTTGAATAAGACGAACGGTCAAACACAGTTCTGAAAAATCTAAAACGACAGTCTTTACGGAACGGAATGAGTATTTTTTAGCTCTTCTACAGTATTTTCATCTCACATTAAATTAGCATAAGTGAAAATCAGCCGAACTTTTTAGCTCCAACGAACAGAGCCAATCCAATAGATGATAGGTCAATCCAAAGGAGAACAAGAGCAAGTCTGAGAAAAAGCGACGCAACGAGTATCTAGCCAATACAAAACTTGCACCATTCTCACGCCATCCAGCGTGACCATGTCGCGCGTTGGTCTCTGTCGTCCAACCAGGCGGTCGGACGGCCCAGATCGGACGGTTTCCGGCCATTTAAACAAAAACCCTCGAACTCTACCGAAATCAACCCGTAGTCCATTCTCCTCTCACAGAAAGTTTTGCAAAGAAGTCCTTCACGTTTTACGAAATAAACCCGCCGTCCAGCTTGTTTGAGGGCCGGCCTGCAACCGCGCAGGCCGAGCTGGGCTAGATTCGACCCAAATGGCCATCTCTTTTTGTTTCTTTTATTAAATCCCATTACATGCTGATTTTGTTTATTTCATATAAAAAAATTAGAGCTCTTAAAATCATGAAAATTTTTGTGTAGACTCTCATAATGTACTCTATGTAGAAAAAATATGAAACTTGGAAAATAAATAATTTTAAAACGATTCAAAATAGCCTCTTTTAATTAACAAAAAGACCTTCCATAATTTCTACACATCAAAATATTGAACCGAAAATTACAAAATTTGTTTCATGGCTACATCGAGACGTTTCCAGCCACTACAAAATTTTTGAGACAAATTTGAATATTTCAACAAATTATTATTCCACATGCTCAGCTAACAAATTAATTAAAAAAATAGCTCATGAATGATCTTTACAGGACTCGAAATATATATACAGCAAAATAAAAAATCCACGGTTAACATATATGTTGACGGTCGTTAAGTACCAATTTTATACCGTCAACTAATGCCTAGGGAAGATCAATAATAGAAGTATAGGGGTTATTACTGACAAATTCCACGAGTTTTGGTGAATTGTGTATTTTCTAGGGATTATTCCAGAAAAGCTTAAATGAAGGATTAAATTGCTTAATTACCACGAAACTTAACCGCCAAGGAAACATCATCACGAGAACATTAAAAGCATCTGGAACACACCCGAAGCACCGGGGCCCGAGACCCACCAGGGTGGGGTCGGCCGGCGCTAGGGTGGGGCCGGCCGGCGCCCCCCCTCTAGGGTTTCGACCCATCTTCTGGAGTCTTCTTCCACCGTCTCTCTGGAGTCATCTGGGCCATTTGTTCAAGCCGGTTGATCTCACGGCGCACGTTCATCCCACCGGGCTATAAATAAAGGGGCAGACCCCCTCCCAGAGCACCAATTCATTCCTTCTGCTTCATTCGTCAAGAGTAGACAGAAGTTAGGGTTTCCAGAGATTAGAAATAGGGCTCTACTTCTTCAAGTTCATAGTTTAGACGTTTAACAAGATTCAAGTAGAGTTAGGCGCTACGCTCGGGATTCCAGATCCGTTCGTCTGGAGATCGGTAATATTATCTTGTATCTTATTATGACTTTACTTTATTTTAATATATTGCTACTTATTCAGTTCTTAGTTTATTCTAATTGCATATTTGATATAGTTATGATTGGTGATGATTATTGTCGTATGATCGTAAAGCGCATAATTCAGTACTCGAGTGAGTTAGGTGGTATACATTATGTAGACGTGGTGTCTAGATATATTGTGTACCTACGGAGGCACCCTGACGTGCCGGGTCGTGTGGTAGTCCGCGTAGGCGACAGCTGCGTTAGTTCCTCTGTAGTCCACCCCCCGTACATAAGATGAGCAGAGCGCGGTCGCGAAAGGAGGTGACCCTTGTGTCTCAATATCCTCATTAGATAATGCTCCTTATGATGTTTTCTGAGTTGATTATGCTATAGATGAAGATGTGTAATGTGGCATAGGCTGTAGACTTTGTATTTAGTAATTACATAGGTTTCCTTTACTTTAGCCGAATCTCGAGATTGTTTTACTACTTAGTGAGTCCCTATGTCCTATCTCTGGAATACCATTTACCTTATTTACTCAGTTATCATTTACCATTTATCATTGACTTATTTATCGCTAAAGCACTAGAGTTTTGGGTTATCATAGGTTTGCACATTTATCTTTCCAATCATTATAGTTGTAATACCTCTGGTATTATTGCTTAATTAATTTGTCATGTCATCATGTTTAAAATTTATCATCTGTATATGATTGTGCTTAGGGTTCCCAGAGTGCTCTTATTATGCTTGTGGATGATTGTGCAAGTAAATTCCTAATTAAAATTAATTATTAAATCCAAATGCAATTCCAATTTAAACCCTAACTCGGCCCTAAAACTCTAATTCAAAACCTATTAGGAATTAGGTGAAAGTGTCTTAATGAAAGTTGTAGAACTTTTAAAATGGAATAACTTTTATTTTTGGATATTTTTAAGTTATATTATAGAAATTCAAATTAAACTCAAATTACTATGTTGAAATTTAAATTTGAAACTTCACTTTCAAAAATATGTTGAATATTTCAAAACTTCCTTAGTAGAAGTTGTCAAACTCACTGAGTAGAACAACTTTCATACTTACCAATTTTCAAGTTGTTGAATAAATTTGAAAGTAATTTAGGAATTTCAGTTTAGATTTCAATTTGGGTTTTACCCCCTTTTCAATAACTTCAAAATTTTGCCGAACCTAAATTTGACCCAAGAACCAAAAGTGTTCATTTAAAAATTCTTTACAATTTTTGTTTTTGTGCCATGCCCCGAATCCAACCGGATAAGACCCAATTTTGAAAACCATAGCATTTGACCTAGATTTTGTAGCACTATAGCTAGAAGGGGGGTCCCCTGTTCATCCTCGTCGCCGTATGCGCGTGCCGCGACGCGCGCTGCCGCCATCCGGCTGGCAGAGGCGCTGTCGCCGCCGCGCCAGGGACGCTCGGGGGACCCCGGACCGAGCCCGACCTTATCCCCTCGTCCCCTGTCCATTTATAAGACGACGAGCGCCCCTGTTCGATTTCTCTCCCGCTCGGCCACCGATGACCGCCCGTCGTTCTCGACCAAGTTCGTAGCCGCCAAGCGACCATAGCCCAATTCGCCATGTAGCCAATCACTTGACTCCCTTGCGCGTTGTTTGAGTCCCTTTGCACGAGCTCTGGTGAAGAGGGGTCACCGGAACGCGTGTTGGCGTTCTCATTTTCTGCCGGAGCACCACCGCCGACATCCTCGTTGTGGCTAGCGTGTTACGGTGAGCATCTCCCCTCATCTTGGCACGTTGTAGGCACTAGGAGGTCTAATGATTATGATGCGCTAGCTGGTTTTCCTTTTGGCACTCCAGGGTCGTCGGAACGCAGGATCTCGCCGCCGGAGCACCAAACCGCAACCGCCGCCGCCGTCACGCTCGTCGCTCCGAGCTGTTCCAGCCCCAACCGACTACCAGTCCAGGACCGTGGTGAGCTCCTGAGTCCCCACAACCCTTTTTCCCGTGACTTTACCGTAGTACATCGGCCGGAGCCGGGTCGTGTAACAGAACCGGCTAAATCACCTGGCCCACAGGCGCCTGTCATTGTCACTAATGACTTCTGACAGCCGGGCCCGTGTCCCAAATGATCTAGGCAGATCTGTCGGGCTACATCAGCGCCCTAAACTCCGCAGGATCACCATTGCAGAATCATCACAGGATTACAACATTTCATAATAAATTACATCAGAGTACAGAAGCGGAATATTACATAACTTAAGTTTACAAACCAGTTGTTCCAAATAGAATTTAAGTACTATTATTACAAACCATAGATAGTGGCGGTAGCAGTTGAATAATTATACAACATTATGAATATGATAACTTGGACCCTGCCCACGGGTCCCACTTTACTCTTCCTCACTGCCCTCCTGGATGATGGTCATGCAGCACGGAGCAAGGCAGATCTCCGATGGCGGTTCACCTGCAGCATGGGTTACAAACCCTGAGTACTTGGGGTACTCCGCAAGACTTACCCGACTAAGGGTGTAAAATGAGACTCAGGAATGCAGGTCATAGGTAGGGCTAGCAGAGGATAAGAATTTGCGGAGAAGCATTACTAAGCAATATTTTATTTTATTGATATTATAATTGTATCCATAGTTCTAATAATCAACCTCAACCATCATCATTCATCCATTTCCTTCATTCAATCAGTTGACCTAGTTGAGAACCACTTCTCGGGGTAGGAAAGTGGATTGAGTCTCCATTAACCGAGGAGCACGTCGATTCGAATCCAGAAATAAACCCAGCTGGGGATTCTAACCACACTGCATATGCAGCACGCCGGCATACATATACCAACCCTTCATCTAGGTCTTTCTATCCCGGAACCGGTCCTGCGCCACCCGGGAGCACAGTACTCCACTCGTCTCCAGGCACGCCGGCCACGTGGGTACATGCTACTCCCGCCATCTCTCCACTCCCAGTGCGTGGTTGTCGGTTCCAGCAATAGAGCCACCTGACTCTAGGCTTTCCACATTGGTATGTGGCTAGGCTGTTCATCTCGATCCAGCACTCCGACAACGAGCGGTCCCTACTTTTATTTTTGGTTCGTGCCTGCCGGGTACCAAGTCATGGGAAACGCCGTCCCAAGAGCACAACACCCGGCGAAACACATTTCCGGTGATACCGACCAGTTCCAAACTATTCCGAAGGCGATCATGCACCGGGACTCTAACCCGAATACACATCAACCAACGGATAACAAGCTCTTCACTTAGTCATAGAGTATATGTACATCCATAGCACAGAAAATAGTTTTTCTTTTATGAAATTCTAATTTTCATTAAGCATGTCTAAGCACTTTTCAAATCATTTATTTATTTAAATCAGTTTTCAGGATAATTATTTGGGACAATGCATCTGGATAGGTTTCAATCAACTCCTATCAACCTAATGCAATAAGTTAACTCGAATTATAAGGAATTTCACAATAGAGGGTTAATGCACCGGGGCTTGCCTTGGACGGAGAAGAGGGTGGGATCGGGATCGGTCCCGCAGATGTCGAAACCCTGGATCGCCTCCGGATTGACCTCTCCCGCAGTGGCCTCGACCTTCACTTCGTCGTTCCCGGTCACTACACGTGTGCAATGATGCATGCTTAACATGATGCAATACATAAATAGAAATGCGATAATCAAATATCAACATCTTGAGTACAACTTTCCTTCACGGAGAAGCCGTAAACGAGATCTCAAAAAGTAAATCGGCATTTTACTTTAAAACCTATTTTTACAGTCATAGAAAGCCGCTGCACAGCTTGATGACTACTACAAAGCACTAGGTTATCAAATTTGCCAAGGATCACATAGTGAAAGACCCTTGGTCTTCCTTCAACCCAAAATCCACACAACAACCTAAATCCATTTCTCCTACTCATTTTATTTATTTTCCCTAATTTCACATGTATTTACTAACTGACCACACTATCTTAAAATGTGCCCAAATTTCACCAACAGATAGGTTTCATCAAGAAACAGCACCACAATTATTTTCATGATTTTTGGACTTACAGGGAATTAATTAAAAATGCACAAACTTGCAAATATTAATTAATCTACTGATTTATTCACCAGGCAGAATATACTGGAAAACCACATTTTATATTTTTAACAAATACTACAGATAACATAGAGCATACACAATTATTTTCATAATTTTCCAACCAACAGATTTATTCATATAAAATTAACAAGTAACAGAACTATTCAAAGAAATATAAATAAGAAAAGCATTTGAAATTCGCTGGAAAAATAGGAAAGGCCAATTCGGCCCACAACGGCCCAACGCAGGCCAGGCCGGCCCAGTCGGCCTGCCCGCGCTCGGCGCCGGCGGTTTTGCAAAAGGAACCCCCGGGAACTGAGGAATCAACCCGCGGTCCTATCAGCACTATTCAAATGAGTCACGAGCATTGCACTTAGCCCCCTGGAACTTCTCGTCTTCTAACCCGAGACCCCTGGGCTCGGCTCTGTTTTAACAGAGACGGGGGTACCGGCGGTTCGCCGCCCCTAGCTCGCCGACGGCGAGCCGAGGGACGAAACCGAGGGCACCGACGGACTCCAGACTCCTAGGCGAACCTATCGAGCTACTAAACGACGACAGACGACACCTAGACAAGCGGAAGCCACAGGCGCGGCGGCTCGGATGCGGCGGCGAGCACGTCGCCGGCGAGCACAGACCGAAAGAAAGAGGGGAAAAGGGTGCGCGAGCATCAGGAGCTCACCACGAAGCTGGCTGGCGGGTCGGTGGAGACGGAGATAGCTCGGAGGAGTCGGCTTGACTGTGGCGGCGGATCCCGGCGGCTCGGCACGGCGGCGACTTCGCGTTCCGGCGAACCTAGGGGACCGGGAGGCACACCGACACCGGGATGAGGATCAAGGTGACACGGGGAACATTGCGCGCACCAAACCGAGGCCTAGAGCTTACCCGAGCGAGCTGGAGACGACGGCGGGCTCGCGGCGGCGCTCTGCCCACCCGTGAAGATGGCGCCGGCGTTCCGGCGGCTACGAAGCTCTACAGCTCCCACCGACGGGCGCAAACGACGCGCACGAACCCTAGCTAGCTTTCTACGAGGTGGAGAGGATGGAGATGACCGAAGCACGGCGTATCTGGCCGGGAACCGCGCGGAGCACGACGGTGACCGGGGAGGAGAAAAATGGAGAGGGAGAGACGACCGTCGCCTTTTAGAGGGCAAAGGCGAGGGGAGCAGGCGCGGCGCGACGCGGCGCACGCGCGCCCGTATCTGGAACGGTCGCGGGGGCACGATCCCGACCGGCACGGGCGCCGCGCGCGCGCGCGCGACACGGCCATTGCCGGCCCTGTGCGCGAACAAGAGAGAGAGGCAGGTTACTGTAGCATAGGTCCCTAGGGTTGCGTCGGTTTTTGCCAAAATGCGGTTGATTTTGCATGTAAACTTGAAAAAGTTCAAAAACAAAAGTTGTAGGTTTTGAAATTCTGAACAACTTTGCTTTTGGAACCAAGTTCAAATTCGAAGTAGTTTTGAAACTACAGTAAAAGGGGTAAACTAGGTTTTTGAATTTCAAATTGTATTTTCAAAATTACTTTTGATTTTACACAATAACTTGAAAAATGGCCAAAATAAAAATTGTTCTTCTCAGTGAGCTTTACAACTTCTATTTAGGAAGTTTTGTCAGATCCCAAATAATTTTTGAAATGGTGTTTCAAATTCATTTTTCAATTCATAGATTTGAGCTAAATTCAAATTTTTATAATAGAACTTCAAAATATCCAAAAATAAAAGTTGTCACATTTTAAAAGATCTACAACTTTCATTTAGGTGTCATCTCAAGATTCCTTCTAGATTTTGAATTAGGGTTTTAGGGTAAGATTAGGGTTTATTCGGATCTTTAATTCGAATTTCTAATTCCCAAATCAAAATCACCTTAAACCAAACCACTCTATGACCCTAAGCACAATCATATGCAGATTAATTAATTTAAATATGATGACATGGCATGTTTAATTAATCCGTAATACCCGGGGTATTACAGCCTTCCCCCCTAAAAGAAATCTCGTCCCGAGATTAGCTATTCTAGAAACTGAAACAAAGTAATGGAAAAGAAAATACACAAGTCAAAATATTTTTACACGAGCTCACAAAATAAGTAGAAGGGTTTTTAATACAGAAGATACTAGTCAGACCATTACATTCATAAGGTGGCAAAGAATTTCGGAAAGTTTTCTGCGAGATAGTCCTCGGATTCCCAGGTGGCTTCATCTTCGGAATGTTGGTCCCATTGGATCTTGTACCACCTGGTGGTTCTTCTCCTGGTAACACGGTCCTTGATATCCAAGACCTGTACTGGATATTCTGAATATGTCAGTTCGGGCTCCAGTACCACACCTTCTACATCGGTCACTTGGTCGGGAACTCGCAAACACTTCTTTAGCTGGGATACGTGAAACACATTGTGTACCTCTGACAGGTGATCTGGCAACTGCAACCGATAGGCAACTTTTCCCACACGCTCGGTGATTAAGAATGGTCCAATGTAGCGCGGGGCTAACTTACCTTTGACTCCAAAGCGATTGACTCCTTTCATAGGTGAAACCTTCAAGTACACATAGTCTCCAACCTTGAATGCTAGGGGTCTACGCCGCTGATCGGCATAGCTTTTCTGCCGAGACTGAGCCACCTTTAGATTCTCTTGTATTACTCGAACTTTCTCTTCGGCTTCATTGACCAGGTCAACTCCATAAAACCATCTTTCACCGGGCTCGGACCAATTCAATGGAGTACGACATCTGCGGCCGTACACTGCCTCGAACGGAGCCATCTTGATGCTTTCTTGGTAACTGTTGTTGTACGAGAATTCGGCCAATGCCAAGCACTCGTCCCACTTGTCAGGGTAATTCAATGCACAGGCCCTCAACATGTCCTCCAGCACTTGATTAACCCTTTCAGTCTGACCATCGGTCTGGGGATGATAAGCTGTGCTATGCAGAAGTTTAGTACCCAATGATTCATGGAAGGATCTCCAAAACTTGGATATGAACTGAGTACCTCGATCAGAGACAATGGTCTTCGGCACCCCATGGAGTCTCATCATGTGTTCTATATACATCTTGGCATAAGTGACCGCGGTGTAGGTATCTTTAACTGGCATGAAATGGGCTTGCTTCGTGAGACGATCCACAATGACCCAGATCGAGTTAAATCCCCTAGATGTCCTGGGCAATCCCACGATGAAATCCATACTAATGTCTTCCCATTTCCACGCGGGAACCGGTAACGGTTGTAGCTCTCCACCAGGCTTCGTGTGTACAGCTTTAACCTTTTGGCAGGTGTCACATCTCGACACATACTGTGCAATCTCTATCTTCATCTTGGTCCACCAGAATTTCTGTTTCAAGTCCTGGTACATCTTGTTGCTTCCTGGGTGGATAGAGTATCTGGTCAGATGCGCTTCATCAAGAATTTTGCGACGTAGCTCCGGAACTTTTGGAACTACCAAACGATTCTTGAACCATACGATGCCTTCATTATCAATTCTGAAACAATCTGCTTTCCCCGCCTGGACCTTTTCTTTGATATGCCTGATGCCCTTGCTTCCCCTTTGAGCGGCCACGATCTCATCACGGATGGAAGTTTTAATACTGATATTTGCCAGACTGCCCTGTGGAACTATTTCTATGCCCAATTTTTCCAACTCACAGCACAACGACAGATTGTAAGGCCTCACAGTCAAACAGTTGCAATGAGCCTTCTGACTAAGCGCATCAGCAACCACATTAGCTTTGCCCGGATGGTAGTGTACTTCAATATCATAGTCTTTAATCAACTCTAGCCATCTTCGCTGCCTCATATTCAGCTCTTCTTGGGTGAAGATGTACTTCAAGCTTTTATGGTCAGTGTACACATTGCATGTGCTGCCTAGCAAATAGTGACGCCAGATCTTCAATGCATGAACCACAGCTGCCAATTCAAGATCATGAGTGGGATAGTTTTCTTCATGGGGTCGGAGTTGTCGTGAAGCATATGCAATAACTCTGCCTTCTTGCATCAAAACACAACCAAGGCCAGTACCCGACGCATCACAATACACATCGAATGGCTTCTCGATATCCGGCTGAGCTAGGACTGGTGCAGTGGTCAAACACTTCTTCAAGGTTTGGAATGCTGTCTCACACTCTGACGACCACACAAACTTGACTTGATTCTTCAGTAAGTTGGTGATTGGTTTGGCTATTCTTGAGAAGTCAGGGATGAAACGGCGGTAATATCCCGCCATGCCCATGAAACTGCGGACTTGGTGAACAGTGGTTGGTGGCTTCCAATTTAGGATTTCCTCTACCTTACTTGGATCAACAGATACTCCCTCAGCGGAGAGAATATGTCCGAGAAAAGGAACTTTATTTAACCAGAACTCACACTTGCTGAACTTTGCATAAAGCTGGTGCTCTCTCAAGCGAGTTAGGACAATACGAAGGTGGTTGGCATGTTCTTCAGGTGTTTTGGAATAGACAAGGATATCATCGATGAACACGACAACGAATTTGTCGAGCTCGGGCATGAAAACGGAATTCATGAGATACATGAAGTAGGCAGGTGCGTTGGTTAAACCGAAAGACATGACTAGGTATTCATATAGGCCATATCTAGTGGTGAAAGCTGTCTTTGGAATGTCTTCGGGACGGATTTTGATTTGGTGGTAGCCAGACCTAAGGTCAATCTTGGAAAACACCTTAGCTCCAGCCAGTTGGTCAAAGAGTAGGTCAATACGAGGCAACGGATATTTGTTTTTGACAGTAACCTCGTTGAGCGGACGATAGTCGATACAGAGTCGAAGGGATTTGTCCTTCTTCTTGACAAAGATGGCAGGGCAACCCCAAGGAGATGAGCTAGGTCTGATGAAACCCTTATCAAGCAAATCTTGTAGCTGCACTTTAAGCTCCGCCAATTCCTTGGGAGGCATCCTATAAGCTCTACGAGAGATAGGAGCTGTTCCAGGCTTAAGCTCAATGGCAAATTCAACATCCCGATCAGGTGGCAAACCAGGCAATTCATCAGGAAACACGTCTGGGAATTCACAGACCACAGGAATCTTCATCACTTCTTCTACTGAGGTAGCACACAGCCTTTGCACGGATTTCTCCACCTTTCTTACTGGTAGGGGAAGTTGGATGAGAAGCTGAGTTTGACTATTAGGTATGTTCACCCTTACGGTTCTATTCAACACATCAATCAAGACCTTGTGCTGAGACATCCAATTCATACCTAATATCACATCTATATCCTGATCTTTTAGCACTATCATAGTAGTAGGGAACTTATGCCCTCCCAACTCTATTGGCACTCCCTGAACTACCTCTTTAGTAGACATACGCCCCCCGGGCGAGTGTATAAGGAAATTTTCCTTTATCTCCCCAATAGGTATTTCATGCTTAACCACAAATGTACGGTTGATGAATGAATGTGATGCACCAGAATCGAAAAGCGTAAGTGCAGGGTGACTGGCAACAGGGAACCTACCCATCATGACGGGCTCTCCCGCAGGGATATCATCCACTTGTGTATAATAGACCTGACCTGCTTTCTTGACGATCTTGCCCTTCTGAGCATGCTGCTGATGACCACGATGCTGACCCTGCTGCTGCTGCTGATGTTGCTGTTGTTGACCACCTGGTGCATTCTGGTTGTACCTCTTGGGAAAAGGACAGTTACGTGCCCAATGTCCCATCTTGCCACAGTTGTAGCAAGGATGATTGTAGGTGGTTTGGGGAGTAGTAACGCGAACGCCAGGGGCATTCGGCTGAGTGGCATTTTGTTGATTTGAGGTGTGGGAGGTGGCGGCAGTGCGCACAACCACCTGCTGTTGGGGGTAGGATGGTCGATTTTGGTGAGTGGGGTGGTAGATGAACCTCTGGCGTTTCTGACTGCCAGAGAATGCAGGCCTCTTGTTTTTCTTCTTCTCCTCCTGGAGCTGACGGTTGCTTTCCTCGAAAGCCAGTGCACTATCAACTGCTTCATGAAAGGTGCATTTGAGATTATTGGACAAGCTGCGCTGAATCTTGTAGTTCAGGCCCCTGATGAAACAGGCCTTCTTCTTTTCATCAGTATTGGTGTGCTCGGGTGCATATTGTGCCAGGTGATTGAACTGCCCCAGGTACTGAGTGACAGTGGATTCATTCTGCTTTAGTGCTAGGAACTGGTCTAGTTTCAGCCTCATCACACCCGCAGGGATGTAATGAGCACGGAACGCCTCGCGAAACTCTTGCCAGGTGAGTTGATGTCCATCATCCTGTGCAGCCAACAGGTTGGCATACCAAGTGGTCGCAGGACCACGGAGCTGCTGAGCTGCAAACAGGGGCTTCTGTATCTCAGTACAGCGGATCAAACTGAACTTCTGCTCCATAGTGCGGAGCCAATCATCTGCTTCCAGAGGTTCGTCTGCCTTGGTGAACACAGGTGGGCGAGTGTCAGTGAAGTCAACATAGGTGGTCTCTTCATTGTCGCGGCGACCACGACGTCCACCACGGTCTTGCTGACTCTGAGCTAGCATGGTTGCGACGTTGGTAAGCGCGGTGATAGCCTCTGCCAGAGTGTTCGGAAGTGGTGGTGCTTGGGGAGCACCGGTCCCATGAGCAGAGTTGTCTCCCATCTGTTGGCAAGCAAACCACTTAGGACTTATATTACATAGGTGGAACATAGTAGCACACACAGAAATAATACAATACCAAGTTCATACAATAAGGCTTGCACCCAGGCAAAGCCACAACCCATAACTAAGGTTTTCTAGACAAGCACCTAAGATAGACAAAAGAGAGACTAGCTGACAACTCTAGGCCACACTGGCCTAGTCCTCGTCGATCTCCGACGCGCCAGAAGCGTCACTGTCCTCGAGGTCCTCCTCGATGTCCTCGTCACTCTCCTCGGAGTCCTCGTCGCTGCCCTCGGAGTCCTCCTCAGAGTCTGGCTCCTCAACCTCGAGAGGCACTGCCTCCTCGTCAGTCTCCTCCATGTCCTCATCCTCACCGAGGACAACTCCAAGCTCCGGCTCCTCCTCCTCAGGTGCAGGAATAGGGTAGAGCTGATCGTTGAGCTGGTGCACCTCCTCCTGCAAGGCGATGTTGTCCGCCTCAAGCTGCGCGGTACACTGCTCCGCCCTCAGCATCCTGTTGACGATCGCATCCTCGCGCTCCCAAGCCTCATCCCGCTGCTGCGTCAGGCGGTCGACCTCCCGACGCAGGTCACGGTTGGTCTCCACGTCCTGGTAGTGGTGACGGCGAGCAACCTCATACTCCTCCTCCCACTGCCTGACCAACTCCCGAAGTCTCCCGACCTCGGCCTCCAACTCCTCGCTGCTGCGACGGGGTGAGCGACTCCCAGAAGCCTCGCCCTCCCCGGTGCGTGGCGCCAACTGGTGGTGCGGAACACCACGCGGTCCTGTCATCTTCCTGGCGGTGAGCTTGCAACGGGCCATCTGGAGAAGGTAAGTGGATTTACAAGTAATACGGGTTAGCAAGAATAGGTTTGGTAACTTATCCCAAAAACCCACTTTTAAGGAGGAAGTTATTTAATGTGTGATTAACATGATGCATGCACGTACTTACGAATTTTAAATTATGCAAGTAAACACATACATAAATAAATAAACTTTTAACATAGGGCTAATAATAATAGCATTATTCCTCATGCTACTATAGCCACATAATATTAAATATAGGTTAAATTAATACTACGGAATAAGTCAAGAATAGAAGCAATTTGGACCCAAAATAACATATTAAGTTTTATGATCCAAAACCTTTTGAAGTTTTCGAAAAGTAATCCGTAATGATTAGCAAGGTAATGCTCTGATACCAACTGTAACAGAACCGGCTAAATCACCTGGCCCACAGGCGCCTGTCATTGTCACTAATGACTTCTGACAGCCGGGCCCGTGTCCCAAATGATCTAGGCAGATCTGTCGGGCTACATCAGCGCCCTAAACTCCGCAGGATCACCATTGCAGAATCATCACAGGATTACAACATTTCATAATAAATTACATCAGAGTACAGAAGCGGAATATTACATAACTTAAGTTTACAAACCAGTTGTTCCAAATAGAATTTAAGTACTATTATTACAAACCATAGATAGTGGCGGTAGCAGTTGAATAATTATACAACATTATGAATATGATAACTTGGACCCTGCCCACGGGTCCCACTTTACTCTTCCTCACTGCCCTCCTGGATGATGGTCATGCAGCACGGAGCAAGGCAGATCTCCGATGGCGGTTCACCTGCAGCATGGGTTACAAACCCTGAGTACTTGGGGTACTCCGCAAGACTTACCCGACTAAGGGTGTAAAATGAGACTCAGGAATGCAGGTCATAGGTAGGGCTAGCAGAGGATAAGAATTTGCGGAGAAGCATTACTAAGCAATATTTTATTTTATTGATATTATAATTGTATCCATAGTTCTAATAATCAACCTCAACCATCATCATTCATCCATTTCCTTCATTCAATCAGTTGACCTAGTTGAGAACCACTTCTCGGGGTAGGAAAGTGGATTGAGTCTCCATTAACCGAGGAGCACGTCGATTCGAATCCAGAAATAAACCCAGCTGGGGATTCTAACCACACTGCATATGCAGCACGCCGGCATACATATACCAACCCTTCATCTAGGTCTTTCTATCCCGGAATCGGTCCTGCGCCACCCGGGAGCACAGTACTCCACTCGTCTCCAGGCACGCCGGCCACGTGGGTACATGCTACTCCCGCCATCTCTCCACTCCCAGTGCGTGGTTGTCGGTTCCAGCAATAGAGCCACCTGACTCTAGGCTTTCCACATTGGTATGTGGCTAGGCTGTTCATCTCGATCCAGCACTCCGACAACGAGCGGTCCCTACTTTTATTTTTGGTTCGTGCCTGCCGGGTACCAAGTCATGGGAAACGCCGTCCCAAGAGCACAACACCCGGCGAAACACATTTCCGGTGATACCGACCAGTTCCAAACTATTCCGAAGGCGATCATGCACCGGGACTCTAACCCGAATACACATCAACCAACGGATAACAAGCTCTTCACTTAGTCATAGAGTATATGTACATCCATAGCACAGAAAATAGTTTTTCTTTTATGAAATTCTAATTTTCATTAAGCATGTCTAAGCACTTTTCAAATCATTTATTTATTTAAATCAGTTTTCAGGATAATTATTTGGGACAATGCATCTGGATAGGTTTCAATCAACTCCTATCAACCTAATGCAATAAGTTAACTCGAATTATAAGGAATTTCACAATAGAGGGTTAATGCACCGGGGCTTGCCTTGGACGGAGAAGAGGGTGGGATCGGGATCGGTCCCGCAGATGTCGAAACCCTGGATCGCCTCCGGATTGACCTCTCCCGCAGTGGCCTCGACCTTCACTTCGTCGTTCCCGGTCACTACACGTGTGCAATGATGCATGCTTAACATGATGCAATACATAAATAGAAATGCGATAATCAAATATCAACATCTTGAGTACAACTTTCCTTCACGGAGAAGCCGTAAACGAGATCTCAAAAAGTAAATCGGCATTTTACTTTAAAACCTATTTTTACAGTCATAGAAAGCCGCTGCACAGCTTGATGACTACTACAAAGCACTAGGTTATCAAATTTGCCAAGGATCACATAGTGAAAGACCCTTGGTCTTCCTTCAACCCAAAATCCACACAACAACCTAAATCCATTTCTCCTACTCATTTTATTTATTTTCCCTAATTTCACATGTATTTACTAACTGACCACACTATCTTAAAATGTGCCCAAATTTCACCAACAGATAGGTTTCATCAAGAAACAGCACCACAATTATTTTCATGATTTTTGGACTTACAGGGAATTAATTAAAAATGCACAAACTTGCAAATATTAATTAATCTACTGATTTATTCACCAGGCAGAATATACTGGAAAACCACATTTTATATTTTTAACAAATACTACAGATAACATAGAGCATACACAATTATTTTCATAATTTTCCAACCAACAGATTTATTCATATAAAATTAACAAGTAACAGAACTATTCAAAGAAATATAAATAAGAAAAGCATTTGAAATTCGCTGGAAAAATAGGAAAGGCCAATTCGGCCCACAACGGCCCAACGCAGGCCAGGCCGGCCCAGTCGGCCTGCCCGCGCTCGGCGCCGGCGGTTTTGCAAAAGGAACCCCCGGGAACTGAGGAATCAACCCGCGGTCCTATCAGCACTATTCAAATGAGTCACGAGCATTGCACTTAGCCCCCTGGAACTTCTCGTCTTCTAACCCGAGACCCCTGGGCTCGGCTCTGTTTTAACAGAGACGGGGGTACCGGCGGTTCGCCGCCCCTAGCTCGCCGACGGCGAGCCGAGGGACGAAACCGAGGGCACCGACGGACTCCAGACTCCTAGGCGAACCTATCGAGCTACTAAACGACGACAGACGACACCTAGACAAGCGGAAGCCACAGGCGCGGCGGCTCGGATGCGGCGGCGAGCACGTCGCCGGCGAGCACAGACCGAAAGAAAGAGGGGAAAAGGGTGCGCGAGCATCAGGAGCTCACCACGAAGCTGGCTGGCGGGTCGGTGGAGACGGAGATAGCTCGGAGGAGTCGGCTTGACTGCGGCGGTGGATCCCGGCGGCTCGGCACGGCGGCGACTTCGCGTTCCGGCGAACCTAGGGGACCGGGAGGCACACCGACACCGGGATGAGGATCAAGGTGACACAGGGAACATTGCGCGCACCAAACCGAGGCCTAGAGCTTACCCGAGCGAGCTGGAGACGACAGCGGGCTCGCGGCGGCGCTCTGCCCACCCGTGAAGATGGCGCCGGCGTTCCGGCGGCTACGAAGCTCTACAGCTCCCACCGACGGGCGCAAACGACGCGCACGAACCCTAGCTAGCTTTCTACGAGGTGGAGAGGATGGAGATGACCGAAGCACGGCGTATCTGGCCGGGAACCGCGCGGAGCACGACGGTGACCGGGGAGGAGAAAAATGGAGAGGGAGAGACGACCGTCGCCTTTTAGAGGGCAAAGGCGAGGGGAGCAGGCGCGGCGCGACGCGGCGCACGCGCGCCCGTATCTGGAACGGTCGCGGGGGCACGATCCCGACCGGCACGGGCGCCGCGCGCGCGCGCGACACGGCCATTGCCGGCCCTGTGCGCGAACAGGAGAGAGAGGCAGGTTACTGTAGCATAGGTCCCTAGGGTTGCGTCGGTTTTTGCCAAAATGCGGTTGATTTTGCATGTAAACTTGAAAAAGTTCAAAAACAAAAGTTGTAGGTTTTGAAATTCTGAACAACTTTGCTTTTGGAACCAAGTTCAAATTCGAAGTAGTTTTGAAACTACAGTAAAAGGGGTAAACTAGGTTTTTGAATTTCAAATTGTATTTTCAAAATTACTTTTGATTTTACACAATAACTTGAAAAATGGCCAAAATAAAAATTGTTCTTCTCAGTGAGCTTTACAACTTCTATTTAGGAAGTTTTGTCAGATCCCAAATAATTTTTGAAATGGTGTTTCAAATTCATTTTTCAATTCATAGATTTGAGCTAAATTCAAATTTTTATAATAGAACTTCAAAATATCCAAAAATAAAAGTTGTCACATTTTAAAAGATCTACAACTTTCATTTAGGTGTCATCTCAAGATTCCTTCTAGATTTTGAATTAGGGTTTTAGGGTAAGATTAGGGTTTATTCGGATCTTTAATTCGAATTTCTAATTCCCAAATCAAAATCACCTTAAACCAAACCACTCTATGACCCTAAGCACAATCATATGCAGATTAATTAATTTAAATATGATGACATGGCATGTTTAATTAATCCGTAATACCCGGGGTATTACAGGTCGCCGCGCCGCCGTGTCCGCCATGGACGAGCTTACCCCGTCGGAGGCGCGTAGGGTTTAGGTTTAGGGCGCTAGGTGGTCAGTTAGGTGCTGTGGCCTTTCGGGCGCGGTCGGTTTGGCCGTTGAGCTCGTCGCCGGCGGGTTCCGCGGCAAGCCGCCGCGTGCACGCGCGTGTGGAGACCCGGTGTGAGGAGGGAGAAGAAGATGACGGCTGGGCTCGGGCTGTCAGTGCCCGTGTGTGAGAGAGGAGAGAGCGCGGGTGGGTTGCGACCGTGATGGGCCGACCTGCTGTGCTGGGCTGACTTGGGCCGATTTCGTTTTTCATTTTTCCCGAGCTATTAAATGAACTTTGCTATTTATATTATTTAGGAATAGTGCTCCCATTTCATCTTTTTGTAGGAATATTTTTACTGCTCCTAAAATCACCAAAATTTTTGTGAGTGCTCTCTGTAACCTGTAGTATTTAATAAAAATATTAAATATGTGTTTTGGACATTTTGTACAGTAACTAAAAATCAGCAATTTAATTCATAAAAGCAACTTTGATGAATTTTAATTAATTCTCTATAATTCCAAAAATCATAAAAATTGGTTTGGTACCGTTTTAGCTAAAGATCTATCTGTTGGTAAGGTTTGGGCACAACTGAAATTAGTTTAGTTAGCTATTGATTATATGTTTGATTAAAAGATTAATAAAAGAAATAGAAAATCTTAATGACTTAAGTTTGGTGGGATTTTGGATTGGTTGTGGTTCTAGGTCAATCACCTTTCATGACCTAGGGCTTAATGGATTAGAATGATCATGGTTAGCATGGGGTAGGGTTATGATCAAGTCTGTATTATTTATTATTGAATCTTATCTGTTATTTCATCTTGCATCGTATTCATACATTCATTATTGCACACGTGTAGTGACCAAGAATACTAAGGTGAAGCCCAAGGTGATAGTTGAGGAGCCTATTGCTGAGTTTGTGCCAGGGTTTGATATTTGCGGCACCGATCCCGACCCGACTCTTTTTGCAATCCAAGGTAAGCCCCGGTGTATTAGCCCCTCCTTGTATTTAAAATATTTTATCACTTGAGTTAATTTACTGCATTAGGTTAATAGGAGTTGAGTGATAACCAATTGATGCATTACCTTTCCTTGACCATTAATTATCCCCGAGAACCTAATTTGATTAAATATTGAGAATGCTTAGCCCTGCTAAACTGATTTAGATTTGCATAAAATGCTATTTTGAAATATGATAATATGCGAAGAATGAATCATTGAAAGGGAAGGGTATGGTCTTCATTGTTGGCAGTGTACTTGGCCAGTCCATTGTCATCAATGAGGACAGGTTTTTCCGGATGGTGGTCATATGTTTGGGTTAAAGTCCCAACTTATCGTTGCCAACGGAAAAGGAATGTGAAAACCGAGTGGTTATCAGGGTATTTGGGTTAGAGTCCCAATGCATGGTGTCCAACGGAAAGTATTAGGGACCGTTCGTTGTCGGCCTGCTGTGATCAAGACTTTGCAACTAGCCACATACTACGGGAAGCCCTATCTCCGGTAGCTCTATTGCTTGAACTGACAACCACGCACTGGGAGTGGAGAGATGGCGAGAGTAGCGTGTACCCTCGTGGCCGTCGTGCCTGGAGACGAGAGGAGTACTGTGCTCTCGGGTGGCGCAGGACCGGTTCAGGGATAGAAAAGCCGTGGTAGACGGGGTTGGTATATGCAAACTTAGGTGCTACATATGCAGTGTGGTTAGGCATTCCCAGCTGGGTACTAATCAATTCGAATCGTCGTTGCCCTTCGGTTATGGAGACTTGATCCTCACACCTACATCGAAAAGTGGTTCGGGAGTAGGATGTTTATGAGAATGAATAAGTAAATTGGTTCGATGGACATATTAGTAAAGAATTGTGAATTATTACTATTGACTATTAATAAGGATTATTAAAATATTGAGAACAGGAATAGTAATGCTCTTTCCGCAAAATATCTTGACTCTTACTAAAGCCTTACCTTGACTACCCTCAGCCTGCATTCCCGAGTCTCTTTCCTTTTTCTTAGTCAGGTAAGTCTTGCGGAGTACCCCAGTACTCAGGGTTTGTTAACCCCGTTGCAGGTAGTCAGCAACAGGAGGTTTGTCTCGCCCCTTGCTGTATAACCATCACCCAGGATAGTGAAGAAAAGTGAAGAGGACCTGTGGGCAGGGTCCGTGTTTTATCTATCTTATTATGTTATGTCGTTCTACTACTGCTACTACTATTTGAACAGCCGGTTTGTAATCTAAGTACTAGATAAATCTTTCGCACTTTTACTCTGATGTATTTTATTATGAAATGTTGTAATCATGTAATGGCTTCGCAATGGGATCCTGTCGGAGAAACGGGTGCTGATGTAACCCGGCAGGGCTGCCTAGATCATCTGGGACACGGGCCCGGCTGTCAGAGGTCATTAGTGACAATGACAGGTGCCTGTGAGCCATGTGATTTAAGCAGTTCTGTTATAATAGTAGATTATCCTAATGAGTAGAATGCCATCTTTATCCTTTTGGCATAAAACAAATCAACGATACTCGGAATACTTACCGGGTGAAGTGCTACAATAGAAGAATTATCTATGTGCTTGCTGATATATTCTATAGTATTATTTTTAGGAGGCAAGTGAAGATTATTTTAGCTTTGGTTTTTGGCATCATGTTAGGGATGACAACTTAATGTGAAGTGATGTTAAAAATACCAACAAACATTTCTGGCGCCGTTGCCGGAGATGGCAATTGTATTCATTAAGATAATTTATTGAGTTCGTTGATTTTATTCGCCAGGATATTTATTCAAGAATTTTATATAGGAGAGTTCTTCATAGATAATATTAATAAAAAAACATAAAAATAATTATAAACATAAATACTTAGAGATAACCATAACCTTTTGTTTTAGCAGACTTACCCGTGTTTTGTTTATATTTAAATATCTTATATAGGGTAAGTGCAGGATTGGTTGTGTACTTTAACTCTTATCAATCAGGATCAACCATAGGAAGAAGGGTCTTACATTATTTTGTGAAGTCATGGCTGAGAAGACTCTACGTGAATTCTCTGCCCCAAGCACTGAGAATATTCGCGTTGGGCCAACTTTCAACATTGGAGATCATAATTATGAGATCAAGCCAAGCCTCGTCAAAATGGTGCAAGCTATCACATTTACTGGAAAGAAAGATGAAGATGCAAGTGTCCATCTGTAGAATTTCCTGGAGATTGGCAACACCATCAACATCAAAGGCATTCCTCAAGATGTCGTGCTATTTCGTTTATTTCCGTTCTCATTGGAGGGAAAGGCGAAGCAGTGGTTTTATCAGAATAAAGATCGAGTCAAGAAATGGGTAGAATGTTTAAAAGCTTTTCTAGAAAAGTTTTTCCCAGTAGACAAAACCAATGCTATACGAGGAAAGATTTCAGAATTTTGTCAGCAGAAAGGTGAATCTATTTCAATAGCCTGGGAACGTTTTCAAGATTAGATATCAGATTGTCCCCACCATGGAATGGAAAAGTAGTTGCTTAATATCCTCATTAGATAATACTCCTTAACGTGAAGTGATGTTAAAAATACTAACAATATACAATCATCTACAAATGATAATTTTCAAATGCTATTTCTCCAATGTTATTTCTTTACCTCTTACCCATACTTGCTGGATGGATAAGAGATGAAGGGACTAAGCAACATTATCATTCATCTTCAATATATACTCTCACTTGGTACTCTACTACACTTGACAAAAAGTTTTATGGAAAATAGTCTACCAACACTGTCAATAGCCCATACAATGGCCATAAGCGGCAACGCCGCAAACATAAAGAGCCATTTAGCCATTTAGGTACCATTATTCACACCGATATGTCTAACTATAAAGAAAAACAAATATTTAATAATGGTCACGTGTGGCTTTAACAATGGTTAAGCACGGCAAAGCCGCGCGGCTTTCTAGTAGCATCCGAAGGGCTCATCTTTTACATCGTTTGTTTGGTTCCTCGCATCACCAAAACTTCACTCTTTATTCACGTTCTTCTTGTTTCTTCTTTTATTTGGTTGTTACTTGCCGACAGCCGAGGTATGATCAATAAGGGCTAGTTATTAAGCATAGGGATATTAATTAACCTAGGCAGCTTCTGCTCCACAGTCAAATAGAGCTACAGAAGCAGATATACATCTGCTCTTTTTTGTTTCTGCAGTCAAGGCGCTGATCAAGCTTCAGCACAGAGCACAGAGTAGCTGGCAATTGCCTTCTGGGCCTTTGGCCACGCCAAGTTCTTTTCTTTTTCCTTGTTGGAGTTTGCGTGCCCAAGCAGAGCCGGGGAAAAGGCACTCACACACGATCCAAATTACTCGTAATGAGCTCATGTTAACTAGGACTTGCATTAATGTCCTTTAGGTTGCCTCTACGTGGAGTTACTAATCTGAAGGCTTATATTGTTAAAAAGTTCCTGTAAGTACATTACAAATTGCATTATCTTTTGCCTGCAGGTTGAAGTGCTCACGAAATGATTGCTGGATTCTGAATGTGCTGTATACTCATTGAAGATGGATTGAGGGAATCAGAATCTCCACCCTGAGCGATTTTTTACTTGGATCCACACGATCACACCATTGCTGTTAGCTACAGAGGATGGTGTATTTTCTGACGAAATTGCGGTCACCTATTCCTTGTAATGTTGTGCGGCACGGCATATAGTGAAAACTTCGTCAGAAATGCCTACATTTTATAATGATTATGTTTTGTCTCAGTGTGACGCCTGTTTCCTCTGCTTTATAAAGAGCTTTATAAAGCTCACGGTGATCAATACAAATGTAGCTCCCTGATAAGTAGTAGTACAGCACGACGCATAGAGTAGTTGCATTTGCATAGTAACCTAGGCACCTAAGCTAGTAACTAGTTCAAGTTCGCCTGAGTTTTTTTGAGGAAACCAAGTTCGCCTGAGTTGCCATCTCATTCTTCATTGACGAATGGATGGAAAAGCTCTTAACTAAGAGTGCATGGCAATTTTGGATTAACACTAGACACGTATTTAACGTGAAAAGCTCCTAAACACACGCTGAATAACTAGAGCGGTACAAGTTTCTAAGTCGACGTACTGACATACTACTTGATATCCGCAGAGGAGCAGGGGTATGACCAATAAAGGCCATCATGTTTTTCGAAAGATCATAAAGGCCATCATGTTAACTTAAGCATATTGCACTGCACAGTACTGTCAGATCCAGTCCAACTACTGAATCAGATTAAAGGTCGCTTCCATTTCTTCCTCAAAAAAAGAGCTGATCAGGGAGATGATAGTTGCCTTGGCAAAACCAATAATTTATTTTGCTTTTCTAATTGGAATCTACCTCCTGTAGAGCTGGAAAAGCTACTTAGCAATGATACAACTACTTATAATTGGCTTATGATAGTATTCTAGACCAGTCATCTTATGTTAATTAGGACAATTATATGGCCAAACAAAGATGTGCGCTCCTACTCGTTATTAGTTCCTGTTTCACGCCCTTATTAACAAAGGTGTGCCTCCTACTCGTTGTTCAACGCTTCCTAATAATGTTGTGTTAAACACCATATGAAACAGTGATCAATGGCGAGGTTTTTACTCCCCCTCTCCCCGGGTCACTGAGAACAGGTACGTGGCCTGAGCCAATTAGGCGATGCTAATACGTCCATACAGCTGGGCTCGAGACGTAAAACTGAATCAATGTTCATCTACTTCTGTAATGGTAATGGAGTGATCGAGCCTATAGATTCAGGATTAATAACAAGAGCTTGTGTAATTAGCCGTAATTGTTGACCGGACGGCAGTAATAATGCGGACCCAAGTGGGAGACTTGATCCGGATTGATGATGAGTGATTGTCAACGGAGTTCACTTGGCATGTTGGTCGGTTTATGATGGCCAGGTATTGGGCTCGGAGGCAGTGGCGGATGGCGGAGTGAAGGTCAAGTGAGCGGGCCGTGCTGATTGACTGGGAGCCGTGAAGGACGGACGCGGGACTTGGGCCGAGGGACTTGGACGCCGAAGCGCCAGCTGCGGTGGCGGACACTGCGACATCGACAAATGCGATCGAGCATGGTCGAGGGACTCGGAGCGGTACGCGGGACGGCAGGACGCGGCCCAGGACGGTTTTCGGGTTTGGGCCTCAAAACCCGGGCGAAGCTGCTTCCGGCGAGAAGCGGGGCGACACGCGGCGGAATCTCCGAAGTTGCGTCAAGGCGACGGCAACTCGAGTATGAAGCGGGGTCGTCCGATCACATTCGCAGAGATGGGTTGTTCCAGAATATTTTAAGGCTAGCTGGCTCGCCTACTTAGCAGTAGTAGTAGTTAGGGGGTTTTTCGCAAAATGTAATAAAACAATAAGAAGGGACATGGCAGCCATCCCCTCTCTATCTCTCTCACTCTCTCATTCTCTCATCCCCTCAGTTAGGGTTAAGACACCATTATGGAGAGATCCACTACTTGTCCATGGTAGTATAAACTTGTGATTTTGAGCTAGAAAATCGAGGCCCTAACCTCGTGTCGTCTCCGAGATTCATCTCATGTTCATGTGATTTTTGTGTCGTTGCGTTCTTCGTTTATTCCCCTATTTTCGTTCTTGCACATGATCTGTTTTTCCTGAAGGTAGGATTCAAATTGGGCCATGATTTCTTGGGGATAGCTTTCCTCCTTCGTGGTGATTGTCTGCGCAAAGTTTCAGTTCATTTCATGGAGATTTGGATCGGATTTCGTTGATTTTGTGGTCACCCTGTTCGTCTGTTCTTATGGTCGGGTTGCTGTTCGTGCGGTCTCAGTGTGGAACTGGCGAGCACTGTTGCAGTAAGGTTTGGCATAGCTCTTCCTGCTCAATCCCCTGCAAGTGCCTTTGATTTTCTCAGTATTGGTCCAAGCCGAGCACTGGTGCCCTGGGTTGTGCTTGTTTTATTTTCTCTGTTCGCGTTCTCTCAGTAGGAGCCCTATCTGTTCTTGTACTGCGTCAGAGTGCAGCTCCTCTCTCCTTTGTTTTGCCTCACTGTTCGCTGCTTCTGGATGTGTTCTTCGAGTCCATCCCTCTCTATTTCTCTGGTGTGCATAGGTATCAGCAAGCCACAGGAGCAGCACTTAAGGTAGCAAGAGTAGTACTTCTTCACGCGAAATTTTCTCTCAAGCTGTTGGAAGTGTCTCTTTCAAGCAATAGTGCTTTGAATATTTAACTTACTTCCAAATCTAATCATATTTAATTTGCTTCCAAATCTAATCATTGCTTGAAATTGCATGCTGTTGATTGGATTTCCTGCAGGGACCAGCTTGCTTTGATTCTTTGCAGCGTCTGACCAGGCAGCAAGCAGACCCGCTGTCCGGAGCTGTGTTTGGGGGTGAGCAGCACCTTGCTCGATCTCTCTCTCTATGCTTGTTTGCAGCTGCAGTATCCAGCTTGCAGTTTGATCTCCTCTTGTCGAATTACCGAAGCTGTATTCGAGTGCCCAGCAGCACACAGTTCATTGCTACTGTTGCTACAGCCCTCGATTTGCTACAGTAAAATCAGCAAGCATCAGTTTTATGTTTTGGCCGCAGTTTGTGCGTTTGTCCTCCGATTCGATTTCCGCTTGTTGCATTGGTTTCGTGGTGTTCCGCTGTGTTCCTAGAGAGCATTCACCCACTCGGTTAGATTGTGAACATCACGGTGTTTATTTGCGTGTTTGGAGGTGATATTGGGACAGTGGCCAAATATTTCGAAAGAAATTTGAGGCTCCCATTCACCCCACTCTGATCGCCGTTTTCGGTCCTTCAAATAAAGAGCACACGTGCCGACCGATCCCGGGCGGTTTCACAGCCTCAAGTGATCTGCAGCAGCATCGCCAATAATTGGCGCTCACAGTAGTTTTATTCTGGTTTCTTAACACAGAAATTCTCACGCACACGAATGGGGCCTAAGCTGGAGACGACGCCCATTTCCGCAGCTGAAAGGGCACACTGCCTTGCTTGCTCAGCCTGCGCCTCTGTCCTCCCATCCAGGCACCAAGGCTCCACACGCGTCGGCGTTCAGCGAATTAGCCGCGCAGCAGCAAGAGCCGCGTCCGTTCCGTCGGTCCTCCTTGAAAGAAACTTATCGCAATCCTGTAGATGTTTCAGTGCAAGCATTTTTTAGGCCTTCTCGGTGCAAAACTGTGCACTTTGTCGTTCACTGTGCATAACTACTAGGACAGAATTTTCAGGGTCCATGCACATCAATTTCTGATCTGCCGACCTTGCAAAACATAAGATTTGCCTCAAGGAGAAAAAAAGAATAGTTAAATGTGATAACCCTTGAGGCCCTGAAGCTATCGCCATGACACGACCAGATAGCTTGTTTCGCCACATCGCAAATGATCAGATAAGCTCATAATACCTCATAATAGATAATACTACTACTATATTAGTTGACCAGTTGCACCGCTATAAATTACACTATTAGCTTCATAAATTCTGCACGAATCAAGATGCGAAGTAGCCCCACGTCCTAGCTAGCTGATTCTACGAAACGTTGGCGAATTTTTATCAGATGTTCAATTGAGACAGCAATAATTCATGAGTGCGCAGCTTGACGTCTAATGAATTGTGATCGAGCTCCGTCCAGGAAAATTACGTACTCAGGTGCAGAGCATTACAATAGGAACTACCAACTGCTAGATTCGACACAGCCAGTTCTAATCCAATCTAGGGAATCATATTTAAGACAGTTGTTAGTATATCTTCCCAATTCCAAATTATAAGATGTTTTGCCTTTTCTAGTTAGTAGCAAATAGAAAAACCAAAAAGGCTTGTAATTTGAAATGAAGGAAGTACATTTCATTGGTCAAGCTACACATGCATGATGCAGCTGTAATTCAGTTATACTGTACATCTACAGATGCTATGGATTTGTAATGCAGCAACTAATAACGAGTTACACAAACCTGATTCTTTATAGTAAGCCAACATCTCACAAATCTTTGGAAGTAAAGACTAACACTTCAGCCTATGAACCTATCAGGTTTGACATTTTGGGCAATAATTATGCTTCAGATCCGGACAAAACCAACTCTACATCTATAGTCATGTACAGATCAGGTAAGTCCAGAACTTTCTTCTATAATAAAGGGCCGACTTGGTTCGCTCCCAAAATTTACCATACTAAGGATTTGGCAAGCCATGACTTTGGCTAGCATTTGGTTATTACCAAAACTTGCCAATGTCTTACATTTTGTTTGCTAAGTCTTTGGCATGTTTTTTACCCAACTTTTGCCTTGCTAATTTTTTGGCATGGCAAATTTTAGATGTCAACCAAGCAGGTCCAAAATATTCATGTTCTACTAATGCTCCTCATCTTCTCCCATTATTGCCATATACCCTCAAAGTACATATCATGTTGACAAACCTCAGAAGCTAAGCAAGGAACTAGCATCCTTACTGTACCGTAGGTTAGCTACCCCTTCACAAGCTAAGAGTGCTAGTTCTTCGTAAACCCGAACAAATATTGTTTTCGTTTCAATTTATAAGATATTTTGGCTTTTCTAGATATTAATTTTACACATCTAAACATGGAGTACACTAGCAAGCTTGCTACGGTGGCAGTAACAGCCGGTAGTTGGATCAACTGACGGTTAACGAATAACGACGGTGTAGCAGATCATTCACGCGTGCGTACGTGGTCCTAGCCACCTGTAGCCTCAAATGTCAGCGATGCACGTGTGCACCCGTACCCCCTGAGGCAGGCATGCCGCATGCCGCATGCCGCACGCTCTCCATGAATAACCTAGCGAGTTGCACGCTTAGTTTTGTGTCTGCTGCTGGTCGGTTCATTTCTGTATCTTGCCTTGTTTCCCACCAGCTGGTCATTGTTGCACCCGCCGGCCGCCATTGCAGTGGAATCCTAGAGAGATGGACGGAGGGTGGAGACTGGAGAGAGGAGTAGAGCAACTGCACCAGGCTAGGCCACTAAGATCACGTCAACTCACAGGTGAGGCAGCTGGGGCGTTTAGTTAGTTGGTCATCAGGAAGGTAAAGCAAGTTGCCTTCATTAATGAACTCCACATGACTGGATTAATTGATCGAGCAGCCTTGGCTGGCACGGGCGCCATTAATGCTGTAATCTCGCAGCATTAATTGCCCTAATCCTCCCACACACATTGGCTAGGATTTGTTCATTTTCGTTTCTTTCCTTTCTTAATTTGAGGTGGATTACTAGTTGACAAGTAAAAGTCATTTCCAGCTCTAGATTTAGCAATAACAGAGTTTCCACTGGTACTGCTAAACCTCAAATTATAAGATCTAGAGTAATATACCAGTGTTTCATGACAGTATATATAGTACTAGTGGCATCGTTGCGCCCCCACTAGTGCCCCAAAAGATATCCACCATGGTGTGTTAATGTGAATTGGTATAAACTCACTGTTTAATTGTTAAAGATCTGCCAATTGATGTAGGGGTGGTCCCCCCCTTCTTTGGTTTAATTAAATGGAATGATCCTCTCCATCCAAGCTTTGTACATAACCTCATGTTTCAATCTTTATATATGAGTCATGATACTTCAGTACGAATGTAAATAGTTTTTGGACGAGCCAATCCATCACCGCGGAAAAGGTGAAAAAGGATCGCTCAGTATTATTGGTTCGTGTAGCAAACATGCTATATTAATAACAATAAGCCATGAGTTGTAATTTTGGTGAATGAGTGATAACATAGTTCTTATAGGGTTTATAGATTCATCGTAGAAACGTTATTCTAGAACTTTTAGAACTTCTATTTTTTTGGAACATAACTTTTATAAAATGAAAAGATTGATTTCTTCAGGAACCAGAATCTAGCCTTGTAAAATGGTTAGAGTTCATCGTAGAAAAGTTTCTTAGATAATCTAAATTCAACTTATTTCTACGCGAATCCGGAGCTATACCAAATGCATTTTATATGAGTATACATGGAAGAGAGGTTAGAAATTTGTGATTTAAAGCAACAAATTTTAATGCAAAACCAACACAGAGTCAGATGGAGATCGATCATATTCACTTATTTAACTTAAAACTGTGAACCATTGCATGCACTTGGCCTATAGCAAGCCATGATCGAGGAGATCGATGGAGCTCACACTCAACACGTCGACGTGCATGCACGCCTGTAGCTCTACTCTTGGCTACCATGGCTGGGAGCTTCTAGTTGCTCTCAGATCAGAGACGAGTTGCTCTCAGATCAGAGACGGGGAGGGGAAGGTGAACACTATCAACGGCATTAATGACCCGCATGGATGCGGCATTAATTGTACTTAAAAATAGAGATACAGTGGAGCATCGTGTTTCTAATCTTACAGACAAGCTAAGGACAGGCAGCTGAAGAACAGCAGGGAATTGCCCCCGGCGCGTCTGGTTAGCCAGCATCGAAAGCCAGGAATTAACAGTATCCGATGCAGACTGTCCCGCTAAGCCAGGAATTAACGGTATCCGAAGCACATTGTCCCGCTATTTTAATCCCTAGTTAACCACTTAACAGTATACCCCTAATCTCATCTGCATGCACGTACCTCGACCGCCAAGCTAGCCTCCTCGATCGCGCATTTAATGCAGCTGCGCAAATCCTCCTTGCCGCCATGTGCAGTGCGTCACCATCACCAGTCGGCGTATATAAAAGCCACACACATGGCGCCAACGAAACACACACACCAGCCTTCTGTTGGCGCGTCGGAGAGTACACAGCTCGTGTGCAGAGAGCAGCCACTTCCTTCGTCTCCAACTAAGTAACTAGCAGAGGTCATCGACCGTGATCGATCATGGCGTTGGTGAGGGAGCACGGTGGCTACGGAGGCTTCGACAGCGCCGAGACGGCAGCCTTCGACGCGCTCGGCCACGGCCACGGCGCGCAGCTGGGCTTTGACGCGTCGGCGCTGTTCGGGGAAGGGGGATTCGCTTATGCGTCGGACGGCGGGCACGCCTGGACGACCGGCGCGGCGGCGGGGACGTCGACCGTTCTGGCGTTCGACCGCGCCACGGCGGCGGCGGCGGTCGTGCGTGTGCAGGAGGAGGAGTGCGACGCGTGGATCGACGCTATGGACCAGATGAGCTACGGCGCCGCCGCCGCGGCGGAGCCAGTAGAGGCGCGGCTGGCGGCGTCCGTGGGTTTCGACGCTTCCACGGGGTGCTTCACCCTGACGGAGAGGGCTTCGTCGTCGTCCGGCGGAGCGGGGCGCCCGTTCAGGGCTGCTGTTCCCGAGCACGTCGTCCGGCGGACCGGCACCGGCACGCCCGAGCGGACGACGGCGGCGCCGGTGGTGCGCGCCCCGCAGAAGCGGACCTACGTGCAGAGTGCGGAGCCGCCGGCGGTGAGCCCCAAGAAGCACTGCGGCGCCGGCAGGAAGGCGAGCAAGGCCAAGCCGTCGGCGTACACAACCCCAACCAAGGACCCCCAGAGCTTCGCGGCCAAGGTAAAGTTTTGTGATCTGATGATCGATCGAAAATTCGAAATTCAATTGTTTGCATTTTGTTCCGGTGATTTGAGACCACCGTTTCTTGTTGCTGCAGAATCGGCGTGAGCGGATCAGCGAGCGGCTGCGGACGCTGCAGGAGCTGGTGCCCAACGGCACCAAGGTCGACCTGGTCACCATGCTCGAGAAGGCCATCAGCTACGTCAAGTTCCTGCAGTTGCAAGTCCAGGTACCACATTGCATGACCTACTCCTACTGTATTCATGAGCAATTTATCAGAGGACGCATGGGAGTGTGGTAATTAACTAGTGTTGCTTGAATTGATTGACCAATTGCAGGTTCTCGCAACAGACGAATTCTGGCCGGCGCAGGGAGGGAAGGCGCCGGAGATCGCCCAAGTGAGAGAGGCGCTCGACGCCATCTTGTCGTCGGCGTCGCAGAGTGGCCAGTTGAATTAGCTAGCAGAGAGCACATGCATAGCTCTGGATCAAAAGCATAATGACCCGAAAGAGATTTCTAGAACATCGAAACACCTCGTTCGAAGATAAATAAGGAGGCAAATCAAATATATTATTAGTGCTACTAGCTTCGATCTTCTCTTCCCAACTGATCGTTAGCATTATACTACCCACTTTAGAAGTAGCATGAACTTCATGCGTACTGTGTACTAGAGGCACTTAACATTCAGTGAATCATACCTTGTGTTCTGTCCCTTTCCTTTATGTCGTTAACTCGTTATACAACGCTAGCTTACATGTACTGCCACAGTTTTTATGCCAAATCTGTCTGGAAAATTATATCAAATTTCTTCTCCTACCAAAAAAAAAAAAAAAAAAACCTTCCCCTACATGGTGCGCACTGGTGTGGTAGCAATCGGTGTATTGACTCAGCCAACTTTTCAGCGCGCACACGTTGCTTTCCGATATGCAAGAGAGAATTCACACCGGAGCATCCAAGCGAAGTACTTTCGCTCATACGAAGCTTCAAATCAACCCATGTCCATCGGCGGTCCTTCAAGTTGACACGAGGTGTCAGTTAGATCCACGAACTTTCAAAGTAATATCTGTGAGTCCCTAAACTTAGCAAAGTATGTCATTTAGATCTCAAACTTTTAAGGTAATCATCATAGGTCCCTAAATTTGGCAAAATGTGTCATCCAGGTCTTAAATACTGTAGTAAATTTTGGGAAAAAATTTTAAAAAAGAAAAATCTGATTTTAGATACTGTAGCTATAATTCTAGAATATTTTAAAAATTGTATCTTTTTCATACGATCTCGGATGAAGATAGTTTTTATATAAAATTTGTAGTCCTCGACGAGATCTACAACTTTTTAGTTTTGAGTTTTTAAATTTGAGGTGGTTAAAATGCTCAAAAAAAATTAAATAAATTTTCAGCAGTATAATAATCGCGTATAAGCATCTGTCGCCTTAAAAAAACCATATCTTTATTATATGATATCAAATAGAGATACTTTCTATATAAAATTTGGAGCGCTCGAGGAGGTCTACAACTTTCTAGTTTTGAGTTTTTAAATTTAAGGTGGTTAAGATACTAAAAAAAATTAAATAAATATTTAGCGGTATAATAATTGCGTACAAACGCTGTCGCTTTGGAAAAATCATATATTTCTTATATGCTATCAAATGGAGATACTTTCAATATGAAAGTTGTAGCACTCGAGGAGATATATAACTTTTTAGTTTTGAGTTTTTTAGTTTGAAAGCACTAATATGCTAAAAAATTAAAAAAAATATAAAACCAATATACATGAACTGAAATCGTCGGTTTATTTTTTTATCATCTTAACAACCTCAAACTAAAAAACTTAAAACTAGAAAATTGTAGACCTCCTCGAGCGCTACAATTTTCATATAGAAAGTATCTCCATTTCATAGCATATAATAAAGATATGATTTTTTCAAGACGACAAGCGTTTGAATGCGATTATTATACTACTGAAAATTTATTTAAATTTTTTGAGCATTTTAACGACCTCAAATTTAAAAACTGAAAACTAAAAAGTTGTAGATCTCGTCGAGAACTATAAATTTTATATAAAAACTATCTTCATCCGAGATCGTATGAAAAAGATACAATTTTTGAAATATTCTAGAATTATAGCTACAGTATCCAAAATTAGATTTTTCTTTTTTAAATTTTTTCTCGAAATTTGCTACAGTATTTGTGACCTGGATGACACCTTCTGCCAAGTTTAGATGATCATCTTGAAAGTTTAAGACCTAAATGATACACTTTGTCAAGTTCAGAGACTCATAGATATCACTTTAAAAATTTGGGGACCTAAATGACATCTCGTGCCAACTTGAAGAACTGTTGGTAAATTGGAATAGATCAGAACGTAATTCGAGCACCATTTTCTGAGTTGAGTTCAGAGAGAAAGGATCATCGGAGTTATCCGGTGCCACACCAGGGAGTTCACGGTCACGGAGGATTGGGTGTGGCCGTGTGGGGATATAAATGGCTGTTTTGGTGGGCACTCTAGCGCCGTTTTGGAAAAAACATCGTGGGGATATAAATGGCTGTTTTGGTGGGCACTCTAGCGCCGTTTTGGAAAAAACATCAATTAGTCTAAACTTACTTTTTTTAAGATCTCAAAGGGATTAGTCCGTTCCTTGCACATTGCGGCTCTGTTCGGTGAAGCTGAAAACCGCTGAAAATAAGTGCTGATGCTGATTTTCTATGAGAGAAAAATACTGTAAAAGGACTGAAAAATAAACGGTTTTAAGGTTTACCGAACAGAGCCTGCATTCTCATATATCCAAGTTTCACAACATCTCGAAAGCCTTGAAGAAGACTAAACAATTCGATTGAAATCCTCTAATTTCTCTTTTAACCCAACTACTACTAAAATTTGACGGCAGATGCAACCAAAATTGAGCTCGTGGCCTTGCATGATAGCACGCACCCCACACGCACAACATGCACTACGTATATATTTAGCTAGTAGGGATCAACTTGTAGCCACAAGTTTGCAAGAGCATGCACCACACCTAGGCCTAACCCGAACGTGATCATCGGCTGAGCAAATATAGGCAGATTACATGCTAGGGGGGCACACGCGGAAGGCCTGGCCGGCCGGAGCCCGGCGATCCATCGTCGATTGGTCGGGTGAGATGGATGGCGAAGCCAAATGCTCCGGCGATGTCGCCGAGGGCGCCTACATCATGGCCAGCATCATGGTCGTCTCCGGCATCATGGTCACCGTCCTTGTGCTCTCCGCCCTCTTCCATTTTGTGCTTCGACGTCTCGGACAGCCCAGCGTCATCTCCCACATCCTGGTACGTACGGTACACGCGTGTTTATTTGATCATTGGTTATGCTCATCATTTTCTATTCACGGATTAAAGCCCGTCATTTTTTCAACGACGATCGTATATATGTATGGGCAGGCAGGCATCGTTGTTGGCCCGACGGTGCTTGGCCGTGCCATGGACCTCCGGCAGCTGGGCATGCGGGACGCCGGCGACGCCCTCGGCGGCACAATTTACTTCGTCCGCATGGTGTTCATGTTCTTCATCGGCCTCGAGTTGGACCTGCGCTACCTGCGTCGCAACCTACGCCACTCGCTAGTCGTGGCCTGCGGCGGCTCCGGAGTCTGCCTCGTCCTCGCCGTGCTGGCCGGGCCCTTCTCCTATGGCTTCCTGAACCCGGGCCAGGCCCACTTCCAGCCCAGCGACATCTACGCCTCCACCGCGCTCTTCGCGATCGTGCTCACCAGCACCGCCTCGCCGGTCCTCATTCGCATCGTCACCGAGCTCAAGCTCACGGGTTCCGAGACCGGCCAGATCGCCATCGGCGCCGCCTTCGCCAACGACATGGCCAGCCTCACCGCTCTAAGCGTCATCATCATCACCCACACCCTGTACGGCAAGACGACGACGACGCCCAAGGAGAAGGAGCCCTCGCCGCTGGCCAAGGCCGCGGCGGTGGCGTGGATGGCGCTGACGGTGTGGATGGCCGTCAACCTCGCGGCGTGGGTGGCGCGCATGCTCAACCGGCTCAAGCGCGGGAGGCAGCACATCAGCAAGTACGAGCTGTGCGGCATGCTGCTCCTCGTCGCGGGCCTCTCGCTGCTGGAGCAGGTCATGGGCTACAGCGCCTCCATGACGGCCTTCCTCATCGGGCTCGCCATGCCACGCGAGGGCCCAACCGCGCGCACGCTGATGGACCGCCTTGCCTACCCCGTGCACCAGCTCTTCATGCCGCTCTGCTTCGGGGCCATCGGTGCCCGCCTTGACTTCGCCAAGATCGGCAACTTCACGGTGGTCCAGCTCGTCATCGCCGTCACCTTCACCACGCTGCTGAGCACGGCGGGGAAGGTGGCCGGCACCGTGCTGGCGGGGCGGGCGCTGGGCATCACGACCCGGGAGGCCGTCGTGCTCGGCGTGCTGCTCAACGTCAAGGGCTACTCTGACATCCTCGCCATCAACTTCGGGGACAAGGTCCACGTGTGGGGAGACACCATGCAGGTGGTGCTCCTCATATCGTCCATCGTCAACACGTTCATGGCCGGGCCTGCGTCCGCCGCCATCGTCCGCCAGCAGCGCCGCGCCTCCCGCTACCGCTCGCGCTGCCTCGAGGACCTCAGCGTGGACCACGAGCTCCGGATGCTCGTGTGCATCCACGGCGCCACCAGCGTCTGCTCGATGCTCACGCTCAGTGACCTCTCCAAGGGCAGGGCACCGGTCGTCGTGTACCTGCTGCACCTTGTCGAGCTCGTGACGTCGCGCAAGTACGCCATCACGCAGCAGCTGTACCATGCCAGGGATGGCGGCGAGGACGAGGACGAGTGGGGCTACGCGCGTGAGATCGAGCAGGTGGCCGCCGCCGTGGCCACCTTCACCTATGACAACGCCATCCTCGTGCGGCAGATGACGGCCATTTCCAGCTTGGGCTCCATGGACGCAGACGTGCGCAACTGTGTGGAGGATGCGCGCGCGTCGATGGTGATCATGCCCTTCCATAAGGAGCAGCGCTACGACGGGCGCATGGTGTGCCGCCACGAGGGGCGCCGGCAGCTGAACCAGCGGATCCTGCACAGGGCTCCTTGCACGGTGGGGATCCTTGTGGAGCGCTGCTTTGCTGCTCATGAGGTCACGGGAGAGCAGCATCAGGTGGTGGCGTTGTTCCTGGGCGGGGATGATGACAGGGAGGCAGTGTCATATGCGATACGGTTGGCAGCTCAACCGTCAGTGACTGTGACCGTGTGCAGGTTCCTTCTTCCAAGCGGAAGGGGCTTAGTGGGCTCTCGCAATCCCAAGGCGATGGAGGAGGCCATGGAAGACGAGGAATTCATGGCAGACCTGTACGCGAGGTTTGTGGCACCAGGGCAAGTGTCATACATGGAAAAGTATGTGAGCAATGGCGCGGAGACCGTAAAGACGCTTAGTTCCATGGTGGGTACGTGCTCACTTTTCATCGTGGGAAAGGGTGATATGACCCATGGCAACAGACGTGTGATGACAAGTGACATGGGGGACTGGGATGAAGAATGCCTGGAGCTAGGCCCCATTGGTGAGCTCCTGTCCTCGGATGACT
The DNA here is from genome assembly GCA_038502445.1 of Eremochloa ophiuroides. NCBI lineage: Eukaryota > Viridiplantae > Streptophyta > Magnoliopsida > Poales > Poaceae > Eremochloa > Eremochloa ophiuroides. Next base: position 70,587,589 of record JAHLJS010000005.1, read on the forward strand.
TGGTAGGTGGTTGTTCCGTTCTAGTGCTACAACAGCATAACAAGCACAAAATGAAGACATGGAACAAGGAAAATCAACAACAATGTCATCCAGCTCACCACCACCAAACTAGTGTAGTCGATGTCGATGCCGATGCTGTTGTTGACATCATTGGATCCTTCTCCGGCTCAAGTAGTAGTAGTAGCAGCAGCAGCAGTTATTTGCAGAAACCAAATTGAGCTTGCATGGCATCTCATTGCACTATGCTGCATGCACAACAATATGTATATATTTAGTTAGTAGAGATTATTTGATTGTAGCCACAAGTCTGTAAGGGAATTTACACAATCCACCCCCAGAAATGTACATCCATTATATTATAATAACAAGTAAATAGAGGTAGGAGGCATGCTAGGGGCCGGGGGCGCATGCCCGAGAATCCATTTTCATTCATTGGATGTGTGACGGTGGATGACAACGATGCCAAGTGCTCCCCTGCTACTGATGAGGCTACTCCTCTGTTTTGTTTTTGTTTTTTTTACACGAGACATGCCCCGTTTCCGTTAAACAAAACAGAAATACAGTTTAGAGTTTTCGCAAAATCACATAAAAAGAGCCATAAGAGACTTTTAAAGTTTGTATAAAAGCACATAGAAAGAACCAGAAGAGGCTTCTAACCTATTACAGCCAATGGCTCTCTGTCTCGGAGACCTTAACAAGTTTTAAGAAAACGGTAACAACACCAAAACCAGAAACTACAGAGCGAGCATAAGACCTAACAAAACAGAAACGTCTACAGACTCCTAGACTGACACTAATAATAATAGCAGATAGAAGGCTATCGAGAGCAGTTTAAGCGTCTTTACAGTCTTCTTTGTCGACCTTTGACGCCGATGTCCTTGGTCAGCCGAAGCATTATTTACACTCCTTCAATCTATTCTTCATGATCCATCACCATGTACAACCTGCCCAATACCGCATTAATCACATGCATGACAGATGATCTCAAATGGGATGAGAATCCTTTTATTATGGAAACACACATTAGTCTAAGCTTTCTTATGGCTGAACAAATCGTAGCCACACCCCAAATATAGAAGCTACTTCCTCCAGAAAGCCAAATTTCATGTCAATTCCAACATCGTGGAATATTTCTAGGAATGTTATTTGCACCGAAGCATTTTTAGCAACAATTTCCCAAACTACTCTAGCTGTGGGATAAAAGAATAAAAGATGATCAATAGTTTCATTCTCTTCACGGAAGTGACATCTAGGATCTCCTTTCCATTTCTTGATCAAGTTATCTTTTGTTAGAATCACTCCATTTGACATGATCCACAAGAATATTTTCACTTTATAAGGGATGTTACCTTTCCATGCAGATTTATATCATTGGCCCTCCTAAGAGACAGCAAGGGCATTATGTAAATATTTAACTGAGAAATTATTATTTCACTCAAACTTTTGTAAAACATCATCTCTATCCCCATTTAGCTGGTAATTCTATATAGTAACCCATAGCTGGTCCTAGCATCTCTGTAACTCATCAGTGGTTGGGGCTAAAGGAGATGCCCCACACGGAGAAAGATTACAACACACTTGCCCTACAAGATAGGACTCGGCTACAACAAACACAGGCGAGACATATGCATATTTATCTTAATACTCAGGAAGCCGTCTCCTGAAAGTCATCAATATCGGACCATTTTTTACTTGTACTACAGAAACCACACATAACTCATACTAGGTAGGATTGAGTCCATCTAGAGGTTTATCAAACAACCAAGCATCCTCCCAAAAATTGGTTTGAGCCCCATTGTATTTTAATAGTTCTACCATGAAGATAAAATGCCTTAACCTTAAGCATATCGCTCCACATGGAAGAGTAATTTTGTTTGTGAGCAACAGTAGGTCAGTAAACCAGTCCTCATATGTCAGGTTGAAGACTTTGACAATTTATTTAACATCGCACCAACATGAGGATAGCAAAGAGATTGCCATAGCTATCCTCACATGCAAATTATATAACACACTCAGTAATGTACGCATGTCTTTTAGAAGAAATACACATAGCACTACATATATAAGAGAGGTTTGACATCAAGTTAATCCTTGTATTTATCTTCACTAGTCCATCAACCCGTGCATGCACGGGATAGTAATATATATAAATAAATTATAATCTTTGTTGTCCAAGTCCCGAGCTCTCCGATTCGTCCGAGCCTCTCCGGGAGAGCTCGGGAGAGCGGCACCCTCGGCGCCAATTCTCCGATTCGCCCGAGCCTCTCCGAGAGAGCTCGGGAGAGCAGCACCATCGGCGCCCATTCTCCGATTCGCCCGAGCTTCCCCATCCCCCTCGAGCGCAATCTCACAAAGGCATCCACGGCACCGGTGATGTCGGCAGAGCAATCTTAGACCACAAGAGACCTTCCTGACCACTTTACAGGCACTGTCCCGCCAGGCGAGATTCTCGACGCGACTGTGCTTCGCACGCCCCTGACGGCCATACCACCTGTCAGGATTTCCCTGGCCGCGGACTTGATAGGCCCACTACGGCCGTCCTCTCCACGGTATGGTCTACGGTGCGCCACCCCGTTTTCCGCCGGGGTCTATCAACTCCGACCGCGACAGTCCGAGCGCCTGACGACGGGCTACGCAAGAACGGGAAAGATGCCTACTGCACTGTCCACTCTAAAGGACGAACACGCCTTCCATCGGGGCCCACCTTACCCTTGGGAAGTACTGTTCAAAGACCGGAAATACGATCAAGGGGAGATATCACCCTGCCCCATCCCATCACGCCTTCAAGAGTCCCGAGCCTCGGGAAACAACGCCCCGAGACGACTCACCCTCTTGTCACATCATGCGGAAGGACAGCCATCAGGTGTGACCCTACGGCACGCCGTAATCCGACGACTGTTGCCGCCTTGGAACTCACCAAGATCGTACGAACCACTACGGCCATACCCCGGAGACGCGGAGAAAAGACCGTAACTGACGACATGTCCTAATCCGACGACTGTTGCTGCCTCGGAACTCACCAAAATCGTGCGAACCACTACGGCCGTACCCCGGAGACGCGGAGAAAAGACCGTAGCTAACCATAGTCAAACGAGGAACAACAACTCCTCACTGTAACATACGTAGCATTGTAAGCGCTGCCCTTGCCTCTCCCTTGCGACTATAAAAGGGAGAGCAGAGGCCAGCTTTAAGGGACACCCGGAAGTTCTAAGTTCTCACCCACACATACACACCAACAGCAAACGACTTGCATACACTTAGACACTTACAAGAGACCTGAGAGCACTTCCCTCTCTCACCGAGCTTGTAACCCCCTACTACAAGCACCCCGGTGCAAGGCAACACGATTCCCCTCTCCACTGGACGTAGGGCTTGGTTGGCCTGAACCAGTATAATCCCCGTGTTCCCCCTTGCACACCATCCGTAGCCTCAACCGCAAAACACATATTTACTAGCCGGTGTTAGCCCCGCTAAAACAAGCACCGACACAAAGCTTTATGACTTATTTAGACTACTGTTGACCAAATATTACGAAGGATAATCATCCGCCTATAGTAGTACCGAAGTTTTTGGGATTTTTAAATGTTATTTGTAACATATTGTTTGCTAGCATTATTTAAAATAAAAAACATTTAGTGGCCCATGTTATTCCATGTCCATTCATAATCTCAGAGACAGAATAACACAATAAGAACTACACTCTCCATCGCAAAATATAAGTCATTCATAATCCAATTACGATCCAAGTGGCTATATTATGAATTGATTGGCTCTATTCGGCTGGCTGGATTGTAGGCTGATTGTTGTGAGAGAAAACACTGCTGAATGGTTGGTTGATGCTGGCTGATAAGTTGAAGCGAACAGAACCATAAATATTATTACAATGAAAACAACATGTTACAGTAATCCTATAATCTATGAGAGACCTACTTTTTAGAGATTATATGTGTATTTCCTTTATAAACAACCCTTAGCTCCTAAACTTAATCCTCCATATCCTCATCATATAGGATGCTCCCTAACAAAAATTCTCCTTAATTATTCCTGTCCTTTAAGTTAGTAGTTCTCCCCAAATATCTCATATAACATATATGGTGGACAATATATCACTCTAAATTTAGGGGAGAGAGAGGATTAATTTACTACAAAATATAAGATGTTGGATAGATGAACTATTGGAGATCAGGGTGCGCCCTTTTTATCGCATAGCCTTTAATTTTGACTTTAGTATGTTGAATAGGAAACTTTTGGAGATGCCCTACGCCCCTACCTGATCTCTTGTGCTTTGGTTCAGCGGTGAATCGGACTGCACTTTCATCCTTAGGTTGTCTACTTCTAAGTAATTATAGTAAATAAGGACGTATTTGGATACCCCGTCTTAGATTATGTAATCAAAACTCTTGACTAGCATAATCTCATAATCTAGGTGGGACCAAGTTATAGAGGATCATGGGTGCTGAAAATCCTACTTGCTACCAAGCCGACTGTCCGACTTGCCCTAATGCCCCTCAACCGATTGTCCAACTTGCCAAACCATAAAGGATAAGATAGAAATTTCTCACTTTAACAATATAATCAACCATCATAATCTATTGACCCAAACATCACTCTAATCATTATAATCCATATTTGGATTATATGGATTATAATAATTCTATGCATAATCCAAGTTATAATAATTCAGTGGTCATCAAACAAACTACCTTTTTTTCCAAAAAGCAAATAAGTTGGAAACTGAATACTTACATTGTTTACATAGAGATACATGATCCATATGACTGGCACCTTGTACTTGTACACTCATTTCTCGGTTTAGCATTACCTTGGTCAAAATGTGCCATTGGTGCATCTTGCCCATCCTAGATGGAGGTCGTCAGGCCAATTAAATAAACTGGGGCGATGCAATCTTCAGATCAAGCATCTCAGTTTTTACGGTAAGAATCAACCGCAATGAGGCAATAATGAGTGGAAAATGATTATTCCAGGTGATACACAGGAGGCATGCCACCATGCATGCAGAGATATCCCCTGAACCTTGCAGTTGCAGAACTTGCAACCAATGATGAAAATTTCCACGGCGGTGTGCAGTCGATCCCAGCGCAGGCACACAGCAGATTGTATCTTAATTTGCTCCCTTCAATTGCAATGACTGGCAGCCTCATGCGGAGTTTTACAGACACAGACGATAGACCACCATGGCGGATACAGTCGTCGCCAACGCTGAGACATCGATCAAACTCTGGTAGAACTAATGCCGAGCCACCGATCGAGTCTTGCCAGCACCTACAGTTGTCGATCTTATCGTCCAGCTACCAGAACAACTTGCCGCTGAAATACTGGCAGGACGGAGAATTGGAACGCCAAGGAGAGCAAGATGCTCTCGGTTAGATTAGATGGGTTCAAGGAAAACAAACAAAACAACACTGGAATTTGGTAAACGGTTTAGGGAATTGTTTAATTTATAATTTTTATAATGGCAGTTGTGGGTAATTTTCTAGAAAATTAAGTTGATTGATCCGATGGTTATTATTGCCAGTTATGATTAAACCATATTAAATTGACGGCTACATATCTCTGATTATTGTGAGAATTTTTTGGATTTATCTTTTTTCTTAGCACGTCTACTGAGAATTAATGTGGTGCCTCCATTGAAACCTCCAATTAGTAATAGTTAGATTTATCTTTTTTCTTAGCACGTCTGCTGAGAATTAATGTGGTGCCCCCGCTGAAGCCTCGAATTAGTAATAGTAAGATGTTATAGTACACAGACCAAGAGCCGCTAATTAGTAGTCTAATCAAACATATTACTAAACTGGTGCGATCCTAAATGTGAGTAGCATATAAGCTTCTAGAAACTACTAGAAGGATCTATATGATTGTATGATTAGTGGAGAAGAAAGATGTTAGGGAATGTCGAGCAGCCGGGCAGTGGTGTTGTGTTCTGCTCTTGCTCTGTTCTTCGATGCTCCCTACAGCTATTGCCTCTTTTCTTTTGAATTGTTGCAAAACTTAACTTTGGTTTACTTGGGCCATGACCCGTCTTGTTTCAGGTCCACAACAGTCATGCCATGACCTGGCCATACATGTGGCTAATGAGACCGTGACCATGAGAAAGTGATTCTCTATGTATCAACTATCAAGTAATTTCTTCGCGCGTAAAATGGAATGTGACTAATTAGTTTTTTATCATCTTCCAACCTCCTAGTTAATTTAGTGAACCATTCACAAGATTAGTACAGATCCATTTTTTTCATAGTTTGTTTGACTGAGACTCTTAAATTCAGTCTAAAAACTATTTTAGAAGCTCTACCAAAAAAGATACAAGGTTCATGATTCACATTTCATGGATATTTATATGAGATGATAGGAATTTCAACTTGTAGGGTGATTAGATCCCCCTCTTGTTTTGGGGGTTAAACGAACAATCCCAGTGTGCACGTCGTGATAAAAACCGTTCTTGTCTCTAAATGGATTTATCCAAATGATTTGACTAGGCACATATGATTTGACTAGGCACTTTGAGGTGGGGTTCACTCGTCAGCCATCGAGCTAAGAGATCTGTTTTTAGCCGATATTGATTTGTTATGAGAGAAAAATAATGTTTAAAAAAAGTTGATTTTCGTCGCATCGGTTTCGTGGACTATTGCTGTGAAGGAAATGGTTTCTTCCAAGAACCAACCGATCCCGTTTGCTCTCACGTGAACCAATTGGTAAGTCCAGTTAAACACGTAAACTGCTCTGATCTACTCCCAATTCGCATTTCCGCTCCGATCTCGGCTTCCACTTGTTTACTCCGCGCGACTTGCGTGGACCATGGTGATGGGGGCATTCGAACCTCACGCTTGACCAAGCCGATGCGCGCGTTGCTTGCCAAAACGCTTCATCCAAACGCAAGCCGTTTTTAATAATCAAAAGCCCATGATCAGCGGCGTTAGTATAATTCGTCTTTCGGCCGCCGTGCAACGTACTAGAGAATCGCTTATTACTCACTGACGCCTGGGCTCCGCCGGCTTCATATACTACGCTCGGGCCCATGTGTCAGTGACGACGATCCCGGGGCTATAACAGTTTCTCTTGCACCGAGAGCAGTGAGCACTACCGTTTTCTACTCCCCTCAAGAAGAGTCCAACCAGGCAACGATCTCCGGCCGAGCTGAGCCCACTGGCAACGCTCACGGCTGCTGACGCGCAGCAGTGCGGCCCGCCACAGCCACCAGTCAGATACAAAATGCCACGGTGTTTGACCATTTGACACAAGGCTCCAACCTCTGTACCGAAGCGGTGGCCCCGGGTTGCGGGGGGCCCTGTTCATCACGTAGAACACACCAACTGACCAACAACACCATATGCTGGAGCATCATCTCCTGTTTCGTCAAAAGGAATAAACACGCTCCCATTCCTTTACTCGATATAATACACGAACATCGCCCAGCTTTCACGTTCCAGCGCTGGAGTTCACACAGGCACACGTCTCAACTAGTCCTGGGAAGAAAAATTAATACAGCTCGTTGCTGCTTAACTGCATATGACACCTCCTAGCTCGCGCTAAATTGCAAACAAGTAGTACATGTGTATTTTTTTTTTTGGGGGGGGGGGGGGGGGGGGGACTTGATATGATTGATTTAACAATGGTACTAGCTCACATCACACACCAAGCGCGTCATTAGATTATTCAGACGGGTCAGAATAGTCTGTTGGAAGTAACTGAGTTGAAAAACATGAGTGCTATAGCCATATAGGAACAAAAGCCAAGAACAAAGAGAAGGATCCAGCTACTAGTATACAGTGATCCACTGCCGTCCCGTGTCACAAAACAAAAGAGAAGTCCTGAGTTTTTTCCAGACGTTTTTATGGTCCTTTAGGTGCTGTTTGGTCGGCGGTGGGGAACAGTAACGGTAATGTAATGGGTAAATGGTGTGATTCGCTAGCACGCAAGTGAAAGAGCCATCTGTTTGGACGGCTATTTTATTGCATATTTGCATGCTCGCATGCGGGGGAGCGGCGGTACCAGATAGCCCCCGGTGGATAGCGGCAACCAAATTGCATGGGCCCGTATGGCCATAGCCCCCGGTGGATAGCGGCAACCAAATTGCATGGGCCCGTATGGCCGTATCAGTTCACGGTGTGATCGATTGTGGCTCTATCCAACCAAACACCGACTAAGAAAATCTATTGCAAAAATACATACGAAGTGATTGCCGGTATCAGTTTGCGCTGTGAACTGATTACGGGGAAAAAGATCCGAACCAAACACCACCTTAATTGTATGGTCAAACCCCACATTTGGCAGTCCTGGAAGGACAAACATGAAATATTGGCAGGAACCTTTTTTGAAATTTATTAAAACCAGCACATCCAGGACCAGGAGCGCCATCAGGGGCACCCCTCCCTCTCCATCCCCATCCCTGCCCAGCAGCAGCAGCTGCATACCCATCTTATTCCTCTCAACAACCTGCATAGAGCTACATACATATATGCCTTGATACATATTTGTGCTTGAGAGCCATCACAACACTAGCACTAGCAAATCCCAGAAGTCTAGCTACAGCACTTCTCCAGAACGACCACAGAGGCCAGAGCTAGATATATCGCTGCCATTACTTCTCCCTCACAGAGCTCCAAGATCGATGGAGGAACATATGGCTGGGCCGCCGTACCGCCTCCGGCATCGCCGGCTGATGGCCATAGCGCCTGCAAGCGCAAGCGATTCAGGTACACCCTGCATGTACATCATCCAGAGTTCTTCCATGTTGCCGATCGACATCGACGCGATAGTTTTGTCCAGTTTTTTGGCCGGGATTGGGGGTGATTGAGTTGTTGAGGGTGTTCTTGTTGTGCTGCTGCATGCTCCGATCCAGGGCATTCCGGCTCCAATGGGATGACCATCATGGTGTCGATTCTGGCGGTGGTCATCGTCTGCACTCTCTTCTACTGCGTCTACTGCTGGAGATGGAGGAAGCGCAACGGTGAGCTAGCTACTAGCTTTCAGAGTTTCAGTTCGATTGTCGAACATGATGCAAGCATCGATCAATTGTTGCATTGCCAGTTTGGCACTCGCATCGCATGAACCTTACAGCTGTACTGGCCGCTGGCATGCTAGAATTAGCTTAGTAATTATGACGAGAGCGTCTCATGACACGATCCTTGGCTCCTCGCAGCTGTCAGGAGAGCTCAGATAGAGAGCCTGAGGCCGCTGTCCAACTCGGACCTGCCGCTCATGGACCTGTCCTCCATCCATGAGGCCACCAACAGCTTCTCCAAGGAGAACAAGCTCGGCGAAGGCGGTTTCGGCCCCGTCTATCGGGTAATAACTAATAAACTAAATGGCAGCACAGCCGATTTCTAGCCTGTTTTGCAGTAAAACTACTGTTCTTTGGTTACGTCGATCGACTGAATCAACTTGAGTTTCTCGGATGGATGGATGGATGGACAGGGTGTGATGGGCGGCGGCGCGGAGATCGCGGTGAAGCGGCTTTCGGCGAGGTCGCGGCAGGGCGCGGCGGAATTCCGGAACGAGGTGGAGCTGATCGCCAAGCTGCAGCACCGGAACCTGGTCCGCCTGCTGGGCTGCTGCGTCGAGAGGGACGAGAAGATGCTCGTCTACGAGTACCTCCCCAACCGGAGCCTCGACTCCTTCCTCTTCGGTTCGTCACTCACTCATCACTCTGCTGGTGCTGGATGGGATATTCTGCTTTTCGCCAATCATATTCGTGCCTGCGTGAATTCCTCTTCTCGTGTCAGATTATGCGTCTGTAGTCGCAGAGCACGAACGATCGGTGTTGCAGAATGTACAGACTGTCAGATTTGGTTGATGCTTGGTGTGAATCAGTTGAATAAATATCTGATACGCGTGTCCATAGGAGATGCACATGGCTACACCCAGATTTTTAGCTCTAATCATCATCATGGGCTCTGAGCTCTGCGTATAGTTTATGGTCTCTGAGTCAATTAGGTCGTATCAAGCTACTAGATCGATGTGAAATAGGTCAATGGGAAACCAAGTAGTAGCATACTAGCATGAGAAATCGTGTCGCATCATGTGCGTCACGCGTGTAACCTTGGTCAGAGTTAAAAACGGTTGGTGATTGATCGATCTAATAAGAGGAGGGTTTTCGTTGGCCGCCTAATTAAGAATTCTGATGATAATTTGATGAAATTTCGTTGTGTAATAATAATCTCAGATACCAGGAAGAGTGGGCAACTGGACTGGAAGACGAGGCAGAGCATCATCCTGGGGATCGCTCGCGGCATGCTGTACCTGCACGAGGACTCGTGCCTCAAGGTCATCCACAGGGACCTCAAGGCCAGCAACGTGCTCCTCGACAACAAGATGAACCCTAAGATCTCTGACTTCGGCATGGCCAAGATCTTCGAGGAGGAGGGCAACGAGGTTAACACGGGCCGCGTGGTTGGCACCTAGTAAGTCCAAGTGCAATGCAATTCACTGCAATGCCACACATTTTTACATGACAGAACTAGCTCGCCGAGTAGTAGATGCTGACCTGCTGCTCCCAAAAAAAAAAAAAAACGCAGCGGGTACATGGCTCCGGAGTACGCCATGGAGGGCGTTTTCTCGGTGAAATCAGACGTTTTCAGCTTCGGCGTCCTGGTGCTAGAGATCCTCAGCGGGCAGCGTAACGGCTCCATGTACCTCCAGGAGCACCAGCACACCCTGATCCAAGATGTGAGGCGTCTCTGATTTTGTTTTGTTTTTTATCCTGACAACTGACGGCTGACGAGGGCAAATTCAAATTACGGCAGGCGTGGAAGCTGTGGAACGAGGACAGGGCGGCGGAATTCATGGACGCGGCGCTGGCGGGGTCCTACTCGAGGGAGGAGGCGTGGCGGTGCTTCCACGTCGGGCTGCTGTGCGTGCAGGAGAGCCCGGAGCTCCGGCCCACCATGTCCAGCGTGGTGCTCATGCTCATCAGCGACCAGGCGCAGCCGATGCCGGCGCCGGAGAAGCCGCCGCTGTTCGCCAGGCCCGGCAACAAGGCGTCCGTCTCCGATTTCTCGCTGGCCATGAGGACGGAGACCACCAAGACGCAGCAGTCCGTCAATCAAGTGTCCATCTCCATGATCGAGCCACGATGACTGAGATGAGATGAGATGAGGAGGGCCTTGCATGTTAATCGCCTCCGGTCCCCCTCCCTTTTTTAACTTCTTTTTCTTTTATTTATCTCTTGATGATATAAGCAGTACTCCGTAGTTATTAAAGGTGGAAATCGAGATGTATACACACACGACACAAGCGCAGGATGATGACAAGGCTGAGAGAGGGAGAATACCAGCATCCATCCCATCCACATAAGAAGTAATCCTTTGCATGCAAGGGGAGCTGGCGAGATTGTTTCATTAATTCTTTGAGCAATGGCAACAGGCACACCTTTTTGTAAATACACTGTGTCTGATCTTTCGAGCAATACTCGCACATGGAATGGAAGCTTCCAGCATTTATTGCAGGAAAATCTTGCAACCATGACATCCGCAGCACGGAAAATGCTAGCTTTTGAAACTACAAAGAAAAAGGATCACATTCCACGGCCGAGGCGGATTGATATGACACAACGCAACCTTTCTGAATTTTCAATGGGACCCTGGCTTGATACTTACACTACCCCACTTGTATAAAAGAGGAAAAAGTGACCGGTGCCGACTTGGCCTTGGATATAGAACCAGCACCTCGTCGTTGAGCCAACTTCACGCACTACTACGTCTGACTAACCAACGCCCCCCATATGTCGCCACCGTCGCGCGCGGGAGGCCAACACAACTCACCTACCCCAACTAAGCCGCCGCCCGTCCGTCCACACTCCGCGCACTGCGCAGTGTAAAAAAACACACACACACACATACGGGTAGATTATAGAAAAGAAAAGGAAAAAAAAAAAAAAACTGCTGCCGGTTCAGCCGTCGGCATCTCCTTGGCGCATGCGGGCGACGGCGACCCGAGTCATCAGCGGCGCCATCCTCTCCGCTCGTGCTCGGCCCGATCGACCTGTGGCGACCTGCGAGCTCGTCGACAGCAGGAAGTTTCATCGGTCAGCAGCAGCAGGCCTTCCGGCCCGGCCCCGCTGATTGTGACGCGCAGAAAGGGACCTCGCATGTTCTCTTATGACTTGTTCTTTTGACCGAAAATAACCGCTGATTTTGCCTCGTGCTGATTTATTGCGAGAGAAAAATACTGTTTCATGGCTGAAAATAAGCGCTGATTGTCAAAACATCAAGCTGTTAATCTCTTCTCCTGTGCTGTGCGCCTTAACTGCGATTCGCCTTCGTATAGGGGGATAATACAGCGAATTGGCTCGTCAGGGAACGAACCGTTGGACTCCATCCCCGATTCTGAAAAAGTTGGGCGGACGAACAGCTCTGAACTCCAATCGGTGCCGAAAGCTTCCATTGATGGGTCAGGAATTCAGATAATGCAGGTTCTGTTCTGGGCAGAGCCACCTGGGCATGCAAAAGCCGGGGGAACACGATAGGGACGCCAAGGACAGTTTGGCCGCCCGTACACCTACCCAGCCTGTCGTCCTGTGCGATCGTGATCGCCGGATCATGGATCCATGATTAATTTAATTCAATTGTTTTTTTTTGAAAGTTTTAATTCAATTGTTGTATAGATATATGCTCGCGTGCGTTCCCTCGCCAATCACACGCCCCCCGATCTTTTCTCCAGGGTCACTAGTGGCTTTGCCTTGAGGGTGGCGTGGCAGGGCAGCCATATGATGATTGCTACTAGTTGCTAGTTGAAATAAGCCCAGTTTGGCGGCCGACGAGTGCCGAGATTGACGGCCACTACGGAAAAGTATTTACTCAGGCCAGCGGAGTCGGGCCCCTTTTCCAGAACAAGGGTGGAAATATGAAATAAATATTCGAATTATCAGGTATAAATAAAGTGCACTGCCACAGTACTTCTCCACTGGCACGTCGCAAGGTTGGATGACGATTGGAACTTGATGCGATGCGAGTCCTCGTTTGCTTGCTGACGTAAGCTCCGACGTGACACTAACAGCTTTAGGCCTTGGCCCAGCTTGGAGCATAGGTCGTCGAAACAAACGTGGGTTTGGCGTATGATGGGCTATGCGCACTGGGCCCGTAGACGGGCCTATATAATGGGCTGGCTATATGCTTTGTACTTAAGAGGCCAGCACACCAGGCCCAAGAATACTTCTGCCGAGCCGAGAAAAGAGAAAGAGAGAACAGGTCTAGTGGGGTCCTCTGCTCCGACTGAGGAATTCGGTCGGGACTCGTTTCCTTTGCCCGCAAGCCCCTTCGCTCCGTTCTCTCTCGGGTTCTCGTCGGCGGCGGCGAGGAGGAGGAGGGGATGGCGCATCGGCTGCTGCGGGACGCGCAGGCGGACGGGTGGGAGCGGTCGGACTTCCCCATCATCTGCGAGTCATGCCTCGGCGACAACCCCTACGTCCGGATGGTAACACATCAAACCCTAACCCTACCTGAATGATTTGTGCGCCTTCTCCTTGGCGTTGTGATGCGGTTTGCACCGGGGTGGTCCGCTTGATTAGGCTTTCATTTGTGGTTCCTATGCTCGATGGGATCCGGGCCTAGGTTACGTTTCTGTTTAGGTGTCGAATTTTGTGCACGTGTGGCATCAATTGTTTACATAATGGCTTTTTTTTGTGAGGTTGTCGTTGCTCTTGTGTAACTAACTATGATAGGTTTTCTGTTGAACATGGGATTAAATCGTTGAGGAAGTCTGATGCTTGCGGGGGCACTGCAAAATGCATCTGTTATAGCCCTAGTTCGGGGGCTGTTTGATTTCATTGCTTCTCACCTCAACTTGCTTAGCCAAGAAATGGAAAGAGGGCCATACGCCCATACACATGATGTAGTACTAGTTTATACATGAATGGGGATAACTTTCCAATTGATTTTATGGCTTACTGGCTCTTGTTTTTCTTCTTTGCAGTTAAGAGCTGAGTATGACAAGGAGTGCAAAATTTGTGCACGTCCTTTTACTGTCTTTCGGTGGCGGCCTGGTCGTGATGCAAGGTACAAGAAGACAGAGATTTGCCAGACATGTTGCAAGCTAAAGAATGTCTGCCAGGTCTGCCTGCTGGATCTTGAATATGGTCTGCCTGTTCAGGTCCGGGATACAGCACTCGCTATCAATTCTAATGATACAATTCCAAGAAGTGATGTCAATCGCGAATATTTTGCAGAAGAGCATGATAGGAGGGTACGTTTCTCTTTCAATATTGAATCTTCATGCTGTTGTTAATTTCTTTCATATTATCCAAAATCTAAGACAAACTGTTTATTCTTCAGGTTGTTTTGTTCATTTTAAATCTGAAAGTGAAGATATCATGTATATTATAATATTGTTTCTATGATGTCACCGTAAACTGTATCATAGTGTCGGATACTGTAGTATGACAACAACAAAATACGCCTTCTTTTTAATTTATCTAGATCTGCTATGGTTGAAATGAATTGCACTTATTCTCTGCTTATATGCTCTTATTCTTGTATGTTCCATTTGACGTAAAAATAGTTGCTCCTAATGAGTTTATGGTTAATAAATGTAGGCCAGAGCTGGCATAGACTATGATTCTTCCTATGGGAAGGCTCGTCCAAATGATACCATTCTGAAGCTTCAGAGGACAGCACCATATTACAAGAGGAACAGAGCTCATGTCTGTAGTTTCTTTGTGCGTGGTGAATGTACAAGAGGAGCTGAGTGCCCTTATCGTCATGAGATGCCTGAAACTGGGGAGTTATCTCAGCAGAACATTAAAGATCGCTACTATGGGTATGTTGCTGTGCATATGCACTCATTATTTTTAGTTATGTGTTTTTTTGTGGTTGCATGTATTGTAGGCTTCATTTCGGCAATCACTGTTGTTGATTAGCATGTGCAATTTAAAACTGGCGTTCATAATTTCATCATATGAAATAATGAATCAGATAGCCTTCTGTTCTTGACTCATACTTGTCAACACTGTGGTGTCTGAAGGATTTGATACTTTTCGTTCAACTGTTTTGTGTCGCATCAGTAGACCACTATGTTGCCATTCCCATGTTCATGTAGTCCATCTAGTTCTTTCTGGAGCATATAGCAAAAACCTATTAAGCGATGCTTATCCTTTATGACTTGGATTTTAGACGATGTATTTGAAGATCCATATTACCTTCTATTTTGTTTCTTGTCTTTTTTTTTTTTTTTTGACTGGCTTGGGACTAAAAGGCTATAATGTTGTTGTTGATTTTAAGGTGGTCAAACCAAAATTAAGTCTTTCTAGTTACTGGCAATTGATATTAGCATCTATACAGTTAACCCAAACCAGATAAAAGACTTTCTAGTTACTGGCAATTGATAATTGACTTACATGTACAGATGTACAGATAAAAGATGTCTCCAGATGCTGTTTGGTCATGAAACTATCCTAACTTGGTTGAAGCGTTGAACTTGTAGCTGTATCTTGGAAACTTTTATCCCAGCCAAAATTGTGCTCTGGATATGCCAAACATTGATGTTTTTTGGGTCAAGTTAATGAGTTCAACTAAATCATTCATTATTAAAACCTTTAGGTGAATGTATCTATTCACTTTACTAACTTTTCCATGTCTTGAATGTATCTATTTCCATGTCTATTCTCTCCTCTCCCTTGGTTTCTGACTATCTCTTGCTCCCTGCAGAGTTAATGACCCAGTTGCACTGAAACTTTTGAGCAAGGCTGGTGAGATGCCTTCCCTGACACCGCCAGATGATGAGACTATAAGGACCCTCTACATTGGTGGACTCGATAGCAGAATTACTGAGCAGGATTTGAGGGATCAATTTTATGCTCATGGTGAGATTGAGTCCATAAGGATGGTACTTCAACGGGCAATCGCATTTGTGACATATACTACAAGAGAAGGTGCAGAGAAGGCTGCAGAGGAGCTTGCTAACAAGCTAGTCATCAAGGGTGTGCGCCTGAAGCTGATGTGGGGTAAGCCTCAGGCTCCAAAGCCTGAGGAGGATGAGTCTGGGAGGCAGGGGCAGGTTTCCCATGGAGGGCTGCTCCCTAGGGCTGTCATATCTCAGCAGCAGAGCAGTGACCAACCTCAACCCCCTGGGATGGAGGGCCAACAGCAACAGGCTGCACCAGCATCGTACTACTTCAACATTCCAGCTCCACCAGCAGCGGAGCGGACTCTGTACCCATCCATGGATCCACAGAGGATGGGTGCTATAGTAAAATCACAGGACGGTGAAGGCAAACCAGGGCCGCAGCAAGCCGGACAAGGTCAGCCATCAAGCAGCTCAGCGCAGGGTGTCTATCCTGCACCACCGCCATACTACCATGGTCAGTATCCGCCATACTATCCACCTCCACCACCATATGGTGGCTACATGCCTCCACCGCGCATGCCCTATCCACCACAATATCCACCTTACCAGCCGATGCTAGCACAACCAGCACAGGCACAAGCTAGTTCATCTCAGCAGCCACCACAAGCAGGTGCAGGACAGCAGCCGCCTCATGGCCCTCCAGCTCAGCAGCAGCCGCCTCAGCAGCAGCCAATTCAGAACTGAAGTCCTTACAAGATATTGGATCTTGCTACTGCTCTGATTGCTCAGGGGAGAGTATAACCCTCGTGGGTCACCAACTTTTGTAATTTCTTAATTTGTGGTTAACAGTAAAACTTTGTTGTATTGCTTATTAAAGTTTGAAAAACCGGGAGATATATCTAGCATCAGATTTTGTGTCACTATATGTTGGCTGACTGTCACGTGGAGGCACTCGTAGCCTTCATCTTTTTCAGATTGACCTAACAAATCGGTTGTAAAAATGACTTGGATAGTAGTCCACTAGTAGACCAGTATACATTTGGTACGTAGTCCGTTTGTAATTTTGATTAGGTTCCTTCCATCTCTTTTTTAGGTTTATTATATCGTTCCCGAATCTTGCTTTAAGTTCCTTCCCTTATCCCTTTTTCTTGTTAACTAAAACATTTTCTTTGCGTTGAATTTGTCGATTCAACATTTATATTCCTCTTAGAGCCCACATGACATATTTTAACACTCATGTTTGTCTTAACACATTTTAACACACACATGTTAAGTCTTAGTGCTTTGTGTTGTCATATAAATAGCCAAAACTACACGATCATGCATAGGACACATGATCCTTGCAAAGTCGTGCTTGTATCGGCAATGTCGAAAGGATACCAACGTTGAGGCTAGCACAGGAAAACATTAGGCTCATAAGCTCAAAGCCAAATTCATTTGATTCAATTGACGTCCACAATGTTCTACAGAATGTTCAGGCCCCGTTTAGATTCCAGTTGCAGTTGCAATTCTGCACTGTAGCATGTTCGTTTATATTTGATAACTTTTGTCCAATCACGGTCTAAGTAGACTTAAAAGATTCGTCTCGTGATGTACATGCAAAAAGTACGAACATGCAAATATTTCGTCTACATTTAATGCTCCATACATGTGCCGCAACGTTGATGTGACTAGTTGTAATTGCAATTTGCAGTGGATCTAAACAGAGCCTTAGTTGCCTGCATGTAGTAGAACCAGACTCTGGAGATGCAATTGGGTTGTATGTACGGGACCTAGGACCTGACTCTCTAGATGAAAAAACAAGCTAGGTATACTACGTCTCTTATCGTTTGTCGGAAAAGAAACGCTGATTTTAACCCATATTAATTTGATGTAACTCATATGCTAATTTGATGTAAAAAAATATTTTTATTACTAAAAAGAAAGCCATCTAGACTCGTCGAAGGAATCTGCACTTCTGCGGGACGGAGGAGGGAGGAGGGAGGAGGGAGGAGGGGGCACAGCCAACAAACAAAACATTCCGTGCGCCTCGGCCCGTCTCGCTTGAAGCGCCGGTGCCTGCGCCCGTGAGTCCGTGACCGACAGCTGCAGCACACGTCCACGCACAAAAATTAAGCCCCGCCGACGTGGCTCGTGCTGCTTTTAAGACAGACCCGCCCCGCCTTGCCTGCCCGCATCACGTCGTCACGCTCACGCACGGCCCGGCACCGCTTGCTCGCGGCTTCTTGCTGCCGCGGTGCCGCCTTGCTGATTCGACGCCTCGCCTTGGGCGGCGTCGCGTTTCAATTCTCTGAAGCTGGCTGGGTTGGTTTTGTTTCTTCTTGTCGCTGGCTCTTTTCTTTTCACTGTCCTTGGCGAACGAACGCCGTATTCATGAATGAACAATTGAATACGTACGCTTTTCGGAGTAGTATGTACCAAACGACGAGTACATGATGTGTGTCATCATTAAGTAGGAGGGTATTACTCAAAGTAGTGAAAGACGGTGGGGCATTATCACTGGATGAGAGCTGTTCTAGTACTCGCTTTCTGTCTGCTTTTACGCATTGAGGCATGTACTATGTATGATGCTGATGGTGTTGTTCTAGCTTTCCGCTTGTACATATTTGTACGGATACTGCAGTCACGCGTTGCTGAACCATCCTTTTTTTTTATACTTACAGTACATCCACAAGCATATCCTGTCCTGTACTAGTACTCCGTATAAGCCTGTCCCATGAAAATCCGTGCCCGTCGTCCAGCGGTCCAGGGTCTGCCTCCACTCCTCCAGGCTGGTTGAAGAGGTCAGTTGCCCAAGGCTCGTAGCTGCGATCTGCTCACGATACAATGACGAAATTGGGCATTGATCCACACGAATGAGGAGAGAAGTAGGGGGGTCACAGATTGAACTGTAATGCAAATGAACAGCGGCGGCGGCGAATGTGTGCGCAGGAGTTTCATAGAAATCGGTTTATTTTCATATGCACAACAAAGAAACAAGAGAAAATTTATGTGTTCTAAACAGGTCCAAAGTCCTAATTGCTAGAATGTGAAGCAAAATAAATCAAGTTGACTTCTACATTCTGTAGCTGCTATCAAGTTGACGAAATCCTGGCGTCTACATTCTGTAGCTGCTAAATTTTCAAGGGGAATTACCCGGTGCAAATTCTCAAAGAAAACGGAATAACAAACTTTGCATAAGGCTGCAGCTGGTTTGCCGTCCGGGAGGCCGTTATAAGAACCACGCTACCACGCCATCATACGCGCTCTCTTCTCTGGATGTGGCTGGCTCAGAAGTCAGAAACAACCGCACACAGCATCCTTTCATTTCATCATACCCTCCATATAGGCCCCCCTATCTTTGATCAGTGATCACTCTCACTCGGCCACCCTCTCAACCCAACCAGAAGCCACGCGCGTGCACGGGCGGGAGCACGCGTGCGTGCGCGCGCCACGAGCGATGCCTCCCCTTCGCCGCGCGCGCTCTATCCTGCTCCTCCTCCTCCACTGCGTGCTCCCGCCGTGCGCGCCGATCCACCTCGCCGCGGCCACATTGCCGGACCCCGCGCCGCTCGACCCGGCGCTGGTCTTCCCCTCGGCGACCCCGGCGCAGCCCGCCGCCGCCGGCACGATCCCGGCGTTCCCGGAGCAGTCGGACTCGCTGGCGGGGTCCTCGTCCGCGTGCCCGCTCGCCCCTTCCCCGGCGCTCCTCCCGGCCGTGCGGTCCTCCTGCGACGCCGCCGACGACGGCGCGCTGCCGCCGAGGCTGCGCTGCTGCCCCGCGCTGGCCGCGTGGCTGTTCGCCGCCTACGCGCCCGCCGCGCTCGCGGAGCGCCCCCCCGCGAGGTCCCCGGCCGCGGCCGCCGTGGACATGCCGCTGCCGCCCGACGACTCCGAGGCGTGCGCGGGCGCCACGGACCGCGCGCTGCGTGCGGCGGGAGCGGCGCTGCCCCGCGCCCCCGGCGGCAACGGCACGTGCGACGTGGCGTTCTGCTACTGCGGGGTCAGGCTGAGGCGGCTGACGTGCGGACCCCCTCCGCCGGCCGACGGCGGGCTGTGGTCGCCGGATGACGCGGCGGCGAGGAGGCTGGAGAGGGACTGCGCGCAGCCGGGCGTCCCCGGCTGCTCCAAATGCCTTCTTGCTCTTACCACGGTGAGATCGAATAGCTGACCAGATCACCTGGAACTCCAAAGCCTTCTTCGTGCATGCATGAACGTTACCGTTAACCTGTAGTTGGAGTGTTGGATGGACACAGAAATCATCCGGTCACTGTCACTACTCATTAAGCGATCTCCGTTCATTTCCATTTAGAGCTCACAGGTCGTCTGTCAGGGTCCTTGGAGGGAGGGTTCTCGATCATCTTGCAAGCTTTGATCTAGCAAGCAATACGGTGTTCGGTGTAGGAGTTGGTAGCATGCATGTAGGGCACACTAGGAAAGCTTCACTGATCACCAGCACCAGACACTACTGCCACACTGCGCACTGTCCATATTCTACTGCCCGCCTGGCATGCTTTTGAGAGGACATGGCGTCGAACGCAAGCATTGGACGGATCGGCACTGCACCCACGGGGCTACAGTAGCTGGTGTCTCGGACTACAAGCTCTGCTCGGTGGTGTTGCCTTGCCTACTACTAGTAGTTGTTAGCATGATTAGGGTGTGACTGCGTGAGTGAGTGATTGAGTGGCAACAAATCATGAGGTCCGAATTCCGGACCTGTTGGGTAGGGCCTGGAGTCGGGAGAATGATTTGCTGGAACATGCCTCCACTCCCTCTGCCCACTTTGATTGCATGAGCATTTGGCCCCGGAGAACAAAACAGAGATGAACATGACTCCATTCCTTCTTTCTTCCCTGAACTGAAGGGTCTCACTGTCTCAGACTCCAAGGGTCATTAGAAGAATCCTATGCTTTGTGACAGACCATCCAGCCGGCCGTCTAACTGAGATTGGCTCGCTTTGCTTTATCAGCAACCGAGATCCATACATGGCCACAAGTAAAACTTGGTTTCCGAGACATGAAGATTATATTTAGCACACTAGTCGCTAATGTACTGCTACTTCCAAAGGTTTCTGTGTCGCAACATACTTGGTGCGTATAATTTCACGTGTGCTAACAGTAGCGGGCTTGTCGCCTGTCTGCATTCATAAAACTAAATGTCGTCCGCTAATGGAACGTAAAATTGCAATTTTTACCTTGTTCATGTCCCCTTGGGTTTACGTCGCTCAGTCGTAACTGCTCTGCTTGTATATATTACCAATTACCATGAAAAAACTTTAGTATACATAATCGTCTTACATCAGTGACAAGCTCGACGTCAACATGTACCGTTTTCAAATCTGTTTTTGGATTGGTGTTCAGTGTTCGTCAGTGCGTGGACCACATATATGCAACTCTCTTGTCCCTTGACATTCATCGCAGATAAAGGCCACTAATCCCGGCGGCGGCGCTGGCGCGGAGGCAGCGGGCAAGAAGAAGCAGACCGGGCGGCCGAGGGAGGGTGACCGGGACTGCGAGCTCATGGGGCTCATGTGGCTGCTGCAGCGCAACGCGACACGCTACGGAGCGGCGGCCACGGCCGTGATCCAGGCGCTGATGGCCGTGGACGAGGCGTCCGCCGCGGGTGTGGCGGTGGCGGCAGACGCGGGGCCAGCCACGGCGTGCTCGCTGCCCGTGGACGACATGCCCCTCCCGGCCGAGTACGCGCAGGTCAGCAGGGCGCCCAGCGACGCGCCTCGTTCCTGCTGCTTCCACCTGGTCGCGCTGCTTCTTGCCGTTCTAAGCCTTTTCCGTTTTGTGTACCCGCTGTAGCACTTCGAGATTTTATTCAAGTTCGTTATATGGTCCTTGTTTGCGGCTCATGGAAAAATCTCTATTTCTGCCTGCACGATATGATGGGATCGATGTATCGTCTATCGTGAGAACTAGAGCCCGTATCGTATCACCGGATCACCTTGTGAGTTGCGAGGCATCCGGCCGTTGACATCCATGTCATGGACACTGGTACGGTTCTACATCACTAGCTAGACGATCCAGCAAGTATCCTTCCCTGTTGGTGGCTCTATCCATCTCTGTTTTTCAAACACAACCTCTTCAAAGAAACTTACAAAAACACAATTTGTTGAAGAAAAACCAGCAAGAGCATGACAACCCGACGCACTACACTAACACTTGCGACAACTCAAGGAAAGACGAAATCCGCTACGAGTCATGGCTGTTGAGCTTATACCACCATAGAAACCCCAACAGTTTTGACTCCCCGCACCAGACATCAGCTGATGCAAAATTCACCAAAGAGACGACACCTACACACGCAGTGGCGGATCCAGGATGACGTCAGGGGGAGGGGGGGGGGCTAATCCTTAAAAATGTTAATTGATAATGAAGATCTCATGCTAATTTAAGGCTAATCCTTAAAAATGTTGATTGATAATCCTTGAAAATATTGATTGATAATGAAGATTTTATGTTAATTAAGGGTTAATTCTTCAAAATGTTGATTCATACTCCTTCATAATTGATGCTCAGGGGGGGGGGCTACAGCCACCCCAGCCCCCCTGGATCCGCCATTGTACACACGGCTTCCAGCATTATAGAACGAGTCACAGTCACGACAAGCAGATTCGGCTTTGCCCTTGCAAGCTCAAACCAAGAGGGACATTAGCACCTCTCAACATAGGCAACAACAACGAGGAAGTGTAACCTCATGAACAACCTCGCCCTCGCAGACGGGTGCCAAAAACGCCTCACAAACTGACCACCACCAAAGTAAAGTGGGTTGGAAACTTCAAGGGGACACCTCTAGTGAGGTAAATAATGATGCACATGTGGGCCACGGGAGAGGGGAAGCACCTTCAACAAAGTTTTAATAAATTCAAGAAAAACATTCCACCATAAAAGGGGTAATTGGAAATTTTCTACCTACAGGAAAAACAGTTGTGCCTCAACTCCCTTAGTTGAGTTCATCCATGTGCACCTAGGACATTTTTTATTAGGTTCAAATAATGTTTCTTTACTGAGCACAACAATTTTCCTAGTTTAAGAGAACAATTGTTCCTTGTTTAGGACAAAAAACATTATAAAATTATTTGTCAAATGTTAATGTGAAAAAATATTTCTAATTCGAAAATAAAGTTTTTTAGCTTCACGAGAAAAATTTCTGGGTCCATGAAGTTCAAATGAAAAAAAGGGTTTGCAGCTTAATTAGGAAAAAAGACGTTCCCCCTTAATAAAATACAAAAAAAATTATTTGCTTAATTGTAGTGTCCTAATAATAATTATTAGTGTTTTATTTCTCTGAGATAAATTTTATGTTAGCCACTAGCAGTGTAGTTTCGAATAGCCGGCTATAGCCCCGCTATATCCTCTATATTGCCTTTTGATCATGTTGCCGCTAAATGAATTTACGTATAAATTTTCGCTATAACCTTATTTTAGTCCGCTATAGCCCCACTATAGTTTGTTGTGGAGGATCGCTGCTATTTGCTGTAGCCCGCTATTTAAAACATCGACAGTGTCCCTTGGAGTGGATAAAAACGAAATCTGGGGGAGAATAAATACAATAAAAAGAGTAAAAAAAATGGAAAGAAAGAAATAGGATTTTTGTAAAAATCCAGCCCAACAACCTGGGCCTAACAGCCCAACAACCGTTCACCTTCAACCCGCGGCCCGCGTGCGCTCTCTCTCCCACCTCCCTCTATCTCCTTTGCTAAAAAAACTCTCTATCTCCGGTGCGAGACTGCGACGACGGGGCTACAGCCGCCTCCCTACGCCAGTGCCGGGGTCTTCGTCGGTCCCTTCGCCAGCGACGACAACCACCAGGTATTCTCACCTCTTCTGTTCCCTTCATGCTGTGCGAAACCAAGCACCCAAACCCTAAAGGGTGTACATGTGTACACAGTACACCCATGTCCTTCACTGGTTCCACCCCCGTAGCAAGGGTAATCTCTTTGGAGTTTCGGAGGGGGCGCTCTAGAAGGATCGTTTCCAAAATGAGGTATTGTTTGGTACTTTTTGTTCAGATTTTAGGATTTCTTCAGTACCTTAACCGCGAAGCTGTATTGAAATTTATATTTATGAGTAGAGACTAGTGACTAGGATGTTTACAGAATCTCTTGTACTGCAGATTTAGGAATGCTCTCGGTCCTAGACTCTTTCAGTGGTGTTCGCATGAGTATCATACATCTGTCCGGAAGCTGTTGGATGTGGACGGAGTGTTGGAGAGATCAAAGCTCCTAAAAAAAGTACATGGTTTGATCGCACTTTATCGCTTTCATATGTTAATTTAACCTTCATTTTGCCATGCATCATTGATGGCTTTGAGTCTGTCTACTCATCTGTTCCCACATCGCAGTCCTAATATCCTAGCTATCATTTGATCCTTAGCTTCTGATGGAAATGCTCAGGAGATGGCTACTAAGAACAGAGCAGCAACAACTTATTTGTTTGCCATTTGTGTATGTTTTGTTATTGCCGTTGTAGTTTAGTTTTAGGTCTAAAGGGATTACACTACTTAATTATGTTGATTTTACAGATCGTGCATTTTTCTGTTTGTTTCTTCTTTTCACCTGAGGTTCTGGCATGTTTCAATCCGTAAGAGTTGCAAAAATTTTAAAGCACACTCCAAGACCCAATTCCAGCTCTAACCCCATTATTGCTTTAAGATTTGCCCAACCCTTATTCATCATGAAGCGCAAATTCATAAAAGCACTGCTCAACAAACTATTTACTCTTCATCTTTTCCTTCTGCAAAAACTGAGCTTACTCTGAAATATGTACTACTGCAGGTGTCTGTTTTGATGGGTTATAGTAATCCACAAGATTTAGCTGAACAACAAATAGCCCCCGGGGAATCTGCTGCAGAGTTAATTAGTGCCTTCAAAGAAATTGATTTCCCAGAAATTGCTGCAAAGTTTCCATGCATAAAAATTGGTGATGCATCACCTGTTGAACTGTATGAGGATTCTACTAACATGAAGTTTAAAGAAACTATGCTTTCTGAAAACCTGACAAATTTCATCCGAGGTTCAGGTCGAAATTTGGAGACAGCCTATGAATTTCATAATGACTGTCATCCATTGAGTCAAACACCCACAGCTGCAGATGATATTTCAACTGAAGATATTCCTCTCATTACACAGCATATTTCTCAGGAACCAGCAATTGATAAGAAGTCTTGTCCCGAGTCATTGTCAGATGCTATAACCTCTGACAACAGTATACTGGATAAAAGTATCAGGTGCTTGCCTGGAACAACTAGTAGGCAATATCGCCAGCTAGAGGATGCTGGTTTTCATACGGTATCAGCTGTCAAGTCACTTTTTTTGTATTATCCTTTTGATTTGGTCAAATCAGGAAAAAAGTCACCCCCACCTTCTTTTATAGGTCCGCAAATTATTGCAGCATTTTCCTCGGACTTATGCAGATCTGCAAAACCCTCAAGGCCCCATAGAAGATGGGCAGTACATTATGTTATTTGGTACTGTTATATCTTCCAGGTAATTAAATATTATGCATTAGAGATTTAAAGCCACACAATGCATGCAGAAGCTGCAGAAATTTAAGAGAAAATGAGTGGACAGTTTAGTCCATCAGTCGAATTGGATTGTTATGGAAGGAAGGAGCTTTTATTAAATATATGCTTGCAATCTTTTTTGATATAATTGTTTAGTAGCTTAAATTGCTTGGTACTGTTTTGTCCAGGATTATTTGGGTATAGCCTTGTCAGGAATGTTAGATAACAGTTGGTCTTGCTGCCAACTCCTGAACTTCAAATTCACTGAAGTTGGTCATGATTCTTGTTCATCACTTAATTCAAACAATATTTCCTCCACAATATTTATCTCATTTTATTTCCTTGAGAAGGAAGCAATTTATGCTCTAGTACATTTCTTAAAGAGTTAAATGCATGAGTGGCCCCCCTGAACTTGTCAAGGGGTGCTATTTAGGTCCACGAACTTTGAAAACGTATTGAGGTCCCTAAACTAGTACACTTATGAAGTGTTATACCGCAGTGGTTGGTATGGTCCAGAAATGGACTTGCAGCGCACCATTTTTACAAGTTTAGTATGTGCGGTGCATCACTTAAGTTTAGGGACCCATAAATGCATTTTCAAAGTTCGTGGACCTAAGTGGCACCGCTTGACAAGTTCAGGGGCCGCTAACGCATTCAACTCTTTTGTAAAAGGGGTTAAAATGATGATTTATAAAGGATTTGTTTTGTTCAGCAAGCAAATTCATGTTTGTGTATGTGCGTGGGTCAAGTAAATAAGAATATGATAATAGATATTCTTTTGATTTTGAAGAAGAAATAATTTGTAAATTTTGCTGATTTCTGAGAAAATATGGAAAGCTATTGGTAGAACCAATTGCTTTTAAAGTATTCAATAAAGTATTCAAAGCATATTGGAAATCATCACTTCATTATTATTGAATATTCTGAAATTCCATGTTCCTTGTAAAATTCTTAACATAGTTACTGTAGTACACTAATCATATTGTTTGCAAGATCTCTATTGTGGCCATGATTTTCTGGACAAAGCAGAACAACATTGTTGATATTTCACTATGCTTTCTTGTGTATACTTTTGACTTTGTGTTCTCAGGGGAATCAAGGTTAAGTCCACTTTAGGTTTTCTTGAGGTGGTTGTTGGTTGTTCCATATTCGAGTCTGAACTGAGCTCTTCAGTTGAGGGTAGTCACTCTGGATCAGAGCAGAAGAGAATTCATTTGCACCTCAAGAAATTTTTCAGTGGCACACGTTTCTCTTCCCAATATTTTCTTAACTGTATGTCAGCAAAACACAAAGAGGGGGATCTTGTTTATGTTAGTGGTAAGGTTGGTGAACTAAAATATTGTTATCTGTCACATGCTACTTGTTGACCCTTTCCGGCAGTTCTAATTTTGAAACATGCCTGCAGGCCTTTTTGTTCTTTATTTCTTTCCGATATTTGTTCAGTAATGTTACGGTGCAAACTGATTTGTAACCGTAAAAACTCATTTTGTGTTTATCCAAGTGCACCTTTAACAATAGTTATATTGTGTAAATATTGTCTCTTCTAAATAACTTTTTTGAACTCTTGGGGATTAAGGAATTAACTTATTAACCGCTTAACATCATATATAGATGAATAACCTATTGATTCTGCTGTGCAGATTAAAAAGGCACTTGCTAATGACCATTATGAATTGAAGGAGCACACAATTGACGCTCTTGAAGGAGAAGGGGAACAAAGCACTATGCTTGACAGGAAACCACACCCTATATACCCATCAAAAGCAGGATTAAAACCTAGTCTGCTGGGCCTTTCTATCTCTAGGTCGGTGCATGATGTCTCATGTCTGTCTTTTGTTGGTTCTACATCTACAAATATGCCTAATCTAAAAGTTCTGCTGAGGTTGTTTGTTAGAAACTAGAATGATGGTTGTGTCCTTGATAAATTAGTTCCTAATTAAATTAACAAGTAACAAATCCGGTTTACCCCCTAAACTTAGGCCCAAGTTTAGGACAAAATGCCCTTCGTATATGCAGGTGAATAATTTACACTAGGTCTGCATATTAAGGGATGACTGCAGACCGTTAGACTCTTATCTTATTTGTATTGCATTCGCATACACGTTATTATGTTCCATTCAAGTTATGAAAGACACTGCAATTTGTGCACAGGGCCTTGAAGATACTAAACCCGGATGTTGATCCTATTCCTCCTGATGTTCTCGTCGAATTCAACTTGCTTAATCTCTTTGATGTAAGCAGAACCTTGAAATATATTTCACTTTGTAATTATTCTTCTTGCATGAATGATAGTAGGAATTTTTCTTTATTGAACTATATAGTACAAACATAGATACGGATGTTTGCTCTGCATTACCTTTGGATTTCTCTGTGAACCACTCTGTGTGCTGATCCCTTCAACTGAATGACATATTAGGTATGTTCAGAAACACTATTAACTAATACAAGACGTGTGCCTTTTTTTTAATCTCTAGTTTTTTATCATTTAATAAATTTTTTTTGTTGTCTTCTGTGGTGTTTCATCTCTAGCCTACCCTGTTTGCTTGGGAGTTGGGACTGAAGGGTTTTGCCGATGCTGTAGTAGATTGCCGTATAAGAATCACCTGCTGAATTCCATGCAATATCTGATATAGCTGTATAAATAAACTGTTGCCAGAATTCCTGCAGTTTGACTAGTTTTACTGGCAAACTTTTATCTTGTGAATTTATTAATTGGGCATGAATAAAATATGAGGATATTTGCCCTGAAAAGTTTTATTAATACTTGCTCTGTCCCTCAATATATGGTTGTTCTTTAGGAGTCTTTAAAAAAGGTAGACGTTTGAACTTAGTAACTTTCGCATCATAATTTCAATTGCTATAAAATCAACATAACTTTTTACACTAAAAATTTATATAAATTTGACTAGTCAAAACTTGCACAGTTTAATCTCTCAGATCAAAATTCTTCCTACATTGATGGATAAAGGGAGTATATCACAAAAGAGGTTGATCCTAAGTTATTTCCTGTGGACTGTGTAAATGCCCAAAATGACACCTATTTTAGGGCAGTTAAAAGGCATTGCAATTTTTTTTTATTCGTGGGAGTACTGTATGTCTTGGTATGTTTCTGGTTTTCTAAATAATGTATTCAATAACATTTTTGGTTAATTTTAGGCTTACATGGGAATTCACAAACCTAAGGATCGATCTGAAGCTGATTTAGCTCGAAGAAGGCTTATATTTGATGATTTCTTTTACCTCCAGGTATCATTGTTGCTTTCAGTTTTAGTTTCAGCCCGTTTGCTTGTTGACATCTGTGCAAGAGCTCATTGTATAAGTGTAGAAATTTCAGCTGTATAACTGTATTATGTGGCTTGTTAGTCTGCAACTTGCTTGGCGTGCTTGGTTTTAATTATGTTGACTTGATAAATAATGATATTGCCATGTTCACATTTCTTTGAGCTCATAATAAGTGTTCTTAATCATACCTTGGTTATTTAACGGTTCAAACAAACATGCACACTGTTTTTAAATCTTCCAATCGACTCTAGTCACCATGGCACGGTGGCACCGATAGGCCCGACTAAACGCAACTAATCATGATTACTCGGACCACTTGATAACCTTGAACATGTGCCACTTGCAACAACATTGGTTGTTATTTCAGTTGGGAAGACTATTTCAAATGCTTGAAGCAGTTGGTACGCGGGTTGAGAAAGAGGAGTTGTTATACAAGAGTAAAAATCATGAGCTAAATACTGTTAGTGCAGACGATTGGTCTCCTCTCACAAATAAATTGTTGAGGGCTCTTCCTTATTCGCTTACACCAAGCCAATTGAATGCTGTTAAAGAGATTATATGGGATCTCAGGAGACCAGTTCCCATGAACAGACTCTTGCAGGTAACTATTATTTGCACCTTTCTTAGTTTGTTATCCAAACATTTCAGTATTTCATTCTTGTTTCTAGACTTCATCAGTGATGTTCTAGTGGACTCTAATTAATTGTCATCATACACTTGCAATTTGTTGTACATTTCTTGTTTCAGTCATGTTTGTTTTAAAGGATTTCTTTGGAGTTGTTTGAAGTACTTTCTAATTTGCATTCCCACCTTATGATTCTTAAAACAGTAAGTATGATAATACTATATCTTTCTGTTGAAAATTCAAATCTGTTATCCCCTCCATTTTTTATTTGGTCTTCTAGGGGTTAAAGTTTGTTCTCTATTAGTTGATGCTATGGTACTTCAATGAGAGATTTGGCTACCTTTCCTAATGACTTAAGTTGCTGCTACCTCATTTACTTCTCTACATTTTACAGAATGCAGTTCTTCTGCACTAAATGAATTTAGAAAACCAGGAAATACACCTTTAGGGTGGTGGTTTCATTTTCCCTTTTTTTTAATTAAAGTTTGGGGAAACATTACAATGCCTGCATCTGTTTGGATTGTTACTCAGTAACCCCATTGTAGTTTGCCAAAAATACAGGTTGACAACTTTATTGTGGTTGAGGAATAAAGGAATCTAAAATGCTGGCAAGAAAGACAACTTTAGTGAGGTGGTACCATGTGTTTTTTTTTTCTTTATATAATAAAGATTGGGGAAGCATAACAAGACGTTTGCATCTGTTTTGATTGTTACTAGAAAAAATCATTGTAGTTTGCCGGTTGAGAGATCTATTTTAATTTAAGCATACACTATCTACAAATGTGTTACTCGTGTTTATTGTGGCTTATATGGAATTATGTGACTACGAATATTATTATAAGCTTACAAATGTTTTCTATTTGTTGGTGACAGGGGGATGTTGGCTGTGGAAAGACCATTGTTGCTTTCCTGGCATGCATGGAGGTTGTTAATTCAGGGTTTCAGGTATCATATTAATCTGCATTAATATTGTTGCCTTGTTTACTGTAGACCAAAAGGGGTTGTCAGTGCAATCCAGCTTGCTGAGTTATAATAAATTGTTTACACAAACAGAAGATGCGAGAAAACAAACTATTATTGTCCCTTTGGCACTTTCTTCAGTTTAATATATTCACCTTTTACATTCCTTTCTAGGCCGCTTTCATGGTACCAACAGAGGTGCTTGCTGTCCAGCATTATGAACACCTAACTTCATTGCTCGAGAAGTTTGATGGAGATGAGAAACCAAATATTGCCTTGCTAACTGGTTCAACTTCCACAAGGGAGTCAAGGATTATTCGAAATGCAAGCTGTTCTCCCTAGTTCTTTCACTCACTCTCAAACTCCATATGCATATATTAATATCTTTGCTTTATTTATATTCTATCACAGGGTCTGAAAACTGGAGAGATAGTCATGGTCATTGGAACACACAGCTTAATTGCTGATAAAACTGATTTTTCAGCTTTACGTATCTCTGTTATAGATGAACAGCAGCGCTTTGGAGTTGTACAGAGAGGCAGGTTTAATAGTAAGGTATTGCTGAGCATATGTTGTTCACATTGAATGTTAACTGTGCATTTTCTTCCTTTATGCTATTTTGTTCTAGTACTGGCACAGAAACTGTAATTCTTGCTGGTGGACTTAGGTTAAGGAATATGATTACCAGGATTCTGATATTGTCTTTTTATACCTGATTTGATGAGTACATGTTCTGATCTCTGCACCTTGTGGACATGCATTTATTAGTACCATAATTTGTCAATGCAAACTCTCACTGGTGATTAGCTATGAGTTGATTGATGTCTTTCTGTTGATGTCGACAACATTAAATTTTGTTTACTAAGTCAATATTTCACGTTTTGTTACAGCTATATACCTCTTCCTCGAAGTTGAGTGATGAAAATACAAGTTCAGATGAGACTTCTGATTCTGAAACATTTATGGCTCCCCATGTTCTTGCAATGTCAGCTACCCCAATTCCAAGAACATTGGCACTTGCTTTATATGGTGATATGTCTCTTACTCAGGTATGCTGCTGCAGATACGATGGTTTTCCATGTAGCTTATAGGGAGTACATAGGGTACCATAACATAAAGCTACACTAATTCTAGACTAATACAAATTTATTATTAAACAATCAGTAGCACATTCTGCCCTCATCTGGATGCCACAGATCTGCTACTTCAAAATTTAACAAATCAGATTTAGGAGTTCATGCAAATGTTGGTTTACTGCATCTTTATATTCCATATCCATAGGTATTATAGTTTTTCACAGCTGACATCATGTTTCTTATAGATTACGGACCTGCCTCCCGGAAGGCAACCTATTGAAACGCTTGCTCTTGAAGGAAATGTTGTAGGGTTTGAAACTGTCTTCCAGGTGATGACATGATTTTGCCTTTTGTTTCTTCTGTTGGACCTAAATCTTTTTGTTTCTTCTGTGTATGTAGATGCAGTGAGCTCCGTTTTTCTTATGTCTTCCATTTCAATCTTATGATAACCCGCAGATGATGAGGGATGAACTGATAGATGGAGGCAAGGTCTACCTTGTGTATCCTATCATAGATGAGTCCGAGCAGTTGCCGCAACTCCGTGCTGCAACAGCTGAATTTGATTCCATAAAGGAAAAATTTGAAGGCTATCCCTGTGGGCTATTGCATGGCCGCATGAGGAGCAATGAGAAGGAAGAAACTCTTAGCAGTTTTAGAAGCGGAGAAACACGCATTCTCCTCTCAACACAGGTGATTGAGATTGGGGTCGATGTTCCTGATGCTTCCATGATGATTGTCATGAACGCCGAGAGGTTTGGAATCGCTCAACTGCATCAGCTGCGAGGGAGAGTAGGCCGCGGTGAAAGGAAATCCATATGCATATTCCTGGCTTCCACTTCGAGCACACTGCCAAGGTTGAAGGTGCTTGAAAAATCTTCTGACGGGTTTTACCTGGCTAACGCAGACCTGCTCCTCCGTGGCCCTGGCAATTTACTAGGCAAAAAGCAATCTGGTCATCTTCCGGAATTTCCAATAGCTAGATTGGAGATCGATGGTGGTATTTTACAAGAGGCCCATCTTGCCGCTCTGGTAAGTTCTTCCCTTGAATTTATAAAAGATATTTCATAACGTGGTTCCATTTATATTGAGCGCACTGTGTTGTAACATTCTTTGGGTTATCAACGCAGAAAGTGTTGGTGGCAAGCAACGACCTAGCATTGTATCCACGGCTGAAGGTGGAGCTCAGCATGAGGCAGCCATTGTGCATTCTTGGAGACTAACCTGTGCAACCGTGATGCATTCAGATAGATCTCTGTGAATGGCCCTTCTAAGGCAGTCTTAGTTTGCATGTAGATATAACAGCACTGCTAATAGGCTCGTAGCGAGGCATGTACTATGGATAGCTATTGCTGATGACAAAATGAATATTTTCTTTTCCGAAAATTATCCCTACTGCTTTCCTGAGGGCTTGTTCGGTTAATTTCCAAACCGAGGGAATTGAGGGGTTTGAAGATTAACCAAACTAGGCCTGAGGTGGAAATGTGCAGATTTCTTTCCAGTATGCCTGTACAAGTTAATAATGCGCAATGTATGCAGCATGATTTCATTGCAAGTTGACCTTTGGCGATCGTTGACTTCTCTTGGTTTGACAAAAGTCCGATTCACCCTTCCGAAATTAGTATTTGATTTTGAAGAACCTCCTTGAACTTCATACTCAATACATATACATTAACTTTTAAAGCTGGACAACCCTTAAACCATTTATAAGTAATTTATTAGGTGGTTTCGTTAACGTGGTGGTGTATCTCTTTCTCTCACGGTAAAAAAAAAACCTTTTTTATTTAAAAAAATAGAGTTTTCCTTACTCATTGGATTCAGCCAAATCGCTGAGCACCAACTCCTCAACAAAATGAGATACAAACTCTCAAGTGATGCGCTCATCACTAGGATATTTACACCCATATGATGCTAAAGCAATGAGAATCCAAACTTTATAATAGAAATGTGGAGCTCAACATTTTTTTAAAACTTTTTAGAGGTTTAGATCCATGATAAATTACCGATTTAGATTCACTTTTTACCGTGGTGAATCCTAATTCCTAACCAAACCGGCCCTAAGTTACCAGATTTTATTTTTTTTATCTTTTCTCAAAGACCACTTATATTAACATGGTCTATAACAAAGTTGTAGGCAAAGTCGTGGTTCCTAGTAAGATCTAATATTGAAGTCGAGAATTTCTTTTTTTTTTTGACGTACCTTGTATGTTTAGGCTATCCGTACTCCCCATCCTCTAAATCCATCCTCTAAAAAGAATATTTTGTCCTGGTCATCGAGATTCTCTTCTCTATATCACTTTCTCCCGCACTCATCCATCCTCTATATCATCCTCTATCTACAGTGGGGCCCGTATGTCTGTAAAAATTTTTATCTAGATATATCTATGTGAGATCTTATTTTGAAGAATTTATTGCAACAAATTTAATGGGAATTTCATTTGGGATTTTGGTATGTGAGTTAAAACATTTTGTAACGAGTAGAAAAAACTAGGGCCCGCACCTCCCTCTCTCCTCTCTCTCTTCTCTCTCACACTCTCCCTCCTTGGGCCCCACGGTCTGCAGGACAGCAGACAACCTCGCAGGCACCTCGCAGGCGCCACAGATAGCAAAAGCTCGGCCGCCAGCGTGGATCGCAAACATATTTAGGCTCTGTTTAGATTCAGTGCAAATTGCAACTGCAACTAGTCACATCAACGTTGCGGCACATGCATGGAGCATTAAATGTAGACGAAATGTTTGCATGTTTGTACTTTTTGCATGTGCATCACGAGACGAATGTTTTAAGCCTACTTGGGTCATGATTGAACAAAAGTTGTCAAATACAAACGAACGTGCTACAGTGCAGAATTGCAACTGCAACTGGGATCTAAACGGAGCCTAGTGAACCCGTTGCAGCGATTTTGGCCCTCCAAGATCGGTTTACAGGCCTGCAGTGTGCACAGCCATAGACCAATCGCACTTATCATCCTTTAAATTCTTTCTCTAAAAGAAATATTCTGTCCTGGTCAGTGAGATTCTCTTCTCTATAACACATTCTCCCGTATCCATCCATCCTCTATATCTCTGCTCTATATTTATTTTTCTTTTTTTTATTCCCATTCTCTCCTCTTCTCTCTCCTCTATCTCTTTTCCCTCCCCAACGCCGCCGCGCCCGTCCTCGCCAGCGCCGCCCGGCTCCACCTCCCTAGCGCCCCTGCAGGCAGCGCCGCCCGCCCGTGCTCACCAGCGCCGCCAGCCCACGCTCGCGGCCATGGAGCGCGGCGGCGACGGCTTGCGGTCATGGACGGTGTAACAACCCTAAAAATCCACACAACCTAAAAATCCTAACCAATTAAAATTTTTCATTTATTTATTATGAAAACCCATTTTTTTCTTGTGCAAGCATATAGGTTTAATTATAAATTTGGTAAATAAAGGAGTATAGCTTGCATTTTAATTTCATTCACATAGAATAATAGCTTATGCATCACATTTGGGATTTATTGCAATTTATGTTTGTATTTACTCAATACTTAAAATGGGTAATATATGTATATATATACACACTTAAGTGAAAATAGAAAAAGAAAAAAAAAGAGAAGAGAGGAAGAAAGGAAGCCAGCCTGCTCGGCCTGCTAGGAGCCCAACCGGCCCTTTTTCCCTCTCTCACCGCGCGCAACCAAGCCGGTCGGCCCAGCTGCGGCCCAACCGAGCAAGCGCGCGCGTGCGATCGATTCATCCGCGCCACTCCCCCGCAGCCGCTGACCGCCCGGCCCCGCCTGTCAGCCGCTCTCGCCCCCACTGTTCTTCTTCCTCGCAGAGACGACGGGGACTAGTGCACGCAATTCGCGTGACCCCGGTCCCACAGCCGACAGCGCCACGCTCTGTCAGGTTTGTCCCCTGCCTTGCTCGCCAAGAAGCCCGTGCGCACCACCGGAACTCTAGCTCGCGCAAGCCACAGCCCTCCGATCAGCCCGAGCAGATCAGAGCCGCCCGCCATAGGTAGCCACCCGAGCTCCGCTATAAATTGGAGCACCTCACGGCGCCATAGCCTCGTTCCACTCGTCGCCGCCACTGGTGGCACCGTCCTACGACACCGCACCACACCGAGAGAGAGCGAAGGAGGAAGGCGGAGCGGAGAAGGAGAAGCTGCCGGAGCACCGCCGCCGCGGAGCACGCCGGAGCCGGACACGGAGGGGAAGCCCGAGCTGCGGACGAGGAGCGGCACGGCACTGCGATCACTCTGCACAGCGTCACCTCGTCACTGCACCGCCATTCTTACCTCACCAGCCCCACGGTGAGCCACCGAGCACCTCATCCGACCTTGCCGTGCTACCGGTCATGGCGCTCGGCATCACGAGCGTGTAGGCCGCGGGCTGTTTCGGCCCCTGAACACTTCGCACACACGCGCACAAGACCGGCCATCAAACCACTGGACATCGGCTGTGGACGTCAGGCCACTTCCGACGGGCATCGCCGTCACATGTGCTCGGAGCACCGCCACCTCGACGGCGTTCCCGCGCGCACAAGCCGTGAAACCGCCGACGCGACCCGTTAGCGTGACCACCAACTCACCGACCACCTCGGACAAGCTTAGTTGCGGAAGATCGAACCTCCATAGTTCGGAACACCGCGAGGTGCGTTCTCGGGGAAACGCGATCACCGCCGACACGTTCCGCCTCGCCTAAATCCGTTCCGAGTACCTCCGGTTGCCTCGCGCTGCGGAGAAAGGTCGACGAGGTTCGCCAAGTCTGCCTCGGCACCGCCGCGTAGATAGCCAAGCCCCGAATCATGTCTGTCGCCTTGGCTACGTGCGCCTCCACCTCGTCGGAGAACCGCCGTATGCCGTGGGAGAGAAGGAGGCCATACCACGACTCTAACCCGCCACCATCTGGTCGGACGACTGCCTGAGCACGCCAATTGGGGAAAGCCAAGCCCTGTCTTGCCGAAATATGGTCATCGCCGCCCTGTCATCGTCCGCCGCACCGGAGAGACACCGCCGCCTTGAACAGACGCCCTGGAACCCTGCTAGCACCAAATTGGACGTCGGATCCCTGTCAACAGAGCTCGGGGTGGCGGATTCACCACTCCTCAGACCTTGTCGCGCCTCGCCGGAGCCCTGCCGGCGCAACGGCCTCACCGCCGGCGACCGGAGCATCTCAATACCGCGACCAGGAACAAAAACCGACACCTTTTGGACTCTAGAACACACCACTAGCCCGACGGCTAACTGTGAGAACCACCCACGACCAACGTCAAGCTCGCCCGACCACCGCCGAGCTACGCCGACGCCGGCGACTCTCTGGGAACCAGCATCGAACACCTAGTGGGCGACCATCGGGTCTGTGTTCTGTTGAGGCACCACATCCGTAGACCCTGTCCACCGTAGACCGTATGGGTAAAGGGGTAGGGGAACTCGGTTCACCATGAGCCGGGTCATCGGCCCATGAACCGGCGCTCGTGCGGTTCACCGTGCACCGGCTCTTGTAGACCCGGACCGAAGCGTCCCAGCGCGACCACGTGGCGAGCCCTGGCGCTGCCACGTGTCATGCCAGTGACGTCATGATGACGTCACTATGACGTCACCCGACCCCACTAGTCAGAGAAAGCGTTGACCCGGTCAACGCTGACGTCAGCAATGACGTCATGCTGACGTCAGCAGAGCCCTTGCCGCCGAAGCCGTTTACTCGGTCAACGTGAACAGTATCCGACCAATCAGAAGCTGCCACGTGTCACCCCCTGATTAATCGGCCATTTTTTCATTTTCAGAAAATAGGATAATCTTCGGAAATTCATAACTTATTCATACGATGTCCAAAAATTGCGCACCATATATCAAAATTATCAGAAAAATGAGATCTACAATCTAAGACTTTGTTTGTGTGCATTTGACTCTTTATTTTATTGGATTTTTCTGAAATACTCTATAGGAGTTGCTGACGCGACTATTTCGTGTTCGATTTCAGAGCCGGAGGAGGATCTGACTAAGGAAGACGACCACGAGTACCTTCAGGAGCTAGGAGATGACTACGAAGGTGCCACGTCCCACCAAATCCTTAGATCCTATTTACACATTGCAAATGACATTGTTGCTATTGCTTTATGATTATGTATGGATTGGTTGCATGATAGTGTATTTGAATTCCCTGCCTTGATAAGACTTTACCCTGCTGTCCGCTGCTAGGATAGCTGCTGCTTAATTTACTGTTACTCTTTCACTACTTACTACTTGCTATATGCTGTGTGGTGGAATTGGGACGGTGTATAACTGATTATAACCACTGGGAGAGAGTGCTGCGTGCGTCTTGGGTGCGTGGTAAGGGTTGATGTCGACCAAGTGGGATGTGAGACAAGCCCG
The DNA here is from genome assembly GCA_038502445.1 of Eremochloa ophiuroides. NCBI lineage: Eukaryota > Viridiplantae > Streptophyta > Magnoliopsida > Poales > Poaceae > Eremochloa > Eremochloa ophiuroides. The sequence goes on from JAHLJS010000005.1 coordinate 70,625,153, forward strand.
TGGGGCAAGTCGTGCCGGGGATGCAACCTGAGCATCCCCAAGCGAGATACCTGTGGCGGGTAAAGTTGTTAAGGAGGTTCCGGGTGGGATAGCCTTGGTGGTTTGAAGCCCGTGGACGGAGGTGCTGTGATGGCACGGGGAGAGTATCCCCTAAGTGAAGATGCCTGCTTGGTCAAACCTAGGACGGACTAGTTTCAGGTTCATGGGAATCCTTTTCTACTCACTCGCTTCTGATGGGAGGGAGACGGCTGTACTATTTGGTAGGACGGTGCCACTACTGCTAGGTTGAGAGGTGATAAGGGTGGGCGGAGACGGTCGATGGGTTCTCGTTCCGTTCTAGATGCGCAGTACCACTGGATGGGTCCGGTACTGTGTCTCCTAGTCTCAGCATAACGGTGTAGGATCCGGAATATCCCAGGGCTGAGTGGTAGGGTGGCATCGACCTAGGCAAGCAAGCACCCGGAATTCTGCCTAGGTGTTTGCGCAACACCTATGATGGCTAATCTTGTGGGTAGTGAAACCTCTGCAGAGTGTATGGTTGATCGATCGATACATATGCCAACTTGTTGGCTATGGACCTTTCCTGTGAAGCTTCTACTAGTGTAGTGAGTGTTCTCTTCTTCCCCTGGATGACATTTTCCGGCAGTGTACCCGCTGTGGTAGTGTGCCGCTGAGATAGTGCCGAGAGGGAGTTGGGCCTGTCGAATGAGAGTGAGGTGTGGGTATGTGAGATGTGGTGATGGGAAAAGGGATGATGGTGTAAATGGAGATAAAACTTGACTACTTAAACATTGATTACAGCTGCATAGGAAACCTCAGCCTATAGGTCTGCTTGTATAGCCTTGCATCCACTTTCCACAAAGCAAATGCTGCATAGGTGGGCTCCGTGGCCAGTACATATCGTACTGATAAAATTGCTGTCAGTTGACGAGAATGAGTACGACTTCGAGGAAGACGATGGCGAGGAATAGGGTCACGTGCTACACTCAAGGTGGCCGTGAAGGATGAATCGTTTCCGTATCTTCTAAAGCTTCTCTGAATGTTGATTCCGCCAATATGGCGATGTAATAAATGTTTATGTAAGACTTAATTACCGTTATATGGATCCTGGTGTCAACTGAGATATGGGTAATTTCATGGATTGTCCCAAGCAATCTGTTGAATTACAATTCGAGCCTGTGTATTTCCCTTCGCGGAAATCGAGGTCGTTTCAGACGGCGAGCGCGGCTCCGCACCTCCCTCTCCCTTCCGAGCATGGCTCCGCGCCTCTCGTCGTGCTCCGGCGGGCCACGGCGAGAGCTCTACGGGTGGGCGGGCGGCCTCCTCGTGCTCCGGCGAGCAGGGCCATCGACGGCGGGCTTCGTCCTCGTGCTCCGGCGAGCCATCTGCGGGCGGGCGGCCTCCTCGTGCCAGCGTGCGGCGGCACCTCCCTCTCTCTCCCTGGGGTCCTCTGCGCGCGTGTAGGCCCGGCGGCCGCGTACCGGAGGTCCTAGACGCCGCTGAACTTCCCGGACGCGAGCCCGTCCAGGATGCCCTCACCGGACCCACTACGGCTCTCCCATCCTGTCTCTCTCCTCCGTGGCAGCATCCAGGACGGCCTCCCGGACCACACTACGGTTGGTCTTATGTCGTCTTCACCAAAGTTGTACTTTCCAATATATTCTACATCTTTGTAGCAGACATAATATTTTTATGAGGTTGTTTAGGGGCACAAATATTCATTTTAAATTTTCAGGTTTTGAAATTCATTTTCTTTGAATCTTTTAAACGACGGTTGATGTTGACATGGTCTATACCATGATAGGATAGTAGGATTATAGCTCTCAATATGTTCTATGCATGTTCTGTTGCTTGCAGCAACTGCAGCAGCAGCAGCAAGCTGTCTCCGCTACTACTTTCAAGCGTCCTTTTTTAAAATTAATATATAAAAGTCGATTACATAGTTAACCTACATCGACCAGCATACAGGGCCCCAACCACACCGATTACACTCATAGGAAGATTTTCTCAACGATGCCTTGAATTCAAGCTGACAGAAATGGCCTCAGTTAAATGATGGCAACATCAACTTCCAAAGGAGCAGCCTTTCTAGCAATATCAACTTCGTATGCCTCCAAAGTAAATGTCTAAGGAACAGAATCAGTGGTTGCCCTCTGATGGCTGCACATAGGAGAATGTGGGCTGTGAAGCAATCGGTGGAGCTGGAGCACCAGAAGCCGGACCTGCAGGTGCTGATGGGTTCGCTTGGTAAATGGCTGGAGGTGCTGCACTGTTAGGGATGGGGGCGCCTGGGACTCCAGATGTTGGAGGTGGTAGCGTTGGAGGCCTTGGGAGTGGGGCCATCTGCATTGGCATAGAACCAGGTGGAGCACCTGGTTGTGGCATGGAGCCAGGTGGGGCGCCTGGTTGCATGCCAGGTGGGGCGCCTGGTTGCGGCATGGAGCCAGGTGGGGCGCCAGGTTGCGGCATGGTTTGTGGAGCACCAGGATAACCTGACACATTTGAAAAAACAGTAACACAAAGTGGTTATTGTTAGGTTCGAATAAGCGAAATCGATATGGAAAATGTAAAGAAAACTCTTCCACAGGCCAACTTATCAGCTGTGCGAATCAGCACAACATTAAGCGACTCCATCCACAAGTATAAGCATCTCTAGGAATTTTAGGACCGTTATAATGAGGAAGAGAAATGATTGCGGTAACCCTCAATCAATCGCTAAGATTACTGAGATGCAGCGCCTTTACAGAGATGCCAGAAATAGAAGACTCCAGCACCAACATTCATGATGACGCAAACAGGATATTTTTTTTGTTGTGAGGGAGAGATAGGGTTGATTACGCAGGAAATGTCTGTAGACAAATTTTGAATGCTAGTAAATAAAGATGAGGGTCAGGGAGAGGGAGAGGGAGGGTTGATTAACATCTAGTAAACAAGGATGCTTATAATATACTTAGTCAATATGATCTATAACTTACCAATTTATATGCATAATTAGACACATAATCTATTTATCAACTTATAGAAACATAGTACCATGTTTGAGATAAATGTGAAAACAAATAATATCAGAGTACTACTCCCTCCGTTCCAAATTATAAGTCGTTCCAACAATCTTGGAGAGTCAAACTATCTCAACTTTGACCAAAATTATAGAGAAAAATATGAAGAATTATGACATTAAATAAGTGTACCATGAAAATATATTTGATGAAGAATCTAATAATACTTAGTTGATATTGTAAATATTATTATCTTATTATATAAACTTGGTCAAAGTGAAAAAGTTTGACTCTCCAAGATTCTTGGAATGACTTACAATTTGAGACGGAGGGAGTATAATTTAAGCATTTTAGATCTCCAATTCTCCACTCATCACAAGACTTGTTGGCAAAGGTTAAAAAAAACTGGGAATTTTTTGAGAATATATTTACAGCTTGTTCTAAAAATTCTGTTTCGTTCCCCAGGAAAAATATCATTACAGAACAGTTCGCACATATCTATTTCCTTGCATAAAATGAAGACTGGTTCCTTCCGGACTGGAAATGTGCAGAGGGTTTAGAGATCGCTTAAAGTCACTAGTAACTCAAATCAGGATGTACCCAAAACAAATGAAATCCATGAAATTTCATGGGCTTAAAGTCACTAGTAACTCAAATCAGGATGTACCCAAAACAAATGAAATCCATGAAATTTCATGGTACAAAATAAACCAAACCTAATTAACCGACATATGGTAGGTAAATAGTGCCTTATATACCGATGCCCTCTTAAGTAACATGAAAACAATTAATGCAATGTGCAGATACATGCAGAAGAACCTGAATCAAGCCATAACAAACAAGTAGCACTCTTTGCAGAACATTCAACTTTGATGTTTGTTCTGCTAAGGTTGGAGGCAGTGGTAAATGTAGTTATGTCGTCTTCAATGAAGCAACATCGAATTAATGGGAAAAGAGGCATAAATGGGTTATAGACATGCTCGCATAATAGCCATCATAATAGATGCTAGTAATCATGATGAATGATACAAACAGCAGCCCTATTTACCTGGAACACCTGGAGCTGGTAAAATCGGGGGCCTAACTCCTGGCATCAACGGTGCGCCAGGTGCTTGAGGGAATCCATGAGGCATGCCAGGGGTTGGCAGAATTGGAAGACGAGGGCGGGGCACAGCTCCTGGGAATGCGAGCAGATGTTGGTTGAAAGGGGCACCTGTCTGGAAAGCTGCAGCTTGTCCAAGATGCTCCTTGATTCTTTGATCAATTAAACTTTGAGTTTGCTGCTCCTCAAATTGCTGATAGTAGGTTCGAACATTCGCCTAAAATATTTCAAACAAGGTTGAGCAACATTTTATAGATTAACAGGCACCAAAAACAAAATGGTTATTTGGGACTATGGAGACTATACAAAGAATAAAATAAATACCTTGTGTTTGTATCCAGCATTGTGTTGCTTCCGGACAGATGGCTGCAAATTTTTTACAAAGTAGTCAGCATTTTTTACAAAGTAGTCAATTCATGTTCCATCTATTCAACTATGAGCATCCTCCATTTTCTAAACTATGAGCATATCCTCCATTTTCTAAACTATGAGCATATATACTCAGGTATGAGTAGAACTCTAGGAGCATAATGAGAGAATGACACACCTGTAGACCAAGCATAAAGAACCAGCTGTACTCGAAAAGCACAGGTGTAGCATGGTATACAGAAAGACCAGCTTCTACTATATAGATTTTTGGAGGCCATCTATGATTACATCCAAGTCTAGATTTACACATATAATCCTATTGACTTTTAAAAATCCGTATGAAATTTAAACCATGAACATACTTCATTTCCTGAGTGATATCCATAATATTTTCAGGTTTACGTCACTTACAATTACACAAAAAAGCAGTGCTGGGCAACCATATGCTTACACAACAGCTTGAGTCAAGTGAGGTTAAAAAAAAAAAAGCTTGAGTTAAGTAATATAGGCTTAAGTTTTTCCTTACTGTCAAATTAATATATTTTAGTCTGTGCAACAAATTAAATAACTGCAGTTTCTACTTTTCCATGTAAATTGTAATCCCTTATTCCCTTCTGCCCTATGGAGAAGTGGGGGCTGCATGGTCTTGCCCACACACTCATGGTCTACGCATGGACTCACACGTCGGAGGAAGCTGGCCAAACACAGGCTGCAACACCGCGCAAAGTTTCTAGTCCTAATGAAACCTACAACGAAATAATGAGCCTGCTACATGTCTGTAGCCTTAGAAAATTGAAGCATAACAAGACACTCACCGAGTCATGGGTCAGGTAGGTGTCGCAGTAGTCACAATAATACCTGCATGGTAAGAACAAGAGACAAATCAAAATACGAGTTAAGACATAAATCGAAAGGAACACATACAATAAAACAGCACAGACAGAGCCAGGTAGTATCATCTAACCGGCTCCTAATAAGCAAACCCAGACCCCAATCCTACCGCATCGTTTTCTAATCCAGATGCTGTGATTTATGCGACTATCAATCTTGTGCAGATGTGGGTGGATTTGCAGAAGGAAAACGACAAGGTTCAGCTGATGAAGCTAATACAGCAGTTGGCCGACTGGATGTCCAGGAAGAAGTGTTTTGAAGGCCCGGTTTCGGAGATAGCTATTATATAGCTCTACTGGTAGGCTTTATGTTTTCTCGAGTCTGCTGAGACCTTTCTGTGGACAGTGTGATGTTGGGGTTTAGCAAGGTTTAGCTCGTTGTCTTTTGGTTCCTGTTGAAAACTGGTATAAACCCAGTATGTATCAAACGTTATAGGCTTTCTCAGAAGCCGAGTAAAATCTCCTCTAAAAAAAATCCTACCGCATCGTGGAATCGACCAGCGAGATCTTGGCGCAAATCATGGGACGCCAGTGCTAGGGTTTCAAATCCAACGCCTATCACCCCCACCCCACAACCGCACCCCCACGGATGCACATGTGGGCACAAGTCGAGTAGCTAAGACAAAGGAGCACTCACCGAGGCATCGCAGCGGCGGAGGACGGCGGCGGAGAAGAAGGGCTGAAGGGGATCGCGTGTCGGGCACCTGGACGGAGAGCGGGCGTCGGTCGAGTGAGCGTGCGGCGCCGGTACCGGTAGGCAGGCAGTACTACGCTAGGTTACACACCTGAACGAAGCTCGGGTTGGACAAACGGGCCGCCAAGCTAGAGAAGCGTACTGGGCTCCAAACCATCGTGCAGGGCCCAGACATGTTTATGTTCCGCTTGTGTTCACATTTTACAGTTGGCAATATCTTTGTCTTGGGTGAGCATCTCCAAGAGATTAGGCAAATCATTCTCTAAAAGTAAATTTGGCTATTATGAAAGGAAAAATATTGTCAACAGACTCTATAAATGACTCTCTAAATTTAATATCTCTTTATTTCACCTTATTCGCTCTCTATTTTTTGATAGCCCACCTCACTAACCATTTTTTAAGAGTCTATTGGAGTACTCTAATATTTTTTTGTCAAATCTATTTTAGAGAGTACCTAAATCAGTAAATTTAGCCAGTAAATTTGGCTAATCTCTTGGACATGCTCTAAGAGACCCAAGTACTCATTGTAAGGGTTGTTTGGTTGGTAGTCACATTTTATAACTATTTGCTAATAAAAATTGGCACATTTGCTTAAGTTGAGGTGATCAAATTCTTTGCCATAAGTTAGTAAGTCTAAGGAAATCTTGTCACACTTTTCTGAGTCATTGACGTGTGAGACCTAGTTTGCTGGAAAGGAATGTTGCCACAATTGTGGCTGCAACCAAACAGCTGCCAAAGTTGGTCAAACTTACCTAACCTAGACGTGACAGCCTGTGGCAAAGTGTGGCTGACAACCAAACACCCCCTAAGTTTTTGAATTTTAAAATTGTTTTTTATATGTTCTTTGATGTTAACATGATGTATACAAAGTTGTAAAACTTTGTAATTGCCAACTCAAACTTTTTTATTTGGCTTCGCTTAGTTGTCTAAATTCTATATAGTCCCTCCATCCTAAATGGTAAGTCATTTCGATAATTTTGGAGAGTCAAAGTATCTTAAATCTGATCAAAATTATAGAGATAAACATACAAATTTATAACACCAAATAAGTGTATTATAAAAATATATTTGATGAAAGAATCTAATGACATTTAGTTTGTATTGTAAATATTATTATCTTATCATATATAAACTTGGGCAAAATTAAGATGGTCTGGCTCTTCAAGATTTTTGAAATGTCTTACAATTTGGGAGTACTAGATATGATTGCTTTATAAAAGTAGGGGTGATCTCTGTAAAAAAGTATGTTAATTTTTTGTTTTAAGTTCTATGATTATGAAAGTCAATTTATTAAAAATTTCAAATAATTTCAGACATGCTTTGTACTCCCTCCGTGCACAAAAATAATATTCTCGTTTTTTGAGAAATCAAACTGTTTGAATTTTTACTAAATTTATATAAAAATACAAACATTCATGATACAAAATAAATATCATTAAATTAGTTATTGAATATATTTTTGTTATAAATTTATTTAAAGACATAAATTCTCATAATATTATGTTCTTTTACGGACAGAGGGAGTACTAAATTTGTAGTGATCAACAAGATCTAATACTTTTTAGTTAAAATCAATCTCAAGTGACTTCCGGTAGGTACCAGCGCCGATGTCGTAAACACATGATCGACTTGTCGCTTTGTCTGGTGACTTCCGGTAGCTTGGCGTGGCGGTTGTCGTAGCTTTTCGCGCGTCCAACGCACCGCGCTCGCCGTGTAACGCCACGTGTATACTTTTCCACGTGGCCTGTTTTCATTGGATTGATGACTCAATTCGCGCCGGTCCTGCTGGGCCCGTAGCCAAAAATCTCTAATTGCAGTAAATAAAAGACAAAGAAAAGGAAAAAATTCGGAATTCGGAATCCGAAATATAGCAGGAGCACGCTCTCTGCATTCCCATCTTCGAGATCGTTCTCCCCCTCCTTCCTCCGCTCCCCTTCCCCCGCGTGCTCCTCCAGCCACTCCGCACCCCAGATCTCCGAACCCTAACCCCTCATACATGCCACTGCACTGAGCGGCAGCCGGTAGCCACACGCCATGGCGCAGCCCCGCAGTTGGGGAATCCTCCTCGCCGTCCTCGTCGCGGCGGCCGTCGCCGTCCCGCCGGCGACCGCGGCGGTGGCGAGCATCGACTTCGGCTCAGAGTGGGTCAAGGTCGCTGCTGTGCATCTTGCACCGGGCCGTGCTCCGATCGCTGTTGCCATCAACGAGATGTCCAAGCGCAAGTCCCCGGCGCTCGCGGCGCTCGCCGATGGCAACCGCCTCGCGGGGGAGGAGGCCGCGGGCATCACGGCGCGGCACCCGTCCAAGGTGTTCGCCCGCGCGCGGGACCTGTTGGCCAAGCCCTTCTCCTACGTGCAGTCTGTCACGGAGTCGCTCTTCCTCCCCTACGACCTCGTCCCCGACGCGCGCGGCGCTGCCGCGGTCCGCGCTGATGACGGGCAGGTATACTTCCTCGAGGAGATCGTCGCCATGGTGCTCCACTACGCCGAGGGGCTCGCCGATGCGCACGTTGGGGCGCCCGTGCGGGACGCGGTGATCGCCGTGCCTCCTTATTTCGGGCAGGCCGAGCGCCGGGCGTTGACGCAGGCCGCGCAGCTGGCTGGAATCAACGTGCTTGCTCTCATCAACGAGCACGCTGGGGCCGCGCTTCAGTACGGGATTGACAAGGACTTCTCCAATGCGTCGCGGCATGTCATCTTTTACGACATGGGCGCTGGTAGCACATATGCTGCATTAGTGTACTATTCGGCATACAACGCCAAGGAGTTCGGAAAGACAGTGTCCGTTAACCAGTTCCAGGTAAATTCCTTGTTCGATTGCTCCTCTCTCTCAGATGTCTGGTGGCAATCTTTGAGGAAAGTATTGCTCATGTGGCTAGTATGATAGATCTGATGAAAATACGTTTTTCTTTTAGTTGAGCTGTGCTGCTATGTGACCAGAGCACTATTGCTAACACTAATTGTCTGCAGGTTAAGGACGTTAGATGGAACTCTGAGCTTGGAGGCGTTGAAATGGAAATGCGTCTGGCCAACTATTTTGCTGATCAATTCAATAAGCAGCTCGGCAACGGGGTTGATATCCGTCAGTCTCCGAAGGCAATGGCTAAGTTGAAAAAGCAAGTGAAGCGCACCAAAGAAATTCTTAGTGCAAACACTGCAGCTCCAATTTCAGTAGAATCTCTGTATAATGATGTTGATTTCAGGTGCATCTCTACTTTATCTTATATATATACTGTATAAACACATAACTATTGGTCAAGAAATATAGATGCAACATGTAAAAAGGTCAAGAACCAAGGTAAATGAAAATGCATCCAACATTACAAAATTTACTGTCAAAACTAAATGTAAATGAAAGAATTGAATTACAACTCATTAATTAAAGGTGTCCTGGAAGCAGACCTTCTAGGTTTGGAGTTTGCATGGATGAAAGATATCTTATTTGTCCAAGCGTCTTGACATGTATCAGATTAAATTTGATTATTTTTTCTCTTTTGAAGTACATCGATGCAATCTCATCTAAATAAAGGTTACTAGAATTTCAAACAAAGGCCATGTGTCAGTTCTGGATCACTTGGGCTACTTCTTAATTGACTCCATGTCAGCTGTTGAAGTTTTTTATATGGATACTTGGAGATTGGCTTATGTAATAATCGAGCCAATTAAGGGGAGTCGTAATGGTCGAGTTCTTAGTTTTTTTTCCCTAGCTTGCTTATGCTTTCAGCTTTCCTGCCCTGTATAGTGAGCTTGTGGCCTTAAATAACAGTTGGGGCAATTTTCATTGTGTTACCTACTGGGCTTATGTACTTTTTTTTTGGTTACAGGAGTACCATAACACGTGAGAAATTTGAAGAGCTCTGTGAGGATTTATGGGAGCAAGCTCTAACTCCAGTTAAAGAAGTGCTGAAACATTCTGGCATGAAGATCGATGATATCTATGCTGTAGAACTAATAGGAGGAGCTACCCGGGTTCCAAAACTGCAGGTTAATAAATTTGGTTATCTTTTAGATTTTTGTACTTAAACTCTGTCTGTCGTTGTGGTGCTTTTCAAAATCACTTCTTTTATATATTTATTAGCTATACAAGCATCTTCATAGGGTTTGATAGGTTTTTTTGGTCGAATACGCATGAGAGCTGTGTATCACTGCCTTATAAGGAGAAACCAAATAAATTAAACACAACCACCACGCTCACACAAACACACTCTTACGACCTTGTACCAGAAACAAACACGATCTTACCGATGCTAATAATTATTCCCATAGCAGACTAGGTTTTTGCAGCACCAGCAGAGCAGGCATGTACTTTCCCTTAGCTGTCATGGCATTCAGGCATTCATCAATCAGCATACTTGGATTATTTAGTCTTTTGAGCATTTTTCTGAACTGCTTCTGGCTTATAGAAATTAACCTAGTATTAAAACATGGGTACATGCATGGATGTTTCATGTGTTAGTGTTTGCTTTTTACGTTTTTCCTTCTATTCAACCAATATTTTTTTTGTTATGAATTTGTTTAATTACTTTGCATTTGCACTAATCCTTTTTTGTTGTGATCTTAAAAGGGTTGTAAACTGTTACGCTTCAAAAAAGGGTTGTAAACTGTTTCTGGTCACACTTATAGAGTTTCATGCCTAATCTGTTTGGAGATTTTTGTTTTTATACAAATATTTATAGAATCCATCGTTCCTAATTTGGTTACCTTTAAAATTGGGTGTGATCTACAATTTTTTTACATTTTTGACTCACAAACAACAATATTGTTCTACTGCTACAGGCTAAGCTGCAAGAATTTCTGGGTCGGCGCGAGTTGGATAAACATCTTGATGCCGATGAAGCAATTGTTCTCGGAGCTTCACTTCATGCTGCTAACCTGAGTGACGGGATTAAGTTGAACCGTAAGTTGGGAATGATTGATGGCTCTACTTATGCTTTGGTACTTGATATAGATGGTCCGGGTTATGTTATGGATGAAAGCATTGATCAAATTTTGGTGCCAAGAATGAAGAAAATGCCAATAAAGGTTAGTAAAGCTGTTTTCCTTGTCTTCAAATTGCGGGTGTACTCATCGTGTATCTGGATTCTGGAAGGATACATCTAAAATAGCTTGATACCCATTTGAAATCTACAGATGTTTAGGTCCATCAGACAAACCAAAGACTTTGATATCTCTCTCAACTATGACAAAGCTTATGAATTGCCTCCAGGCATTCCCTCACATAAGTTTGCAGAGTATTCCGTATCAGGACTAACAAATGCCAGTGAAAAGTAAGTGGCCATGCTTTATGTATTTTCAACTTCAAATCTTGATCATAAACAACTAAAGTACTAAACATTCTTAATGTAATTGATTCTTTTAAACACATATGTTATGATAAATCATTCAAATTAAAATGCTCAATCTTGTAATGAATTAATTGATATTGACCAATGTAATTTTATTGCTTTCTGTTATTTGCACCCACTGTATGCTTAATTTTATTGCATAAACTAAACATATGCCTTTTTTCAACCAGGTATGCAAGCCGTAATTTATCTGCACCCATCAAAGCAAATCTACATTTTTCTTTGAGTAGAAGTGGAATTATTGCTCTTGATAGAGCAGAAGCAGTAATTGAGATAACTGAATGGGTTGAAGTTCCAAAGAAGATATTGACTCTAGAAAGTAACATCACCAATCAGAATTCATCTTCCGAAGTAGGAGCAGCTAATAGCACAACAGATAGCAAGGAAAATTTGAGTTCTGGCAATGGTACTAATTCCAGCACTCCCATTGATGAGAGTAATACTCAAGAAATTACCGAGAAGGTGCTAAAGAAAAGAACATTTAGGGTTCCATTGAAGGTAAGCTATAATTGCTCTGGTAATTTATTGGTAGTATTGGCACGACATAAATCAATTCAAATGTCAATTATTTATAGGTTGTGGAAAAAACAACTGGTGCTGGAACAGTTCTTTCAAAGGAGTTGTATTCTGAAGCAAAAAATAGGTTAGAGGCACTCGATAAGAAGGATGCTGAAAGGAGGAAAACTGCTGAACTTAAGAATAACCTAGAGTCATACATATATTCTATGAAGGAGAAGGTATTTTTTTTATACTTTCTTTGTTGATGCTTTGTTAAGATGATTTGGTTTTTAACTTTTCTTTTTAGCATTAAATGTACATCGTGTATTTTTGCCATCGTACCCCAGATAATGGGTGACCCCTATTTTATATATGTATATTATTTTTTTATTGTGTTGAATTTTCGCTGAAACTCAATGCTACCCGTATAATCTTCTTATCTAGATAAACTTGAAAATGCAACAAAGTTTGATTGCAATGATTACTCTTTATTACACATCTTATTTATATAACATTGACTGCCTGCTTGCTGACATTTTGTCAATATATAACAGCTGGAAGAAAGCACAGATATTTTGACTGTCTCAACTGAACAGGAGAGGGAATCCTTTGCTGAGAAACTTAGTGAGGTTGTTTAAAACTTATCTTGCCCTTGGTCTCAGTTGATGATTAAGTCTTCCGCTGCAGTAGTGCTTAGTGAAGTTGTTTGTATGACAATTGCAGGTGCAGGATTGGTTATATATGGATGGTGAAGACGCTCAAGCTAATGAATTCAAAGAGCGCCTTGATCAACTTAAGGCCATTGGTGACCCAATTCTTTTCAGGTAACTAACTGTTTATACTCTTTAGTTCATATGGGTCGATGGCTGAGATTGTATTGTTTTCCCGTGACACATGGGTCGATGGCTGAGATTGTATTGTTTTCCTGTTACCCAGATTGAGTGAATTAAAAGCCCGACCATCGGCCTGTGAAAATGCTCGATTGTATCTTGATGAGCTGCAAAAGGTATTTATAGGAGAACCTAATGGCAATTTTTAATTATAATAGTTTATGTTGTTTAATGCATATGAAGAGATACTTTTCACACAAGAAACAGAATAATTCAATCTATGCGTCATATACATACTCTGTTGGGTTTGTACACTTTGAACACAAGGCACTTCTAACGTTTAAAGCAGAAACCTTGAGAAGAATGGTGCATCAAACAGAAAAGCTTTGCCACAGTTGCATAGTTGACATTGTGACAATCGAAACAAATTTTCTTTTCTTGAATGTTGCTTTCTTTTTGGGGCAGTCCTACTTTATTCTCTCAGGCTATAATTGTTGTTAAGTAATATGTACAGGTCATGCTTCTGCAGCATGGCTTCTACATGCTTGTCTTATATTGCAAAATTAATTGATCAATAATTTCGTGGAAGCAGGAAAAAGATAAATTTACTATATACTGAATTCCACAGCAGGGAACAAGACTCTCATTTTACATCCATTTTATCCATGTTCTAGAACTGCTCAGTATAACAGTTTGACCAATGTAATGCATGGTTGATGTGTTATTCTGTTCTCAATTCAGCGCACGTTTGGTTTTTCAGATTGTCAAGAACTGGGACACAAACAAACCATGGCTCCCCAAAAAGAGAGTAGATGAGGTAAACCTGTGACCTTAATGAAGTTGACTTGTTTTGTGATTATGTGTAATGCTCATTTTGTTGGTCGTGTAATGCTCTGGTTCTAGGTTGTAAGTGAAGCAGAGAAAGTGAAAGCTTGGTTGGAGGAGAAGGAAAACCTGCAGAAAAAGTATACCTTTTGAGTCAGGTTGCTTTTTTTTTATTATTGTTATTGTCTTGTATAAGGTGGCTAACTCCCGTCGAGAATTTTGCAGCACCCCTGTATATAGCCCACAAGTTTTCACATCTGAAGAAGTTTATGAGAAAGTTCTGAACTTGCAAGATATGGTTAGTAATTTCTAATTTGGTAGAGCACCGTATAAAAAAGTTATGCAGATTACTCATGGTAGTAATTATAATGTATATTCTTTCATTGTGCAGGTCTCAAGTGTCAATAGGATTCCAAAACCAAAACCCAAGGTCGAGAAGAAAACGGCAGAGGAAGAACCTGCTAGCAAGGGGAAAACCACCTCTTCGGAATCTGCACCCAACGAGGGTGAGTACACTGAAACGTCTCAGGAATCTAAGGCTCGAGAAGAGGATCAGTCTGCATCGGCCAACACTAGCGATTCAGAACCTGAATCTCATGACGAGTTGTGAGTACCAGAATCCATAGAAACATGTCAGAAAGACGCATTGCGCATATACCACAAGAGGGTAGTTTGAGGATAAATTTTGGTTGCTCAAATTTTCCCAATTTTTGTTTGATGGCCAAAAGATGAGGCTATGTAGGGTGTCGAGGAACACTAGATGCTGTAGGGCCAAAAAGATTTTATCGGTACTTACTTATCGTTGTGCAAGTTATTCGCCTCAAAGGCGTAGTTCAGGATCTAGAATCACATTGTTGTACTGAACTCATTTGATTTTTTTTAACGAGGAATGCTATATAGATTTTATGCCAATAGAGCATTGTTGGATTGAACTCATTTGACTTTTCTTATAATGAGGAATGCTATATAGATTTGACGTTATCCTTGCTATGTTTAAAAATAATAATATATACCACATGCATGTACGTAGGTGGAGAATAGAGTTTAATGATAATAACAGCCTCACAGGCATAGATTGAAACTCACGAGCTTAATGCCCGAACAATGCAGGCTCCTCCGCATGCTGGCAAATGTTTACATTCTTGCGATCGCTGTAGCAGGTAGGCAGACAGGATAGACACGAGAAAAAAAAAATTACAACAATAGGCTACCAGCGACGTTTATTCTTGCGGTTGCAAGTAGGCATCAACAGGTCAGGAACTTGTGATTGTAAAACAAACAGAATAGACACTAAGTACATCAACATTAGGCTATCAGGAACGGTTATGCTTGCGGTCTGCCTCTAGCTTTGCAGCCAGTACACATGTGATTGTAAAACAAACAGAATAGACACTGCGAGTACATCAACATTAGGCTGTCAGCAAAGGTTATGCTTGCGGTCTGCCTCGCTTTGCGGCTAGTACAGAAATCTCTGAGTATCAAGTCCGGTGCTGCGAGAAGTAGGTGCAAATAATCACATGCTCTTCTTGTACTTTAACTTCCTTCCTGTCAAGGTAACGCAGCTATCTTCTCAACTTCAATGTTACTTCGATTCAAGCCAAGCAAAATGCCAGATCATTGTGTAACATGAACCAATGATTTTTTTTTAAAAAAAAATCACAAAACAAGACTACAGTGTTTTCAATGTTTTCCTAGGTACTATGTGGTCAAGCCTGACAATTTTCTTAAAAAGTAAAATTCTATGAGCGGTCCATAAAATTACACAACAGTGTCATCCGGGGTCCCCATTTTCATACTTGGGTCTCCACATAAACCATAGTCAGACCATTTGCACTGGCTCCTGGAAAACCTCCGCTATCGCTTCCTTCAGTATCAAATCTGCTGCAATGCTGTCCCCTAAAGTCTCCTGGAAGCATGCATGCCCGCTAAATCGAGCGGGATTGCGCACGTCCCCTATGCGCCCACGCATGCACGGGAGAGAGTGGGTGAAAGCATGCAACTGTGGGCCCACTAGTTAAAGTAACTAAAACATATTTTAACTCACAAACCAAAAAGCCAAATTAAATTTCGATTACACCATTAAATTCGTTACAATAAATCCTTCAAAATAAGATCTCACGTGAATATATTTAGATAAAATTTACAGCGGATGACAAATGAGGCCACTGTTGATAGTTGGTATAGAGTATGAGATATAGAAGATGATGGGTGCGGAAGAAACGTGTATAGAGGAGAGAATCTTGATGACCAGGATGTATAGAGGAGGAAAATAGAGGATGATGAGTGTGGATAGTCTCAGCATGCCATGACAGTGCATGAGCGGGTCAAGCCTGTTTGGACCAGTGCCAACAAAATATCAAAAGTAAAGACTTGGAGACCTAGATGATACCACCATACAAGTTTCGGGACCTAATAAACATTAAAATTCGAGAGTTATGATTCATTACACCATTTATTTATGCAAGTTTAGAGACCGCTCATACTTCTTTAAACGAATGTCAATGCCCAACAACACTTCTACTTGTAGCTATAAAATCATTTAGCACCATTTTCATCCTTGCTACTTTGATTCATGATGTTGCCTTCTCTCTTTTTTTAGAAAAAAAGGTATTTGGTAAAAATTCAATTTAGCATTAGGTGCCTATGCCTCTTTGGAACAGAAAAAGGAGTATATAACAGAAGCAGAGAAAGGAAACACATAAACGAAGTACAGAATCATACCATGGTGGGAAGATATGAATTATGTTTCCAACCAGAAGATCCACATTGTCACATATCTTTGGACTGAAGATAATGGTCCTCCTAGTTATGCTTTCATCCATGGTGCTGTCCGCTGAGGCATTACTTATAGCGGTATCCTGCATGAACACAAGTTCCATGAAAACATAACTGTTGCAGAATGCTGGTAAAACATCATTTATATTCACATAAGAGTCAGTTCACTAGAAGTTGGTCTAATGTCTACAACAAAGGATACCTTTTGTACGAGTACGATCATCTACATGCAGCAGAGTAACTTCAATTTTAGTTTTGTAGAATTGCATAATTGGTCAATTCAGACATTTCTTTTCTCAAGAGCATACTGTGCTGGACAAGAAACAGACAGGCAATCATCTTGAAATATTTTTTTCCCCCCAAAATGCTTGTTCAACTTAGCAGCATGAGAAAAAAAATGTTATTTAATTTACGAAGATTACTGCCACACGAGTAGATAGGAGTTTTTGGAAGATGGAGGCATAGAGCACAGACATTACTCTTTTCCTGGAACATGCAGCTGCAGACTGTTAGCTTTCCTTCCAATGACCTTGACATAATCTGAACAGTAGTTCCCTTTAAATCACCTACAAATTTGAACTGTCACTATCTCTGAAATCCATGTAGACAAACAGACAATGCCTAATCCAAAGCATATAAGTGGTACCAACTACCAACTGCTACAAGTCTACAACAGCACCACCTGAATAACCTTGCTCTCTGCTATACCGTCTCAAGAACTCCGCATGCCAATCTTTCTCGGTCTGCATAATCTGTTGCATTCTTCCATAGTTACCAGCTCTGCCACAGAGAAAGAAAAATAAATAATCAGAATTCCAGTGCCACTGGTCATTTCAATATGATTTGGTGGGAATTCAAGATTATTATACCCTGTTGATCTCATTGAATTCATGGCACCATCCAAGTTTGTTGGATTGAAAACTTCTTGGAATAGGTCAGCCATAGTTTGCTGGTTCTCATCTTTGTTCACCAAAATCAAGTGGTTTTGAGTAGCATCCTATTCCAGGATAAAGAAAAATATGTTATTTCAATTTTCAAATGAACAATGGCTAATATAAAGTGTTTATGTTACCATACTTCCTCCTCGCTAGATGTTCCGTCAATTACATGTTCCAAGGGGTCCTCACTATCAGTACTCCTGTCTCCTAGAATAGCTAGTGTTTTCTTCTCGGAAGAAAGGAGTTTTGGCTTCCAATGTTTAGCATTGGTGTGTTGATGTGACTGCAATAAAATTTACAATATTCAGAGGCAAGCTAATTTTTGTCTGAGAACCCCAAATCATGAAAGAACACCACAAGAAACACACCAAAGATGCTGTCTCGACATAAGAGCCACTTCTACGCTGCAGATCTTCTAGAAGTTCTGCAACTGAAAGATTTGCTTTCTTGATCGAGCAGGGAAACTCTGATGGAAGATGTTCAGTTTGTCCCTTGACATTTTCAAACGGTTCATCCATCAAAGCTTGTGAAGCTTTAGTTGGTGGCACTCTGGATGAAAGTTCCTGCTCCCTGATTGATGTGCTCGGCGCATGTTGGTGCAACTAGATTAAAATATTCAGAAGCAACATAAGTGTAGTGTAAGAACTCCAAAAAAATGAAAGAAAAAATGCAAAGACAATACGCACCAAGGATGGTGTCCTGACAAAAGAACCACTCCTACGCTGTAAATTATCTAGCAACTCAGAAACTGAAGTATTTTCTTTCTTGGTTGGAAGGGCAAACTCTGGTGCCAAATCTTCAGTTTGTTCCTTAACGTTTTCCAACCGTTCAGCCACCATGATGTGTGAAGCTCCAGTTGATGGCACTGCAGAGGTACCTTCTTGCCCCCCAGTGCACAAGCTATCAGTCTTAACATCTAATGGAACAAAATCATACCCTCGTAATGAGAATCTAGGCTTGTTTACACTTTTGCTGCCTGCAGTGGGGAAACAGAGGACGCACATTAGATTATCCACCTGGTATAGTTTAACAAAACCAAGTCATCCTTCACTCGCAACATTATCTCTATAAGAGGAGATGCTGGAAATGAGATAACATACTTCTGCTTGTTCCAGTAGAAAGGAATGAGGTGCTAATAGGATATTTGCATACACTAGCTAACTCATCATCTTCTTCTAGAACTTCATCCCACCCATCTGATTTTCCAGGGTCTTCCATTTTGTTGCTCAAGTCTCTTTGTCTGGAAGCTGGACATGCTATGAGGGTCTTGTTGATGCTAGAACTTCTTGTTGATACACACAGAGAGACGAAGGCACATGTTCAACAAGCATCTGTATGATTCTACAAGGTGTGCATGCCTCCTACTATTATAACAGCCTACAACAATAAGAAGAACAGAGTGAAGTCAATAATCCAAGTGATATGGACGCACCCCCCCCCCCCCCCCCCCCCCCAACAAAATTGAATAAGAGCAATTTCATACCAATAGTGCTCCCCAAGAAGAAGTTTTGTGGAAGCACCTTAAAACTTTTCCAGCACTTTATGGCGCCACTGTGTTAGTAGATTACCAATGATCTCTTCCCCTATATTTTATTTCTTCTATTTCTATTCCCTTGTGCTAATCGGGTCTCTTTCCCCTTTTCTCTTCTTAATAATGAAGCGCAGTTCTCTTGTGTTTTCGAGAAAAATATTCCCTTGTGCACATACACTATATTCTAACTCATCAATTTTCACATCACAACAATTCAAAGTTTATGCTTCTACTGCATACAATTCAACAACATTCGAATTCATAATTTTTAAGTCAAATTCAAACATAGCACAGTATTCCAATGCACTAAATAATCTACAGAATAAATGCTTTGTGGTCACAGGACAAACTCCACTTATTTCATACAATTGGAAAATCTACCGAGGGAAGATTGCAACTGATTGCAGGTCTGGAACTAGGAGCAGCAAACTAATGCTGGAAACATTAATCTACGATTAGTGGCCATTTGCAGTTTGGTTGCTTTGGCACAAGCTTGCCTTGGCCTCTGGCCCTCTCTCCGCCTCCGCCTCCGCCTCCGCCCCCGTCTTCTTCGTTCGCCTCCTGCTGAACGCGGGCACCAGGACGGCAGTGCCGTTGCGGACGCGGCGAGGACCGGAGCAGGATGAGATGGCGACAGCGCGAGGGCCAGCGTCGGCGCGGAGACCGGATGGGAGGACGCGGCGAGGCGCTAACGGTTTCGGGTGCTCGGTTTCGCACAGCACAGCACAGCAGAAAGGGAAGAGAAGGCGCGTACCTGGTGGGTGCTCGTCGCCGGCGAAGGACCAACGCGGTTAGACCTGGGCACCTGGGCTGGCCTGGGGCGGCGGTGAGGGCGGTCGCCCAGGTCCGCACACGAGCGAGGGAGCGCGCGCACGCAGGTGGAACGGGAAGGGGACAGATTCGGTGAAGGAAAACTGTGTTCGGTAACTTGGGTTCAACTGAAAATTGCTGCTGTTGAATCAAAAAAAAAAAAAATGCTGCTGTTGTCAAAGAGGAGAAAAATAGAACGCCAATAAGCTCCGTAAAAAAAAATCTATTTGATCCGTCGTCTTATTCAACTCTTTTATTCAGATAAAATAATAAATAAATCATTATTAAAGTATGTTTAATGATAAAATAAATTATTACAAAATAACTAACATTTATAGAAATTTTTTGAATACAATGAACTTAGAAAGTCCAAAAGTCAAAAACATGGAGGGAACACACTGTTGTAGCTAGACCAGCCTTAACTAGTCCGTCCCAAAAATAAGTGTTAACGGTATTCGTACCGATTAAACTTTTTTTAAATATTTAACTATGTTTGTAAAAAAAATATTAGCAGTATTGAACACACAACTGACATTCACAACATTAGATGATTAGAATAGGCATCACCTCTGGATATGTTGATGGCAATGGAGATCTCACAACGGGCGAGCAATACTCACTGAGTCGATTTAGTTCCACTGATGACCATTCACTAGTGTGTGTGGTGAAACATCGATGGTTATGCCTAGAGGCAAGAGCGCCTCTTCTAGTGGAAGAAATTAGGAAAAAAAGAAATAAAAAGAAGCTAAAGGAATATGACATGCATGAAAAAGAAGATGTTAATGTGCTACGTGATAAATTTATGAGGCCAATATCTAAAATGGTAAATTTGTGAGGCCAAATATGACTGCGGCAGTCATGGGATGGGGGCACCGGAGTCAGCGGAGGCGGATGGGCGGAGGTCCTCAACGGTCTGTAGCCCTTGCAAGGGGTGGAAGAGGGTCGCCGGCGAATAGAAACAAAAGAAAATAACAATTTGTTTGTGGCAGGTGGGTAATTTTTTACCAAAAAATAGTTGAAAGCAGTGAGGAAGGTGCTTTCAGTTTTGTACTAGAGAAAAACAGTTTTAACCCAAAGGAGCTATGACTTTTTACCTATTTAGTTGGCTTTTGGCTCTTACAAACACAAAAGCAGATTGAAGCAACCTAACAGGGCATAAATATTGCAAATAGCTAACTTTCTCTGTTTGGCCAAACTAGATTGGTTAGGGTTTGCACCGGTGAGTAGGACTACCTACCCACTTGCTAGTACTCTATCCGGAGGTAAGAAGTGGTTTATAGTTTTATATAGATTTGAAAAATGGTAGCTAGAGACGGGATGGATGTATGGGTGTATGAGTACAACAACCTCTATTTTTTTTTAAAAAATAAGTATATATACCAATAATATATTATATATCTAGAACACTTATTAAATAGCAATCTCTTATAAGCACTAGTGCTCGTTGTAACGAGAAAATACCTACAATTGTTCCCCAGGAGCCCAAAATGAACGAAAGCGCATAGCACAAGATGAAATGAAAGAACTAGTTAGTTATGGTAAGAAATATATAATGTAGACTCTCTCTTTTTTTTCCCTTCCAAACAATCATGTTAGTTTCAATTTTGAAGTTCATAGTCTTGATCTTGTGTAATAATCAGCCAATGTCTAGAAGGAAAATTATCTGTAAGTTACTTAATGAATACTCCATCCATCCCTATTAGAATGTCATGATCCACATTAAAATGAGCAATGGCCTACCTTTTACTACTCAGTAAGGCATAATATATTTCTTCATCCACATTGAATCAATTCAATAAAGATAACGTAGAAGCAAGAAACTAATATGCTTATCAACATCTTGACGATGACAACCTTTGTACATGCATATGAATGTTAACAAATCGTATTAATGGATAACACACCTGACTATTTTGTCGTCACTCGGTCATTGTATTACATCATTGTTGTATTGCATTGTTAACTATTTGCATCGCTTAGGACCATATATTATGATTGAAATCTTAGAGTCGCCACCTAAGAGAGGGAGGGGTTTAGGGAAGTCATGAAAAAAATGGTGGTTGCTAGTTTACAGGCGCCTGTTTTTTCAAATATATCAGGTGACAGTGTTGAACAGTGGTCATCCACCTTGTGCCTTTTCCATCAGCTCAGGCAGCAGAGCAGCGGCAATTGCTCTCTACACGTCGCCTAAGAGCTCAGGCAACTGAAGCTTGGGAAACGTGGAAAAACATATGGCAAACGTAGAGCAGCCTATGAAAAGATGGCATGATAGAGTGGTTAGGGGATTGACACCCAACGTAGTGGTAACCCAAAATAGACACAAACGCGTAATAATTCTTGGACACAAGTTATACATTGCCATGGAAACTAGGACATTGTCTTGTACTGAGAAAGATAGGATGGCTAGAGCTCGACTCGCTCTAAAGGGAGAAAGAAAGAACTGAAACTCCCCGAAACCATGCCAAATGGAAGACGTGCTGGGAGCTTAAAATATCAAGAAACCAAACGATTTTCACCTGGTATGTTACAATGTACTTTTTACGCCTAGACTGTTGCATTGATAATTCTGCAAATACATAAAAGGAACAGGTACCTAAATTGCAACCAGACAACTAAGACAAACTCCCACAAGCAGGAAGGGTTAGCCCCTACTAGTTAAAATATATTAATAATAGAAGGAAAAAAGAAATTTGTAACCAACAACATTCATGAAACAAAAATGATACAAAGAATATTAAAAAGATCACAGTTGGTGCTCTAGCCATTCTTCTATAAAAGGGAAATATTTCTTCTTTGCTCTACGGATATCCAGAGCAAACTCTTTCTTCAAAAGGGCCCAGCAATTTGATATAGACGGTAGAAACACATTCCTTGAGACCCAAATGCTCCAGCTCATTAATATGATAATTTCCATGCAGAAAGGGACTTCAAACTGTTGTTTGAAACCATACAGAGTGATAAAAAGTTCAACCTCCATGTCAACACTAAGATCCCACCTGTCTTTAATCAGGCTACCCATACAAGAGAGCTCAACAAACTAATGCGCCTTCCATTTTCTAAGTAGGTGATCATGGATCTCTCCTTTCTTAATCTTCTGCAGGCACTGCTTCAGCTTGGACAGCGTCGATGAACTCAACTTGATACCCCGATCAATCATGTCTTCGGCATATTTGCATGCCTCAGGTAGCCTGTCATCCTTCAGCTTTGATACAAGCATGTTCCCACACTCCTCTAAAGGTGGCAAGCCATTCTCCACCATGCAGCTCCAGATTTTGATCCCAGTCTCCCAATAGTGTGTATCCAAAAACATGCGAAGTGCAAGTGAACAATTTACCTCGTTTGGCCAACATTCGTTCTTGACCATCTCGCTAAATATTGCCGCTGCCTCTCGGAGCTTCCTTCCCTTCAGCAAAAGTTGGAGGACCACATTGTATGTGTTTGTATCAGGGAACACTCCATTGGAGATCATGTCGTCGAGATAACCCACTGTCAACTCAGCATGCCCAAGATTGCCCTGCAGCTTGATCATTGTGTTGTACATTTCAATATCAGGGAAGAGTCCTCGACGCCCAATAAACTCATCCCAGAGCTCCATGGCACCGCGCAATTGTTGTGCGTCAAGGTGTGCAGCGAGAGCAGCACGGAAGAACTTCTCTCCTGGCGAACAGCCACGCTTGCTCAAGACAGCTAGGTACTCCATTGCTTCGGGTAGCGCCGTGGAGGAGTCGCTTGAAACAAGCGTAGTGAGGAAGGAGTCATAGGCAGGCACGTTGGCAGGAACAAAGCCAATGGCGTGCACCATTTCGTCAAACACCTCGCGCGCAACCCGCGGATCGGCGGCAGCCTCGCATCCCTCGAGAAGGATGGCGTAGGAGTCGGCATCCGGGCGCGCGCCGGCCTCGGCGCGGGCTACTGGGATCGCGGCGCGGGCGTCGTCGAGGCGGTTGGCACGGCAGAGCGCGGAGAGGAGCGAGTTGAGCGCTGGCGTGTCGCGGGCCATGCCGTAGCGCTGCATGTCCATGAACGCCTTGAGCGGGGAACCGCCGGGGCTCGCCGCCAGGGAGGAGAATACGGAGGCGAAAGTGGCGAGCGAGAGCAGCCCCTGCGAGTGCATGGATTTGACGGTGTCCCACATGGGCTCGAAGAGGCGTTTTTTACCGAGGATGTCGACGAGGAGGTTCCACGAGTAGGGGGAGTGCTCGTGGCCGAGGTGCCGGTGTCCCGCCCAGCGAAAGAAGAGGGCGGCGGCGCGCGGGTGCCCGTAGGAGAAGCAGAGCACCTGCTCGACGTCAGCGGTGGTTACGCGGATGTCGGCGTCGTCGAGATCGGCTTCCAGCTTCACGTCGTCGGCGCCGGAGGACAGGATATCGATGAAGATGCGGATCTTGGGGGGCATGTCGGGGGCTTCCTTGTTCTTGGGGAACGCCGGCTCGGACGAGTCGCGGGCGCGCTTCGCCGCCGGCGATGCCACCGTGGCTGGGCCGTCGGATGGCCGCTTCCCCCGGTGATCGGACATCGCGGCGGGGGAACTGGTGGGAGAGGCTGCAGGTCACTAGGTCAGGGATGGGTTTTTTGTTGCTTTATTTATGTGTCTTGACCCCTATCCTAATAAGGAGCCGAGTCGACTCTTCTAGCAGGAACCTGCTAATCGCGAGACAAAAGCCGCGTCGGCGGCGGATGGCGCCGTCCTTGGTCGTCTCGGCGAGGCATGCCCACTCTGTGGCCCACCGGAGAGGTCGTAGGCAGTGTGTGGTCGTCGCCAGTTCCGGTGGCGCCGGTCCGCCGCCGAAGCTGGTGACCTTCCTCGGCAAGGGCGGCTCCGGCAAGACTACCGCGGCCACCATCGCCGCCCAGGTGACAAATTTGCTCAATGACTCTATCCATTGGTCATATTTGTCATTATTTTGAATTTTGATGACAAATCTTGGTTTTGGTGAACTCGCTGCTGCGGCGATGACTGCTATTGCTAAGAAGTAAGAACTAGACTGCAACTGCAAGCCTGCAATGTTGCTCTGGGCTCTGGGAACAGCAATTGCTGTGGGTAACAGCTTGAGTATATGCTTCAGGAACTTGTAGTTACCGTCCCTTTGTTCTTGTTTGGGTGGTGTTGTTGTTTCAAACTCTTTTATGCTTAATGAAAACACGCTTCGGCGTGATCGCAAAAAAACAGCTTGAGTATATCTATTGTAGAATTACAAGCCTTTGTCTTACTGGAGAGTGGTTCTGGTCTTTTGTAATGTATGAATTATCCTCTATGTTGGTCATGAACAAATTGCCTCACTTTTGTTCTTTCTCATGTTGTAGTTTTATGCAAATGAAGGCTTCAAGACATGCCTGGTTGTTCAGTCCCAAGATCCTACAGCGGATCAATTGATGGGCAGTAAAATTGGGAATTCTCTGACCGAGTATGCGGCCAATCTCTCGGCCATAAAGCTGGAGACTAGTAAGGTAAAATACTTTGTTGAAACAAATCACTTGTGTTCAGGATTTAAACTTGTGGTATTCTGGAATGCCTTGATATCGAAGAATGTTTTCTTGTTGAATCATAGTTGCTGCTTGAACCCCTGGACCGGATGAAGAAGGTAGACGCCCAGGTCAATTTTACTCAAGGAGTTCTTGAAGGGGTAGGTGATTACTTTGCTATAACATGTCTGGTGTGGATAAAGCATTCAGATGGTTGCTGTTTTCCTTCTGACAGATTGTAGGAGAGGAGCTTGGAGTTTTACCTGGAATGGATTCGATCTGTTCAGTCTTAGCTCTTCAGAAGCTCCTTAACTTCTTTTCAGATGGAAGGAGTAATTCACAACCAGAATTTGATGTGGTCGTGTATGATTGCAACAATACGGACGAAATTCTGCGGCTGATAGGTGCTACTGACCGAGCAAGGTATACGTTCTACTTGCTTGGCCATAACCTTTACTTCAATCAGGACTCTGAATTCCCTTTAAAAAGGCTGGATTCTAAATTTAGTTTTATGCTCCACAAAAGACAGATCTTACTTGAGGTATGTGAGGGACCTAGCTGAGAAGACTGACATGGGAAGACTTGCTTCTCCTTCATTACTGAAACTAATATATGATTCTGCAAAGCCAAATGGCAAAACTACTGAGGGGAGACTCAGTACAGAGATATGGAATGAAATTGAACAACTGCTTGAGGTAAATTTTCCTTGTTTAATTTAGCTTAACACAGCGCATTTAATTTGTGATATTACTTAAAAAGTTGCTAAATTCTGTAGAAAATCTCTGTATGGTTTGCCGATCCTTCAAAACTTGCATGCTTCCTTATCATGGATCCTAGGAGATCAATCTCTGTATCCTCTGCATTACGATACTGGGGTTGTACCACTCAAGCTGGCGGTCAAATATGTGGGGCATTTGGATATACTGAAGACCCTTCTGAAATGCACCAAGAAGTTGCTGAAAAGTTCTTGCCGTTGTCTTTGTCGTTTCTGCCATTTGTCCCAAATGATTCTTCTGCAGATTGGAGCAGAGCACTAAGCTCATTGAGCCAAAATGCAAAGGACCAACTGAGGAATACGTCCAACTGGGTGTGTCCTTCAGTCAGTTTTGATTCTGTTCAGAAATCCGTAACCCTTTTTATGCCAGGCTTTGATAAGTCTGAAATCAAGTTATATCAAGTAAGACGATCTCCCTCAACCATCAAAATTCTAGTAGTTTCAATTATCCAGAAATCATGCTTTCTTGATGTTAAACATGGCTAATAGTCATTTCTTTATTTAAAAAAAAAAAGATCTCTGCTTTTATTAAAAGCAATTAAGGGGCAGGGCTAATAGTTATTGAGTTTAATTGGTCTGCAGATGGCCAGACGCTGAGTAGTTATTATTCTGTTGTTTTGTCTGAAAAATTGCAGTATAGAGGCGGATCAGAACTGTTGATCGAAGCTGGAGATCAGAGGCGTGTCATAAAATTGCCACCTACGATGCAGGGAAAGGTCGGAGGTGCCAAATTCGTGGACAGGAACCTC
Source organism: Eremochloa ophiuroides (assembly GCA_038502445.1). Lineage (NCBI taxonomy): Eukaryota > Viridiplantae > Streptophyta > Magnoliopsida > Poales > Poaceae > Eremochloa > Eremochloa ophiuroides. Next base: position 70,651,745 of record JAHLJS010000005.1, read on the forward strand.
GTTGTTAGCATCCGGTAGCAGAATCGCAGGCACCGGCTGGGATTGGAGCCCCCCGCTTCAGATTGTCCGTTAGCTAATGAGCACTACAATCGGGATCGCATGCCTGTTTCTGTTTGTAGCCTGAATTTTGTGGTGGTGTTAGTTTCGGCTTTCAACCGAAGTGAAACTGCACAATCCTACTATTTTTTGAAGAGGTGCGCGATACTGGAGTAAATAGTAATCTGGCAATTTATTGGACTGCTTTTGTGATCAGGAAAGAACAGTGTTCCACGGAACTCTTGTGACAGAACCGCCTAAATCTCACAGGCAGCTGTCATTGTCACTAATGACCTCTGACAGCCGGGCTCGTGTCCCAAATGATCTAGAAGGTCCTGCCGGGCTACATTAGCGCCGGATTTCCTCCGACAGGATCCCATTGCGAAGCCATTACAGAATTACAATATTTCTTAACAAATTACATCAAAGTAAAAACGCGGAAAGATTATAAGGTACTTAGATTACAAACCATTTATCCAAATAAGATTAAAGTGCAAATATTACAGACCATAAATAAGTAGCAGTGGAATGACGATATAACATAAATAAGTATTTAATGATAAGAACCCTGCCCATGGGTTCAACCTTACTCCTCCTCACTACCCTCCTGAACCACTGTCACATAGCAGGGGGCGAGGCAAACTTCCGACTGCTGTATCCCTGCAACATGGGGTTAACAAACCCTGAGTACTGGGGTACTCCGCAAGACTTACCCGACTAAGAAAAAGAAATGAGACTCAGGAATGCAGACTGAGCGAGTCAAGGTAAGGCTTGAGCAAGAGTCAAAGGTTTTACAGAAAAGCATTACTATACTATTTCAATATTTTACTCAATTTTATTTATTTATAATCCATAATTTCAAATTCATTCTCATATATCATCGTACTTTCAAAATTCTTTAACCATTCTCAAAACACCTAGTTCCGAACCACTTTTCAGTTATAGGTCAAAGGATCAAGTCTCCATATCCGAGGAACAATGACGATTCAAATCGATTAGTACCCAGTTGGGATCCCTATCCACACTGTATATGTAGCACTTAAGCTTGCATATACCAACCCCGGCTACCACGGCTTTTCTACCCCTGAACCGATCCTGCGCCACCGAGAACACAGTACTCCTCTCCTCTCTAGGCACGCCGGCCACGAGGGTACACGCTGCTCTCGCCATCTCTCCACTCCCAGTGCATGGTTGTCGGTTCAAGTAGTAGAGCCACCGGAGTCAGAGCTTTCCGTAGTATGTGGCTAGTTGCAAAATCTCGATCACAGCTGGCCTACAATGAACAGTCCCTAATTCTTTTTCGGCCGACGACATTGCATTGGGACTCTAACCCAAATATAAGCGTCCCAACGGTTTTCAAATCCCTTTCCCGCCGATGGTCAAGCATTGGGACTCTAACCCAAATTCACAACCAACGAACGGAAAAATCCCTTTCCGGCAGTTACGATGCATTGGGGCTGCTACCCAAGTACATAATTCTCGCACGGACTCATGTTCCTTCTTCCTTTATCATGTTTCATAGTTATCACATTCACATAGGTCAAAAATAGCCTTTTTATGCAAATCTAAATTGGTTAAGCAGGACTAAGCATTTTTGAATATTTTTAATTTTTAAACAGGTTTCAAGAGTATTATATATCAAGGTAGGTAATGCAACAATATAGGTGACAAACAACTCCTAACAACCTAATGCAATAATAGACTCAAGTCATAAATATTTTATAAAGCACAAGACGGGGCTGAATGCACCGGGGCTTGCCTTGGATTGCGTACAGCGTCGGGTCAGGCTCGGTTCCGCAGAAATCGAATCCCTAGACGACCTCCGGAGTGACCTCCTCGGCAGTGGCCTCAACTTGGATTTCCTCGGCGACGGGCACTACACGTATGCAATGATGCATGCTTAGCATGGTATGAGGACAATGAATGAAATGCTCAAAAGTAAACCATTTAGACCTTGAGTACAACTTTCCTTCACGATAAAGTTGTAAACGTTTTACGGAAAGTAAAACAGTGTTTTCATACGTTTGTTTTATTGACCATTTTAACGGTCATAAAAAGCCGCTACACAGCTTTATTACAACAACAAGTGATTTCATTACTTTTATCAAGGATCACTATGGTGAAAGATACATGAACCCAATCAATCCAAAATCACACCAAACAACAGGGATTATTTGTTTAAATTAATTCTTTTATCCCATAAACCCATATTTAATTAACAAGTGTCCTAACAGTTTTCAATTGAGCCCAAACTTAACCAACAGATAGGTTCTACCCTAAAACAGTGCCACATAAATTTTTATGATTTTTGGATAAATCTAGAATTTATTAAAATTGCCTAAAGTTGCATTTGTTAATTAATATGCTGATTTTTAGTCCCCACAGAAAGTGTCCAAATCTAATATTTAATATTTTTATAAAATACTACATACTTCAGAGAGCATACACAATTATTTTCATGATTTTTAGCTCAACAGAAATATTCCTATGAAAATAACAAATAGCAGTCCTATTCATTTTTAATTTATAAAAGAAAAGACACTGAAATTCACTTAAAAATAAAGAAAACGGTTTCCGGCCCAAGGCGGCCCAACATCAGCAGGCCGGCCCAACTCGCGCCCGCGCGCTCGCCCGCGCGCGCGCGTGCTCAGGGACGCTGACAGGCGGGACCCTCCTGTCAGCTCCCTCTTCTACCTCCCGCGCGCTCGTGCACGCGCGCACCCGCGGCGGCCCGCCGCGGATCTCGCCGGCGGCGGCTCCAGCAACGAAGCCGCGCGTGTCAATGTGAACCCCCAAGTCTAGCGCACACCCTAGTTAGATTAGCCCCGACCCCACGCGCCTCCGACGAGCTTCACCTCGCCCATGGCGGATGCGGCGGCACGGTGACCCTGTTCCGGCCGCGAGGGTGCGGTGGAGTTAAAGGAAAAGGGCAGGGGAAGACCAGGAGCTCACCACGGTTCTATACCGACGGCTGGCTGAGGCTGAGACGGAGTGGAGCGGCGAGCTTGACGACGGCGGCGGACGCAACGGCTCGGGCTTGACGGCGAAGTTCCGGCAATCCTATGGGACAAAATGGAAAACCGTCGTGAGCATGAGCTAAAGCATGACTCAGAGAGTCGCAAACGGGAGGTCTAAGAAAGAGAGGCTCACCACAGCGAGCTCGTCGCGCGAGAGATGGCTGCGGCGGCGCTCCGGTCACCCGCAGAGACGGCGACTAACGTTCCGACGCACACGGACCTCTACGGCTCGCACCACCGGTGGCAAACGACGCGCAAGGGAGTTGGCTAGTCGACTGCAAGCTGGAGGCAATGGTGATGGCTCGGTGAGGGCGAATTTCGCCGTAAACCGAGGCGGACACGACGGCGACCGAGAGAGAAGAACGACGGGGACCGGGCGATCGTCGCCTTTTAAGGAGCTAGAAGGGAGGGGACAAGCCGATCCGAGGCAGCGCGGGGTCCCCTATAGGCTCAGCTACGGTGGGGAGGGACATACGGCCGGCTGGCACGGGCGGCTGCCGGCCCTGTGCGCGAACAGAGAAGAGGAGCAGAGCACTGTAGCTCATTCAATTGCCCTCATTCGGTTTTTGATCAATTCCACGAGATTTTGTGCACCAACAAGAAAAGGTGCAAACACAAAAGTTGTAGTGTTCCAAATTCTGAACAACTTTGATTTTGGGACCATGTTCAGATTTTGAATTATTTTGAAAATATTTAAAGGGGGTAAAACCACTATTTGAAATCCATTTCTAATCCTATTAAATTCTCTGGATTTTTCTTAATAACTTCAAAATCTTCAAAAATAAAAGTTGTTCTATTTGTGGATCTTCACAACTTTCATTAAAGAAGTTTGGTCAAATTCTTGATATTTTTCAAATTAATATTTCAAATTTGAATTTCAAAGTAGTAATCAGGGTTTAATTTAAATTTCTATTAAGGGACTTTAAAAATGCCCAAAATAAAAGTTGTTCCATTTTAAAAGATCTACAACTTTTATTAATACACCATCACCAGATTCCAAGTAGATTTTGATTTAGGGTTTTGGGTCCGATTAGGGCTTAAATTCAAATCTTTCTTTTGACTTTTTTTTTGCCAAATAGGGATTCAATTGCAACACCAATAAAATCCATAAATAAGTCACTCTAAAATCCCTAAGCTCAATCTTATGCAGATGCTTAATAATAAACATGATGACATGGCATAATTAATTAGCCGTAATACCCGGGGTATTACAACTCTCTTTCTTTTAACAAAAGGTTTTCCCGACTTTATTATCAGCAAAACATTTAACAAGATTGAAGGCGCGACTGCCTCACTTCCTCATGATTGCTATCCTATTTTGAATTATGTATCTATTCAGATCAGACAGATTGTTGTTGATGTTTTTAGTCTTTTTGATTGATTGAGGGGGGGGGGGGTGTTTGTTAATCTGTGTGATATTTAGTTATGTTTGACACGAATTTAGGTAGCTTCAATTTTCGAGTGATTTGTCCTAATTTATTACTCATGTGATCAGAGAATCTGAATCACACGGATTTTGTTCCTGGTAGTATTTGTGTTATTTGTTTCTTCCAATTGCTTAAGTAATCAGATAGTACAGATCACAAAGATTTTGTGCTTTATAAATTCATGTGAGTTTTTCATGCACATTTCTTGAGTGATCAGATGGCACTCAGTTACAAATAGATAGACTCATTAGAAAATAGGTGTTCATCCTTTATCTAAAAAAGAAAGAAAATAGGTGTTCAAAAGGTAATTGTTTGAGAAGCCGCAGTAGCTGTCGTAGGCTCTGCAAGCTCCACTGGTAAGAGGTGCGGATGGTGAGGAGGAAGATGAGACGGTGGCGAAACCACCCATACGGTGCCGTCTGACGAAGGCTGTGAGGACTGACGGGTGACGGAGAGGGCAAAGACTGATGTCGTACGGTCGAATTGTTTATTGGCCTTCTTTTATGTAGGGCCAAACGGGCCTTTTTTTTCGGGCCGGCCCGAGCATGGCACTAAAAAGCACGGCCCGAAAACGGCCCGGGCCCGCTAGAACCGTGCCCGTGCTAGCACGGCCTGTTGGCGTGCTCGTGCCCGTGTACTCGCGCACACACGACGACCTGGCCCGGGCATGGCACGCCCTAACGGCCGGCACGGCCTTGGCACGGCGCCACGGCACGGCAGCGGCACGACGGCAGTTGGATGCGCCCCCCGCCCTCATCCGACCGTTGGTTTCCGCGGCCGATTCGGCCCCCGTATATAAGGCAGCGGCATAGGGGGGCAAAACCCTAAATCATTTCGTCGCCCCCGTCTCTCTCCTCTCTCGAGCAGCCGCCTCTCTTCTCTCTCTCTCTCTTTCTCTCACGTCTGTCCCAGCTCAAAACCCTAATCCTCCTCTTCTTCCCGCCGGCCGGTGGCTTGGAGCCAGTGTCGGCGGCAGTGGAGGCGTGAAGGGAGTGACGGATCGGCCGTATCTACCTCTCTTCTTCCTCCCTGAGCCCTCTCGTTGGCGATGTAGCCTCATCCTCGACATCTCCCACTCGTCCTCTGCTCTATCTCGCCTCAGTCGTCGTCGTCGTCATTGGTCTCCGGCATGTTATGGGCTCCGCGATGCGTTAAGGTACCATTTTGCTAAAGTTCGACGTCGACGACGTCGCCGTTGTTGCTGGCATCTCCGGTGCTCCGGCTTAAAAGGTAAGATCTCCTTTCTGAGGTATGAGATCTATTCTTTTCCTGTTGATCTTGACACTGACTCCATCTTTTGTAGCCGTCGAGGGACCGGAGGCCAGCGACAACGAAATGTCGGACGACGAGCTTGAGGTGATCGGTCCAGACGGTCAGTCCATGACCATGAACGACGAGCTGTGCCTCTGCGGTATGCGCGGCGATGACGAGGACGACATCGCTGGTGACGCCGAGGCGCTCTTTGGCCGTGATGCTGCAGCTGCTGCCGATGCCGAGCGCGTCTTCAACCGCACCGCTTCTGAGATGGCTGCTACTGGCAACAACGGCCCTGCCGGTGACGGGCAGGCAAATGCAGCCAGTGAAGGGGCGGGGCAGAATGAAGGTGACGCGGCTGACGCCGACGGGTTGGGTCCAGTTCGCAATTCTACCTCCCAATGCTGGGACGACTTTCAGAAGCTCTTCAGGAAGGAAAATGGTAAGACTGTCAGGTATGGTGCTATCTGTAATCACTGCCATAAGGAGTTCACAGCTTGCTCTAGGTTTGGGACTGGCCATCTCCTTCGTCATCAGAAGGATTGCCCTAAAAAGCGTGAGAAAGATCGCTTGGCCCAGTCCCACATTACTTTCACTAGGGATGGCTCTGTTCGTAATTGGGATTATTCTGCTGAGCGTGCTCGTGTTGAACTTGTTCGTTTGCTTGCTAGGCTAGACCTTCCTCTCAGTATTGGGGAATCTGAGGCTTGGCAAGAGTACATCACTAAGGCTCATAACCCTAGATATAAAACTGTTTCTAGGCAAACAACAACAAGAGATCTTTTTAAATACTTCACTGAAAAGAGGGATAACCTGATTGATGCTCTGAAGAATAATGCTATTACTTCTATTGCTATTACTTCTGATATTTGGTCTGGAAATGCTAAAGAGGATTACTTGTCTGTTGTTGCACATTACATTAATGCTGATTGGCAACTTGAAAAGAGGGTGCTTGGGTTAAGGCTTATTGATGTGTCACATAATGCTGAGAACACTGCAGAACGTGTTGCTAATGTGCTGAATGATTATGGTATATTGAACAAGGTGTTTTCTGTAACTTTGGACAATGCCTCTGCTAATAACAAAGCAATGGATGCACTGAAACTTGTACTGCTAGCAGTATTTGGGTGCTGATCTGTTTTTGCATCAACGCTGTGCTTGTCATATCATTAACCTGATTGTTAAGGAGGCTCTAGCTATTGTTGATCCTATGCTTGATGCTTTTAGAACTGTAATATCATTCATTAACTCTTCTAATCAAAGAATTGCTACATATAAGAGTTATTGCATGGCATCTGCTATTAGGCCTAGGAAGTTTGGATTGGACATGGATGTTAGGTGGAACTCTACCTATCTGATGCTTAAGCATTTGCTACCTCACAAGGAAACTTTCCATACTTTTATTGAATCCAATTGGCCTAGAGGTAGAACTGGTGCTTTTCTGTTGACTCATGATCATTGGGCTTCGGCTACTAAAATCATGTCTTTTCTTAAACTTTTTTATGACTCAACTGTTGATCTGTCTAGTGTGTATTATCCTACTGCTCCACCTATGGTTCATCACATTGTTAGGATTGCATTACACCTGCACTGCACAAGTTTCAAAATGATGAACATATTAGAGCTGTTGTCCAACCTATGATTGATAAGTACAATAAATACTGGAAAGCCATACCTCCTCTGTATTGTATTGCATTTATCTTGGATCCTAGAGCTAAGATTAAAGGTTTCAATGCTATGCTTAGGAAGTTGTCTTTGATTATTGATGCTGATTACAATTCTAAGTTGGTTGACACTAGATCTCTTCTGTTCAAAGTATATCATAAATATGATGATCTGTATGGCTCTGTTAGGGGGAAAAGGGCTGCCCCTACAACCATATCTGGTAAGAAAAGAACTGCTTGGGATGAGATATATGATGATGCTGATGATGTTCTTCCTGGTAGTCTTGATCTGTCTAGGAATATGTCTGCTACTGGCTTGCTTCATGCAGCATCTTCATCATCTAACAGTTCTGGTTCTGAACTCACTGCATACCTGGACTGTGACACAGTCAGTCAGAAGGATGATGACTTCAACATCTTGCATTGGTGGCATCAACACAAGCTTACTTACCCTGTTCTTTCTACCCTTGCTAAAGACATTTTTAGTGTGCCTGTTTCAACCATTTCTTCAGAGGCAACCTTCAGCTTAACTGGTAGGATCATCGAAGAACGACGGAGGCGGCTGAAACCTGAAACTGTGGAGGCACTCACATGCATCAAGGACTGGGAAGCGGCAGAAACACGGCTATAGCATATGGTGGAGGACAAGGAGCTTTGTGATGCCTTTGAGCATCTCTATCTCGATTAGGCATTTATGTAATGGTCTGTAATAGTAATTAGGACTTGAACTCTTTGAGCCTTGGTGGACTATGATGTCATGAATATTGAACTTAATCAGGAGCTTGGCTGCACTCTTTTTCCCTGTCTAGGGTTTCTTACAAGGGTGAGTTTTACCTAGACAGGTTTTTAATGAGGCAGCCATTGCACAAGCTCCTTTATTTTGGTTATCTCTGTTGTTTTCTATGTTGTTTTTGATCTGTGGGCTATGGCTGTGCAATGAACTGTGAAGTGTGAAACTGAGAATGAATTTCGAGTTGTGATTATTTTGAGTTGAAACCTGCTATGAATTGTGAGATGTTTGATATATTACCTGTGAAACGTGCCTGGGCCGGCATGGGTACTGGCGTACTGCCGTGCTCAGCGGCACGGCACGGCACGCTCCAGTGCTAGCCGTGTCGTGCTCGTGCTGGCTGGATGGCACGGTGGCACGTCAGGCACAGCACAGCAGGCACGCGTGCCATGTCGTGCTCGTGCCGACTCGTGCCGTGCCGTGTTAGTGTCATGCCGCCCGTTTGGCCATCTATACACACGGAAGACGCTGCCTGTGATGCACTCTCGTTTGCCGGCAAAGTGTCAACGACGCTCGCATCCAGACAACGCTGGGCAGGATGGGGGCATCAGTGAAAAGCGAATCCAGATGGTTTGCTGGGTGGCAACGACGCTCGCACACGGAGGACACTACATGTCCAGCCTCGACGCTAGGCAGGACGGACTTGAAGGCAGGCACCGGAGAAAAGCGAATCCATACAGCGTAAGGTCGTAACTCGTAAGGATGTACATACGAAGATACAGTACAACCAAACACGGACCGTCATGAACTACTACAGGGCTATACAGCGGGCCTTTGTGACAATTCAGAAACAAGGCACCTGCTAATAGATTACTTCCTTGATGTTACAAGTCAAATAGGTTCATCAGCAACGACGTGGGAGGGCCTACACAATCTTGCCCGAGGACGCCTAGACCCTCTAGTCGACAGGTTCGAGAAAAGACTCCCTCATACGCCTATTCTCTGCTTCGCCCGAGCCCCCTGCGTGACATCACCACGGTCCCTTATGCTCAAAAGAGCTCCGTCTATCCGTTGGGCCGCTTTTGGAAAGTTGACACAGTCACATCACACGGGCCCGTAGGCGCGTCCGCTCAGCCTGGGCGCACGTCCATCGTACCAACTGCCGCATACGGTCTGACACAATGACATATTGCCTCACTATCCTCCATACCACCACCGGGACAGGCTTAGTGGGTACTATTCTGACCTCTGAACGGCGTGGGGCGGCCTGGACACGACGGTTATACTTATACATTCCCAATTATTGTGCCCACACCTTGGTCAGGGTTAGGACATCTGTCACTGTGCGGCCAACTTCCGTCACTGTGTTGGTCGCTCGCCCGAGCGCCCATCCTCTGGGAAGCGACTTCTCCGGAGGCCAACACGCCCGAGGGGTTACACCCATGCCGACACAGTGTCGGCGGGACAGCACCCCATCGCTTCGGGTGACGACATCCACAAGGACAAGCACGACCGAGGTGGAAGGCCATACCTATACACTACAAAAGGACCAACAGCCATTCTTGTACAGTGTAGAAGGGACGACGCCACGCCGTGCACTGCTCCAAAAGGCCAAAGTCTACATTCCAATAGCACGTAGTACACCTGGAGCACAGAAAACCATACATATATAGTGTCGGCTGCTCCCCAAAAGATGACGGACAACCGACCCCTCGGGAGCCCTACCGTAGCTGCCTCACCCCTCGGGAAATCTTCCTTGAAGCTTTCCCCCCGTTCGCCCACTATGTGTAGCATGCAGGTAACCCTGTTCCACTCTTGTGACTATAAAAGGGAGAGCAAGGACCACTCTTAGGGGATGGACTCAGTCGACCACACACAAAAACACTCACTCACCACAGAGACTTGGGAACTCCCTCCTCTCTCGCCCTAGCTTGTACTCCCCCCTACTGCAAAGACCACTAGTGCAAGATAATACAGACTCCACCTTAGAACTAGATGTAAAGCAGCCTGCTGCCTGAACCAGTATAACACTTGTGTTTATCTTGCACACCATCCGACCCTAGACACGCAAAACATAATTTACTAGTCGGTGTTAGGATCTCACAGTTCTTACCACCGATTTAGATACACGATCTTCAAGACGACACCAAAATGGCTTGGGCACAGGCCATCTGTCATAGATCAATTTCTCAACAAAGTAAATTGTGAAGCATTTAATTTAACATCATGGGTGTTCGGACGAATGTTGTGATCTTCAACCACAGTCCAGCCTAGGAATCGAGACGGATTATCATCCTACCTATTGTCGGTGCTAGTTTTAGCGGGTACTAACACCGGCTAGTGATTTTGTGTTTTGCGGTTGAGGTTACGGGTGGTGTGCAAGGGGGAACACAGGGTTATACTGGTTCAGGCCAAGCGGGCCCTACGTCCAGTGGAGAGGAGGGTCATGTTGCCTTGCACCGGGGTGCTTGTAGTAGGGGGTTACAAACTAGGCGAGAGAGGAAAGTGCTCCCAAGTCTCTTGTGAGTGTCTAAGCGTGTACAGATTGCTTGTTGTTGTTCGAGGTGTGGAGTGTGTGAGAGCTTGAGAACTTAGAACCTATCTAAGGTTGGCCTCTCCTCTCCCTTTTATAGTTATAAGGGAAGGGTTAGAGTTACATGTGTTGCCCTGTGTTACAGTACTCGGCATGGCGGAGTCGGTGATGACCGGTGGCGATCGTCAGCCACGCCTTCGTCTTGGCGCCTCGGCGGCATGGCATTAGTCATTCGGCTGATCCACCACTGTTCTATTGGTGAGTTCCAAGGCACCTCACAGTGCTGGTCATGGTTGGCTGCATGGCGGTACGTCATGCCGTCATGTCCGTCCCGGCACAGTGCAACGAGTAGATAGGTTGACCTCCAGGTACAAACTTCCGAGGCTCAGGAAACCTTGGTGCCGCCGGGGGCATGATGGGACAGAGCGACGGGAGTGTGCTCCTTCGGACGCTTCTTTTTCCCTGTGAGGTACATTCCTAGGGGTAGGCGAGGCTGGTCGTAAGGCTTGTCCATTCCCCCGGGTTGGCTGGGCGACTATTGTTCCCTATTTCCTGGTGTTACACGTGTGACCGGGGCATGGCAGTCGCCGTCGTGGTTGGTGAATCTCCTCGTCAGCTCGGGGAGCCATACGGTTGACTATCCCTACAGCGGCGTGGGAGGAGGAGGACCGTCAGATCGCCCGCCAAAGGAGATGGGGCACTTGGTACGGCGAACGTGCGCGTTCGGGGCGCTGTTGTGTCAAGGGGCCCTCCTGATGGGACCATGCCTGTAAAGTGGTCAGAGAGGTCCCTTGTGGTCCAAGATTGCTCCACTGACGCCAATCGTGCATTGGATGCTTTTGAGAGATTGCGCCCGAAAAATTGCATTCTTTTAAATAGTAGAAATTTATTTAATTATGCAATTAGTTGATCATTCCAATATAGGGAAATAATAATTTTTCTCAAATATAAAATCAAACCTAGGTCATACACATGTATGATGCATTCATGCTGGGGCATTTCTTCTTTGTACTGTTGTAGATTATTTGAACTTCTCAAATATTTCAAAACCCAATTTGAAAATCCTTTTGGAAAATGGAAAGGAAATAGGGCAGAGCCCTTCCCCTCTCCTTTCTGGCCCGAGCAGCAGCTTGGCCTGTTCTCCACTCCCTGGCCCCACCAGGCCCAGGTCGGATGGCCCGAGGACAGCTCGGCCGACCTGCTCCCTCCCTTCCCCTTACCCCATCTGACTGACGAGTGGGACCCACGGGTCAGCCCTTCCTTCTACACCTCCCTCGCCGCGCGAAGAGAGACGCCGCTGCCGTGTTCATCAGCCGTGGCCGAGCACGCGCGCGCGAAGCGTCCCTCTGCCGTGACTGCCAGCCCGACCCCAGCGCTCGGTGCTACCTACCTGTGGACCCACAGAACAGCCCCTCCCCTATTTCCCTCTGCTGCTCGCCGAGAGTCCGACGCGGGCAAGAAAGAAACGGCCGAAGCCGAGTTCGTCGCCGCGCCGAGAGTCCGTAGCAGAGAAGAAACAGCCGAAGCCGATTTCTCCGCTCGCCGAGTTTGTTTCAATCTCCGAGATTGTCGTCACACCTCGGGAGTATTTAAGCAACGCTACACCCCCCGTAGCCGTCACCTAACCCTAGCCGCCTCTTCTCGCCTCCATTGCCGAGCTCCCGCGAGAACCGAGCAGCCGCCGCCGCCGCGAGCAATTAGCTCGATTCGCCACCAATTTCCTCTCGGTAAGCCTTTGAGGAGCTTCGCTGTGATCTTGTAAAGTTCCCGAGCACTTTCCCCCTTTGATTTGTGCACTGACCGCCTCCGCCGCCGTTGCAGAGATCCACCGTCCGCCGGATCACGCCGCGAGCTATCTCCGAGTCGATTTCCGACCTTCCCATCACCCTAGGTGAGCTTGCGACGCTCTTCCCGATCTATGGGTACCCTTCCCGACCTATTTCATGCACCGAAGGCCGAGTTCACCTTCTTCGGCGGCCCTCTGGCCATGGCGCCGCCGTCGGCCTCTGTTTTCCGGCCGAGAGCACCGCCACCCCTCCTCTCTGTTAATCTGATCCGCCGATTTTGAATCGGACGGCCGAAGAGCAGCCCATACCGATTCGGCCGGCATTGTTGCGAATAACCCCCTACAGTTTTTAATGCTTAGCCCGCAGCCCTTAGCGTATTCAGTAGATTACGTTTGAAGGCGTATTTATTTTCGGTATATATGAAAATGTGTTTTCAGATTTGAATTCAAAATTGTTTCATTTATAATTTCCACGTTTTAGTTCCGATTTGAACGATTCAAATTGCGTTAGATTCGTAATTTGATGATCTACCAGTTAGTAACACTGTTTCATATGTTATTAACTTTTAAAATTCGAGATTATATTTAATCTATTATTATTCTATTATAAATCTTATAAAATTCATATCTTCCTCGTTTTAAATCCGATTTGCGCAAACTTGATATTGATGTGATCGTAGCAACGTGTAGATTTGTTTTATAACCTTTTCAATTTATTTTCTCTCTGTTAGTGTACTGTTCTAATGAAAACTCTTGTTTGTATGCATGATTGCCCCTGTATGCGTGTGTGCTGTTATGATGGATCGAGTATAGACGGTGAGCTTTACGTGGGTGATCAAGATCAGTACTGCGACAACCCGGATCACCAGGAGTTTGCTGATCAAGGCAAGTATTAGCATGGATCATCCTTGTTGTCCTATCCACTAAATAAATAACTGCATTTGCATGTGTCTTCCTTGTTAACCATAGTTATTTCCTAGCTTTGTTATCCTGTTTCTTGCAACCTATGGGATTATGCATGTGGTAATTGATGCTAGTGCGTTATGGATATCATGATCATGTAAACTGATTAATTGAATATGCAATGAGGAATTAAAAGATGCCTTTTTAGCAACATGGAACTAGGGGATTGGGGCATAGTTTTGTGATGCACCATATCCTTCCCCCTTGGTAATGATCTGTCAGCAAAAGCTGGGACTTACAGTGCAACTATGAGGGCTATATGGCTCTAGTTTTAGCTCAGTATGAGGACCTTTTCTAGCTTGTTAGAGGTTACCGAAAGGCGCAAGAGGGGCTTGCCGACTCGGGTATAGTGCGGCCTCTGTCCATATGTGTATAACCTGCGTGACCTTGTGCCATATGGAAGGGGGGCTCTACATCTGCTTGCCGAGGAAACCTCGCGGCCCTAACATGTTAGACGAACCTTTGAAAGGCTTCATAGTGAGACCCTGCTCTCTCACCTTGGTAGTGTTATGGGAGTAATTAACCCGAGCAAATGGGAATCACGGCTCATAGTGAAAGTGCACAACCTCTGCAGAGTGTAAAACTGGTATACTAGCCGCGCTCACGATCACGAGTGGCCCGGAAAACTCACGGAGTAGTTATCTTTCAGGGTGATGTTTACTTGTTGCTTATCTATTTGTTGCTACTCATTAATTATGTTTACTATGATCATGAGAATGGGCATATTAACTTGTTGCTGTCCAACTGCATAAAACATGATTAATTAAAAGCAACCTGCTGTTAAACCGTGTCAACCTTTTGAGCCTCATGAACCCATGCTAGTCTTGTTGAGTACGACATGTACTTACGCTTGTTTATTTTTCATTACTTAGTTAAAAAATCCCGGATGGGTAACAGATGGTGATAGTGATGAGGACTACCCAGAGGATTACTAGACTTGTGCTTCACCAGTCGGCGTCCCTGTGCTATGGAGCTACCGCGAGAGTTATCTTTATTTTCCGCTATGTAATGGCTTTGATATTATTCGCTATGTATTAAACATTGGTTATGATACAATTTATGCAATTTGTTGGCTTATGTGTGTGACTGATCTCTGGGCGCACATAAGATTATGCATCCCATTTTATCCTTAAAATTGGGTGTGACAAATTGGTATCAGAGCCGTGTTGACTGTAGGACGCAAGCCTAGTTAGCACTGGATAGCCCTTAGCTTTATTATCTCTTTTTACTTGTTATATTAATTTGCCACAAGTTTTTGCTGATATCCTACCCTTGTCCATTGCAAAAGTTTGACTTAATCTTAATTCTTGTAGATGGCCAATCTTAAGCGCACTGCTCGCAAGCATGTCATGCCACCTAAGAGGTACCTGCAGCGCTTCATCTCTGGCGGACGTGTTTCCCGACCAGAGGTACCCGTGGAAGACGTACCAGTGGAGGAGTCCCAGCAGGTGGTGCCCGCAGAGGAGCCCAGTGAAGAGCCCTTGGGCGACAGCTCTGAAGACGTACCTATGGAGGGCCCTCAGAAAGATGAACCTCAGAAGGTGGAGCCGCGGGGTGACCAGGATTGTGCTGGCGACCCTGATGACAAAGATGATGGAGGCGACTCGGATGACTCCGACGACCCCGAAGACAATGGCGATGATGATGGAGACCAAGGTGGAAAACCCTGGGTGGGAATGATTCACTATGATCATCATGGTGATGACTACTACCACCCGCTGCTTCTCGACTTGGTGCGCCGCTTCTACCCCAACGCCTCGGTGCTGTACAAGACGGAGTACTGGAAGCACCCTGACTACGCCGCCTACTATGAGACGAGGGTGTACATCAAGGAGGGAAGCCAGGTGAAGAATATTCACTATGCTGTCTCCATTCGACTCTCCAAAGCTGCCGCCATCAAGGATGCCGCACGACAAGCTCTTATGGTGCACCGCCATGAGAATTGGGACATCATCAAGTTGGAGATGCACCGCTACCTTCCCCGCCGTCAGAGTGGCCAAGCTAACTGCAGTATCGCCGGTCCACTTGGAGAAGTGAACGCCCGACTCCACGCTGCCTTGGAATGTTTGGCTCAGACCAACACTTTTCTGGACCAGACACTGGATGAGCTGAACACCAGGACTGAAGCTAACTACAAGCTCAGCCGGGCAGTGGATGGGTTGAACAGGCAACTCGGTGTTGGACCCCTCCGCCATCACCAAGGTGTCCAGCTGAATCGCCGCCAAGGAACCGAGGAGACCATGGAGATGCTCACACCCGCACCGACATCGACCCCTAGAGGAGTTACCCCCAGTTAGTAACAAAAGATGCTAGAAGCGCAAGTTGAGTCAAGTCGAGTCTAGTTCGTGTCTTGTGAATATTTGTGCTAGATTGCTTTTCCTTATGAACAATGCTTGATTTGGAGTTTGTAATGAGTGCTGAGATTGTGGGCATGTCCGCAAATCTCCATATATAGGTTTGAATTAATGCATAATAGTTTGGGTTGATTATCTCAGTTTCCAGCAGTGCTGTTTTTCAGACCTCTCTGCCTTAGTTATATTTCCTATTTAATTATATATGACCAAAAATCATGAGAAATTTTTGTGAAAAACTAGACTTTTGTAGTTTTCTTTGGCCGCAAGAATCATCTCAATATCAGTTACGGTTTGGGAGAAACAAATGTCACAAGTCAAAGTTTCTGCGCTGTCTGTTACTCTGAAATAGTTTCGAATCAAATCTATTTTTGATAAACTTAACGATAGAATCTGGAGAGATGGTCTGAATAAAAGATGTAGAGTTTTTTTCATGCTTTCCAACCATGTATAGAATGTCTCTGTTTGACTTCGGGAACTCCAGATATGACTATTTTTCTACTCTGCCATTGTTGGATCGCGCCCAGAATTTCCCGTTCTAGTCTTTTAAGTGTTATTTCAATGGAAAAGAATTCTAAACCTCACTTCAATGATTGAACAGCAGATGGCCCACACCAGGAGGAACCCAAGGGGTGATGGTACCTCTGAAGAAAATGCTAATCCACCACTACCTCCGCCACAGCCTAACATGGAGCAGCTGATGATGATGCAAACACAGCTGATGCAGCAGATGGCCCAGAACATTCAACTGCTACAGCGAAGCAATGGCAACGGGAATCTACCTCCACCACCCCGTGACAAGAGAAGCGAATTCTTGAAGGGACGCCCGCCCACCTTCGATCATTCCAGTGATCCTCTCCAAGCTGATGATTGGCTGCGTGCAATAGAAAGGCAGCTGGAGATCGCCCAATGCAACGACGTCGAGAAGGTTCTCTATGCATCTGGGCAGTTGCAGGGAGCTGCTCTGGACTGGTGGGAGTCTTTCCGTTTTGGACGTGCCGACCCCATCTCTTGGCGGCAATTCCGTGAGGGGTTCCGCAATCATCATATGCCTGCAGGGTTGATGAAGCTGAAGAAGAACGAGTTTCTTTCGCTGAAGCAGGGAGGAATGCTAGTTGCCGAGTACCGTGACAAGTTCATCCAATTGTCGCGCTATGCTCCAAAAGAGGTTGAAGATGATGCCAAGAAGCAAGAGCTCTTCTTGGAAGGACTGAATGATCACCTCCAGTACCAGTTGCTCTCCCACACTTTCGCCAACTTCCAACAGTTGGTGGACAAAGCTTTGATCATCGAGAGCAAGCGCCGCGAGATAGATGAGAAGAAGAAGAAGAGGAAGTTTCAAGGACAGTCGTCTGGAAGCAACAGCCGCTTCCGTAACAACCAATAGCAGCCTCAGCAGCAACAACGTTTCCAGGGACAGTCTGGATTCAAGAACAATTTCCAGAATCAACAACGTTCCCAGAACCAGCAGCGTTCCCAGTACCAGCAACAAGGTGGCAATCAGGCGCCACAACTGACTGCTCCCAACAACATCCCAGTGAAGAATGGTGCCCCCAACAAGTGTTTCCGCTGTGGCAAAGAAGGACATTTGTCCTACAATTGTCCTGAGAAGCAGAATCCCCAAGCCTCCCAGAAGCAGAACAACCAGCAGAGAGTGCCACCTCGCACCGGGAAGGTGAACCATGTGTCGGTTGATACGGCACAGGAGACTCCAGAGGTCATGATGGGTACGTTCAATATCGACTCCATCCCCGCTACAGTTCTTTTTGACTCTGATGCTTCGCATACTTTCATTTCGCACACATTTGTTAGAAAGCATGGTATTCCCCTTAGTGTCATGAAACATCCTATTATGGTTTCTTCTCCGGGTGGTGTTATGCAAGCTACTCTTCAGTGTCTCCCGATTACTGTCTCATTAAGGGAGGTAGAATTCGAGATAACCCCTACTGTGCTAAATACTGCCGGAATTGATCTTATCCTGGGTATGGATTGGATGAAGAAATACAACATGAACATAGGGTGTAAGGAGAAGGTTGTAACTGTCACTACACCAAAGGGAGATGAGGTCCGAGTTGAGGTTGCTCTGCAAGTGCAACAACAAGCCACAGTACATCAGCTCCGAGAAGAAGTGCAGCCGGATAACTCAGTGGTGGATGAGTTTGAAGATGTGTTTCCAGATGAGTTACCAGGTATGCCGCCTGACCGTGACATTGAATTTATCATTGAGTTGTTACCTGGTACTGCACATATAGCTAAACGTCCATATAGAATGGGAGTTAAAGAATTAGAAGAACTTAAGAAACAAATCAAAGAACTGTCAGAAAAAGGTTTCATTCGTCCTAGTTCTTCACCTTGGGGAGCCCCGGTTATTTTTGTTGATAAGAAAGATGGTAGTCAAAGGATGTGTGTTGATTATCGATCACTGAATGAGGTCACCATTAAGAACAAGTATCCGTTGCCTAGAATTGATGACTTATTTGATCAGTTGAGAGGTGCTTGTGTGTTCTCCAAGATTGATCTCCGTTCAGGTTATCATCAGTTGAAGATTCGTGACTCTGACATACCTAAGACTGCATTCACTACTCGGTATGGATTGTATGAGTATACGGTAATGTCCTTTGGTTTGACTAATGCACCTGCCTACTTCATGTATTTGATGAACAAGGTATTCATGGAATTCTTGGATAAGTTTGTAGTGGTGTTCATTGATGATATCTTGATCTACTCCAAGAATGAAGAAGAGCATGCCGAACATCTGACATTGGTTTTGCAGAAGCTCAGAGAACACAAGCTGTATGCCAAGCGAAGTAAGTGCGAGTTCTGGTTGAGAGAAGTTGCTTTTCTAGGACATATTGTGTCCAATGGTGGAATTTCTGTAGACCCAAGCAAGGTGGCAGACGTGTTGAATTGAAAGCCGCCAACTGATGTGACTGGCATTCGTAGTTTTCTTGGTTTAGCTGGTTACTACCGAAGATTCATTGAAGGATTCTCCAAGCTTGCGAAGCCAATGACTTCCTTGCTAGAGAAGAATGCCAAGTTTGTGTGGTCTGAGAAGTGCCAAGCTAGTTTTGAAGAATTGAAGAAGAGATTGACAACAGCCCCAGTGTTGGTTTTGCCGGATCTGAGTAAGAAGTTCTCTATCTATTGTGATGCTTCCCGCCTAGGTCTTGGTTGTGTTCTCATGCAAGAAGGAAGAGTCGTAGCATATGCATCGAGACAGTTGAGGAAGCATGAATTGAATTATCCTACTCATGATTTGGAGCTAGCAGCTGTGGTTCACGCTCTGAAGTTATGGAGGCATTATCTAATTGGTCATAAGTGTGACATCTATACAGATCATAAGAGCTTGAAGTATATCTTCACCCAGTCAGAGTTGAATTTGAGGCAACGTCATTGGTTGGAATTGATAAAGGATTATGATTTGGAAGTGCACTATCATCCTGGCAAAGCAAATGTTGTAGCAGATGCTCTTAGTAGAAAGAGTTATGCTAATGAGATTCGAGCAACCACTATACCCGCAGAGTTGTGTGCAGAGATGGAGCGTCTCAACTTGGGAATTGTGATCAATGCTGTTGAGATGGAGGTTGAACCCACACTAGAGCAAGAGATACGAAAGGCTCAGTTGGAAGATGAGAAGCTCAAAGAAATAGCGGAGAACATTGTGGTTGGAAAATTACCCGGATTCAGGCTAGATGAGAATGGAACCTTATGGTTTGGGAAGAGACTCTGTGTACCTGAAGTGAAATTCATCCGAGATGCTATACTGCGTGAAGCTCATGAGTCAGCATATTCTATACACCCAGGAAGTACCAAGATGTATTTGGATCTGAAGGAAAAATATTGGTGGATTAGACTGAAGCGTGATGTAGCAGAATATGTGGCTATATGTGATACCTGTCAGAGAGTTAAAGCTGAACACCAGAGACCTGCAGGATTGCTACAACCACTAAAGATACCTGAGTGGAAGAGGGAAGAAGTCGGTATGGACTTCATAGTTGGATTGCCACGTACTCAGAGAGGTTATGATTCAATCTGTGTAATTGTGGATCGACTGACTAAAGTTGCTCATTTCCTCCCGTCAAGACCACCTATACCAGAGCAAGACTTGCAGAGTTGTATATGGAAAGGATTGTGTGTCTACATGGAGTTCCCAAGAAGATAGTGTCCGATAGGGGTACGCAGTACACCTCACAGTTTTGGCAACAAGTGCATAGATCATTGGGAACACGGTTGAATTTCAGTTCTGCATATCACTCTCAAACTGACGGCCAAACTGAACGGATTAATCAGATTTTGGAAGATATGTTGAGGGCTTGTGCTTTACAGTATGGAACAAGTTGGGATAAGAGTCTGCCGTATGCGGAGTTCTCTTATAATAATAGTTACCAGAAAAGTCTCAAGATGGCACCCTTCGAAGCATTGTATGGACGCAAGTGCAGGACACCCTTGTTTTGGAATCAAACTGGAGAAAGTCAAGTGTTTGGACCGGATGTGTTGAGAGACGCAGAGGAGCAAGTCCAGACAATAAGAGAGAACTTGAGAATAGCACAATCTAGACAGAAGAGCTATGCGGATACACGGAGAAAAGAACTAGCTTTTAATGTAGGAGACTATGTATATCTTAAAGTGTCCCCGATGAGAAGTGTGAAAAGGTTCAACAGCAAAGGAAAGTTGGCACCAAGGTATATTGGTCCTTTCAAGATCCTAGAGAGACGTGGAGAAGTGGCATATCAGCTAGAACTTCCGGAAAGTTTGTCCGGTGTGCATGATGTGTTCCACATATCTCAGTTGAGAAAGTGTTTGAGAGTACCGGAAGAGCAGGTTCCTATCGAGGAAATAGTTTTCAAGAAGGGTCTCACCTATGAGGAACATCCGTGAAAATTTTGGAAACCGCAGAAAGAGTTACAAGAAGTCGAGTTATAAAGATGTGCAAGGTGCAGTGGCATCGGTACTCTGAGGAAGAAGCTACTTGGGAAAGAGAGGAAGATCTCAGAGAAAAGTACCCGGAGTTGTTTGAGTAAGCACCAACTGAATCTCGAGGACGAGATTATTTTTAAGGGGGGTAGAATTGTAACACCCGAAAAATTGCATTCTTTTAAATAGTAGAAATTTATTTAATTATGCAATTAGTTGATCATTCCAATATAGGGAAATAATAATTTTTCTCAAATATAAAATCAAACCTAGGTCATACACATGTATGATGCATTCATGCTGGGGCATTTCTTCTTTGTACTGTTGTAGATTATTTGAACTTCTCAAATATTTCAAAACCCAATTTGAAAATCCTTTTGGAAAATGGAAAGGAAATAGGGCAGAGCCCTTCCCCTCTCCTTTCTGGCCCGAGCAGCAGCTTGGCCTGTTCTCCACTCCCTGGCCCCACCAGGCCCAGGTCGGATGGCCCGAGGACAGCTCGGCCGACCTGCTCCCTCCCTTCCCCTTACCCCATCTGACTGACGAGTGGGACCCACGGGTCAGCCCTTCCTTCTACACCTCCCTCGCCGCGCGAAGAGAGACGCCGCTGCCGTGTTCATCAGCCGTGGCCGAGCACGCGCGCGCGAAGCGTCCCTCTGCCGTGACTGCCAGCCCGACCCCAGCGCTCGGTGCTACCGACCTGTGGACCCACAGAACAGCCCCTCCCCTGTTTCCCTCTGCTGCTCGCCGAGAGTCCGACGCGGGCAAGAAAGAAACGGCCGAAGCCGAGTTCGTCGCCGCGCCGAGAGTCCGTAGCAGAGAAGAAACGGCCGAAGCCGATTTCTCCGCTCGCTGAGTTTGTTTCAATCTCCGAGATTGTCGTCACACCTCGGGAGTATTTAAGCAACGCTACACCCCCCGTAGCCGTCACCTAACCCTAGCCGCCTCTTCTCGCCGCCATTGCCGAGCTCCCGCGAGAACCGAGCAGCCGCCGCCGCGAGCAATTAGCTCGATTCGCCACCAATTTCCTCTCGGTAAGCCTTTGAGGAGCTTCGCTGTGATCTTATGAAGTTCCCGAGCACTTTCCCCCTTCGATTTGTGCACTAACCGCCTCCGCCGCCGTTGCAGAGATCCACCGTCCGCCGGATCACGCCGCGAGCTATCTCCGAGTCGATTTCCGACCTTCCCATCACTCTAGGTGAGCTTGCGACGCTCTTCCCGATCTATGGGTACCCTTCCCGACCTATTTCATGCACCGAAGGCCGAGTTCACCTTCTTCGACGTCCCTCTGGCCATGGCGCCGCCGTCGGCCTCTGTTTTCCGGCCGAGAGCACCGCCACCCCTCCACTCTGTTAATCTGATCTGCCGATTTTGAACCGGACGGCCGAAGAGCAGCCCATACCGATTCGGCCGGCGTTGTTGCGAATAACCCCCTACAGTTTTTAATGCTTAGCCCGTAGCCCTTAGCGTATTCAGTAGATTACGTTTGAAGGCGTATTTATTTTCGGTATATATGAAAATGTGTTTTCAGATTTGAATTCAAAATTGTTTCATTTATAATTTCCACGTTTTAGTTCCGATTTGAACGATTCAAATTGCGTTAGATTCATAATTTGATGATCTACCAGTTAGTAACACTGTTTCATATGTTATTAACTTTTAAAATTCAAGATTATATTTAATCTATTATTATTCTATTATAAATCTTGTAAAATTCATATCTTCCTCGTTTTAAATCCGATTTGCGCAAACTTGATATCGATGTGATCGTAGCAACGTGTAGATTTGTTTTATAACCTTTTCAATTTATTTTCTCTCTGTTGGTGTACTGTTCTAATGAAAACTCTTGTTTGTATGCATGATTGCCCCTGTATGCGTGTGTGTTGTTATGATGGATCGAGTATAGACGGTGAGCTTTACGTGGGTGATCAAGATCAGTACTGCGACAACCCGGATCACCAGGAGTTTGCTGATCAAGGCAAGTATTAGCATGGATCATCTTTGTTGTCCTATCCACTAAATAAATAACTGCATTTGCATGTGTCTTCCTTGTTAACCATAGTTATTTCCTAGCTTTGTTATCCTGTTCCTTGCAACCTATGGGATTATGCATGTGGTAATTGATGCTAGTGCGTTATGGATATCATGATCATGTAAACTGATTAATTGAATATGCAATGAGGAATTAAAAGATGCCTTTTTAGCAACATGGAACTAGGGGATTGGGGCATGGTTTTGTGATGCACCATATCCTTCCCCCTTGGTAATGATCTGTCAGCAAAAGCTGGGACTTACAGTGCAACTATGAGGGCTATATGGCTCTGGTTTTAGCTTAGTATGAGGACCTTTTCTAGCTTGTTAGAGGTTACCGAAAGGCGCAAGAGGGGCTTGCCGACTCGGGTATAGTGCGGCCTCTGTCCATATGTGTATAACCTATGTGACCTTGTGCCATATGGAAGGGGGCTCTACATCTGCTTGCCGAGGAAACCTCGCGGCCCTAACATGTTAGACGAACCTTTGAAAGGCTTCATAGTGAAACCCTGCTCTCTCACCTTGGTAGTGTTATGGGAGTAATTAACCCGAGCAAATAGGAATCACGGCTCATAGTGAAAGTGCACAACCTCTGCAGAGTGTAAAACTGGTATACTAGCCGCGCTCACGGTCACGAGTGGCCCGGAAAACTCACGGAGTAGTTATCTTTCAGGGTGGTGTTTACTTGTTGCTTATCTATTTGTTGCTACTCATTAATTATGTTTACTATGATCATGAGAATGGCATATTAACTTGTTGCTGTCCAACTGCATAAAAGATGATTAATTAAAAGCAACCTGCTGTTAAACCGTGTCAACCTTTTGAGCCTCATGAACCCATGCTAGTCTTGTTGAGTACGACATGTACTTACGCTTGTTTATTTTTCATTACTTGGTTAAAAAATCCCGGATGGGTAACAAATGGTGATAGTGATGAGGACTACCCAGAGGATTACTAGACTTGTGCTTCACCAGTCGGCGTCCCTGTGCTATGGAGCTACCGCGAGAGTTATCTTTATTTTCCGCTGTGTAATGGCTTTGATATTATTCGCTATGTATTAAACATTGGTTATGATACAATTTATGCAATTTGTTGGCTTATGTGTGTGACTGATCTCTGGGCGCACATAAGATTATGCATCCCATTTTATCCTTAAAATTGGGTGTGACAAGTTGCCGCGGAAGCCTACCACCTCAAAGGTGAGGGTCTCCTTCCTGAAGTTGTCAGGAGCTCCAAAGTAGACGGGCAGGTCGATCTGCCCGAGGGGTTGTAAGCTCTTCCCCGGGACTATCCCGTGGAACGGGGATGTCGCCGGCTGGAGAAGAGAACGACTGATTCCTATCGAGTCAAGGGTCTCAGCGTACAAAATGTTGAGGCCGCTGCCTCCGTCCATAAGGACCTTGGTAAGCCGCGTGTTGCTGACAACAGGGTCGGCAACAAGCGGATAACGCCCCGGCGATGGGACGTGGTCCGGGTGATCGTCCCGGCCGAAGGTGATGGCGTCGAAAGACAAGTCGAGGAAGCGTGGTGTCGCTGGTCCGACAGTGTAAACCTCCCGGCGCTCGCGCTTTCGCTGGCGCGATGTGGGAGCGTGTCGACGGAATACCGACGATAGTCTACCAAGGGGTATGCCCGCGGTAGTAGATGAGACGGTGAGGGTGCGCCTGAGATGAACGAGGGAGCACAATTCGTGCGGAACAGAGATTTAGCCAGGTTCAGGCCGCCACGAGGCGTAATACCCTACGTCCTGTATGTTGCTGTGTTGTATTGCTAGTAGATTAGATGAATCGAGTAGACCCCTCTGCCCGCCTTATATAGTCCGGGGGGCAGGGTTACAAGTTGATCTTGCCATACATAACAGAATACAATTCTAGCCGATCTGGGAAACCAATCGGCTAGATCCTAGAAAAGCTATTTTCTTGCCCGCCAAGGACTCGGCGGATATACGCGATCTACTGGAGATCGTATGGGCAATGCGTCCTTGGTAGTTCAGGCCTGTTCGATAGACTTGGGCCAAGTATGACTATGCGGGTATACGGGTTAATACCCCCACAGAGCGGTCCCGGGTCCGCCGAAGATCATGAGGCAATTGTCAATGGGCGGGAACTCGTCGTCCTTCCCGTCCTTGTCCTCTTTGTCCTCGGCGGGCTTCTTGCCCGTGGTGTCCCAGAACGCCTGCCGGCCGTAATGCTTCTTGAGCATTATACACGCCCCGAGCGTGTGGTTCACCGGGCCCTGGTGATATGGGCACGGCTTGGAGAGTAGCTCGTCGAATCGGTCACGTGGCGGCTGTCTCACCCTGGGCTCGGCAGCCACGATGAGGGGTTCGTTGTGGACTGGGGCCTTCCCTTTCCCCTTCTTCTTCTTATTGTTGTGGGCTCAGGAAGAGGAGTCCTTGGGGGCATCCTCCTTACGCTTCCCTTTGGGGTCAGAGAAGAGGGCTCCCACTGCCTCATCACCCGAGACAAAGCTGGTAGCTATCCTCATGAGCTCAGCGACGCTTGTGGGGGTTTGATGCCCCAGCTCATGAACAAGCTCTTTGCAGGTCGTCCCTGCAGCGAAGGCTCCGAAGACGTCGGAGTCGGCGACCTAGGGCAGCTCATTGTACTGCTTGGAGAATCGCCGGATGTAGTCCCTGAGGGACTCGCCCGGCTTCTGCTTGCAGCTGCGGAGATCCCAGGAATTGCCAGGGCGTACGTACGTGTCCTGGAAGTTCCCCATGAAGATCTTGACCAGATCGCTCCAGTGGCAAATGGAGCGTGGGGGATGTGCTCTAGCCAGGCTCGCGTTGAGTCGGCTAAGAACAGGGGTAAGTTGCGGATGATGATGAGGTCATCCTGCGCGCCGCCAAGCTGGCACGCAAGGCAATAATCTGCATGCCAAAGCTCGGGGTTGGTCTCCCACGAGTATTTGGCAATGTTTACCGGTTGTCAAAACCGGGGCGGGAACTTGGCCCTCCGGATAGCCTCGCTGAAGACGCGAGGACCCGGTGGCTCGGGTGAGGGCGCACGGTCCTCGTCGGAGTCGTAGCGTCCTCCCCGGTGAACATTGTAGCCACGTGCGGCCCCGTCAGTCTTTTGTCGACCGCGGGCCTGGAGAATGGCTCGGACGTCGACGTCCTTGCCAAGCCACCGGTGGACTGAGGGGGCCCTCTGCGCTTCGAGCTGTGCCGAGGCCTCTCGTTCGTGGCACGTTGGGGCACCACAGTGGCGTTCCTCGGCACCACGGTGCCGGGATGCCGAGCTTTATGCCTGGAGGACAGCGGCGTCCTCCAGGAGACCTTTGAGCTAGTCCCTGAGGTGTTGGGCCTCTGTACTGGAGGGCTCAGGTATGCTCCGAAGGAGCATTGCAGCCTCCGCGAGCTTCTGGCTTGCCCGCGGTTCCGGCACAGGTGTCCTGGCTCCGTCATCGGCGATGATGCGGGTCTAGACATCGCGGGCTCGGCGTCGCACTATTCTGCCATCCTCTCACTCCTCCTCGTGCTCCAGGGCAGCTCGGAGTTGGGTGAGGCGCAGGCGGTCCTCGTCCATCCGAGCTTCGAGCTCCCGGAATTGCTCAAGCTCCGGAGAACGATGGGGTGGGCGGGACGTTGCAGCCCCTGGGTCCTTTGAAGGCGTGGGACCAGGGGCTGATGCAGGCGGTGTGTGTGGCTGTGCTTGTTCCACCGGTGCGTCCTCCTCCTCCTCCTCCAAGTGGACGTCCTCCAACACAGCTTCCTCCGGGTGCACTAGGTGATAGCACTTCCGGGAGGGGTCGATGATGCTGCCGTCAGAGGAGTAGACGCTGAGAGCGTTGTCCCTCGTGTCGTCAGAGGAGAGGGATGCTTGAGAGTCGCAGACGTCGAAGTCCATGTTCGCCCAGAAGTAGTTGTCCTCGTCGTTGCTGTCAAGGTCCCACCGTGACGGCAAGACGCGACCGTAGCGGTCCCATCCCTCCGAATACTCCGGAGGGGTGGAGCTGTTACTAGAGTTTAACTCCCCACCGCTACGTGCTCTAGGAGAGCTTGCATGAGAGGACGGTGGAGAGTCATCGAGGTCGCCCAGGCCCTCCAGGCGATGGACAGATGCCATCACTTGGTCATGCCCGTAGGCACGAACGGCATGGACGTGGGCGTCCACAGTAGTGTGGAGCCCGAAGGGAAATGGAGAGGGCGTCGCCTGTCTTCCCCAGCAAGGTCGAAGGGAAACGGCAGGTGATGCCGTGGTCCTTCCCACATTACTTCGTGGAGTAGTGGGGGAGCATGGTGCCTCCACCGCTCGTGGCGTCGAGCTGGTGGTGAGCGTGGGGGTGGTGTCCCGTGCAGGGGGCACTGGGATGGCCACGTCACCCGTGACGTGGCCCGGGTTGGCGCGGTTGTGCCTTCTCCGCCTAGCTTGGCAGGAGCGATGCGTGGCGTTCCCTTCGTCCCCTGAAACGGGCGGAGGCGTCGCCGAGATCTGTTCCCCACCCGCCTGCTGGGCTGGGGTCTGGATGGAGATGACACGGGGCCCGGTCAGGCAGAGGTTCATCTCGAGGCCGTGGCCAGTGGCCACTAACTCGAGGCTCTCGAACCGGAGCACCGCGCCAGCAGAAAGCGCAGGAACGTTGGCTGCCATCCGCAACCTGGATCAACACGCAAAAGTCCCCTACCTGGTGCGCCAACTGTCGGTGCTAGTTTTAGTGGGTACTAACACCGGCTAGTGATTTTGTGTTTTGCGGTTGAGGTTACGGGTGGTGTGCAAGGGGAACACAGGGTTATACTGGTTCAGGCCAAGCAGGCCCTACGTCCAGTGGAGAGGAGGGTCGTGTTGCCTTGCACCGGGGTGCTTGTAGTAGGGGGTTATAAGCTAGCCGAGAGAGGGAAGTGCTCCCAAGTCTCTTGTGAGTGTCTAAACATGTACAGATTGCTTATTGTTGTTCGAGGTGTGGAGTGTGTGAGAGCTTGAGAACTTAGAACCTGTCTAAGGCTGGCCTCTGCTCTCTCTTTTATAGTTACAAGGGAAGGGCTAGAGTTACATGTGTTGCCCTGTGTTACAGTACTCGGCATGGCGGAGTCGGTGATGATCGGTGGCGATCGTCAGCCACGCCTTCGTCTTGGCGCCTCGGCGGCATGGCATTAGTCATTCGGCTGATCCACCACTGTTCTATTGGTGAGTTCCAAGGAACCTCACAGTGCTGGTCATGGATGGCTATGGCGGTACGTCATGCCGTCATGTCCGTCCCGGCACAGTGCAACGAGTAGATAGATTGACCTCCGGGTACAAGCACCCGAGGCTCGGGAAACCTTGGTGCCGTCGGTGGCTTGATGGGACAGAGCGGGGGGAGTGTCCTCCTTCGGGCGCTTCTATTTCCGTGTGAGGTACATTCCAGGGGGTAGGCGAGACTGGTCGTAAGGCTTGCCCATTCCCCCGGGTTGGCTGGGCGACTGTTGTTCCCTATTTCCTGGTGTTACACGTGTGACCGGGGCATGACAGTCGCCGTCATGGTTGGCGAATCTCCTCGTCAGCCCGGGGAGCCGTACGGTTGACTGTCCTTGTAGCGGCGTGGGAGGAGGAGGACCGTCAGATCGCCCGCCAGAGGAGATGGGGCAGTTGGTACGGCGAACGTGCGCGTTCGGGGCGCTGTTGTGTCAAGGGGCCCTCCCGATGGGACCATGCCTGTAAAGTGGTCAGAGAGGTCCCTTGTGCTCCAAGATTGCTCCGCTGACGTCAATCGTGCATTGGATGCTTTTGAGAGATTGCGCCCGAGGGTGCCGCTTTCCCGAGCTCTCTCGGGGAGGCTCGGGCGAATCAGAGAATTGGCGCACGAGGGCGCCGCTTTCCCGAGCTCTCTTAGGGAGGCTCGGGCGAATCGGAGAATTGGCGCCCGAGGGTGCCGCTTTCCTGAGCTCTTTCGGGGAGGCTCGGGCGAATCGGAGAATTGGCGCCCGAGGGTGCCGCTTTCCCGAGCTCTCTTGGGGAGGGTCGGGCGAATCGGAGAATTGGCGCCCGAGGGTGCCGTTTTCCCGAGAGTAGGCTGGTGTTGATGCAGCGTCGTCATGGGCCTCCGTAGGTGCGGCCTTCGTGGGCTTCCGCTGGCTTTACCTGGGCCGGGCCGTGTTGGGAATGTGTGTTCTTGCATCGAAATTGGATACCCCATACTTTGGTACCCGACACCTATCAACACGCGGAAGAATGAATTACTTAATGGAAAACTATGCTTCCCTGAAACTAATTCAACAAGATTATTAAATTACTCGTTGAAGTTGAGCACATCCTTGAATCCTAAATATATTAATACCCAAAAAGAAATCTAGACATACACTTCAGTCTTAAAATGCTCCAAGACATAATATCATGCCACATTAGGAAAGGGTTCCTACTTTATTTTCATAAAAGTTCATGCCAATAAATCTTCCATCAAAATGAAGAAGCCTTTGATGGATGACTAGCATGGAAATACTTGACGTTAACTAGAGCAACATTATAGTATAGATTATAATGCAGTAATGTCCCTTCTCTACGCTGCTGATTGGGAAACACCACTTCAATCTACAAATGACACAATGAGACTCTAGTAGTAGATCAAAAGAAAAGGGGTCACAAAAGATTTTTAAACAAAGGATCACAGAAGAATAAGAAGCACCAACCCTCAAGTTTTTAACAATCTTGTTTTCATAACCACATGTTCTAACCAAGCTCGCTGAAGTCAGAACAGTTACAAATCCATTCCATTCAATAAAAAAACAGTGCATGCAGAAAACCTATTTTCTCCTGCACACAATGAATTTTATGATTAGTTAAGACCAAATAATAAATAAACTAGGCAACAATACAAATATAAAACACTAGCACGATACTGCAAAATTACCATCGAATGAAACAAGTGCGACAATATTTTCATGAATTCTAGAAGAAAGTGGATCACTTAGTTCACCCCAGACACACCAAAAGGTTCTTCAAAAGATTAACTAAAATCATGCGCACTGGTTTAAAATATAAGGTACACATTTGTTAGAGGTACAATAGTGCACAATACATGGAAAGTCACAATATCTACATGCGTTGACTCACCTTTTAATATAGATACTGATGGCTTGGGATATCCTAGTGTCTAGATCCTCTAAATGATCATTGAAGAGAATATTTTTGCCCACTGGTGAAACAAAGTCAGGAGATCATGTGATTAGAACTAACATACGAGAATACTGAGTAGAGAGTAGGTATGATAAAAGGTAACATTCATATAAAATTCTATACATAAACCAAGTAACAATTGCACATGATGGCAACCTGAGTAAAAACCACATTAGAAATGATTCTGAATATGTACCATTAACACTAGGGAGAATTTGCCCCTGGACACTTAAAGTGGCCTCCATTTGCTAGCAGACACACACAATGAAGCGATTTGTGCTGGACACTCTACTTCGACTCAAGTTTTACAGTGGACACTACACACATTAAAATAATAATTTTGAGCTCAGGAGGTGAGAGAAGAGCGGTGAAATGTCCTTTTTGCCCCTGCCCTTCTTCTTCCTCCTCTCTCCATCTTCTACTGTGGCTTTGGTGGGACTTCGTGGCTGGGCTAGGCTTGGCATTGTAACACCCTAGCTGTTAATCACCTTATTGCATTGCATTTGCACACATAAACATTCATTATAATCCATAATCATGATCACATGAAAGAAATATTTTCATTTTCACTATTCCCTAAAATTATGTGTTGATTATTTCATGTTTATGTGTGATTTATTTATTTGAGTGGTTTTGATCAACCTAAACTCATGATCAAATCAAGTTGATAGTTTGGCTAGCAAAACAACATTTGGATTCACTTTGGGTTAAATGGAAAATATATTATATTCACATAAAAGCCCTAAGTTGACCCACATAGGATTTTATTTCCTAAGCCTTTTATGAGGTTGGACCCTAAATAGAAGTGATAGAGAAAAATGTTTTCTACAACTTTGATTTAACAACCCAGAGCTAAATCCAATTTCAAATTGGTGATTTTGAAACCCAAAGTTTGATCCATTTTGGGATTAAAAGAAAAATTAAATTAATACCTATTTAAAAGGGTTAAACCATAGTTTCAAAAATAATGGGAATATGACTTTGGTGTAAAAATCAAAGTTGTTAAACTCATTATTTGGAACAACTTTCATATAGGAAATTTTTGAAGTTGTTAAACAAAAATTTGAATTTCAAATCAAATTTAAAATGGTTTACTTTAGGGCAAATTTGCATTTCAAAATCTAAAAGGAATTTGGGTATGGATCAAAAAGCAAAGTTGTAGTATTTGAAATTTTGAACAACTTTTATTTTTGGAATTTTTCAAGTTTCTATATAAATTTGGGAGTAATTTGAAAAGGGGAAAAGAAAAGATCTCTGCTACAGTAGATCACCATGTGCTCCCCATGCCGCCGCGCTGCTCACGGCTTTCGCCATGTCGCCGGTGAAGCCGTCAGCCGTGGTCGCACCCCTGGCCACGCCTCTGTGCAATTAAGACCCCAGCCTCGCTGTCGACCGAGGAGAAGCGCCCCGGACGGTTGGAACTCGCCGGTGGCGGCTCGCCATTGCTCTCTCCTCTCTGTTCACCGGAGCTCCGTGGCACCGCCGGCGTATTCTCGTCGCCTCAGCCACTTTGCCACCTCCCTGGACGCGTAGCCAAACTCACGAACTCGCTGGCCACCTCAATACCCCAGCCCATGCCTATAAAAGCCGCCGGAGGCCGCCGTTCTTCTCACACGATCCTCCTCGGCCAGCACCGGTAGCCTCGGGTCACCGGTGAAATTGGCCGTAGCCACTGCACCACTGCCAAATTGCTTGTACACAGAGCTTCGCCACGAGCTGTTCTTCCACCCTGACCAGATCTCGTCGCCGTTAGGCCGCTGGTGAGCACTCTACGGCTCGGCGCCGTCCCTGTGCTCCTGTTTTTCTTAAATACCATGCGGATGCACGAGACTAGCTTCCTCTGTGCCGTTTCAATTAGTTTTAATGCATGTTTTGTGCTATACATGAGTCGTAGAAGCCATAGGAGTAAGAATTTTAAACGCTACCATCATGGTTCAGCCGGAACATGGCTTGCCACCGACGTGCTCTCGCCGTTGTGCCCGTCACAGAGCTAAACCGATGTTCAATCAAGCCCCAAAACTCACCCTAGAGCCTTACTAGTTCATAACTAGCTAGAGCAGTACTTGGTTGAGCTTGACATCGCCGGAGATGGTGAGCACGATGGTGACCAGCGCCGCCGTGCCGCTCTGTTCGTCGTCACCATGGCCATAGCTCACGTCTGAACCTAAAACCTACCTAGATCGATGCGCCATGTTACCCTGAGCTCGGGGGTACCCTCAGCATCGCCGGAGATGCCTTGCATCGCCGGAGATGCCTTGTATCGCCAGGCAACCGCCGGTCAAGGTCGCGGCAATGTCGGTCAACTCGGGGAGAGATCCAGGGACCAGTTAATTAGAATTGGAAATAGGTCAGGGGGTTATTCGTGAAGTCTAGACTCAGTTAAATAGTGTTAAGTAGGACTACGGGTTGTTTTCTAAAAACTCCGAGGGCCTTTTTGCAAAACCACAAGGCGCACGCGCGGGAGGCCGGCCTGGGCTGCTTCTATGCCTTTGGGCCGAATTCGAGCCCGTGTATCTTTTCCTTTTTATTTCATTTTATTCATTCCCTATTAAAATGAATAGTAGCTATTTTTGTTATTTCTATAACTATTTATTTACCAGTGATAAAATCATGAAAAATTATATGTATGCTCTGTATAACATGAACTTTCATAGAAAAATATTAGTTAGGTATTTTCTATAATTTAACAGAAACTAGAAATCATCCTTTTAATTAGTAAATGGGATACTTAGTGATTTTTATAGCTTAAAATATTATTCCAAAAATTCTGAAAATTTGTATGAGTGCTATTAGTGCTACTGTTTATCTTCACAAAAAGTTTGGTACTGTTTTGAATACTTCCACTATTTTAACTATTTTAAACCTAGTTCAAATAGTGTTTTTCTTTAGCAAATAAAACACATAATACATGAAATGATGTATAGTCAAATTAAGTGATTTTGGTATGTTGTTTGAAGACCATGAAACACCCACCCTTGCTGTTCCATGGCAATAGTAGTACTTTGCTAGTTTAACTTTGCCTTATGACTAAAAACCAACATGTTATGCTTTATTAAGCAAATAGGAATAGGTTTTCTTAGCTTGCAACTTTATCGTGAATAACATGTCATGCCTATTCAAGTGTTACTTGGTAGGATTGTAAACTTCTCTACCGGAGAAGAAATATGCACGTACTCAGTAAAATAAATAAGAACAAGATTATCATTTCATGTAACCAATCCAACCTAAAACCCTATTGTGCGAACTAAGGTTTCATGAATGCATTTCACCACACATCATGTCATCATACCAGTATCATCTAGCATATCATGGTGCATTATTTTCATGTATACATCCTATTCATACATATAGGATCGGAAGAGGAAAATCTCGTCGAGTATGAGATAATCGAGGAGAACCCACAGGAGTTGTCACCCGAAAGCGAAGAACTGAATACTGACTTACTTCCAGAGTGTCCTAATCACGGACCCTCTACCTTTCGCCGAGGTAAGCCCCGGACATTTTATCATCCCTCTATTTCTGTTTTAAAATTCCACTTGAGTATTATTAAATTACAGTTTATGCATTAAATTGATGAGTTATAGTCAAACCGTTGATGCATTACTAGTATTGGTTAGTCTTATGCTTAGCCATGCTTAGTAAATCAGGTGAATAGATATTAAGAAAGAATCATAAGATATGAATTTCAGATGGGATATGGTGTGCCATTATGGTCATTGATGTCGATTAGACATGCACCTTTGGATCCTGCCTGTGAAACTTGACTAGGAACTAAATCCGTATTTTGGTCAATGGTTAAGATTGAACGTACCTTCACATAATGGCCGAATAAGTTGTTTCG
This sequence comes from Eremochloa ophiuroides, assembly GCA_038502445.1. Classification (NCBI taxonomy): domain Eukaryota; kingdom Viridiplantae; phylum Streptophyta; class Magnoliopsida; order Poales; family Poaceae; genus Eremochloa; species Eremochloa ophiuroides. The sequence continues at coordinate 70,685,386 of JAHLJS010000005.1, forward strand.
ACCGTGAAGCTATAGCACTACTAGTCGGGCTGGGATTTGAACTGCAGTGCATCGCTGGCGGAGAGAAAGGATGTGTGGTGGGACAGGGTTTGACCAAGGGCAAGCACAGCCTGAGCGTCCTGGCACCGGCTGCCCCCTGAACCTTGCACAGTGGATCAAGCCCACGGTATCCCGAATAGAGTGAAAAGCTACCCAACACAATACGAACTTTGAACGGGTTCGTAAGGGTGTGTGATACGGGCTTACCCAGCTGGTCTAAATCGATTCGAATCACCGTCTCTCCCGGTTAGGAGAAACTTATCCATGTGCCAGAAACGTAGCAACAACTCATTATAAAATGATGATGTGGGAATGAGATTCTTTTCCTATCAGTTATTAGGTGATTCACTTTACAAAGGCTTGCTAATGTAGTTCTACTTAGCTCCATGATAAGTTGGTAGTTAAAACTTTGGACAAAGGATATATGATAGTACGCTTGTTCCACAAAATATGCTACCCCATGAACCCCACCAAATAAAGCCTTGTATATCCTTGAGAGTCTTTTTATTTACTCTCTGACGGGTAAGTCTTGCTGAGTACAATTGAATACTTAGGGTTTTATTCCCAACGTTGCAGGTGATGTGCTATATGAAAGCTATTGCCTTACCTGTAATAACCCTGCCATGGATGCAGAGGAGTAAAGACCACAGGGCATGGTCATATATCTTATACTCTCCTTTGCTGTGTATAGAGATATACGTGAGTATGGCAGTGTTTTATGGATTTGAATAAATGGTTTTCAAAACCAAATACTCTATGTATAATATTTGAACTTGGTATTATAATAACTATATTACTCTGTTTGTAATAAATTTCTGCTGTGAGCTCTGTGCTTGTAATTGATGTTTCCTTAATCAGTACGATCCTGTTGTAAGTTAATTTACCGAGGTCCTTCGTGACACTCGGCGGACTACCGGGTTTATATGAGAGAGAGTATGTGTATAACAACGTGTTAAATGGGGGTAATCATGCTTAATCTCATATAAATTGGTCGGTTCTATCACAGGCGTGAGGGATGGGGATGCCGCCGGCAAGCTCGGCGCTGTCGAGCTGCCGCTGCCAGTCGCATGCGCGCTCGCCCACAAGGGTCATGCGCTTCGTCGTGCTACTCGTGCCGGCGTCCGCTCATTCGTTGGTGCTTGCCTGCTTGAGTCCGCTCCACCGCGCCGCCGCTCGTGCTTGTGTCCACTCACAGCCCGCGGCTGTCCTCTTCCGCCCGTAGGTCACAGGCCGTGTGCTATCCGCTAGCGCCTCCCTGGACCCACGTGGACAAACTTGCCGCAGCGAGCAGGGGAAAGCGCGAGCTCCGCTCTGCCGACGCGGGCTACGCCGCATCCTCGGGGGGGGGGGGGGAGGGGGGTGCGCGCGGGCTCACAGGCCTGCATGGGCTCATCAACGCGGACTACTGACGCTCATGTGGCCTTCCGAGCACGACAAGGGCTCCCATGGCCTCTCGCCATCATCACTTCTTCTGCCGCCGACGAGAGAGAAAGAGAGATAGGAGGAAGAAAAGGGGCAGGGGCAAAAATGACATTTCACCGCCCTTCTCTCTCATCTCTTGAGCTGAAAATTATTATTTTAATGCGTGCGGTGTCCACTGGCAAGCTTAACTAGAAGTAGAGTGTCCTGCAGCAAATCACTTCATTTTGTGTGTCCACTAGCAAATGGTGGCCACCTTGAGTGTCCAGGGGCCAATTCTCCCAACACTATGTAAGTTCAACTCTAGAGAGCTGAGCTAGTCGATAATTAGCATAAGAGTACAAATGTGAAAGGTATATCTACACCGTTCATGACAATTTTACACACATATATATAGGTTTATACATTACAAATGAACATGAGTTGCATAGTGCCAAAACATGTAATGGTATTAAGGAGTAGCAGGGTGCTCACCATCTTGATTGGAATGGAGTTAGGTACATCACCTGTGGGTCTTCGTCCAACCCTGCAGAAGAACATCAACATGAGTACTATAAAGTATAAACCCAGAAGGGCTAAAAGTAAAATGGATCACACTAGCCTACTAATATGAAACACCTATATCGATAAAATCATAGGAAAAAAGAACATAAGAATTAGAGCTGGAGTAGCATAGATATAAACACTTCAAGTAACAAGAGATGATTTAAATGCTACATAGAACCTCCAGAGTCAGGAGACATCACAATCTATTATGACAAACATTTCTTTTTCTTTAATTAAATTAGAAAACTACACTGGCATCAACACTCAAACAAACATGAAAAAGGACTAATCTACTGGAAGACAGCAGAAGCGCATACCAATGTAACATCACATAACTGGTAAAGGTATGAAATAATCAAGTTGTCATTAAGGGGTTAAACATTGTAAACTGCAGAGCAACTATAGCTACCAATAAAGATACAAAAAGGAGCACCACCCAAGAATCCAGAATATTGCAAAACACATAATTCTCAATAAACAAAAGATGATCTTATAAAGTTACATGTTGGAGGGGGGGTAAGATAGGAGAGAGGTGCACAAGTCAAGGGCAAACACGGATATGTAAATGGAAATATGAAGACGACATACCTGGGCTGCCTTAAAAAAAAAGTTTGACCGAAAAGGAAATTTAATCTCTCGCAAGGTTGGGAACCGGGCCAACCGTAAAAGAACCATCTTCGTTGGCAGGAAAAAGGTTCCTTCCGTGACAGAAAAACAATTCATGCCGAGAAAATTCCCATCAAAATCAAAAAGCAGACCACCTTCCCAAACCTACCAAAAAAGGAGATACAACAACACAAGTCATATCAGAACAAAATGAAGTACAATAGAATAAGAGTTGCATACGAAAAAAAAAACTATTTTATTGCCTCAGAGATACACTTTACTGCACATAGAAACAGAAACAGAAATAAAATCATATTGCAACTGTACCTTGGAAATTTTACAACTGGATAACTTAAGCTCGTCACTATATTCAGACTCACTTGAATCACCGGTTAATTCCCCACTAGTGGCCATTAACTTGCCAGAGATACCATGCCCTAAAGCTACAATCTTGCTAAGGGGCGGCAATTCCACCAGATTTTTGAGAAGAGAGATGCGTGCATTTGAGCGGCGAGCTCGGCGCACGGATCCTGGTGTTAAGCTCGGCCACGTGGGCGCCATGTGCACGCTGTATTTCAAATCTCGGCGCTATGACTTATGGCGCCAAGACATGTTACCTCGGTGCCATGAGCCATGGTGCTGAGCAGAGGATACAACCAAACATAGTTTTTTTTTTTGGAAAAAAGGTTAAATTGAAAGAAAAAAAAAAGCTCAGCAAGCCATCACGCACAAATGTCAGTTAATACTTCCTTAATGGGCCGGCCCATTTGGAAAAAGAGAAGCGCTGTCCACTCTCAAGCTGGCCCAGAGTCGCGGTTTATCCGTCGTCTTCGACCTCCTCCTCCTTCCACTTCGAGGCAGAGCCCACTGCTGGTCGCGGCGCCGAACGAGTCAGCCGCTCATCTGATAATGAGATGCTTCCCGAAGGAACTCGAACTCGCAGCCGGCTTGTGCGCCTGTGCCCTGCGGCGACTTGCAATAGTACACCGTACAGGATCTAGAGTTCTAGACACAACCAGACGAAGCAGGCCTGACTGAGAAGCCGGTGCCCGCGCTAGGCGCTATGGAATATGGATCTTTCTCGGACGTTCTCGCCACCGCGCTGGCGCCTAGTATAAAACAAGCACTCTGTAAATTTCACGAGACGAATTAGGAGAACGCAACTTGTTAACCGAGCTCGATCGACACTTGTCAGCCAATTCCAATTTCCAACAAGGCTGCGACCCCGGCGAGAGAAGGCGAAGACTAGCTAGGATGTCGCTGGCGCTGTCTCGCATGCTGCTTGACAGGTTCTTCCCTGACGCCGGCTTCGGCGAGACGACGACGCGGCCACCGATGGACTGGAAGGAGACCAGGGACGCGCACGTGTTCACGATGGACGTCCCGGGCCTGACCAAGCAACAGGTGGCCGTCGAGCTGGTGGACGGCCGCATCCTCCGCGTCCGCGGCGGCAAGCAGCAGCACGACGACGACGGCGACACCAACATGGGCGGCGCGGCCGCGGGCCACGACCACGAGGAAGCGAAGGAAGAGGAGGGGCTCGGCGACGGCGACGTGACCGTGAGGTGGCACTGCAGGGAGAGGGCCGGCGCGCGCGCGTTCGAGACGCAGTTCCGGCTGCCGGACGACGCGGCCGCGGACGAGGTGCGCGCGGCCTTGGCGGACGGGGTGCTCACGGTGACCGTGCCCAAGCGGAAGGGCGGCGGCAAGAAGCGGCACCACGGCGGCAGCAAGCCCGTCTGCTGCAGGTTCTGGCCATGACCATGCGACGCAAATCACGACCCTGACTTGCGTGTAATGATGAATTGATGCATGATCTTTATTCTTGGTCTCTGCATTTGTGCGTCCGCGTCAAAACCTTTAGCTTGTACAGTAGCTCCTCCTATTTGTTTCAGAGCCTATGTAATTATCCATGCGTGCCTAGTTTGGTGTGTGCGTGCAATAGGCGGAAGGCGGATCCCTCGTCTCTGTACAGTCATTGCCTGTGTGTGACTCGCAAATTTTGCTCTCGTAGCGGCGAAATTCATCTTGTTGTGGTTTGAAAAATCTGAGGTTCCGTTTCACGAGCAGTTCGCTAGTCGCATGTCGCTTTTGAGTGTCGAGATCAGAATCGTTTGCCATAGTTGACGATCAGAGAGGAGAAGGACGAGGAGCTGAATGATGGGCAGGTGCTCTTCGATTGCTTTCCATCTCCGGCTCTGGCTCCTGACATCTCGCCTGCAGGCTGCGGCCTGGAAACCCCGGGCCGTACTGGGCCGGGCGACTGCCATGACAGTGAGACGGTTGGCGATTGTGCCATGCGCCCATGCCATGTGAGATCCTTGTGGTGGCGGGTAGGGGCGCCATCATTTTCTTCCGAATTATTTTGCTCCTTGGCCATTTTCCCTGCTGCCAAAATGACCAGATATACGGCCACTCTTCACTGGTCAGTGCGTCCTCTCAAGCGTACATGTGATTTCAAGCTTTCGCAATGTCTACTCTACTCCAAAGAGCAGCTGTAGGCATAATGAGATGAGGGTTTGGTGTTTCTCTCCTTTAGAGTTGGAGATGAAGAGCGCAATGGGTTTTCTTGGAAATTCTATTCTACTACTATTCTAGTAGATAACTTGGCTACAGTACACATAATTTTGGTTTGCTCTTGGGAAATCATTACTACAGTATTAGTGTTGTAGCGGAAGCGTGTCGGGGCAAAAAGTCGTCGCAGTGTGCTAATAATTTCAGGTCCCGGACGTTGGACAGCTTGCTTGAACCTGCATGCTTAGTCATAACAAACATTCAGAACGCATGAGGTAGTTCCACCTGATGAATTTGTTCTGTCAACCATTCGTCCCGTTTAAGTTAAGGCCTCGAATTTTTTGTGGAGGAAAGCAAGACGGCGATGATGGTATAGGAGGCAACTTGAGTCAACTTGGACGGAGTATTGAGGTTAGAACGGCTGTTATGCGATGCTGATGCCGTGCTATTAATTCCACTCATCATACAAGGGCATAACTGCAGAAGAGGGCGACTTCTGAGCCGCAATGGTCTTGGGGCTCTGCCCAAAGAATATACTAGACTGCGCAAGGTGCGCTCTTTCAAATTCTTTAAGTTCCGCACAAATTTATATATACGTGTGTGCTACTGTGCACTCATGTCCTAGTCCTATTATTTTTACAAACTTTATTAAAATTGCCACAGAGTTCATTCTCTTTTGCAAAGGGGTGTTGCTACGCACGTGTACGTTCACTCAGTCACTCAAATGTGTCACCCGAGCAGTTTGCAGTTGCACGTGTCAAGTGTGTCTTTGTGAACTGTTGAGAGCTACTATGACAGATTAACAGCGATAGATAGACTCTTTCAGACCTGTCACCGTACAGTCTTCTCAATTTTTCCGCTAAAAGCCGCAGTAGTGGATAAAGCTGCAATTTTTACTAGGATTACGAAACGAACAAGAAAGCAACCTGTTCACAAGCAAGTAGTAATATTGTTGGCGATGATGGATCCGAGCGCGAGAACTCGCGCCAACTTCTAGAGAACAGCAAGCCAAATTTCCATCAAACTTTTACATGGCAGTATGGCACTCGCAGTCACACCAAAGTCCAGAGAGAAAGAACATGAAAAAAAAAAGCAGCGAACAAGAAGCAGAAAACCATGTACTACGTACATTTACAGCGAAAACAGAGGGCTACTGCTAGTGCTGCCCTCCGGCGTTTGCCGTGAGGAGCATGACGGACGCCGGCAGCGGGCTGGTGCGAAGCGGCGAGCGCGGGGTGGGCGGCTGCTCGAGGCGGCGGCCCTCGGCGTCGTAGTAGATGGCACCGGAGAAGTCCAGAGGCTGGCAGCGCTCCCCCATCATGATCTCCTTCCTCCACACGCCGTCGTCCTCCTCTGCCTCGAAGTCGAAGCTCAGCTCGTCGTCTTCTTCTTCTTCTTCTTGCCCTCTCCTCCTCTTCGACCTGGCTTTCTTCATGACCTTGGCCCCGCCGCCGCCGCCGCCGCCGCCGAGGAACGGCACGATGGCGCGTGACGAGAAGGACGCCGCGAGCCCCGGCCGCGGCCGCAGGTGCAGCCGCCTCGCCGCCCGCGACAGCCGGCGCGCGCACGTGCCCATCAGCGCCGTCACCCCCTGCGCAAGGCGGCTCATTCCCATTGGCCTTGTCCCTCTCCGTTTACCTGCAGCTGCAGGAGTATAGCACTGCGCCACTGCGCCTTCGGCCTTCCTCTCGATTTTGCGTTCTTCAATGGCTTTTCTTTTTCTGTGCGGCTGCGCACGCCATTTCGCGGATATTTGTAGCGCCCAGCGCCCCAGCGGCAGCGGGTGGACGACGCAGGCGAGCCGGTCGGGGCGGCTGGATTAATTAAGCAGCTAATCACTCAGTTACGGTTACGGCCTATCCGATTAGGTGCGTTTGCGTGCGTGGTGTGGACGCGTGGTGTGGTGTGATCTGACTAGTTTTTTGCGTGGCGGGCTCGGGCTGGGCGACAGTGCATGGATTGGCGGCAACGGACACGGGAACAGCTGCAGGTTGCTGGATATGTTTATGCTTTGTGGATGACAGAAACTCCTGCCTTCCTGGGCTTCGTCCCCCGCTGGGCGCTGGCCCGCTCCCTGGGCTGCATTGCATGCCTGATGCTGGCTTCTGGCCTGCGGTGCTATGGAGGTTGGGCTAGACCTTGGGACTGTGTGGTGTGTATCAGCCAGCCAGCATCAGTGTTTTTCTCTCAGAACAATCAGCCAGCCAGCCGTATAATCCAGCCAGCCGAACAAAGTGAATGTTCCTCCTCTGCCGTGATGAACATTGATATTCACACAGTCCCGCTCTAAGTTCAACCCCAGTCCGGACTTGATTAAATACAGTGGAATTTCTGTTTAAGAAAAACTTCAATGATAATTTCTATGTGTATTAATTTATTTACATAAACGTAAAGTACGTTCCCAGTAGATAGATCCTAATCGAATCACATGTTTTGCAGTCAGATAGCCAAATGGAGATGAAGTCGAGAACCCGAGATATATGTATAGCTTTAACTTCGCAACATGTGTACTCATGTACCATCAACAAGGCAATAGTTGTGATCTAGAATGTGGTTATTAGTACATAGGTACTGTAGTATCAGTCCAATCTTGCTAGATAAAAGGCGTCATGCTTCCCCAAGGTAATTTGGATGCAGACTAGGTTTTACCTTATATTGTGTTTCATATTAGCATAGGTGTGTAATTTATATGTAGATTTAAATGGTTACTTTAGATTACCTTTGATAATGGTATAGATAACTTAAATACATATTTGTCGTTTGTAGTGTTACTTTGTGTTTTTTGTAATAGAAAAAAACTACTATTTTTAGGAAATATTTTTATGCTATTATTCTTAACTATGATTAGAGCCTATTGATTTGATAAGCAAGTATCTCTACTTTTCGTTACAATTTACAGGGTTTAACATGTTTTAGGATGTCTCATAGAATTAGTGGAAATGATTTGTTGGGTGCCTCCAGTTAATAATAGCAAGATAGATTACCACAAAGAAAGACACGTATGGATGTTCCATCTTTGCTCAATTTTAATGATATATGGAACTTGTTAATCGATTCCTAAGTTTTTGGCGACTACTACTTATTTCAAAAATTAAACCTTGAGCATTTTTTTTCGTGTCAAATCTAGAGATGAAAACGAAAATGAGAGGTGTGTGCCCTGCCCTGCCAAATAGGAATCCTGAAAATGTCACCTGGCGTATCAAAATCAAAATAATACTCCCTCCGACGCCTCCGTCCTTGAGTACGAGGCCTGCACGTATTTCTAGCTGAGGAACGTTGGGAAATTGTGGTCATAGTGCATGTTCCCATGATTTCAGGTAGGGGAAGTTGAGTAGCTTTCTGAACAGACTGGGCCTGGTGAACCACGACGAACGAGCATTCAGAAATCAGAATTCAGTGGTAGTTCCACCTGTTAAGTTGTTCTTTCAACAAACTCTTCCCGTTTAAGCTAAGCTCCTCTCTTTTGGGGCGAAAAAGGAAAATGGTGGTGAGGAGGAGGAGACTAAAGTTGACGTTTGGTTTAGTCATTAGTCTTCAGAACGGCTTGTTTGTGAGGTCATGCAATTCCATTCAGGATAACGCAGAGGAGCTGGAGCAGAACGTGTCACTGTGACCACCTGTCTAACCCCGGGACCTCTCCGTTAAAAATAAAATTTGGGCTACCATCTAATAGCTTAAATTCAAGTTGATCAGGTGGTTCGTTGAGAAACATACTACTCTGTAGGTGATGTTTCCTTGGAGTAATAGGAAAACTGATTTGGAAAAATACGACCTTTGAAACGAGAAAACAAGGGAATGACAACGTAAAAATACATGATGAGAAAACAGCGTTTGTGACGAGGGCGAAGGCGCGAAGCTCAAACATATCGGTAAAAGCATGCTAAGCATCTCGAAACTTTAGGAGAGGCCCTCACTAATCACTACAGTAGTCTACTAGTAATAGCCAACGACAAAGAAGATAAGAAGAAGAGACAGAGCAGCGGTAAGAAAAAAAAAAACATTTACACTAGTACCAGCAGGAAAGAAAAGTAGCTACAGACGACTCCTGTCCCCCGTAGCTAGTACGCGGTGCCGGCGTTGGCGGCGAGCTTGACGGAGGCCGGCAGCGGGCTGCTGCGCAGCGGCGAGCGCGGCGGCGGCGCCTGCGCGAGGCGGCGGCCGTCGGCGTCGTAGTAGATGACCCCGGAGAAGTCCAGCGGCTGGCACCGCTCCCCCATCATGATCTCCTTCCTCCACACCCCGTCCCCGGCCTCCTCCTTCGCCGCCGCCGCCGCTGCCTTGCTCCTCCTCTTCGGCTTGGACGACGAGGAGGAGAGCGCCTTCCTGACGCCGCCGCCGCCGCCGAGGAACGGCACGATGGCGCGGGACGACAAGGACGCCGCGATCCCGTCCCGCGGGCGCAGGCGGTGCAGGTGCAGCCGCCGCGCCACCCGCGACAGCCGCCGCGCGCACGTGCCCACCAGCGCCGCCACCGCCTGCGCAAGGCTCATCCCCATCGCCCCCGCCCTCTCGCCGTCTCCCCTGCTCTGTTATCGGAAGCCTTGATCGCGCGCGCTTCGCTTCCCTTTCCCTGCGGTTGCTGGCTGCTTGCGCACGCCGTTTTCGCGGGTATTTGTAGCGCCGAACGGGTGGAGTCGCGACGGTTGGATTAATTAGCCGACTACTAATCACACCCCGAGGACCAATCGGAATTTTCTTTATGGAATGTTCTTGCCCTGCCGGGGTGGGCTTTGGGCTGGGCTCGACCTCTTGCGCAGGTGGCGCAAGCGGCTTCGTTCCGATTTTAGTTTCTTTTCAACTATGAAGTGTTTTTTTTTCTCTCACAACAAATCAATATTAGTTGAAATTAGCGTTTTTTAACAAGCAAACATCATTGAAGTGGATTTGCGCATGGAACGCACGCAACGCGACCGCGCGCGTACAGTATTGAATGAGAAGAGGGCGATGGTGACGTGGATGGCTGGCAGAATTCGTGCCATTTCGATGGCTTGCTTTGCGAGGCGTGGCCGTTTTGGTAGGTTAAGTAGATAGATGCGGTCTTGTTGGCGGTTGGGCGGAGCGTGTGGCTACACGCGTCCGACTGTCCCACGCTGATGTATTGGCTGAATTGATGAAGCTGGGATGGAGACGGTCGAAAGGAAAGTGTGGCCAATTATGGAATGTGAATGCGATTTTTTTGTGTTGATTTGTCCAAACATGAAACGTGAAGCGAGGGATGTTGCATTGGTTAAGGTATCGCTATAGTATATATGTCAAACTGTCTCGAAAAGATTTTGTCTTCCGAAGATGGCGATATATAGTACAGTAAAATTTGATGGGCTGAGCGAGAGGAGTCCGTGTCAGTTACGACGGGGAACGACGACGCAGTAGCGTTATCACCGGCATAACAACCCGATAGTAATAGTAAGTATATTGTACTCACCACATGCACAAAATATATCCACGATGCATTTTCTACTTACCACAGGTACAAAATATATCCACGATTTCTACTTACCACGTGTAACATTATTTCCTGTCCATCAACAAAAAAAAGTGTACACTGATGCGAAAGAAGTCGAGTCAGCCACGGAATGAGTCAACTGGGAGCACCGGCAATATGTAATTCACGCCCATGCATTGGAACAAGAAAGAAACAGGGGTCGTGCTCGTGCGGGCGGTCAACTAGCGGATCGTTTCGTTAAGAGCCGAATCCCGAGTAGCCCTGGCCACAGCGTTAGCAAGCCAAAGTTGATGGGAATCAGTCCAGTCTCGTCACCAGTAATAACCCCACCAAAGCTAAACACATGTACTGTCCAGCTAATCGTCTGAAACGAAACCCCGCGCACCATAGGCCCTCCGCACATCATCAGTGTTCGATCATATCGTAGTTAAGCGAGATCCACCTACCAATGCAACTCGATCGGATCTTTAATTTAAGCGCCGCGCCGCCAACCGAAGATGTTGTTGCCTAGCTTTGATAGTTCGCTCATTCTCCTCAGTGGCCACCACGCACCACCACATGTGGACGCGCGCGCGCGACGACATGGCGGCAAGTCGTCGCGAGCTAGCGCGTGCACGCGGCGTCAGATCTGATCCAGCCACGTACGCCGCGCCTGCGCCTGCATGCCTCGCCACGACGTACGCCGTACGGCCGCCGGGTGCGCCGTGCGCATAGCCGGCCGGCCGGGCGGGCGGGCGGGGCGGCACAATAACAAAATGCCACGCGTTCGCCACCCGGAACGACGGAACGCCAAAAGTTGCATGATATGCGTGCCATGCCGGCCGGCGTTGCGTTGTTGTGTGGTGGTCGATCTGGTGGCGGCGGTGGAGAAACGAATGATCCGTTCCACTGACGCTTCTTATCGCACTCGCACAGTCGCACTATAGAAAACAAAAAAAGGGTTTCGCCATCATTTCGGCTAGCTGGAGTGATCACCCGGTCCTACGACCTTTGATGATGAGAGCGCGTACACATGTCATCTCGGATCCTACGAATTGAATCGCCTCGAAATCGAGTGTACCAATACGCATGATCTGCAACTTGTGTCGCCAAGCGAAGTGACTCACTCGTGCACATGCTAGCTTGCTGCATGCGTGCTGCTGAGAAACCAAAAAACTGTGTACGCAACTGGAACTGGACACAACACGTACAAGTGCACTAGCTAGTTATGTCGTCCATTACTGATGTACCGTTGGGACGAGTAATAAGGTAAGTGGTGGCAGCACTGTGGTGGTTTTTTGCGGAACTCCACTAGCGTTGCATGCAACGTGATGTCTATCCTGTTTGCACTTGCACTTGCACACAATGGACCAGACCGTGTGGAGGCAAGTAGCAAAGGTCACAAGGATAAAAGATATTTTGGGCGTAAGCGTAACTTGCATTGCAGCTTCTGTGATATCTGGCGTCAGATCAACCGTCCTCATCATCCTCTAAATCCCTCCTCTAAAAAGAATATTTCATCCTGGTCATCAAGATTCTCTCCTCTATATCACATTCTCCCGTATCCATCTATCTCTATATCTCTATTCTATATTTATTTTTTATTTTTTTATTTCCCCACCCACCCTCCCCACTCTCTCTCTCCCCTCCCTTCCCGTTCTCTCTCTCTCTCCCTCACCACCCACACGTTCTCTCTCTCCGCCACCGTCCCCGGCCCCGGTGGCCTCGCGGCCTCCTCCCTCCCTCCCTCCTCCTCCTCCTCCTCCTCCTCCCCTCCCCGACGGGCGTCCATGGAGGGTGGAGGCGCGCGCGGCGGCCCCGGTGAGGCCCCGGCGAGGGTGCGCGCGGTGGCCCCGGCCGGGCGCGTGGCGGCGGGCGGGCGGGCTGGGTGAAGGCGCACGACGGCGTGCGGCCTCCTCCCGCCTGGAGGCGGAGCAGGGGAGGCGGCCCGATGACCTCGTGGGCCGCGACGCACCTCGCGACCGGCGGAGGACGAGCGCGGTCCTTCTCTCTCCCCGTCCTCGCTCTCCGTAGCCCGGCCCTGGCCTTCTCTCTCCTCGAGCGGGCCCCGAACTGTCCTTTACCGGGGGCTCCGTAACTCCCGCAAAAGGGTCGGATGGAGGCCGGTATGCAACCATTGCGGACGTCGTAGAGGCCCCCGCTGCAGCACATTTTCATGCAAAAGCGTCCTGCAAGGTGCTTTAGCGGGTGCCGCTGCGGATGTTCTCAGGTGTGAGGTAATGCACGCAGCTTCAGTGATTTTGCTGCATGCGTGCTGCTGAGAAACCAAAAAAACTGTGTACGCAACTGGAACTGGACACAACACGTACAAGTGCCCTAGCTAGTTGTGTCGTCCATTATTGATGTACCGCTGCGACGAGTAATAAGGTAAGTGGTGGCAGCACTGTGGTTTCTCGCGCGGAACTCCACTAGCTAGCATTGCATATGCAACGTGGTGTCTAACTGTCTATATATCGGCTCTGTTCGCTTGAACTTACTAGCCAGTATTAGCCAGCCATTCAGCAGTGTTTTTCTCTCATAATAATCAGCCAATCAACCGTATAATCTAACCAGCCGAACAAAGTGATTCTGTTCGCACTTGCACTTGCACTTGCAGAACATGGTCACATGGACCAGACAGTGGAGGCAAGTAGCAAAGGTCACAAGGATAAAAGATATTTTGGGCGTAAGCGTAACTTGCATATTGCAGGCTTGCAGCTTATGTGATCGATCTGGCGTCAGGTGTGAGGTAATGCACGCAGCTTCAGTGATCGATACTCTCTCTCTCTCTCTTGACAATATATTCTACGTACGTAGTATAATCTTTGAGGACAAGTGATCTAAATTTGGCTATAAATCTAGAGTACGAAAATACTAGGATGTCTTCCCTGCTACAATACGAAACTAACAGTCTTACATGAACAGGAACCACCAGTGAGGCGTGGCCCGTCAGCATCCCTAACATTGCTCTCAAAGTTGAATAATGCTCTCTCTCTCTCTCTCTCTCTCTCTCTCTCTCTCTCTCTCTCTCTCTCTCTCGTCCACTCCCGACTCCTCCATCTCAAGACAAACGATCGTCGTTAGGTAGCACAGAGGTACTACTATATATAGCATGATGTAGCAAAAGGAGGCGATCGACCAGTACTGGGCGTCGTACATGAACTAATGTTTGAAACGATGTAGCAGTAATTAATAAGTTCGGTGCACGTTTGTTTTCGTCCAAGTCGCTCTTTGCTAGAAATTAGAATAAGTGTAAGAATCTGTTCGAAAGAATCTTACTGTCGATAGTAAGGACAAGGCGGTCAGTATATACAACTGGCTGCAAATTAAACAAATCAAATGCGCCACGAGACGAAAGAGAGAGGCTGCTGCTGGAAACCATTACCAACTAGCAGTCCAGGAGTGAGTGGTGGAAGACGCACGCGTCGCGTCGGGACCCACGAGGGCCGCGAACCCGCGACGGCGACGCAACCTTTCGTCGGGACCTCGATCGCGTGTCCGTCCGCTCGCGCGCGGTGCATGGTCCCCCTTCTTTTTTTTTTTTTTTTTTTTTTTTTTTTTTTTTTTTTTTTTTTGCCCTGTCGTGTACTACCGTGTCCTAGCTATCGCACTCCCGCTCTGCCTGACACCGACCCCGACCGGCCAGCGCCAGCGGGGTAACGAGCTAGCGTGAGGCCTGGGTGTCGTCGTCGGACAGCCAAAATTGTGCGCTCTAAATGCGATGCCTTAATTTGACTACCTTTCGGCCAGAGCCCAGAGCCACGGCTAGTTTTTAGTCGCATCGCGCCACTAGTGGAAAAGTTTTTTTTTTTTTTTTTTGATAACACCACTAGTGGAAAAGTTGAGTGCGGATTGTGGAAGAACTGACGGTGCTTGAGGTGTGCGTTTACTATGTACATACTCTAGGATAGGTTATTATTTCTGATTTATGGATGGATATGGAGATGGCGACTGAGGAACGGGCGGCCGGCGTTGAGTCAACACCTGTGCTGTCCAATTTGAATTCCGATCCTGCTAGTGGCGAGGGAACAAATTGGTGGGCAGGCTACGCTGACTGGCTGAGAGTTGAGTGGCTGATGCCTGCGTTTGTCTACAATTGCAGACCGAGTCGCGATCAAGTCTGGCAGGCAGGTTTGTCTAGTTGTTGCCTGGTCCTGTGTTCATCGGCGTTGCTGGTTTTTGCGACGTTTCGCTTCGTCGGCCATATGTGAGCTACTCCTACTCCAAGTCAATCGCGTTGTCCGTCAAGTCTGCGATACTCATGTCGTACGTCATGGCCAAGAACGGTACAGTCAGGTGGCCGAACAGTCTGAACTGTATGGTCAGGTATTTGGTAACGGTTGACCATACCGTCTGAACTGAAACGTCCGGCCGGTTTGGTACTCTCTGGTCTGGGATCATCTCGAGTTCGGCCTCGGCCAGTCTGTTCGTTCGTCGGGTTCGTGTGAGTGTCACTGCGTGAGTGGAACAGTGGAGACGTTTGTGGTTTTGTCTTGTGGATTCCGAATAATTTTGGCCTCTGGGAACAGACAGTCAATGCGCTCCCGGCCCAGGTTGCACGGCCGAACCATTTTCGTGGGCTTACTTTTCAGATCACCACGTACAGTCCAACGGGCCTTATGGGACTGGTCGGTGCGTGTTCGACTCGCTCCACACGAAGAAACGTGCTTGCTCTGCTAAAAGAAATGGATTATAGTATATATCATACTGTATAATTTTATGCATGGTCGATCTGATCACCTGCAGTAGTATCAGCTAATACTATTCCCAATTAGGCACGTACTACTTCAGGAGTTCAGGTTTTGGGACACCGACCGTTTTCCTTTAGCATCCATGCATAATGCATTTGCATATATACTGAGGGGTTCTCGAGCTCACATCTTATATCCCAGTATGCCACGATAGTTATTCTTCGTCTTGAAACTAAAATATTCCTAGCAATAGCATATAAGACATCCGCACCTGCAAGGGGATTACTGAACGCTGCCCGTATAATATTACGTACTCATACAGATATTAGCAGTATCGAGGTATCTCATAAAAAACGATTATGCACATAGGGCGAGTCAGCGAGACGTGCTCGTCATAATCTTGATGCAGGTTGCAGGATACGGAGATGTATAGGGAATAGATGCTCATTTCTAGCAACGCTTAAAGAAAGAGGTGAAAGAGACCGATCATGCAACCCCTCCCTCCTTTTGTTCTTTCGTCCGTTCGTTCTCACCCATGTCTCTTAATCTCCATCTCTTTAGCAGCCAGCTATATTTGACTGAACACCAAGACTTTGTGAGGAATATAAGTCGCTAAGGGTGTTTTGGATTTTGGATTAAAGAATGAACATATATGGGCTATGAGGGCATCCTATTTTCCAAGGAACAATTGGAGAAACTTATTAGTTCTTGGCTCTCTATTTTCGCCATTCAGAAACTTTCCATATAGTGTGAGCATCCTCTTTTCCAAGCAACAAGTGGAGAAACTTACAGTTCTTGGCTCTCTACTCTTGCCATTCAGAAACTTCCCATATAGTGTGGGCATCCTCTTTCCCATTCAGAAAGAAACGGTAAGGGACGATTGATTATGGAGTGCATTTTCATTTATTTATCATATCTCTTGGCCGCTAGATATTTTTTTACTACACCTATTTTCTTCGATCATTAATATGTCTATATAAGGTGGGTTATTCCCAAGTCATTTTAAATGAAAAGAGTTATAATAAAAATAGTGATAAAACTAGTAATACGAATCTTATGTTCAATCTATATAAAATCTTGAATTATGATGTCTATGAACTAAATTAAAAGAAATTGACTAAGATAAACCTACATGAGTACATGACATATATTATTTATTTATATTTTTGGAAGGAAAGTAGCTGCTTAGTAAAGGCTATCAAAACGTAAGAGGACAACGACAATCCAACGCGAGCAGCACAAGGAAGCTTACATCTCATCATACCGGCCGAACCGAAAGTTTCCCGCGCGCTTTTCTTATCTACAACACCTACAAGAAGAACCAGATTCCTGGCTAATGATTCCATCACCAATCAACCAAGAACCAAAAAGAAAGACGAGTGGTCGCACGAACGGATGGAACGGTTTATTCCTCTCGCCGTCGCTCTCAGTCGGTCAGACGATCGTGCAGGCGTTGGGATTCTCCTCGCTGAAGATGGTGGTGAGCCTGTTGGCGTCAGTGGCGATGCGGTAGATGCCCTCGCGCACCGGCGTCGGGTAGTAGCTCCGGTACTCCCCGGAGAAGTACTCGTGCCGCCGCGGCGTCGCCTCCCACCTCGGCAGCGGCGACGGCGTGTACCGGACCAGGTACGCGGGCGTGGGCGCAGCCGCGGATGACGCGCCGTGAGGCCCCTGATCCGCCGGCGCTTTCTCGCTGTTGCCCTCCGGGCCCTCCTGCCGTGCTTCTTCTTGTTCCTCTTGCTGCTGCGGAGGGGGAAGCTCGGGGCCGAACCGGACGCGGCCGGGCTGCTTCTTCTTGCCTCGTCTCGGGCCCTTTGGCGGCCTCTGTTCGGTGGCCTGTGGCGGCGCGTCTTGCGTCTGCGCGGGCGGTGGCTCGGGTGTTTCGGCTTGGGGCTGGGGAGGTTGGGACTCGGGTGTCTCGTCGTGGTGCTGCTCGGCGTGTCGGGGCGGTGCTTGGGGTTGCTGAGGCTCTGGTGTGCTCTGCTGCTGCTGTGGCGGCGGCGGCGACGGTGGGATCACGTAGACGGAGTTGCTGCTGGCGAAGGCCACCGTGCGCACCACCGGCCGCATGTAGTGGGTCTCCGTGGGCGGGCCAGGAGGGTAGGCCACGGCGTAATCGAAGTCCAGCCTCCCTTCCCTCCATCTCTCGCGCCCTGCACGTGAGCAAGTCATAAAGTTGTCACGACTCACAAATTCTACAGTATAATTTACGGTGATACGGCGATACAAGACTCAGTTGTATTTGACTCAAATCAAAACGAGCTGTTGGCTGTTGGCAGCACTTTCGAGTGTAAGCACTCAATGCACAAGATGGCAGCTGCGTGCTGGTAGTCGTGAACCGTGAGCCATGCAAGCTTCAGCTCTCAACAGCTGAAGCATAATAAGTGAACCATTAAACGAGAACTACCAACTATCAGAAGTGAACCTGATGAAACATATAAACGAAGTGGAGCAAGGAGCTTCGCACGCACCGCTGCATTTTCTGAGCGCTTTATACACGATCTTGACCAGGGGAGGATAACAACCCATGTTGCTCCCTCGCTACCTCGCCGGATGGTGGTGGTGGTGCCGTTGGCGTGTGTGTGCCGATGCGCGTTCCGGTGCGGAATACATGCTCGCTCCGCCAATTTGCAGCGGCGGAATGGGAAGGCCGGACCTTAATAGAAGGGACACCTACTAGCAAAGAAGAAAGAATCCAACAACAATGATCTGGTGGTACCTAAATACGCTTCTTTTTCCCTCGGCGGAAGGCATCGGCCGAAGTGGCGCAAGAAATATAAAGGGATGGTCCTCGTTTTCGTGGATATAAGCCTGAGCGAACAAGTGGTGGCCGAATATATTCCTGTGGAAAACGCCACCTCCAGACGGAACGACGGTGACTGCATGGCGCGACATTTGTCAAGCGCAGCATAAAAAAGGTGTGGTGAGCTTGCAGATATAGACTTGAGCTGTTGTAGTCTGTTAACTCTACTTGCGTTCCTTCTCGTTGTCTTACACAGCAAAGTGCAATTTAGCTCGAGTTGCTAGGTAATGTGAAGGCCAGCAATTTTTTAGCCAGGATAATTGAGACCAATGAACCTACAACAGATGTAGGCGATGAAGCAGAGTCAAAAGTCAAAACTGACGAGCTGTAGATAGGCATTCCAGTAACTGTGCAATCAAGCTGATAGCAGTGCGGTATAATGAAGAACGTGCTAAATCTGTGGAGTGCAGAGTAGTGAAAGGACCGCTAGAAACGAACACGATTTATTTCTTTTTCTACCAAAATATAGGAATAGACGATATACAAAGGCAAATCCTGTGGTCAAATTGTCCAGAGACCACAGCCCATGAATCCATATACTTTCAATGAAGTACTTACTATATATCTTTCAAGCACCCCCTATGCTAATCCCATTACTAACCCTACAAAGGGTAGCTTAATCCTGCATAGTCCAGGATTTAGCTTATCAAACAAAGGCATGAACCTCTAATTTCCTTACCTATATGCTCCTCTGAAAGCATAAAAAGGTCGCAGCAAAACATGAAAATATCATGCCTCAGATGATTGCAATGCTTTTATTATTCTTCTGCGCCATGTAGCAGTTTCTGGTTCAAAGCTGAGATCCCAGGTTGGCCAGTAGTGAAGGTCCTGTTTTAGAGTAAGTACGCGAGGCTTTCCATTCAAATGGACAGTCCTCACCCTAACAAATTCACCATCTTCGAGACCCTAACCAAATGAATAGTTCAGATATTAATTTTAATCAATCATGAAGCAATATTGTAAAGCACGTAATCAATTAATGTACTACAACACAGTGATAACCAAGCAAGAAAAGACTGCAAAAATAAAAAAGGGTGCATTTGCCCCTTGATGCATAGTACATACCTTCACCACCTGTATAAAGGTTTCGAGATCCGTTGTTGGTTGTCCATTAACTTCGATGATCCACTGGAGAGCATAGAGGCCATATCTATGTACCGGACTTCCATGACACCATCTGCATAAAATCATTGTTGCTTAGTGCTGATTCCCAGACATATCTAAATGAGCTATCTTTGAGAAACATCTATACAATCGTGTAAATAATAGATTAAGATTATGTCCACCTAACCACACATGCAGAAACAAACAACATGAACATACAGGACTCGACGAGCATACAGCAACCACTTTTCATCTAATTAAAATGTCAGATACAAGCAGTGAACAGAATAAATTTGGCAGATAAACTGAAGCTGCGTACACAACTTTGCAAGGGATCCTGGATATGTCTGGTTAAAGATGTTTTTTTAATATTGCATACACAACTTTGCAAGGGAATCTCACCTAGCAACATAAACACCATGACCTTCTTCTGGCAAAAAGCCAAGAGCACGCACTGCTGAATGAGGATCCTGGATAATGCATCCACACCAATTAACCATTCGGGTTGTACCATTGCCATCTCTTACATCAGTTCCAACAATAAGCTCGATTTCTTTTCCCTGCTCAAATGTTGAAAGAGTTACAATCTATACTACTGAATATCTTTTATTCATTTCTGTCACTTCATCCTAACCTGACGGAATATTGTCATGTTAAGTACTCCATCTGACCCAATGGATTGGTCCAACTCTTGGCAAGCCTTCTCAATGTCAAGGAAGCATGTAATTGGCTCCTTGTTGATAGCAAGAATCATATCTCCCTGCTCTAGAAGATTTTCTGCTTTCGATCCAGCCAAACAACCTTTCACTCGCAGGACTTGTCTACGCACAGGATCCTTCTTCGCAAGGGCCTGAAAGCGTAATCACAGTGGAATATCAACGGTTGCTGTGAGTAAAAATTTCTGTACTTGCAGGTAACACAGGGCACAGGGGGCCATAAACAAAATTTCATAATTACTCGAGTAGTTCCAAAAGATTTTGTGAGCAAAAACTTCTAAAATATTCATAAGATATTAGGTACCAGTATAACCATATTTACAGATCACAAAGAATACAAAATATTTATTTAGAACTTAAAAATAAGAACAGATCTGACTACCTGCACCCAGTTATCACTCAATCCGTAACTTCTTGCCTTGGATAGCAAAGTTGGATAAAGTTCCACCTCCAAAAGTCTGACAAACGGCATTGGCCTCTTTATTCCATTGATAAGCCGAAAAGGTCCTTGAGTTCCAGAGATAATCTTCTCAAGTACTTGGTTTATTGCATATATTGGTATGCCTCTAACAAACTGATGGTCCTCTGAGCTGCTGCAACCATATTTTAGCTGGAGGAAAAAAAGAATGGGTCATACACTAGTTAATAGTACTATAGTACTAAGTATACAGAGAAGTGAGAAAACAACCAGCTTTAACTATTCAATAATTAGATGCATCGTCAAGCTAAGACTTGCAATAGCTCCTAATTACTAGTAAAATCCATATATAGTAAAGTTTATTCATGCAAGTGGCTGGTGCAACTAGGGGCTCTTGGAGGGTTTACTGTTCTTGAAGTGCCTGAACCGTTACTCTCTTGGAGGGTTTCAACTTGTTTAAGAATTGGGACTGAAAGGCGTTTTTGTTGTTGTTGAAGTGGCTAATTAACATGTAAACAATTTGGATTATTTTACTGGCAGTTCAAAGTTTACTGGTATTACACATTTACTTTGTGATGTTAGAGATATCACGCAGCTAACCTTGCGCGTAAGCCGCCGTTTTGTTCTTTTCTTTATTCTTTTGTGTATACGTCCCTGGGAGCATGCCAGCACTATTACTTGAGAAACAGTCGAAGCAAAGAACTCAGTGCAAACTAACCTGGGTAGAAAAGCTAGCCCATAATGCTTGAACTTTTCCTTGCTCATCAGTTAAAATGCCCGAAAATGTGCTACCAAAATCTAAAACAAAAAAAATCCAATATAGTCAACCCAAAAAATTAAAACATGATCGATTAGAGTGAAATTTCCTTAGGAAGTACCAGTATCAAGCTCAATGACCTCCATATTTATTGCACGGTATCGTGGACAATCAGCTGACCCAATATTAACAGCTGTGCAAGGATTAGTTATGATTGATTTCCTTGATGTTGCCTGCAAGCTTCTACTAAGCCCAACTAGATAAACAGAATCTCCTCGTCGCAAAGCAGGTTCTACACAGAAAACAAAGTTACTTCTTTAAAAAAAAAAGTAAAAAATGGACCACATTGTGGAAATGAATAGTTCAGTGTACTCTTTTAATGGTATGATGATATGATCAATCTAGTACAGTAAAGTAAGGCATGCTGATTGCAAAATGAAAAGTTCAGTGACTATCCCACTCTTTGTTTAAGGGTATGACATGATTAAGCTCAATATTTGATTCAATAAAGTGGAATGAAGAGAAAACCTGTTTCTCTTCAGATAATATTGGAAATACATGGAGACACTGTAAAAGAAACAAACCTGATAGAAGCTTAGCAGCCCGGACAACAGATGCTCCAGCTCCTAGGGCAGAAGGATCATAAGCGACCAGGGCAAAGTTGTGAACAGGATGGAGGAAAACAACCTGGAAGGCAAATTATATATATGTAATTGAAAATGTGTGCTTTAGCTTTTATAATTAAGAACAGAAAAAACTTATACCTCTCCAGGTATTTCAATGGGATATGCAGCAAATGAAAGCATTATATCAGAGATAGATACAGCCACCGTATTCCTGTCAACTGCAACCAGACCCAAACGTTCAGAATGATATATTATAACCCCTGTTCCAAAGAAATGCTGAGAGTGAACTCCATCAAGCATGCAAACGGGCGGCACATGCACCTGAAAAAATAGAGATAAGGCAGATGGTTATGGGCTAGAAACACGAAGGTCAAAACCAATAAATACAGGTCGCTTAGGGGAGGTGGTTCAACAATTAATTAACAGCAGTACAAAATTAATTTCTCCCAGAGCAGAAGGGCTTGAAATTGGAGTAAAGGAAATAGATAATATAGAAAATAGTCTAATAGTCAACCCAGAGAAAAACAATAGGATATTTTTACTCATGGTGAATCTTTTTTCATACAGATGGCTTCCATGAAATCAGAAGATATCATCCATTCATTATCAATATATATTCAGCTCATAGTTATGAGCTGTAAGCTCTTATTTTGGCTCCAATGTTGTCCTTACAGCAAAAAATAAGCACAGTTCATTATTGAAAATTTCATATTTGAAATATGAAAATAGCACAATTTTCCATGAACATGTAACTATACAAGTTTAAACTTTTCCCTTGACCAAAGTACAAACAACGCCCACCAGTGTAAATGTACAGTGCCTATTTTGGGGGTTCATCTTCTTTTTTTTGAAAAGGTGGTGGTGGTGGGGGTTGGGGGGGGGGGGGGGGTCCATCTTCTGGAAACCTCAGGATGAACTGACAGGAAAGAACTAGGTCAGCAAGCTTAAACCTATCGCTACAAATACAACTTAAGGTTACAGTAGATTTAAGCCTCAATCCTCAATTGGTAAATCCTATTCATATACCCACACTATCAAAACAGAATATCATCATACTGTGGATATATCTTGGATAACTCAAACCTCAGCATACCACGGAAGGTTAAGGGGCTGCTTGGTTGTGCTCCCAGGCAAGGCTTCCTGCCTAGGTGTCCAATTCAGGTCGCCTGGTCTGAGATTGCTGCCTGGCCAGCGGGCTACTTACCAGCACACAATCCAACGCCCTAAATACATGAAGCTTGTTTTCTCTAGGCTAAGCATGCCTTTGTGCTTTTCATGCACTGTTCAAAATTTAACTCACAGAACAGCCTATGTGTGCAGGCGTGTAGCATTACATAAACTAATACCCCTAGCCTCCCTAAAAGTATTAAATGACAGATCCGGACTATAAAATGCATGTTATGTATACATTGCTCACCTCAAACATTACAAGCGCTGGCTCAATTACTTGTTCTGCCAATGATGCATTACTTGATATTGTTCGAGCAAGTTCAGAGCCTTCTGCATTGGAAGGATGCCTCAAAGAACCACCTTTTACATCCTCTAAATCTCCATATGATGGTAAAGTTCCCTCAGCAGCTATCTCCTCATCCACGCGTCGCCTTTTTTTCTCAACAAGAGAATCTTCGTTAGAGTGGGATCCATCTACAACAATCTCATCATCAGTTTGCATTTTGATGCATCCATCTGCCAGGTTCTCAGAATCATACTGGCACTTGAGATCCATAGGACTAGATTCAGATAAAGATGAAACAGAGTTTGAGTTTGTGTCCACATGATTAGCATGATGAGCTGGAACTAAAAATGGAGATTCCGGTGATATAGCTGCTTTTCCAGTCCACAAGCCAGTTGCATCATTTCGAGTATATAACTGAGGTGGCGCATACCATTCATGTTGATCGATTGTCACCAGTACAGACTGGCCATGTAAGTAAAATTGATTAGTTTATTTACCATAACTAAACTCATATTTGTACTAGGAAGTACACGAGATGAGGCATTGATAGTTGTGATAATCAGCTACTCAAATATTACCTTGTTCCGGTGACGGTCAGTGTATTTGACATACTCTAGAGGCACTCGGGATCCCCTAGACAATTTTGAAAGAACTGCAATAAGGTCATCTAAATGTCCAATATCCTCTCCTGCAAGCTTTTTAATAATGGCATGGCGTGGAACAGATGCCCGAGAGAGCATGTACCTGCATTGCATGTAAGTCAAAGAAATAACCAGTTTGCTATGGTATAAATCATATGCATTAGATAAGATAGAGAAGATACATGATAACAAACTGAAGGTGAAACTGTGGGTTTGAAAATAATGCTACGAACCAAACAACAAGAAGAGCATTTAGTGCTGTTAAACCTCAATAGGAAGATTATGATCAGTTGCCGGTACAGTTTTAGTTCAAATGCAATGCAAGAACAACAAATGAACATTTGAGAAACTAGCCGATGTACATCTTTAAAGATCCAGATTAAAAAGGGATGCTTCCCAAAGGATTAATCTAAATGAGAGGTTTGCAAGAATGAAAGCAAACAAGTAGTCATTCTTTCAGGAAATGGAACATGAGAGGCTGTGTTACAGTTAGATCTCTTACCCTGCTTCAGCAACATATACGAGACCACATTTGAATCGGAAGTTCCTAGCCTGAAACAAGGTGTAAGCATGATTAGCAGCATTTTGGAAGTTCAACAAATCTTAAAGCTGTAGACATTGATGTGCCAATCTAAGTTCAAGCAAGAGGTGACGTAAGCATTAACTGATTGTATTTAATCATGTAGCATGAGATAAAGAGCCTGTTTGGAATTTTTAATACAGGGCTAACTGCTAGCTAGCTAAAATTAGATCTAGCCCATCCAAAGTTCCAAACAGGACCATAGTTGTGAGAGCAACTCTAGTAATGTACAGGGTTTCATGGGTAGAGCACTAGAGCTCACGACTTTCATACTAAAGTGCGACCTGTTTATCGGGGCAGTTCCAGTGCAAGGATTCATCAACCACATAAGATCGCTCTGACCTTCTCTCATGTAATGCAATCAAACACCTGTAGGCACTTAAATGGTTGCATTGTCTACTAGCTAAAGGTACATGCATAAGTACAAGTTCAGGACTGATACTTTATCAAGCCATGATACTAAAAAAGTTAGATCTTATCTATCCTGCATGACAAGAAATGGAGATTTCCCTCTGGTAGACACCTCCAACACTCCAAGTATCTAGAGCGATAAGAAACGTTGGAAAACATTTTTGCTTAACTTTTTTTATTAACCTAGATAGTGATGGTTTCAGACTGTATAAAACCACAAAAAAACTGACTATTTCAAAACAAGGGGAACAGTTTCCCTTGTCCACATTACCAAGTTCTTTGAACAAGGGGAGTAGATATAAAAGTTCAATTCAATATTACAAAACTTCACCTGCTGATATGACAGTGGATGGATGACAGCACCACTAACTTCCAAGAAATGATTTGGAGTTATAGAATGCAAATCTTCAACCTGAAAGACCAAGGTGTTAAAGATTAATAAGGGTTCAAAACTGTGACATGTTGACTTGTACGTATATAAGAAACGTAAAGGCAGTGATAGGCAGCCTATATCAGGCAATAGGAGTGCTACAGATATATTACAACAAAAAAAGACAAGATATGATACATCAAAATTGCCAAATACCTGCAGCTTTACTGTTAAAGGAACTCCACCTCTCTCTATCTGCAAATCAATTTCCATGCCAACACTATCATCAAGTAAAGTCTCCAATCTAAGAAACTGAGTTACAACCTGCAATTAGTTAAAATGGTTAAACAACACCATCACTGAGTCCAAATTATATATGTTATGACTTATGAAAAATCAAATTGGCACGAAAACATAATTTAATTGCTATTTTAACTTGTGAAAAATGTCCTTTGTTTGTCATTATACGATTCCAGTATTCCAGTAGACATAGCTACATGCTCCTATTTCACTTATTGTTTGCTATATTTTCCAAGACTAAACTCGTCTATTCATTGGCCAGCATGGGTAGCTAACAAAACAAACTAACTTAACAGGTATAGGTTTAGTAAAGGTTTGTACATTTTTTAATACCCATGCACAAGTCTCAAACAACAAACAAAAAAAGAGGTGGTAGTCAACAGGCAATCAATGATCAAGGATATTCCTGTATGTGTAAATGAGAACTCACAGTTGATAGATACAACATTATTAAATTGTAAAATCAACAATATCGCAGAGTACCAGAAAAATGGTATGCTCCGCATTGGTAATGATTGTTAGAATAGGCGCCCTCTGGGCAGGCCTTGGGCCTGGCGCCTAAGCCCATATGGCTAGGCTGCCTTAAGGGTTAAGTTAAGATAGATTCAGATTAGGCAAGGATCACCGTTGATTGGGTATTTCTATAAACCCTCCGGATCCTTGCCTATATATTGTACCCTGTACTCATGTCAATCTATCAATTAATCCCGAAACCTATTTGCTCTCATGGTATCAAGCTAGGGTTAGTTTTTTTTTTTCGCTGCCCACCCACCCTACGTGCGCCGGCCCTCAGCCGCCATGTCGCCAACCCCAACCTCTTCTCCCACAGTTGGGGACAGCCTTCAGGCCTCTTCTGCCCTGCAGACCGACGAGGTCCGGCGACGCCTTGCTGCTGAACGGGCCAACGCAGAGGCCGCCGCCGCCCAGGCTCTCGAGCGTGACCGGCAGGCTGCCCACGCCGCCGCCCAGGAGCACGCCCGTCTGGCCGAGGAGGAAGCTGAGGCCGCCGCCAAGGACCGCGACGACGCTGCCCAGCGCGCCACTGCGGCCCTCGCCCGCGCCCAGCAGGAGCGCGCGGCTGCTGTTGCCGCCCTGCAGCAGTTTGCTGCGCCCCAGCCTGGAGGCGCCCTAGCACCTCCAGACCTCCGCGCCGCCATGCTGCATCACGAGGCCGTCGCTCTTCTTCAGCTCCATGGCCAGGTTGTTGTCGTCAGCAACAACATCCGGAACCACGTCACCACCATCCTCGACGTCGACTCCAGTAATTTCAACCGATGACGTGATCAGTTTCTGCTCATCCTCGGCAAGTTCTCTCTTTAGGGCCACGTTCACGACGATCCTCCAGTCCCTCCCTCCCCAGATTGGACTCGGATGGATTGCGTTGTGAAGTCTTGGATCATCGCCACGCTCACCGACGACCTCGGCGAGATCATCTCCGCTCAGGGCTCCACTGCTCGCCGTGCCTGGCTCGCCGTAGAGTCGCAATTTCTCGGCAACCGGGAGGCTCGCGCCATTCATCTCGAGATGCGCTTCCGCAACTTCGTCATGGGCGACCTCTCCGTCACCGACTACTGCCGCAAGCTGAAGAAGATGGCCGATGATCTCACCGCCCTCGGCGAGGTTGTCACCGGACCGCACTCTCGTCCTCAACGTCATCCGCGGCCTCAACGAGCGCTTCAGCCATGTTGGGGCACTTCTCCGTCGTGCTCGACCCTTCCCCTCCTTCCCGGAGGCTCGCGACGACCTCATCCTCGAGGAACTCTCCATGGCGAACCGCAAGGATGCCCCTGCCACCGCGCTCGTCGTCTCCAACAACTCCGCCCCTCCGTCCTCTGGACAGCACTCCGGGGGCGCTGGCGGGGGCTCCAAGCCTCCGAACAACCGTCGCAACAAACGCAACGGTGGCGGCAAAGGCGGCAGCAGCGGTGGCTCCTCTGGACAGGGGTCCCGCAACTCTACTGGGCCTCAACAACACCTGCTGGTTCGCAGCAGCAGCAGCAGCAGCCCGCTGCTGGCAACCAGCCCTGGTCCAGCATCTACAACCCCTGGCTGGGGAGCATCCAGATGTGGCCAGGGGGCACTCGGCCTCCTCTTGCACCGATCCCGGTGCCTCCCCACCTGCAGGCGCAGCAGCAGGCGCAGCAGCAGAAGGCCTTTGCTGGTCACCAGCAGCCCGGTGTTGCCCTTCCTGCAGACACCTCCGGACAGTGGGGCACCCCCGGCTACTACAACCCGGTGACCGGCCTCCCTTCTTGGGACCCGTCAGCCCTCGCCTCCGCCTTCAGCACGACGTCGCTGAACCCTCCTTCATCCAACGAATGGTACTTCGACTCAGGTGCTACCTCACACATGACATCTCACTCATCCTCCCTTTCACATGTTCTTTTCCCGCGGTACCCTACTCCTTCAGCTATTGTTGTCGGTAAAGGCTCTACTCTCCCTGTCACTGCCACTGGCTCCACAGAGTTGTCACCCGCCATGCGTCTTAATAATATTCTTGTGTCTCCATAGCTTATTAAGAATCTCATCTCTGTTCGTCAGTTTACTATCGACAATAATTGTTCTGTTGAATTTGACCCCGCTGGTTGTTCTGTGAAGGTTCTTCCATCTCGGACCGAGATCGGCAGGTGCAATAGCTCCGGGACGCTGTACCCTTTGCGCCTGCCTCCAGCCCAATCACTTGTCACCCAGGCGTCCTCTCCACTGTGGCATCGGCGTCTTGGCCACCCTGGTCATGAAGTGTTATCCAAGCTCGCGTCTAGTGTCTCTTGTCATATTCAGGATTGTTCAGATTTATGTCATGCATGTCAGCTAGGGCGTCATGTTCGTTTGCCCTTTCATGTATCCACCTCTCGTGCGTCTAGCAAGTTTGATCTTATACATTGTGACTTATGGACCTCCCCGGTTGTCAGTATCTCTGGTTACAAATATTATTTGGTCATATTTGATGATTGCACCCATTACTTGTGGACCTTTCCATTGCGACTTAAATCTGACACTTTCAGCACGCTTGCTCACTTCATCGCCCATGTCTCCACTCAGTTTGGCGCCCGCATCAAGGCGGTCCAGTGCGACAACGGGAAAGAGTTTGACAACTCTAGCTCCCGTCACTTCTTCCTCAGTTCTGCCTCACCTAGGGCATTCACCTTCGCATGTCCTACCCCTACACCTCGCCTCAAAACGGTAAAGCTGAACGCATTATTCGCTCCATAAATAATGTTGTTCGCTCGCTGCTCTCTCAGGCTTCCACGCCTTCATCCTACTGGGTAGAGGCCCTCTCCACCGCTACTGTCCTCCTCAACATATTGCCCACCAAGACTCTCCAATTCTCCACGCCTCACCTTGCCCTGTTCAGCACACCACCGGCGTACGATCACCTTCGAGTCTTTGGGTGCAAATGCTATCCCAACATGTCTGCCACCGCTCCTCATAAACTCGCTCCTAGGTCTGCCCTATGCGTCTTCCTAGGATACTCCGCTCATCACAAAGGATACCGCTGCCTTGACCTCTCTTCCAATCGAGTGATCATCTCCCGGCACGTCATCATCGATGAAACGGCCTTTCCCTTTGCCGAGCGCAATGGTCCTAGCACTCCAGCGGACCTTGAGTTTCTTGATGATGATGCTACTAATGATGTGCCCGTTCCTATTGGACCGCAGCACACGTTTTTGCCTGCAGGAACATCCACCAGCACCTCTGACGTCACCAGCGCCCCTGCCGGTCCCTCTGCGGCCGTGCCTGGGGCGCCCCTGCTGCCTCCAGAGCCTGCTTACGACCCTCCGGCACCCGCACTCTACATCCTGCCTGCGCTGCGGGTGTCGGGGCCTTCTCCCGCGCCACGCGCGGCCACAAGGACTTCACCAGCGGCTGCACTGCTGCCCAGCGCGCCCAGAGACGCCTCCCCGCGTCCGTTGTACGTCCCACCAGCGCTGCGTGCGGGTTCGATGTCACCAGCCCCGCCCGCAGGGCAGCCTTCGTCGCTCCGCGGGCCACCGCCCGGGTTCCCGCCTCTCCGTGCGGACCACCTCTTCGCGTAGCAGTACACACGGCGGCCTCGACCACCCACTCCTGCGCCCATGGCCTCCACAGCTGCACCTGCTCCAGCCGCCCTGCCCAAGGGTGCCGTTGCTGTTCCACCCGTGAGCAACCAGCACCCTATGGGCACGCGCTCGAAGAGTGGCTATCGGATGCCTGCTGCCTACCACGCCGCGCCTCTCTCACCGGTGCCGAAGACCTTCCGTAGCGCCCTTGCCGACCCCAATTGGCGAGCGGCTATGGAAGACGAACACAGTGCTCTTCTTCAGAACCACACCTAAGATCTCGTTCCCCGACCCCCTAGGGCCAATGTCGTCACTGGCAAGTGGATTTTCAAGCACAAGTTTCAGTCCGATGGCTCCCTCGAAAGGTACAAGGCGCGATGGGTTCTTCGAGGCTTTACCCAGCGGCCTGGCGTGGACTTCGATGAGACATTCAGTCCTGTGGTGAAGCCTGCTACTGTCCGCACAGTGCTCTCCCTGGCTCTCTCTCGCCACTGGCCAATCCATCAACTTGATGTGAAGAACGCCTTCCTTCATGGCAACCTGACAGAGACAGTGTATTGCCAGCAGCGGTCTGGATTCGAAGATTCTGCTCATCCAGACTATGTCTGCCTCCTGAAAAAGTCGCTCTATGGCCTTAAGCAGGCGCCCCGAGCATGGTACAGTCGGATGGCCTCCCACTTGCTGTCCATTGGGTTTGTCGAAGCCAAATCAGACACCTCACTGTTCATTTACCGGCACGGACCTGACACTGCATACCTGTTGCTCTATGTTGATGACATCGTCCTCACCGCTTCGTCACCAGGTCTCCTTCGACGGATTATCTCAGCCCTTCAGCGAGAGTTCGCCATGAAAGATCTTGTTGAATTACATCACTTTCTTGGAATGCATGTTCAGTGCAGTGGTGACGGTCTTCTCCTTTCTCAGCGACAATACATGCTGGACATACTCGACCGTGCAGGAATGGTGCAGGAATGGCAGAGTGCAAGCCGTGCTCCACTCCAGCTGACACGGGGCCCCTGTGTCTGATGCTACAGACTTCCGCAGCCTTGCAGGAGCTCTCCAGTACCTGACGTTCACTCGCCCAGACATTGCATATGCAGTTCAGCAGGTCTGCCTTCACATGCATGACCCTCGAGAGCCTCATCTTGTTGCCTTGAAGCGGATACTTCGCTACGTTCGAGGCACCCTTCACCTTGGTCTACTGCTGCGACCATCCGCTTCGACTGACCTTGTCGTCTACACTGATGCTGATTGGGCTG
This sequence comes from Eremochloa ophiuroides, assembly GCA_038502445.1. Taxonomy (NCBI): domain Eukaryota; kingdom Viridiplantae; phylum Streptophyta; class Magnoliopsida; order Poales; family Poaceae; genus Eremochloa; species Eremochloa ophiuroides. The sequence continues at coordinate 70,716,104 of JAHLJS010000005.1, forward strand.
GTTGTCTAGACACCCGCAAGTCCACCTCGGGCTATGCGGTGTTTCTTGGCGACAACCTTGTTTCCTGGTCCTCCAAGCGCCAGAACACGGTGTCAAGATCAAGTGCTGAAGCCGAGTATCGCGCGGTGGCCAATGGAGTTGCAGAGGCCACCTGGCTGCGCCAGCTTCTCTTAGAGCTGCATTCCCCCCTGCAGCGTGCCACACTGGTGTACTGTGACAACATCAGTGCTGTCTACATGACCTCCAACCCAGTTCAGCATCAGCGCACTAAGCACATTGAGATTGATCTTCACTTCGTCCGGGAGCGAGATGTTATTGGTGATCTTCGTGTTCTGCATGTTCCCACCTCTTCGCAATATGCAGATATCTTCACCAAAGGGCTGCCTACTTCAGTATTCACGGAGTTTAGGACCAGTCTAAACATGCAAAGTGGCTGATGTTTCGACTGAGGGGGTGTGTTAGAATAGGCGCCCTCTGGGCAGGCCTTGGGCCTGGCGCCTAAGCCCATATGGCTAGGCTGCCTTAAGGGTTAAGTTAAGATAGATTCAGATTAGGCAAGGATCACCGTTGATTGGGTATTTCTATAAACCCTCCGGATCCTTGCCTATATATTGTACCCTGTACTCATGTCAATCTATCAATTAATCCCGAGACCTATTTGCTCTCAATGATGAAATCAATAGACCGGTTCCAAATGATTAGAGCAGTAACACTAGGAAATTTAATAATCTAACTCAGTAGAATCTGACTGATCCTAACAAGCATCTTTGGTTCTTTGGAACGTTATACAAGTTTAGATGGTATAGACCCAACACTATGGTCCATGTGCATAAAAAGTGAAAGCATGTCTTTTTTTACTTAAAAAAATAACCTTCCTCGGTAAAGAATTCCCAGTAGAATGATATAGCACTGACTGTGCTAGCATAACATTGAAAACATTTTAGACACTCTGCACGTTAGAAAACATTCTTTTACATCAACCATGGCAGATAGCAATAGCATAGAGTGATACTGAACATAGCCCCACTATATTGACTTCAACAGTTCGAACTAGTCACTAAGAAAAGTGGGCACGAATCTATGTTATTTTATTAATATAATGTCCAGTACTCAGCAGACAAAAATGGTGGTTTTCAAATATATAAATATATATCCAATAAAAGCAGTTCTCACCTCCTCATTGATGCGTACTAGAACATCACCAGGTTCCAAATGTTTATGGGCAGGGCCTTCAGGTACCTGCATGGACAGTTGGACACAGCCTTCCAGCTTTAGCAGTAGCAAAGTTACAGTAGCATAATACAACAAGTACCATGATAAGTGACATGATAAAAAAACAAGCTTAGAATCATAAGCATTGGAAATTACCACTGAATCAACAACAAGCATTCCAGTCTCGCCTTCTGGAGAAACTGCACGCACTATCTGTACAGAAAGCAAGTTGTAGTTCTTAAGCCTAGAGCATGGAGGTCGATATTTTAAAATACATCCCCATCATACGAAGGAGAAACTAGCTTAGAAAGTTGTTAAAGAAAATAAACAATCACAAATTACTAAATCAATTAGTGAGCCACAAACGAAAGAACATACCTGCTCAGTTTCATTCCGGAGGCCAAGACGCCGAGTTTCTTCAAATCCTTTGTGTTGAAAAGTTGCCTTCCAATGAAATAGAAAAAAGAGGGATGCTATGAAGCCCAATAACGGCAGTAAAAGAAAAGTAGCAGTAACAGCAATGAAGAATTGGAGAAATTGAAGCGTGTCAAAAATAATCTGAAGTACTGCAAGATTAAATGCATGAATATTTATTCATTCATAAGCTCTCCAGAACAACAATAACAGAAAACGACACCATATGATAAAGTAATGGAATCACTGTATATTATACTCACCTGAAGTGTACCACGTGGAATATAAACAGATTCTGGCTTCGTACCAAATCCATCCCAACTATCACGTATCAAATTCAGTGCTCTGACAACCTGGAAATAGTTTAACATATTTTTAAATAAATAACAGCACCACAAAAAATTAATGAATCTTTGCCCATCTTTATGATCTTATATTTTAGTACGTGTGAACTCCTAAACGTTCTACCCACTCTAGTCTTCCTTGACGAACACCCAATGTAAAGTAAACAATACATTGCTAATGAAAACTCGCACATTTGCTAATGAATTAGTCTAGTTTGGTGATTAGTATGGTTTCTTCGGTAAAGCCTTGTAAAATTGGAACCAGCTGGTTCTTTCCTTAGTATCAATGTGCCATGTCATTTCAAACTTGAAAGTTAGACTAAAATAAAATGTTATGCACAGCAAGCCTTCCAATTTTTAAATCAACAACCTTGGAATTCTAATGTAACCTATAGCATGACATAGTAAAGTACTAATGCTCATTTATAAACAACTTACACGTTCTAATGGAAGGAAGAAGGCAGAGGCACTGGAAGATTTGCTTCCAGCATTCAGGGCAACAGCCCTTCCTTGGCAATCAACAACAGGTGAACCACTTGAGCCACCTTTGGTACCAGATGCAGCCTAAAGAAACAAATAATCTCATTAATGTACAGGTACTAGCAACATGAAAAGAAATACAATTGGCTAAAGAAGATCAAATTCATTATCAGCATATCAATATGAACTAGATATTGATACATGTAACATCGAGTAGCTAAAGAAAGTTACCTGCATATAGAATGTATTGAAATCATTGTATCCATCCCTGGCAAAGTGGCAAGAAATCAAAACAAAAAGAATATATGTCATTAAGCTTCAAACAGGTACAGCCTACAGCATCCAGTTTGATAATTCAAAAATAATGGTGAAATAACAGGAGTAAGATTATATATTTTGAATTCTTTCTCAACACATATCTTCATAGAGAAAATAGAGATGAAGTACAACTAGAGTGTAATTCAATTCGTATAAACAATCACAACTACAAATGGGGGAGTTAAATTTTTTTTATGTTGTTTCCTTTTTGTATGTACGGTGTGTGAATGGATGCCCTGATTAAATAACTAGTTATCAGAAGGAGTAGGCCATGTAAAGATAGAAAAGAAGGTGTACTTCTTGTAGTATGGCGCTTCTCTATCAAGTCGAGCAAGTGTTCCTGCCAAAATTGAAACCTGCATCCAGTAAACACAAATAAGAAAACAATGCAATACACAACACGATTTATCAGACAAATTTCAGCAGTCAGATCATCCACATCCTTGTAAAGAATGGACCATATCCAGACCTTAAAACATGCATCCAAGCAAAAGTTTATAGTGCTATTAGAAGCGCAGATCCAACCAGCATGTTACATTAAAACGTGTCAGAATTCTAATTTAAACCAATTTGTTCCAAATCATTTCTTCAGCTTGTCATGACAACAAATATTTAATTTGCAAAGTTGTTGGCGCAGGCTGATTTTATTTTTGCAGGCCAAGTTGTCAAATAAGTGTCTTCTGGGCCAACCTATGTTAACAACTAAAACTACTCCGTGGTTGGAAAGCTGTTTGTCTTAGCATTAAAAAATGAAAAGCGGTTGTGTATTCACAACAATACACATGTCAATCTGTACGTGCATTGTCCTTTTTGCTCACATGCAAACTCTCAGAACCATGTAATCACAGACAGAATGCAAAATAAGATGGCTAAATCCAGCATGGAAAAGAAAGAGCATGAGGTATATCGTTTTCCTGATAAGAAAGTTCACAGAAATTTCTTACTGAATATTGCTCTTTACCAAAAAAAATTCTTGAGTGGTGTTACAATAAAACTTTTTTTCAAAAAACATTACAAACATAACTCTTAATCGCAGTGGAAATTAAGGGAAAACACTTAATCATGATCTGCCATGTCATTGTTTGCAAAGCACTATTAAGGTAAATTTAAGTACATATACCAATGCCCTAATTCTTTGATTGAAACGGCAACACATAGCAATTGAGGTGTAATTGGATCAGATACATACAGATATAGCTCATCACATATTCATATTCTATCCCATAGCTTGCCGAAGTAAGGCATATATAGTACTGGACAATTTCTGCTTCACTCATATCATTTTTTGTTCTCAGATTTAAAGGCGAAGCAGATAGTGACACCGAGGTTTCAATTGGTTAGACAGATGAAAATTATTCACTCTATTTACACTAGCAGACACCACAGAATATATTAAACAATAAGGGTGCAATTAGAGTGAGCACAGTGAAAATGATTGCCAAGATGCGAAAACTAGGAGCGTGTTATTCATATGTGATAATATGCCTACTTACTCAGTCTTGAGTGAAATCATAATAGAGTATCTCGACATCTACTATTTGATCCTTCGGATGGATACCTCTCTAGCCTCATCTCATATGGTATCCCATAGTATTTTGTTGGAACCAGAGTCAGACATGGATACTGTTGAGAATCGGTGTCGTAATCCATATTTGCCCTATCAGGCTTCTGTTGATCAGAAAATATCCTACCATTTGCACACCTATGTCAATTAAGATTTAACTAAATAGGTTTTTGATGGAGCGTACAATGTGCGGAACCTTAGTTCCATAAGTTCTGGATATTGCAAAAGCAGAAGATTTGTTTCACAGTGCAGAAAAAAAAAGGAAAAACTAAGGCACTAAGGTTTGGTGGAGAACAATTAAAAAAAACACGCAACTGCTGTGGTGTGTGGTCTGTAGTCTGTAGTGTCTAACAGGGACATTTAATGCAGTATACTTTACAGGGGTAGTACATAACAGCAGAGATTAGGATAGAATTCAGGGAACCTTTTCCCCGCTGTCATTTCCGACAACCCGGATTTCTAGCCCGACTGATGCTGCTTCAGGTGCCAGCGGAATCTCATCAAACTTAAGAAACTTAATGGCACCTGGATCATAGCGAAAAAAACCAAAATCATGTACCTGTTTCGAGAGAAGAGAGGGAAAATTTCGATCAGCATTATGGCATTTGCACTGAGAGAGGAAAACAAAACAACAAAGATGGAATCAAGTAGAATATACACTCACAGGATCTCTGTACAGGGGGTACACAGGGATCTCTTCCCTGTTCACGAACATGGCCTCCGCGACTACAGGCCCTGTTATCGCGAGCATCGCGGCAACAACAACAGCACAAATCATTCATAAGTCCCACACGTGAGGAATCGGCGATGATTGCTAGAGGCGTTCCTACCTGGCTTAACGACATGGCGGTTAGTGAGGATGATGCCACGGGACTTGTCAACGACGAACCCCGTGGCGTAGCTGGCGCCCGCGACCTCGGTGTCGAAGGCGCGCGGCGCTGTGGTGCGGAGGACGACGACGGAGGGCACAACGCGGGAGAGCGCCCGGCGCCAGTCCTCCGCCGTGACCGACGACTCGATCTCCATCGCCAGCTCCCCAGCGGCCTCCTCCTTCGGGGGACTCTCCATCGCCACCCGCGATCTAATTTCCCGTCCGGCGGCCTCGGTTCGGGCAAGCTCTCCGGCGGTCGCTAGGGTTTTGGGCACGGGTTAGACTCTGATTTGCAGGAGGATTTTTATCATCACGCGGGAGATGTGAATCTGTTATAGCCAGATGTGGGGGGCGGGGGAGTGCGGGGTGGGGAGGACTGGGTGAGCGTGAGATCAGCGGGAGTTGGGCAGTGGAGCTGGCGCTGAATGCGCTGCGGCAATGCCTTGGCTGGCTGGCGTGCGATACTGCTTGCCGCCGCCGCACGAGATTTCGGAAGGAGAAGACCGGGACCAAAGTCGCACGCCTCAGGTGGGTGACTGGGCGTGCCGAGAAGATATTTTCCCCGGGAGACGCGGGATTAGGCCCGATTCGATTCAGCAAGCCGTGGGCTCGTGGGCTGGTTTAGTTAAGCAGGCCTTGAGAATGTAACAGGCATATTGGGCTAAAATGACTCTTGCTCAGTCAATTAGAAAAAGAAAATCATTTGACCTTCCTACATTCATCGAAGTCAGATGAAAACTGTTGTTTAGCTTCCTCTCTATCTATTGTAAAACCAGGCTTCATTGCTGCAAGAAGTTGTGGTACTCCAAATGTCGATGTCACTACTACAACCCAAGCATATGCTCTGCGAGATGGTCTTTTATGGGAAGGGGCAAAGCTATGTTGTTACTATGGGACACAATGTACCCAAAAAAAAAAACTATACAGACTTGATTAATTTTCACCATATATGCATTGCCTATAACAAATCCCTATGCGCCCACAAGACAAATGCATCCTTCTCTAATTTGCTCTAGTTTGCACTGTTCATGGGTGGATCAGATAGGTTGTCCAAGACCCATTTGTTCAATCTTTGGAAGTGATGGAGATTATGGAGGGAGACAACTCAATTGGTGTTGCTATAAACGAGGATTACCTTCTTATACAGTGGGTTTTCTAATGTCAAGTTTGATCCTTGTCAGAGGGAGGCTAATAAGATAGTACATATTTTAGCTTAATTATGACCATTCTTTGAGAACAGGATCCTCCAAAATCTATTTTGGCGCAATTAGCTGTTGATGTAACTAACACCATCTCATGAATCTCAAGTGGTAAGAACCAATCAAAAGCAAGTAATTAACACTACCACATGAATCATCACGAGAAGAAAAAACATGATCAATGGCTAGGATTAGCCAGTTCTAAAGAAAATACCAGAAGCCCGTTGCGGAAAGGGTTTTGACAGGCTAGTCAGACTGCCCCTATTATTGTTTGGCTTAGCTGAAATTCGACTAGGTTGAATTACTAGGCCCCGTTTGGATCGTTGGAATTGAAGGAATTGAAATCTAGTTAACAACTTAGACTATTTCACTTAGCATGTGACATTCCACCACTTTTCAAAATTCACTTATTGGCCTACATCAAATTCATAGGGTGAGAGGTAGAATTTGATTCTATAGATCACCATGCTATATTTTTCACTTTACAATTTATTGCACGCTCTTCAATTTGCTCTCACACGATAAAAATACAACATATAAGTATCTCTCTCGTATAGCCAACAATAATATATAAATATAATCTATACATAACCATATTAAATTCATTAATATGTGTATAAATTATAATTCTTAAAATGAATTTAATTCTAAGCATCGAAGAGAAAATACTATTATATGGCTTAAAATAAACTGAATATTGCTCAAACGAACAAAGTGATGATGAGTGTGTATGTTACACCAGAAAGTTCCTCAAATCTTGCTCGTTTTAGAGCGAGCTAGTCCCATTCCAATGACCACCGACACGATGTGTGCCTAGGCGGTAGTTTCAGAATAGAGAAGAGGGTTAATTAGATTATGAATGTGAGTTGTTCTTACGTGCTGAAACAAGGGAGCCGAACAAACGCAGCTCGATCGTCGCCGACATGCCCACCACGCGCCACGCGAGGCAAATGTAACGTGCGAGCACATGGAGCCATCCAACCATCACGCGTTATCATTTTGGATTGCCTTCCTGCCGGCTACTCCCTTCCCGGTTTCATGGCATTCTGCCATTCTCACGTCACGCGCAACCGGTTGGATGCCAAACCCATCTCGGCATGCACAACGACTGACAACACGATAATGATTTGCAATCACGGGCTATATCGCATATCGGCAAGGAGGCTCTCCGCCTGGACGCCAGTAGCCCCATACTATACCGCCAGACCTGATGTCTCAGTGCCCGCCCACATAAGCATATGCCAATGCCCAATGATGCCATGCAATGCAGTCACGCAGTTTCTAGTTTCAGGGTATTCGGCTTTTCGGCTATGGTTACTTCCCAAAAAGCTCCCCCCGTCTACCCTCTCAAAATTCACAGATCAGATGAAAGAAATGGTCCTTCCTGAATTTAGAACCAGAGAAACTACTCCATTAGAGCTCTTGTTCATTCGTGGAACATAACAAAGGCGTCCCCGATAGGTAAGGGTCAGCGATTGAGGAGCAGGGCTGATGCTGCCCTGCTAGTAGAGTCTTGCACCGATCACCGTTGGAGGAGTCTGATGTGCTCGAGCAGGGCCGACAGAGGCGCGATGGAGAAGAGCCAGAGATGGAGGGGAAAGAAAAAGGAACAAAAGGGTTAGCCCGATGACATGTGGGACCATGTGTAAAGTACGACAATTTAGCGGAAGCTGAAGCCCCACTGAACATCCTCTTAAAATAAATGAAACTCTACCCGTTGCAACTTCTCTCCGTCCCTAAATAAATAGATTCTAGAGTTTTCCTAAGTCAAACATTTTAAGCTTTGATTAAATTTCTAGAAAAAAATTTAAGATTTATGGTATGAATAAATTTTTGATTAAATTTCTAGTAAAATATTAAGATTTATGGTATGAAATTAGAGTCATTAGATTTAAAAAGTCTACATCACCCCAACTACAGGAGATGGTCTACTTTACCCCCTCGAACTATGAAACAGTCTATTTTACCCTTCAAACTTTGCAAAATCGGTCAAATTACCCCCTCAGATAACCATGGTTTTGCTACAGTAACCATGGTTTTGCTACAGCACCTGAACGACGGCTTTGTTATAGTAACCATGGTTTTGCTATAGCACCTGAACGATGGCTTCGCTAGAGTAACCGTGGTTTTGCTACAGCACCTGCCGGTTTCGTCTTTTTCATTTTTATTTATTTTGGCCGAACCTTTGAAAAATCATAGTAAATCACAGAAAAATCATAAAATAGAAAATCTAATTTTATTGGACTCCACATGATTAGATCTACACAATGAACATGTAATATGGTATAACTTAATACAAAGTTTTTGTTGTAGCTTTAGATTAATTGGAAAATCTAATTTTGTCTGTAATTAATTGGAATAATTCATAGCTGCAGCTTCTATGGTCCAATTGTGGTGAAATATGGTCCAATTGTGGTGAAATTCTTATGATGGACTATATTTAGAGGTTTAAAGATAAAGCATAGATTTAGCTACAACTGTAGTTGGAATAAGTTTATAACTAAGTTATACTTGATCCAATGAATATGAAATTTTTACTATAGTTCAAGCATACACTAATTAATCCATCATAAAAATTTCACCACAATTGGACCATAGAAGCTGCAGCTATGAATTATTCGAATTAATTACAGACAAAATTAGATTTTTCAATTAATCTAAAGCTATAACAAAAAATTTGTACTAAGTTATACTATATTATATGTTCATTGTGTAGATCTAATCACGTGGAGTCCCATAAAATTAGATTTTCTATTTTATGATTTTTCTGTGATTTACTATGATTTTTCAAAGGTTCGGCAAAAATAAATAAAAATGAAAAAGACGAAACCGACAGGTACTGTAGCAAAACCGCGGTTACTGTTACAAACTGCCGTACAAAACCACCTGAGGGGTAATTTGACCGGTTTTGCAAAGTTCGAGGGAGGAGGATAAAATAGACTGTTTCATAGTTCAGATTTCCTATTTTCATAAGATACTCATTTTATATCATAGATGTTGTCAATATTTTTAATAAAATTAGTCAAACTTTTTTTTAAAAAGGACTGGCACGGATTCGAAAAATAGATTATTCAATGAAAAAGGCCTAGAAGAGTAAAAAGCCAGCTTCATGTGTCTACACAGATCTATAAACAGACAGGGATAGAGGAAAGAGGAGAGATCGGAGCAACAGCTAACAATGACCCTGTAGAGAGGTCACGCCAATAAAGAGTTAAAGACAAAACTTTACACCATTGCCATTTGGACCACCCGTAGCAGGTCCATCGCCAGCCAGAGGCAGTGGCCGACTATCAGTGGAACTGTAGAAGAGTGAGCTCCACAGTCCACATGAGCCAAGCACCCAAAGAATGTCAAATCTATATGTACCGCCAGCCTTCAGTTGCCAAGCTGCTACTATGTCTGAACTGATCCAAGGGTTACCCTCTCAAACCGTTTGATCTCGTCAGCCAGCCGCTTCATGTTATCGTCGTATATGTAGGGAACCCCTTCGAACATCGTCTTGCTGCCGTTCACTGGCATTGGCACGAACTCACGGCAAGGCTCTCCCATGACGTTGATGGAGTTGTGGTAGTGGTAGTATCTGATCAGGCTCTCCGTCTTGTGGGTCGTCCTCCCGTAGAGGTTCTGCGACATGTGCACACCAGCTGAGTATGCATTCCGGGCCTGGATGGCATACTTGCGATCCCGACGAACTTTGGTGATCGAGTTTCGGAAGACGAGTTTCTCAAATCCCCATTCTCTGCATATGAATAGAGCACACATATAAGATGCTTTAGCAGACACAGCAAAGTGGTATGTAAATCTTGGTGGAAGTGGCACTGAAGACTCGTACCAGACAGTTTTCAGTTTCTATTCCTATGAGGTTATTCGTAATTTTTCATTTCTAGTTACAATGTCGTTTCCCAGCTTGGAAAAATGATATTTTTCCTGGGCAAATTGCTGTGTTTCTTCTCAAACTGTCAATTGACGGTTCAAATTATTGGAAGTTCAACTTTTAGTACAGGAGTGAAAATTCGCACCTAACCCATTCATATCTGGACTTTGAGAACAGAATTTAGCCAAGGGAATCTAACCAAGCTCATGCCATGTGAGGGGTGCAAGGTCACAAACAACAAGATTACCAAATTAGTCAACAAATCGCATAAACAAAGAGTCACCGACTTGTTTTCTTAACCAATCTAAGAATGTCTGTTTAATTAATCAAATCGGGATACCAACAGAAACCAGAGTTGCATTAGGCCTGAACATGACGATTCCACAACACGCGCAATCTAAGACGACCGTAGCAAACGGGGCATTTTCAATGCAAAATGTAACTACCTCTGCATGAATCAAAAACATTCGAGGAAACAGGAAGGCGAACCTTGAGTAATTCCTGCTCGGATCCTGCAGGCAGAGCTTGCTGGACATGGGATTCTGCTCAATGGTGAACTGAGAGTAACCCGAGAGCTGGCCGAGCACTTGGTCGAGCTTCTGCCCACTAGGCAGGTAAAGGTACTCGTCGACGTCGAAGAAGAAGGTCCAATTGGCGGCGTGCCGGTAGCGGTGCAAGCAGTCGTTCACCACCAAGAACTGGTTGTAGTAGTATCCGTCGTACTCCGCCTGCGCCCGGATGTCCTGCACGGTGACCCGGCCGGCCCTGACCCACGGATCCAGCACCGCCTTCACCTCCGGGCTGACGCCGCCGGCGTCGTGGAGCACGAAGTGCGACCTGGGCCCGAAGAAGCGCGCGTGGTACGCCACCCACTCGCGCATCCGGCTGGCGCTGAGGTTGCCGTACAGCGACGAGCCGCAGTAGAGGTAGTCGTACTGGAAGGGCGGAGCGAAGCGGGACTCGTCGTAGGAGCCCGGCGCCTCCTCCAGCGCGACGAAGCGCTCGTACCGGCGGGACGCGGTGGAGTAGTAGGCGTGGACGAGCAGCTTGCCGCCGGCGTTCCGGGCGTTGGGGTTGGAGGGGAACGTGCAGTTGACGACGACGACGGTGTAGACGCGGCCGTAGCCCCAGTCCGGGAGCATCTTGTACGCCTTGGTCCGGACGGGGCGCGGCGGCGAGGGGTCGCCGGCGGCGGGGTTGGGCAGCCACTCGCACTTGAAGTAGGGGGTGCCGAACACGTGCGTGGGCTTGGACGCCAGCCCCACGACGGCGAACGTCCGCGGGCCGCCACGGTACGCGCCCATCTGCACGAACAGCGCCGCCGCGCTGCCGTACGGCCGGAGCACGCGCTTGTTGGGATCTTCCGGCCGCGCCGCCTTTGCCAACCGCGCATGTTTTGAGGCGGCTGCAGTAGCTGAAGCCGCGGACGCCGCCGGCGGTTGGTTCGTCTCTGCGACAGCGCCGCTGGTGGCGTCAGGAGAGGCGAGGTCGGTGGCAGCAGTTGTGGTGAGGAGTGTGCAAGGGGACGAGGTGCGAGCCGCGGTGAGCAAGGAGCCGTAGGGCTGGAGCTGCCAGAACGCCACGAACAGCGTGAGGAAGGCGAGCGAGGCCACGAAGGACTTGATGTCGACGCACGCGATGGCAAACGGCGCGCCGCCGCCGCCGCCGCCCGCGTCTTTCCTCGTGTTATACTTCATGGCCTGTATGTAAACACCCACCCGCCACCCGATTATAGCCTGCTTACCCGCCCCCGCCGGGCAAGCGAGCAACCCGAATGCCCCCGGCGGCCGGATGAGCTGCGAAGCACGGCCGGAGCTGGGCGCCGGTGCCGGCCGCGGGCCGCGCACTTGCCTTTCTCTCCTCTGCTCTCCCTTCACTCCCCAACTCGCCCAATCTTTCTTTTCTTGGGAACCGTCCTGCGTGCGACCAAAACACGAGCCCGGATCGACGGCGATAAAAGGAAAGAGAGTATGGGGAATGCGAAGAATGTGGGAGGCGATGGTGGAGGAAGGTGATGCGGGAACCGGAATCGGTCGGGTCGGTCGGCGGGTCTGTGGGATGGAACGGGAAGGGATGGTTCTGGAGGCGCGCGCCGACTGGTGGGGTGGTGGCTGGGGGCCGCGCCGCGAAGCAACAGCAACAGTCAAGGCTGGTTGGCTTCGGCCAGTTTAAAACGCAGCAATTTTAGAGGAATTATATAGTAATTTTATAAAAATCAGTTTATTTTCCCCCAGAAACAGTACAGAAACAGAAAAAAATCACGCATTCCAAATAAGGCCGGCCAGGCCGGGCACGGGGAAAAAGGGTAGCCGTAATGGTCGCTGGCTGGTGGGCTGCACTGGCAATTGCCGCCGCATCGTGCGGTTACGCCGTAGTACTGGCCTACTGGGGTAGTCGGAGTACTACGCAGCGTAACGCGACGCGTCCCCACCAAACCAACCGCGTAGCCAGCCGTGCGGGACATGGGGGCGGCGCTGCTGCTTGCTGGCATGGCATATTGGCGGCGCGCGGTGAAAACCCGAAGAACAGCCAGCCGGCCTCCCTCGGCTCCGCTGAGCTCGGGTGGAAGCTGATGAAGGGGGTGTTTCGGGTTCACACAACACCAGACGGCCCCTCTCAAGTTGGTGCTCGCCTGCTCGGTGGTTTTGGGCTTTTTTTTTTTTGGAAACTGAAGGGTGAAGGTCGTGATGGAGATCGTGGATGTGGTGGCTTCGCGTAACGGCACCGCAGCGCGCCGAAAGGCTCGGAGTCTCGGACAGCTCTCCACGAATCAAACGGGCAGCATCGACGTGTCACCAACCGCTCAGATGCTTCGCCTGATCGCCTCGCGTGCACATATACAAAACTCTCACTCTCCCTGCTAGCTACCTTTCTGAATTCGAACCGAACGCGACGTGTCAGACGACCATAGCTCACGTTACACGTAATAGTAGTCGTCTTCCTCGCGGCCTCTTCGGCTGGTGCGCTTCCACATGTATACCATGCACGAGCACAGGTCATCTCCATTAACGCGCTTTGACACCCGAGGGTTGCCCAAATCATATAGGACTGATTACGTACTTAGCTTTCGTCTTTTCAGTACTACACTCCCTAGCGGTATCATTTATCCTTTTCCTAGTACGCGCCTGCCTGCCGTGCCGTTGTGCATGATCTCGCAGCACGACGACCCAGGACCAGGAGCCACCGCCGGCTTGTGCTCGGGAACGGCAAATCCCGGCATACGACGGCACTAGCTTTCGTGCTTGTGGAACTAGGCAGGTGTAGACCTGTAGTATTCCATCATCATTCATTCGATGTGCAAAACGCAGGCGTTGTTGCCGAATTTGGTTTCGGGGGGCGCTGCATCAGTAGCCGCCTGACCTGGGCAGGCCTTGCACCAGATGACGACCTCTCTTCGCGTTCTTGATTGGAACAGGTGGCTGCTGCTTACCGGTGCGAACGACAGCATCACGGGTGGCTGCTGCTTACCCCGTGAAACACGCTTTTTCTTTTTTTTTTCGTTCTGCGCAACAGAGAAGTGCTCCCTCCGTCCTAAAAAAGAGTCATTCTCGCTTTCGAGAAACAACTTTAAATAAATATATATTAAAAAGTATTAATATTTACGGTACATAATCAGTATCACTGAAAAGATTTTTTAATCTAGTTTTTTAATAAATTTATTTAGAGATACATATGTTGCACGCATTTTCTATAAATCGAGTTAAACTTGTGGCACGCACACCAACAGTGACCCTTTTAAAAGGACGGAGGAAGTAGTATGTTACACTATTCTTTACTCATTTCATCCTAAAATAAGTATCATTTTTCACTTTTCAAAATCGACGTTTAACCATTCGTTTTATTTAAAAAATTTACAAAAATATAAAAATAAACAAATCAAAATTAAAGTACTTCTAATAATAAACCATTTTATAATAAAATAATTAATTTTTTACTAAATTTTTTAATAAAATGAATGATAAAAAAGGATTGTTAAAATTCTAAAACAACACTTATTTTGAAACGGAAGGATTACTTCTGATCCTAGGTGACCAGATACTCCGGCGGGCGGAATGAAGGATGGACTCCTGCCGTAGATCTACCAAAGGATGCGGTAGTTTCGACGTCCATGTCGATAGGGACGTATATCGAACTTTGCAAAGGGAGAAACCATTCGAGGAATCGAACTTTGCAACTACGCTGTCATGTCCCACATTACTTTTTTTTTTTTTTTGAGCATTTGTCATGTCCCACATTACTGCCTTGCTGGTCAAGAGCGTGGGCCGGAGTTGGCCAGGGACAGAGGGCCTGCTTGGTTGCAAGCCAATTTTTACCAAACCAATTTCAGGGCAAGCCAAAATATGAGTACACCAATTTTAAGACAAGCCAACATTTTGGTAAGCCAATGAAGATAAGTATTTGGTTTGCTACCAACAAGAGAGAGAAAATGTTGTCTTGCCCAAACTTTGGAAAGTTTTGCCAAAATTTTAGCATCAAACCAATTGAGTGCCAAATCGTGTGAAATTGCCTATATTTTGGTTTGGCAAATATTGGCTTGCAACCACCGTTTGCTCGTTCGGCCTGGAACAGAACAGTATGACCACAAGCAGTTCAACTTCAACCAAACTCGCCGAAGCTACCTGTTCGAGGTTACAATTACAAACGCTTTTGCGTCGGAAAAATAGAAGCGACTGGACCATCAGCCGAAGAACCTCTGCTGAACGGAAAGCAACACGAGAGCATGCTGTGCGCGAATGTGTGATGTCTCACCAACCACCGTTTGCGCGTCCGAACGAAAGAGAAAGACCGAGAACATGACGCTGTTTGGTTCTCGAACAGGTAGCTTCGGCGAGTTTAGTTGAAGAAACGGCCACCTAGGAAGCTGAGTCTTATATGGTCTGCTATGGACCTAAGTGAAAAGTGGAAAAAAGTTTGTGGATCTAGATGAGCGAAGAAAAAATATTTGGATCTAAATGAGAAGTGGAGAAAAGTTCATAGACCCAGATGAGCGAAAAAAATTTCATAGATCTAAATAAGAAGTGGACAAAAGTTTAAGAACCCACAACGTATTTTACTCAATAATCATTGTAGGATTCAGCATTATATAGACCTGTGTTAATGTTTAAATTGGACTCAGTCCATGCTACTTTTAGCTCAATCTAAGAAAAATTCTAAATACAGAATATAGGATATTAATATATTTTCTTCTCTTAAAAAAAAATTATATATGACACAAAACTGACACCACATCTGTTTTATAACAAGATAAGATCTATGCAGCACGGATACGCGTATCGGTATCGGAAGGATACGGATATTGGGATACGGTAATTTTCTGAAAAATAGGATACGCGGATACGTTAAACTATTTTTATTGAATAAATAATAATACAAATTAAAATTATGAAAGTCCAAAACTTGAATAATAATCACTAACCATTAGCTTAGTTGTGAAAGTCTTAAATTAGGCTACTTGTAGACAGATTAGTCCTAAAATATGGAGGAAAAACAAAGCATAGTTACAGAAAAAGTGCAGGTGTCTTATATATACGAGGCAAAATTTTCGGTGCTCTTTTTTGTCCACCCCATCCAACTACCGGTTCAATCCACTCAACCCACCACAGGTCTTAGAGTCTGCTGGTAAATCTATTTTTGGGTCTTGTTTAATTTGAGATTGGACCGGACCAATCTAATTTAATAAAATGACTACTCATATGATAGTTTGTACGGTTGGGCTTAGAAGATCTATATATTTTTAATGGACTATGTTTAAATCTTAATGAGATGTGTAGTTAGTCCGTTTATTTTTGTGTGCTCGGTTGACATTAGTACCATATGGTAAAGTGAGGGACAGCAATCGGGTGAGATGCAAATAAAACAAGAGACATTCTGTTACGAAAACTCATTTCTTTTTTAGCTTTTTTTGGCAAAGAGATGTTGATACCCAAATCAAACATGTATAATAATTACTTTTTTCTAGATTGGTTACGAAACTAATTGAGTTAACGGAAAATTTATTTTAATACTTTTCAGCTATAACGCACGGTCACTAACTATTGAGTTGACTAAAATTTTATTTTAATATTCTTCTATTGCAATGCACGGACACTTGTGCTAGTATATAGTTATATCACTCTTCCAATTCAATCCACAAGAATACAACAATTCCTATATTAGCGACTTACAAAATGTGGATGCGGAGGCCCATAAAAAACATTCAGCGGTCTAGCCCAACTAGCATGTTGAGGGAGTATATATTGCAGCTAAACCCTAGAGAGCAGACTAGACGTCCAGGCGACCAGCACCCAGCCGCTGAGCCGCGTGTGGCGTGCCCCGTGCTCCGCCTCCGCTCCCGGCCTCCCACTCGCAGGCAACGCTTGCAGCGCGCAGCGGCGAGCCGGCGACCCGCCGACCCCGACAGCCTCTGGATGCGCCCTATCGGCTCCTCCCATACCCAGGCCCTAGCTGCTCGCGGTCATGGCTCGCCCGTTCCCACTCGGCCGGCGACTCGCAGGGAGAGTTGGAGAGGGAGGTAGCGCGCAGCGGCGACTCCCGCACCCCCCCCCCTCCTGGGCGTGGCCGCGCGGATGCGTGGCGGCCTGGCAGCCAACGCTGCATCGCCGCTCCAGTTACGTATCCAATTCGTATCACCAAACGAGTAAATGAATTGGATACGTATCAGTCCATGTATCGAAATTTTATCTTATTTATTTTTGGCTGATACTTTATGGATATGTATCCAACGCGTATCCATGCCGTATCCATATCAAGTACCTATCCGATACGGGATACGTCCCTACCTTGACGTATCGGGGTAACGCGGGATAAGATTACCCTTGCTCCATGGGTACATGACCGATTTTGATATCCATCATCCAATCAACGTACCTCTCTCCTTTGCCCTACTGTTTTTTCAACCACACATTGTTTTGCTGCCTACGGGATCCTTTCCGGGTAATATTTTTTTCTCGAAAACGAGCCATCTTCATCGTATAAGCAAGATCTGTTATTCTAAAAATCAAGTCAATTTTTTTGTCGGGATAGTTATCCGTTGTGGTGAACTCATCTTTAACTGATGTGTCATTTAAGTCCATCATCTTTGAAAGTGCAGTTTTAGGTTCATAACCTTTGCTCTGTGTGTTATTTAGGTCCATCACCTTTGAAAGTGCAGTTTTAAGTCGCTAACCTTTGTATGCAGTTTACCGGCAATCCATTTTTATTGTAGCAGTGACGTCACTTTTTTGTTTTCTCCAAATTTCTCCTAAATTTATGTAATAACTTGAAAAAGTCCCAAAATAAAAGTTGTTCCAAATTTTATGCTCTATAAATTTGCTTTTTAAACTATTTTCAGATTCTATTTAGTTTTTGAAATTTTGAATTGGGGCTAAATTGGTCATTTGTATTAAGGTTTGCAATTCAATTTTTTATTTAACAACTTAAAAATCTCCAAATATAAAAGTTTCTCAAAATATTGAGATCTACAACTTTCATTTAAGATTTATCACCAAATTCTTAATATTTTTGAAAATAGGATTTGAATTTAAAGGGGATAAGTATTAAATGAAAGTTGTAGATCTCATTATTTTGAGAAACTTTTATATTTGGAGATTTTGAAGTTGTTAGATAAAAAATTGAATTGGAAACCTCAATTCAAATGACCAATTTAGCCCCAATTTAAAATTTCAAAAACTAGATAGAATATGAAAATAGTTTAAAAAGCAAAGTTGTAGAGAATAAAATTTGGAACAACTTTTATTTTTGGGACTTTTTCAAGTTATTACAAAAATTTGGGAGAAATTTGAAGAAAATAAAAAGGTGACGTCACTGTTACAATAGAAATGGACTGCCGGTGAACTGCATGCAAAGGTTACGGATCTAAAACTACACTTTCAAAGGTGATGGACCTAAATGACACACAGAGCAAAGGTTATAGAAATAAAACTACACTTTCAAAGGTGATGGACCTAAATCATTTTGCTTTTTTTTTTTTTACTAGCAGCCTGTTTTGCGGCTCGTAGACCGTTAGCCCAGCTAGGCCCATCTATTCGTGGTGGCCCGGACGAGCTGACCTGTTTTGCGGCTCGTAGGCCGTCAGCGCAGCTAGCCCATTTTTAGAATGTTTCTTTTTTTTTTTAAGGAAAACCCCTACTGGACTTGTGTTGAAACTCAGCAATCTTGGACCGTTTCGGAATTGTTCAAGGAGGAATGCAGAGTTTTCCAGAGAGAACCGAGACGAGAGCAGCAACTAGCTGCACTGTTTCGAGAAGAATGGGCTCACTGGGTCGATGCAGGCTGCCAGGCTCGGCTGAATGCTCTTTCAGCAGCATTGCTCAGATCATCTGATACTTGTTCCCTGGTCTAAACTATTGGCTCATCTGACACTTTTGGATCTCCACCATAACCACTAGCATTGCACATTTGCGAAATCAACACGACCAAGAAACTCTGGAATATTACTGCACATAAGAGGTCACCCAAAGGTAAAAATGCCCGACGAAGTGACAAACACAGAGATGAGGCGGCTATTTACATCCAGTTGGCAGCTGCGATGGCTTCCAAGAAGCAAACCAAGCAGCAGCTGCAGAAAAAACAAAAAGGACCCACTACGCTACCACTGAAAGATGCAACGGAAAACCTCTCCGACGACGAAAACCTTCGCCCGCATTTTGGCGTGCATTTTGTTGACGTCTTTATTGGTCCAGCTCATTCGTTACCCACGTTGCCACAAGCTCCATAGGCTGGCCTTTGACCCCCGAAGAAATCGCGAAATCCGACTGGCCCGGGCTCCACTTGCCCACATGCACCACCGTCGTTGACCCGTCCTGCCGGCGGCTGCATCCTGAGTCCGTTGACTCCCTCCCATCACGCTCAAATCAAACGGTCGACACGTTCCTCCCCGCCGCGTCCTGCACCTCCCTGCTCACCTGGAACGTCTGGGTGGTGTACCCCGACGACCACGTCGTGTAGGGGTAGTTCGACGACGAGCTCACGCCCGAGCTGGACGTCTGTGTCTCCTGGCCGTACTCGTCGTCCTCCTCCTCCTCCCCGTTGGCGAGCGGCACAGGCCACATGAACACCGGCTTGGACACGGGCACGGAGAGCGGCGGCACGGACCGCGTCTGCAGGTTCTGCAGGATGGCCTGCGCCTTGGGCCGCTGCCGCGGGTTCGGGTGGCTGCACGCGAGGCCGAGCAGCAGCAGCCGCTCGGCCTCCTCGGCGTCGTACTCGCCGGCCAGGCGCGGGTCGACGGCCTCGAGCACGCGTCCGGCGCCGTGGAGCTTCCACACCCACTCAAGCAGCTGGCTGCACCCGGCCGGGTTGCTGCAGGAGATGCGGCGGCCGCAGACGACCTCGAGGACGACGGCGCCGAGGCCGAAGACGTCGGACTCGCGCGTGGCGCGGTTCGTGTGGAAGCACTCGGGCGCGATGTAGCCCAGCGTGCCCGGCAAGCCCACCTTGTCCGTGTACGAGGTCTTGTCCGACTCGAGCGCGCGCGCCAGGCCGAAGTCGCCCAGCCGCGCCTGGAACGACGAGTCCAGCATGATGTTGGACGGCTTGATGTCGCGGTGGATCACCGTCTGCTCGAACTCGTGGTGCAGGTAGTTCAGCGCCGACGCCACGCCGGCCACCACGTTGTACCGCTGCTTCCAGTCTAGCAGCGTCGCCGCCTCCTTGCCGCCGAACAGGTGCCTGTCCAGGCTGCCCTGTGGCATGTAGTCGTACACCAGCAGCAGCACGCCGTCCTGATGGCACCAGCCTGCAAATTAAACGCGTGGCATTCGAATTTCAGATTACTTTGTTGGCTGGGTTTCAGAAGCTTTTGTTTTGCACATGAGGATGGAAATGAACTGAAACGTTTTTTTTTTCCACCTCCGCGATTGAGCTTGATTGCTTGTTAAGCAATCATCCCAGGTCGCTAAAGTCGGAGATGAGTGTTTGCCTCGCATATTGTTCACATCGTTCAACGACTAGTACCAAATATTTTTCCTCCAAGACAGCAAGGGGGAAGCAAGCCAGGTCAAAATTTGAGCTGTCAACGGGCAGGGTACCTTGCTCACGATCCAACCGTGATCGCAGATCCCAAACTAAAATAATATAAAGCCAAAACCTTCACCACAAATTAGTCATAGTTTGATTTCTATGATTAGGCGCCAACTGGTCCGTATCCGTACGATTCTAAGCATTCTTATTCTCAACGAGAGCATGTTTCGATTGGCTTGAAAAACCTAGAATAATGAGGGTTGAATAGTCGCTCCCTGAACAGATACGTAGCTATCTCCCCATTGGTGTCCTACGAAAAATCTGTCATTTTACAGGTTGCGTTTGACATATATCTGACAGCCTGGAAACTTTTTTCATTTTCATTCACGCAACCATCCAAGGAAAATAGGAAATGATTGTTGAGCATGTAGGGATAAAGCGCTGCAATTTACGACTAAGCTGCTGTCTCTAATTGTCTATTCCGTGTACAACCTGATCCCCGGGGAGAACCGTTCCCAGCAAGAAACATCGTTCTTGGCAAGAAATGAAAGCGTAGCTGTCTCCGTACCAAGCTCCGTGCTGACATATTCTGATTTGGATTGTCGTTTGCAGTGAAGTCCTTGGTAGAATATTTCAACCGATATTTTGTGAACTGCTATATCAAATCAACCCAACTAATTGTGACATTACTGTCGATAAGAACGGCCACGGCAGACTAGACGATGTTGAGACTAACAATAAAGAAGTTCATAGGCAGTAATAGGATGTAGTACTAATGTAATGAGCAGTGCAGGAGCAGGACAAAGAGTTTCTTACCGACGAGCTTGACGAGATTCCTGTGGCGGAGGCGGTTGATGATGCTGAGCTCGGCGAGGAAGTCCTCCTGCCCCTTGGTGTTGGCCCCGGAGAACTGCTTGACGGCCACCTCCATGCTCTGGCCATGTTCCCCGGGCACGGTGGCGCGGTACACCACGCCGTAGCCGCCCTGCCCCAGCTTCATCTTCTCGTCGAAGCTGTTGGTCCCTTTCGTCAGCTCCTTGTAGTCGAACTCCTTGGGCACGCCCGGGATGCTCCTCAGGTCAATGGGGTTGTGGGCCACCGAGCTCGGGTCGTCCCCGACCTGCTTCTTCTTCCTCTTCCTCCTCAAGTACACGCCCGCGAGCAGCCCGAGCACCAGCGCGGCGGCGCACGGCACGCCGATGGCCACCCCGCGCTTCCAGCCGGACAGCTTCTTCTTGGGTGCGCCTTCGCCGGGGAGCACTTCCACCGTCATGTTCCACATGAGCACGCAGTTGAGCTCGTAGTCGACGCCGGTGGACGCCGAGAAGCCGAAGTAGCCCGTCTTGCCGAGGAGGATCGTGGAGAGGTTCAGCGACGCGTTGAGCACGGCGGCGCCCGGCTTGGTGCCGTTCGGGGAAATGTACACCCGCATCTCCCTCGCCGTGCCGTTGTAGTCGATCCAGACCATGTAGTCGCCGGTGGAGCTGTTGTCACTGGGAGCGAGCTGGATGCCGTAGGGGGCGAGCGGGACGGCGGCGAAGGAGCGGACGCCGTTGATGTCGAGCCCGACGTGGTTGTCGTCGGGGTCGTAGGGCTGCTTCACCGTGTCCAGCTCCACGGCCACGAACCCGTTGGTGGCGTCGCCGTCGGTGGACGCGTTGGTGAGGCCGAGGTACCCGCCGTAGCTGCCGGGGCGCGGGTCGGCGTTGCCGGACGCGACGACGAACGCCAGCCCTTCGCCCTTGGTGGACTTGTTCTGGCGGTAGAGGTTGGCCTTGAACACCGTGGAGAAGGACGCGACGCGCCGGCCGTCGTCGGCGCCGGCGGTGGTGGAGTTGGTCGACGCGTTGGCGTTGGCGGCGGCGGCCCAGAGCACGAACGGCGTGGCGTAGAAGACGTTGCCGGCCTGGTTGACCAGGAAGCTCGTGGCGCTGTTGCCCGTGTCCGGGGTCACCTGCAGCGCGTTCTGGCTGACGGTGGCGTTGCTCGAGAGCTTCAGGTCGGCGGTGGAGTTCCTGTCGAACCCGGCGAAGGAGAAGGTGGTGAAGTCCCTGCCGGCGACGGTGCTGGTGGAGACCGTGGCCTGCGCGAGCACGCCCGGGATGGAGCAGACGGCGACGCACGCGAGCAGCAGGAGGAGGAGGGCGAGGCTGATCGTGGCGCGGCCGCCGCCACGGCGCCAAGGCACCGTCGTCATGTGCTGGCCCGCAGGAGGAGGAGAAGAGTTGCAGGCGGAGGAACGAAGATGGGGGATGCGCCGGGGAGAAAGGGGCAGTTTGGACTCCACGTTATAAATGGACACTCCTTCCTCCGTTTTTAACTGTATTTTTTTCGTCATCTTAGTATATTCAGCTATTCCCCACATCAGGTTCTCTGTTCCAGAAACTCTATGACCTTCCTAGTGATGCACCTAACCTGTGACCTGCGTTCACTGGTGCGAACTCTTCTACATCTTGCCTGGTCACAAACATAACAGCATCCCTGCCGTCCCATGATACCGTTGTGGACTATTTCACCTCTTATTACAGCGCGTCCGTACCCAGAAACAGTATAAACCCACGAGATAGTATCACATGACTACGTCGGAGCCAAAATTAGCAGGCCGGTTTGTCGCTTCGCCTGTCACCAGTTACTACAAATGCGAAATCGAATTTGTGAATAAATGGAAGGGACTAGAAAAGGTATCGTTGGAGCTGAAAAGTTCAGCTGATTTTGGCTAAAACTAGTTTGTTGTGAAAGTAAATACTATTCTAGAACTGAAAAATAAGCGCGGTTTAGCTGAAGCAAACAGATTTCCATAGGATTATTTCAGAGTTCGGTGCTGCATAGTAAAGCGCACATGGAACAGATCACAGAAGCTTTGCTTGAGATAAAAGCGAGCAGCGGAACGGTCTCATTTGTTCTTTTCACATAAAAAACTCCATAGGCCGGGCGATGCAGGTGTGCTTCAGCCTTCAGCCTCCAGCGATGTTTTGTTCCCATGCGGAACAGATGGCCAGGCCAGATCCTACTTTATTTCTAATCCCACGTTGGGCGGTGGCCCAGTCAAATGTTTGAATTCTCATTGCTCCATGCCATGCTATGCCTTGCGCTGCGCCTTCTCCCCGCCGTCGGTCAACTCAAACCCTCTCCATTCGTCTTCCAGGAACCTCAACTCCAATCGCCAAAGCAGCGTTTTGCAGCAGGAGCAAGCAGCGTGGGATTTGAGATGTGTGTTGGAGTGAAAACTGTACTAGTACTAGGCTAGAACTAACCCACTTACCAGTTGGGCATCAAATTTTTTTATTTATTTCCCCTGTATGTATCCAGTTGGAAATCTCCGGCGTAGATGCTTCTACAACAGGAAATGCACTGCTGGTGATGTACATGATGCATGATCCAATCACGGGCTCACGGACGAGAATGACGAGAATATGAGATGCTAGAAGACTTGACCAGGAGTACAGCACAGTAAATCGTGAGGTTTGATGTGACCGGTTACCTCAAAAGTTTTCTGCGAAGGGGAATTCCTAGCAAGGGCGCTTCTGCGAAGCCTGCAGCGCCAGCATTTTCCTGTGAGGTCGCTCTCTCCGGACGGGGCCGAAGCACCCAGGTTCCTTTCATGGGACCGGCCGGCAAGGCGCGTCAGCAGACCTGCATAAAAAGTTGTAAATCTGACGTAGCTTACCAACGATGCTTGCTTATCCAGGTTCCTAAGCTTCCATTACCATTTCTTTATTAGGCATGTCGATGCCAGTAACCAGAGTACCAGTATAGTAAGCATTGCCAGAGTACCAGTATATAAGTATGTTTAACTGAGCTTACCCATTTTCCTGTTACTTTTTCCCCTGGAACATCCATTAACTCTTTATTAGTAGTTAACAAATTTTACAGCACAGCTACAGCCTACAGGTCCGGCATGTTACTTCATATTGGGATAGAGCGGATCAATCATCAATATATAAAAGGGTATTTTTGCTGAGCACAACAATTTGACCGTATGGATTTAGCACTGATCTTTGAAAAACTACTCTTTCAATCCGTAGGCTGTTCTGAAAGTAAGGTTGTTCTTAGGGGTAAAACATACCGTGGGACGCATATTGGTTGATTAATTAGGTTAGGTATAAGCAAATACACCTGTGAAATTATCATAAGATAATCCATTGCTCATCAAAAGCATCAGCCCGAGTTTCACGATGCTTCTTGTTCTCTTTAACTCTCTGAAATTATTTCGGTTCTTCTGCGTGACAGTGACAGCGAAAGAACAATTTAAAGTATATATCAACTGTATAGTAATAAGAATTCAGTGCCTGTCTAAGACTTGCGTAGGTTGCTTTAAATTAGTCTACTCAAGCAAACTTCAAATAGGAGTGCGTACTAACAAGCAATCCCCTTAAATCAGGAAGATTGATTACATCAAGAAGGACTGGTCACTCTTCTAGTCATGTTTACCAGGCAAACACTGTATGATTATGGGACACAATTCAAGCATCAGGAAATGACTACACGGTTTCCAGAATAAGCATTAATGGTATTCTTTCTTGAAGCTCTTGGACATCAGATTTTGGCAACACATTACTGGATGATTTACCATTCAACGCAGCCGTTCACATTGTGTTCTAGAACACGTGGGAAATCTGTAGTGTATCTTTCCATAAAAACACTCAAAGATAATTGTCCAGATGTACAACAGCGATAATACACGCTTTGCCAGTGGACATTGAACAGCAGCAGTAGCACGTACAGAAGATGCCTCGTTAGTGTGACAGAAGAAAGAAAGCAGCTCTCCATGCAGTGACGGAGGGAGGGGGGGGGGGGGGGGGGGGGGGGGGGGGCACGGGGGGGCCTGGCACCCCCTGACACCGTACAGGGTTTAGGGGTGTACATTTTGAGTATACGTATGCATTATAGGTGTGCAGCCCCTCCCAAATCTCTATTAATTCTAAATATGTTCAAGGCCCAATAAGAAGCAGCCCATGGGCCTATCTAGCTGCTGGTCTGCTGCTGTTCCCTTCGTATCGATAATACCAAGCGTCGCGCCGAGCCGCCGACGGCGCCGTCTTCTCTGTTTCTCGACCAAACTGTTCATCTTCCTATTGGCGATAACTTGATCTGCTTCGCCAATCGCCAGTTCGCCGGACGCCGGACATTGCCGTGGCCGGCCGGCTGGCGGCACCATCGCTGTCCAAATTGACCTCTCGTACGGTGCCCTAGCCCAGCAGGATGCAGCAACAACCAGCAGGTAATCCATAACCATAATCATAATTATCTAGTGATATTTTCTTATCTAATTAACAGTCATCTTCTTGGATTTTTTTTTGCCGCCGCGGCGCCACCGATTCAGCGAGACAGCCACAGCCACCATCCTCTTTGATTTTTTTTACCGCTGATCCGCATCGCACAGGAGTCGGGAGGTATGGACGCATGGTGCTACTCTTAACTCTTGGCTACTCCCTTCTAGCCTTCTCATGCTCATCTTATCTATTCAATAATCCTTATCTAAATTTTCCCTTTTTGATCTATTCAATAATCCATATCAATTAGTACTAATAAAATTATTGAAGCCTATGATCTTGCTATTAGCCGAATTTAAAATGATAGAAATGTAATTTTTTGTTAAAACTTGAGAAACATGATACTATTATATATGCGAAAACCATATAGTATAGCTACAAGTTCTACTTTGCTTTGTTCATTGCCCCCCTATCCTCAAATCCTGGCTCCGCCCCTGTCTCCATGTGAACACAGCACTAATCTCTTGGCGTGAGAAGTCATATTTAGATCATTGCTAATTAATCAATTAGCTACCATTGTAGTATGTTTTAAGTCATTTGGATTTGGAATAATCAGCCAGTATAAACCTTTTGTTCCCCAAAGTGGGACCTGAACTTAACAACAGATACCAGCTTGCAGGTCAATTTACCTTACTAGAAGGATCTTTCCTTTTGTCTTGTGTTCAATAACATAAACCAGCATTTTTAGGCTAATAGTATAGTAACATTCTATATATTCAGATTCAGCTGATCTCGCCCAATGCAAGATAAGATATTAAGATCGATTGATCAAAAGCTTCCACCATAAGTCCAACTTAAGTTTCTAGGGAATCATGAAGTTAGTAAGTAGGAGAACCACTAGAATAAGTAGAGCATATTTGATTAAGCAGTACATATTTGTGCGGACCCAAATGGGGACTTGGTCCGGATTGTGATGAGTGATTGTCAATGGAGTTCACTTGGCATGTTGATCGGTTTGTGATGTGTAGGTGTTGGGTTCGGAGGCAGTGGCGGATGGCGGAGTGAAGGTCAAATGATCGGGCCGTGCCGATGGACTAGGAGCGGTGAAGGATCGACGCGGGATTTGGGCCGAGAGACTTGGACGCCGGAGCGTCAGCTGCGGTGGCGGATACTGCGACATCGACAGATGCGATCGAGCATGGTCGAGGGACTCGAGCGGTACGCGGGCCGTCGGATGTTGACGGTGGATATACCCTAAAATTCCACATTCAAACACCGTCAACAGGCCTCAGATTTAAGGGAAGATAAACATATCATGAGCATATTTTATCAATAACTAGTTCCACATGTACTCTTAAACTTGTGATTGCAGGGAACACCAAAACAGTGCAAAAGTGAGCAGCTAGGGACCAACTACATGGTTCGGCCGAACCATGTCATGTTGCCCCAGGCCACCATCTTCCAACACAGTGCATACAACATCAAGTGGAAGATATCAGAGCCAAGGGTGGGCCCACCCATGGGTCGGCCGAACTACCCATGGGGCCCACCTAGCTCTGGTAACGTGGCAGGATCCGTGTGACACTCCAACCAAGTCATTTCATCCATCGGATCAACTTGTGCTTTCATTTAACGGTGGAGATCAAAGGCACACGGATTGAGGCATGAAACGAAACAATCAAGACAGAACCAACACATAGGAAGAGTCTATGACAGATGGGGACCACGGTGGTGGGACCTACCCACTAGGGGTGGGTCGGCCGAACCACCAAAAAGGGAACCAAGTCACCTACACACTCAGTGACAAGTGGGGACTCCTTCTAGAAGACCCTGGCTGGGCCTACCAGTCATAGGGGGGTCGACCGAACCCCCTTGGTGCCCAGCCAGGTCGGTTGGCCTCCACCGACTCTAAGCATGTTTCCCATGTGCTCAAATCACCAAAGCCGTCCATCTTGAGGTGGTTACAAGGCGGTGGATCCAAGGGTGGAGAGGCAAGGAGCACGCGGATCGCTGAAGTGGCACCCCCTCATCCTCCACTATAAATAGAGGCTGCCCACTCCTCTTCAAGACACACCGTACAACACTAGAAGCAAGCTAGAGTGAAGTTCTACTCTTTAGTAGTAGTAGTATTAGTTTAGTGTGGGAGTTAGAGTCGAGTCGAGCTACGCTCGGAGTCTCCGGAGTCATCTACTGGAGAGTCTGGTATAGCTCTTATACCTTTCTTTCTGTAAGACTTTATCCTTTTCAATATATATTATCTTTACTTTAGTTCACTAAGTTCTCACTTAGTCTTTACTATTCTTTATAGTATTGTTGTGTCTTGTCTTATTCTATAGTTGTTTTATACTTGATAGTGATCTTGTCCCAACTCAATGTGTGTTAGTTCATCGTCTGTCATAGGGTGTTCTAGTTGTTGGTACGCAGCTAGAATAGTGAGACTTAGTGTAAGCGTGGTGCTTATACTAGATCTTGCCTTTGATTACCGCTTATCGCACGGATTGTTTGTGGGTGCTAGCAGGTGGTGACAGCCCTGTCTAGTCTTAGTATCCCTCCACGTGTTTTAGGCAAGTTCTTAAAAGGTAGGCTCCCATAAGAGTGTAGGCGCTTCGGGTAGAGGTTTTGTCCTCTATTGTCTCGCACTACCTCCTGCACACCGGTAGTAAGGTACTATTTTAGTATAAGTCATCTATTTGATATGGTAAGTCACAAGAGTAAAGTAAGTGTCACAGGAGTCTTATACTCACTCGTTGTCCTCCCAACTAGATATACTCTACCAATTATCTTTTAGTTATCTTAATACTTGTTGTGTGTTGGTGTCATTACCTTTTCCTCTACCTATCGATTTACCCCCCTACCACTAGCTGGTACTAAGTTGGTATAGACTTAAGGATCTCTCTTTCTTTTTATTAATTATTCCTAGCAACCACTTTCCCTTGGGATAAAAATAAATAACGATACCTTGGAATACTCCCGGGTGAAGTGCTACAGCGGTATATTCTGTGCGCTTGCGGAATTATCCAATAGATATAAGAAATACCCCTCAGGCACTTCTGGCGCCGTTATCAGAGATAGCCTAACACCCTGTCTCTGGTGGTTGCGCTAAGAAGTGTCAACCGCGGGACGCGGCCCAGGACAATTTTCGGGTTTGAGCCTCAAAACCCGGGCGGAGCTATTTCCGGCGGGAAGCGGGGTGACACGTGGCGGAATCTTCGAGGTTGTGTCGAGACGACGGCAACTCAGAGCAGGAAGCGGGGTCGTCCGATCTTATCATCAGAGACAGGCTGTTCCAGAATGTCTTAGGGGTAGCTGGCTCGCCTGAGTAGCTATAGTTAGTGGTTATGGGGTTTTTCGCAAAATGTAATAAGGCGACAAGAAGGGGTATGGCAGCCATCCCCTCCCTATCTATCTCACTCATTTCATTTCTCAACCCCTCCACTTAGGGTTAGGCTTAGTGTTTAGGGAGAGATCCTCTACTTGTTATGGTGGTGTAAAAACTCGCGTTTGAGCTGGGAAATCGAGGCCCTAATTTTGTGTCGTCTCCGGGGTTTGGAGTAAGTTGTTGTGTTCTTGTGGTGTCCTTCGCGTCACCTTGTTGTGTGCTTCGATTCGCGCTCTCTTATCCGTTTCGATTCGTTCTTCTTGTGTGTGCTTGTTGTCTACCATGTGAAGAACCTTTCTACTGAAGGAAATCGATTGATTCTAGCTATACATATAGATCGGGCGTGTTCTTCACCATGGGCGATTTCAAGAACATATTTGGGGACGTTTTGATTTGTCGGTGATTTACTTAGAATTGGCTCGTGATCTTTTAGGGGATGATTCTCGACTACCTTGTGACCCTATGGCCAAAAAATTGTGGTAGTTCATCTCCGTTTGATCGAGATCTCTTCGATTCTTGGTTCGGGTGATTTTGAATCGCGTCTGTCTGTCCAGGGGCGGACAGTCCGGACCTGGGAGGTCGGACAGTCCGCGGGTCGGGGCCGAGTATAGAGGGCCGCAACGACCTGCTCGGTGTACAGGCGCGGACAATCCGCGACCTCCACCCGACAGCAGCAGTTTTATTTTGAGCTCTCGGGATTTTAAGGACATAACGGCGGACAGTCCGAGATACCATTGTGGACAGTCCGACGTTGAGTTACAGACAGTGTCCAGCAAGGATTTCTTTCAGTCGAGTTTTGGACTTTTGGCCGGCGGACAGTCCGACTCTTGCTGCGGACAGTCCGACAGTACACAGTAGCTGTGCAGTGCACTGTTGTCTATCAACTTGTGCCACCGGACAGTTCGGGGGTTGGGTCCGGACAGTCCGGGTCTGTGCAGTGTTTTCGTGTGTGTTTTGCTTCTACGTCTTCTCCGGTGTTTCCGAGTATCCCGCCGTACTTCTCCTGCACCAAACCTCTCGTAGGTTCGTGGATATCTCGTGAGGGTTTCTTGTTTCTTGGGGATCGTGTTTAGGACAGTGGTCTTACGCATATTTCGGAAGAAATTTTTGAGGCTCCTATTCAACCCCCCCTCTAGTCGGCTTGCTCGGTCCTTCAATTTGATTAAGCAGTAGGAGAACCAGTAGAAGCCCAATTGTAGTCTTTTTTTTTTTCCATTTTGGTTTCTTAGTTCTTTGTGGTAAAACTTCCCTTTTAATAAAGCAGTAGAGTTTCACCTGATTCCTAAAAAAAGTAGAATATTTAGAAGTACTCTGGACTACTGAAATGCTTAAATGACAATCTGCGCATTAAACTGCTGTAGACCAAGTGCTTCAGTCATATAGTATTTTTGGCGTTAACAGTAAAAGTACAAACCTAAGCAATTCTGTTAAGTGTAACCATCCTGTCATTTTGTTTGAAGGATATTTTTGATAGTGCCCCTGCTTTTGAAGGTCAATTGTGATTTTGCCCTTACATTTTCAAACCCAAATCATGGTTTCTTAGTTGGAAAAATGAGGGGAAAATCACCATTGTATCAACAAATAAAGTTACTTAACGACATATAGGTTGTAGATTGTCATTTTTTTTTATAAAAAGTAAATGAATACAGGAGCAAGCATGTGCATTCAACATTCAAAGAACCAACGTTGACTAGGAAAAAAAAAACATTGACGGTACATTGATGTAAGAGCTGCCAGCGTAAGCGACTTGTGTCAGTATCACGATTCCAGCACAAAAAAGACTGCATTCACACTTTGCATGGCCCAGCAGCATTTTCGAGGGTGCGTAACCTAATGTCTCAGTTAATGGGAAAGTAGTGATCAACTTATCATCAAATCATATTGTGTAACAGCAAGTAGCCAATTTGCGCTGTACGCCACCAAACGTCGCAGAAGGAGACAATGAGTGTAGTCAGTAACGACAGAGCAGTTGGGTTTGGGTCCAGTGGCCAATAGAAGGGCTATTCTGGTTGTTGTAAAAGTTTGCAAATCCTGATTATATAAAAATTGATGTCAATTTCTAGTTAAACGAGTACAAGAACAGGTGAAGGAATCAAAGTCGCGAAGACTTCGTTAGTCAAATGCTGAATGTGCGCGCGACCAACCTCAACAGACAACAGGTAGAGATAAGATAAACATGCACTGGCAGTGGCAATAAGCACTGA
Organism: Eremochloa ophiuroides; assembly: GCA_038502445.1. Classification (NCBI taxonomy): domain Eukaryota; kingdom Viridiplantae; phylum Streptophyta; class Magnoliopsida; order Poales; family Poaceae; genus Eremochloa; species Eremochloa ophiuroides. Next base: position 70,747,136 of record JAHLJS010000005.1, read on the forward strand.
ATTAAAACTGAATTCATTTGGTTATGCGAGAGAATGATGTTTGATAGCCCCGCGTCAGAGTATATACAGTTCGGTAGATACGGATAAGCTTGCATTACGCCGTTGTGTGCTGGCCGAACAAGGCGTAGCTGGACAGTACACATAAACAATGATTATTTTCGAAAGGAGACAGATAAACAAATGATCGATCAAAGAGGTGGAGAGGATAGTAGAGGACACAGATAAACAGTTCAGCGAGAAGTCGAGAGCACCCAAGCGGCATGACACCAAGCGGGCCCTTTGTGCACGTCGTGCTTCCGAGTTCCGTGAACTTAACAAAGCACGGTAGGGTCTGGTTAACCATGTAGTTCATCCATAAAAAATTATAAATTATTTCAAGAATTCTAAATAGTTAAAGTTTTTAAAGTTTATTCAAATTTATATAATAAGACGAATAACATTTACGACACCTTCGGACTTCAGCAACGTGTAAAGTTCCATCCATGTCATCAAGCTATCACTTCAATAGTTGATTAATGTCACTACTTAGGTTGCACATCACCAAAGACCAAAAAAAAAATTGCTGCTGCTGATGATATCGTCCTTTATGTGCAACGCCCGTTTAGCTGCTAAAAGCAAGTTCAGTGCATCGAATTTGGTCGCCTAGATAAGAAAGGTGCTCAAGAAAAAGCCACAACAAACCCTGATGAGGCAACATTTCAAGAGTTTTAACAGACTGACACCACAACGCTGCCCCTTGAAAGACGGGAAGCCATGAAGGTCCTCTTTTCAGGGAGAGGCCGGTGCAGTGATCCGATGATGGACGTCGAGTAAGCTAAACGGTCCCAATGCTCTTACCTGGTTATATACACATGTAGCTGCTAGGCTATTACTGTAGCTGATCGATAATCGTGACTGACAGTGCTAGTGGTCCCTAGCGTCTTGCTATTGGGCATAGAACCGCTGGAATTCATTGATGTTGTAAAATAAACCTAAATGCTACTTGATGAGCGCGCAGGCGGGCGCGACTCCGCCCGCACGCCTCCGTCCCCACGCGCGCAGGCGCTTCGCCCTCTCACCCGCGGCCCGCGCTCTCTCATCGCCCGCGTGCTCTCTCGCCGTGCCGCCTCTCTCCCTCCCTCTACGGTGGCCTCCTCGCCGCACAGATCCGGTGGCCTCCTCCCCGCGCTGCCTCTGTCCCTCTCTCTCCGGTGGCCATGGCAGATCCGGTGGCGGCAGCGGCGGCGGTGCCGCGGCAGCGCAGGTAGGCCTCATCCTCTCTCTCTGTCTCTCTCCTCTCCTCCTCCAACTCTGGTGAGCTAGGGTTTCGGCGAGCCTCGCCGGCCTTCTTCCCCAACTTCGGCGGGGTCTAGAAGGGCCGGCCGGGGGGAGGAAGGCCGGCCAGGCGGTGGGGAGGAGGGCGGGCGGGTCCTTAGGGTACTGGCGGCGGGGGAGGCGGCCGGGAAGGGTAGGGCGGGGGCGAGCTCGCCGGAGTTGGTGAAGACGGCGGCGACGGCGAGCTAGGTTGCCGGCGGTAGGGAAGAAAGCGGCGCGGGAGGGGGGAAAAGGGGGGCCGCCGCGGTCGCTAGGGATTGCCGGAGCTCCGACGAGCCCTAGCGGCCGCGGCGGGGCGGTGGACGGTTGGCGGGGGCGAAGCATAGGGTGTGACGAGGGCGTGCGCGTGCGGGTGGACGGCAGGCGAACGACGAGGCGGAGGCGGCACAGAGCGTGCAGGCGGAACGTCTAACGCGTGCGCGCGCGTGCGTTAGCAACGTCCATGTTATTATGGTAAAATGAATTTATTTTAGGACGTTGCTAACGCGCGCGCGCGCGGGGTATTCCGCCTGCATGCTCTCCCGCTGAAAGGTCCTAATATGGCTAGAGGGGGGATGAATAATCTAATAAAATTTCTACAAAGTACTTAGGTCAAGAGGTTAGTAACAAAAATGGTGAAATATGCAATGCTAGAGCAACTACTAACCTAGGCAAGTCACCTACACAATTCTAGTTAAACTTTAGTTCTAAGTCACACAAGCAAGCTAGCAAAAGCTAAACGACTACACAACTACTCACGACAAGAGAATCAGCTACTTTGCACAAGAATAGGAAAGTGGATGATTGTTGATTATACCGTTGCCTTGAGATGAAGCCAATCACCGGGATAAACAGTAAGTCACTCACTCGAAGGTGAGGAAAGCAATATGAACACAAAGATTTATCCCCGAGATTCACGTGTTTGTCGGCACGCTACGTCCTCGTTGTGTCGACTTCAACCGGTGGTTCGGTGGCTAATCGGTATCACACACCGAGCCTACACTAGGCGCCACAAGAACCTACCACGGAGGAAGTAACTCAATGACACAAGCAATTCAGTAGAGTTACCTTTGAGCTCTTCGCTCGGGGTAGGCACAAGACCCCTCACAATCACCGGTGTGAGCAAGCACAATCACCAAGCTTCTCCACACCTTCTTCTCCTCTAAGCCGTCTAGGGACACGGCAATATCCCAAGAGAATAAGAACTGAACCAAGACTTGCTCTCAAGTGCTCTAGAATGCAAATCACAAGCAAAGATGCACTTGAGGTTCACTCAATCTCACTAAGGACGATCAAGATGATGAACTAGTGAGAGAGTGAGAGGCTAGAATGCAACAATGTGTATGATAATGATCCAAGTGTTCAAGGGTGTCACCAAGTGACCAGAGAGGGAGTATAAATACCCCCAAGTGCAAATCTAACCGTTACCCCACTCAAAACAGCCGTTAAACACGATTTTATACCATCGGACGCTACCGTCGGACTAACCAACTGCGTCCGACGCTCACGATGAAGTCACGTGTCAGCTGGATTCAACGACGTTCGTCCGATCTCAGCGGTCGACTTCGCGCCAGTTTTTAAACCGTCAGACTGGGGGCGTCGGACTAAACAGCAGAGTCCGACGCCCTCTCTCAGTTCACTGTGCGCGTACCATCAGACGTCCGCGTGAGTCAGTGCGTCGGACTAAAGATTCTCAGCGTCCGACGCTTCCAGAGAGGTTCAGAATCGCTAAAACACCGTCGGACTTAGTCCGACACTCGCCGTCGGACGATTCACCAACGTCCGACGCTCTCAGAAAGTGCCACGCGTCACGCCTCGCTGCTCTCCACCGTCGGACTGAAGAAGGTAATGGTCCAACGCTCGGAAACCGAGCGTCCGACGCTTCCAGACAGCACAGTTCAAAGTGTAGGCGTCGGACATGAACAAATGGTCCGATGCTTCGCCTCTGCACGGTCCGACGCTCCTTTTCAGCTATTTTCTAGTCTATTTCTCACCCCTTACTTCTATGTGCTAACACTTAAGGTCTCCAACACTTGTGCACAGTGTGTTAGCATTTTGCAAATATTTTTCAAGGGTTTTCAAAGAAGTTCTCTAGGTTGGTTAGATCAGTGCACATGAGACACAACTTAGAGCACTTGAAAGTAATCCAATAGCTTAGTTTTCCCCTTGATAGTCGGCTATCTATCCTAAATATGATCACTCCCACTTGGAGTCTTGATCACTAAAATAAAATCCCTATTTGGATATACCTTAGCCTCTAGCTTTCCTTCTTTAAGTTCTTTTCTTTCTCCTTGATCATTCCATCTTGATCTTTACTTGAGCTCATGTCATCTTCCTCCTTATCACTAATCTTCTCTTGGCTACATATACTTAGCACTTAAATTAGTAATTAGGTTTCATCAATTACCAAAGCCAAACTAGGGTCTTTCACCCGCACGCCCTCTGCCGCCTCTGCCTTGTCGTCTGCCTGCCGTCCGCCCGCACGTGCACGCCGCCGTCACACCCTATGCTTCACCCCCGCCACCGGCCACCGCCCCGCCGCGGCCGCTAGGGCTCGCCGGAGCTCCGACGAGCCCTAGTGGCCGCGGCGTGAAACACCTTAGGTGTTAATCACCTATTTGCATTTGCATAAGCACTCATCATCATCACATTATAGTTTTTACTATTCATTATAATTATGTGATGAACATTAGGGTTTATTTATTTAAGTGGCTTTGATCAACCTAAATTCATCATTGAAGAAAGTTAATATTATTGCTTGAACAAATAATGCTAAAACTTACTTTGGTTGGAATAAAAATGCATTTGGATTAATAAAGCCTAAAGTTGATTTAAAATAGGATTTTATTTTCCAAGCAATATATGAGGTTGGACCTTAAATAAAAATGATAGAGAAAAATATTTGCTATAACTTTGATTTTACAACCTAGACCTAAATCCAATCCTAAATTGGTGATTTTGAAACCCCAAGTTTGATTTATTTTAAATTAAAAGAAAAATCAAATTAATACCTATTCAAAGGGTTAAACCATAGTTTCAAAAATATTGAAAATATGACTTTGGTGTGGAATGAAAAGTTGTAAAGCTTATTATTTGGAACAACTTTCATATAGGAAATTTTTGAAGTTGTTAAGCAAAATTTTGAATTTCAAATCAAATTGCAAATGAATTCTATTAGGGCAAATCTGTATTTCAAAATCCAGAAAGAATTTGGGTATGGTTCAAAAAGAAAAGTTGTAGTATTTGAAATTTTGAACAACTTTTATTTTTGAAATTTTTGAAGTTTGTATGTAATTTTTGGAGTAATTGAAAAGGGGAAAATTAACCTAGTTGCTAGAGTAATGTCACTCCTCTGCCTATCCCTCTCTGTGCTCGTCGTTGCCGTGGCGCCGGCGAGCCCAACCACGGCTTCGGCCATCCAACCACGACTCTAGGCACATTGAAGACCTTGCCCTCGCTGGCAGGAGAGGAGAAGAACCTTTACCTCTCCTCCAACGCGGTGGCGACTCCCCATTGTTGCCCCCTCTCTGTTCATGGCGAGCAGGCGGCGCCGTCGGTGATCTTCTCGTCGTCTCGGCCACCTTTCCACCTCCCTGGACGTGTAGCCAAGCTCGAGAACTCGCTGGCCACCTCACTACCCGAGCCCGTGCCTATAAAAGCCGCCGGAGGCCACTGCTTTTGCTCACACCATCCTCCTCGGCCATCACCGGCAGACTCGGGTCGCCGGAGAAATTGACCACCCACATTCCACCATTTCCAAATTAACTTCACAGCTAGTCTAACCACTCCCTTGCGCACTGTTTGCACCACTCGTGCAAGCTCTAGTGGTCCGAATCGCCCGGAACGCCGTTGTCTTCCTCGCAGCCGTTCGCCGGAGCCGCTGCGAGCATTGGGTCGTCCTGAGCTTCGGCAAGAGCCGTTCTTGCTCTCTTGTTTTTCGTTTGAGCTTAGTTACCTTGCTGTGATGCTTATCGGCCCGTTTCTGTAAACGTTACCGCGTAGGAGCCACCGGAACACTGTCGTCACCGTCGGTGCATGCCGCCGCCGCTCTGTCACCGTCCAGCTACCATCTCCGAGCCATTTCCATCCAAACCAGCTACACAGACGCACTCGGGGTGAGCTCCTGTTGCTTGTAGATGGTTTATTTTGAACCCTACCGCTGCAGTCTTGTCGGAACGGCGTCGCGCCGCCGTGTGCAGCATGGCCGTGCCGCTGCGGTCGACGTCGAGTCGTCTCTGGTACACTAGGAGCCATGTTAGCTAGCTCATTCAATGCGGCTTGTTGTCCCGAGCACGTAGGTGGTGATCTCGTCGCCGGCGAGCTTGTTTTCCGGCGAGCAGAGGCCGGTCAACTGCCGTCGAAGTTCGGGTCAACACGGGGGAGAGGGAAGGACTTCAACTTTAGAATTCGAATAATATCAGGGGTTTATCTGCGAATCTTATGACTCATGTGAATAGTATTATAATGGACTACGGGTTATTTCTTCAAAAACCGAAGGGCTCTTTTGCAAAGTAGCCATCGCGCGCGGGAGGCCGACTTGGGCCGGTGACTGTGCTCACTGGGCCGAGCCGAGTCGGTTTGAGCCCGCGAGCTCTTTTCTTTTTATTTTCGTTTTATCCAATTCCCATTAAATGAATAGTACATATTTTTGTTATTTTTATAGCTATTTATTTACTAGTGATGAAATCATAAAAAATTATATGTATGCTCTGTATAACATGAACTTTCATAGAAAAATATTAGTTAGGCATTTTATGTACTTTTAACATAAACTAGAAATCATCCTTTTAATTAGTAAATGGGATACTTAGTGATATTTATAGCTTAAAATAGTATTCCAAAAATTTTGAAAATTTGTGTGAGTGCTATTAGTGCTACTGTTTATCTTCACCAAAAGTTTGGTACTATTTTAAACACTTTCACTGTTATAACTATTTTAAACCTAGTTTAAATAGTGTTTTTCTTTAATAAATAAAGCACTTAGTACATGAGATTGATGTATAATTAAATTAAAGTGATTTTTGCATATTGTTTGAAGACCACGGGACACTCACTCTGCTGTTCCATGGCAATAATAATGGTTTGCTAAGTTTAACCTTGCTTTATAAATTAAAATCAACATTTTATGCTTTATTAAGAAAATAGAGTTAGGTTTTGTTGGCTTGCAACATTATCGTGAATATCATGTCATGCCTGTTTAAGTAATGATCTGTAGGAGTACAAACTTCTCCACCAGCGAAGAAATATGCACGTACTCAGTAAAATAAATAAAAACAAGACTATCATTTCATGTAACCACACCAACTTAAACTTGTCATTTAACTAGGGTTACATGGGTGCATCTTTCCACACTTCATGTCATCGTATCATATTCGTTCAACATATCGCAGTGCATTATTTTTATGTATACATTCTATTCATACATATAGGATCGAAAGAGGAAAATCTCGTCGAATACGAGATAGTCGAGGAGAATCCACAGGAGTTGTCGCCTGACGGCGAAGAACTGAATACTGACTTACTTCCGGAGTGTCCTAATCACGGACCCGCTACCTTTCGCCGAGGCAAGCCCCGGACATCTTATTACCCCTCTATTTCTGTTTTAAAATTCCACCTGAGTATTATTAAATTACAGTTTATGCATTAAATTGATGAGTTATAGTCAGACCGTTGATGCATTACCTACCTTGTTTAGAAATGAGAGTTTTGTTGATAATACTAGTATTGGTTAGTCTTATGCTTAGCCATGCTTAGTAAATTAGGTGAATAGATATTGAGAAAGAATTATGAGATATGAATTTCAGACGGGATATGGTGTGCCATGATGGTCATTGATGTCGATTAGACATGCACCTTTGGATCCTGCCTGTGAAACTTGACTAGGAACTAAATCCGTATTTTGGTCAATGGTTAAGATTGAACGTACCTTCACATAACGGCCAAATAAGTCGTTTTGACCGTGAAGCTATAGCATTTCTAGTCGGGCTGGGATTTGAACTGCAGTGCATCGCTGGCGGAGAGAAAGGATGTGCGGTGGGACAGGGTTTGACCAAGGGCAGGCACTGCCTGAGCGTCCTGGCACCGGCTGCCCCCTGAACCTTGCACTATGGATCAAGCCCACAGTATCCCGAATAGAGTGAAAAGCTACTCAACACAATACGAACTTTAAATGGGTTCGTAAGGGTGTGTGATACGGGCTTACCCAGTTGGTGTAAATCGATTCGAATCACCGTCTCTCCCGGATATGAGAAACTTATCCATGTGCCAGAAACGTAGCAACAACTCATTATAAAATGTTGATGAGAGAATGAGATTCTTTTCCTATCAACTGTTAAGTGATTCGCTTTATAAAAGCTTGCTAATGTAGTTCTACTTAGCTCCCTGATAAGTTGGTAATTAAAACTTTGAACAAAGGATATATGATAGTATGCTTTTCCGCAAAATATGCTACCCCATGAACCCCACCAAATAAAGCCTTGCATATCCTTGAGAGTCTTTTTATTTACTCTCTGACAGGTAAGTCTTGCTGAGTACAATTGAGTACTTAGGGTTTTATTCCCAACGTTGCAGGTGATGTGCTGTATGAAGGCTATTGCCTTACCTGTAAAAACCCTGCCATGGATGCAGAGGAGTAAAGACCACAGGGCATGGTCATGTATCTTATACTCTCCTTTGCTGTGTATGGATATATACGTGAGTATGGCAGTGTTTTATAGATTTGAATAAATGGTTTTCAAAACCAAATACTTTATGTATATTATTTGAACTTGGTATTGTAATAACTATATTACTCTGTTTGTAATAAATTTTCGCTGTGAACTCTATGCTTGTATGATGATGTTTCCTTAATCAGTACGATCCTGTTGTAAGTTGATTTACCGAGGTCCTTCGTGACACTCGGCGGACTACCGGGTTTATATGAGAGAGAGCATGTGTATACCAACGTGTTAAACGGGGTAATCATGCTTAATCTCGTATAAATTGGTCGGTTCTGTCACAGCTGGCATCGGAGCATGATTAAAGGTAATATCATTACAAGTGTATTCAAAATAAAAAATTTTGGTTTTACAAAACCTATTTTGCTAAAAAATTCAAAACTCTGCCAGTCACTATGTCCAGTTAAGCCCAAGTAATATATATCAGGTGGCTCTAAGTAAAGTAAGACTAACTGGGGTAGGGATTTACTTTCTTGCAATTTTATTTTGTTTTGATCAAATACCTCTACGCTCAGGTAAGCAGGTAAGAACGACCATGTTACTACCCTATGGTCAAATGGTAGAGGTAGCCGACCATCTTGCTGCCCGATGGTCAGTTGGTAGTGGCGGCCTCCATATAGCAATATATGGAGTATAAACTGTGCTGTATTACATTTGATATATTTATGTTGGGGTTGGGCTGCAATGAAATTTTCTGCAGGTACGCTAACTACAAATCGTGTAGTATTCATGCAGTTTGCGATTAACTTGAGAACACGCATGAATGCCACCGTCCATACCGATAGTATCTAGGTGTGTGAGGACGAATAAGTCGAGCATGCATCATGTTAATAAAGTTCATTCACTTCATTGCATAAGCTCCTTCCCTTATATATGGCTCAACTATTAAAATTCTGTTTCTCTCTAAATAAATCATTTTAAAAGCCTACCATATTTACAGAAAATGGAACCTGCATCATACACTGAGGAAAGCACTCTGCTAGAACCATTTGGTACTCCTGCATTACTTTGGAGGGTAGTTGAGCTGGCAGAATACACTGATCCACCAATATACCAATGGAAGCAAACCAAGATTTATGGAAACACGGTATGTTCATTGAAGCTTCATGTTCCAGCTCTTAATATTAACCCATCCTGGCAAGCATGGACCATTGAGAAAGATGGTGCCAATGAGTGGGAAGCAGGTTGTCGGTGCTAGTTTTAGCGGGGCTAACACTGGTTAGTAAATATGTGTTTTGCGGTTGAGGCTACGGATGGTGTGCAAGGGGAACACAGGGATTATACTGGTTCAGGCCAAGCAAGCCCTACGTCCAGTGGAGAGGAGAGTCGTGTTGCCTTGCACCGGGGTGCTTGTAGTAGGGGGTTACAAGCTAGGCGAGAGAGGGAAGTGCTCCCAGGTCTCTTGTGAGTGTCTAAGTGTATGCAAGTCATTTTTGCTACTGGTGTGTATGTGTGAGTGAGAACTTAAAACTTCCGGGGCCTGTCTAAAGCTGGCCTCTGCTCTCCCTTTTATAGTCGCAAGAGAGAGGCTAAGGGCAGCGCTTATAATGCTACGTATGCTACAGTGAGAAATTGCTGTTCCTCGTTTGACTATGGTCAGCTACGGTCTTTTCTCCGCATCTCCGCGGTATGGCCGTAATGGTTCGCACGATTTTGGTGAGTTCCGAGGCAGCTACAGTCGTCGAGTTATGGCACGCCGTAGGGTCACAGCTGATGGCTATCCTTCCGCATGATGTGACAAGAGGGCGAGTCGCCTCGGGGCGTTATTTCCCGAGGCTCGGGACTCCTGAAGGCGTGATGGGATGGAGCAGGGTGATATCTCCCCTTGGGCGTATTTCTGGCTTTTGGACAGTACTTCTCGAGGGTTAGGTGGGCCCGGATGGAAGGCGTGCTCGTCCTTTCAAGTGGACAGTGCAGTAGGCGCCTTTCCCGTTCTTGCGTAGCCCGTCGTCAGACGTTCGGACTGTCGCAGTCGGAGTTGATAGACCCCGGCGAAAAATGGGGTGGCACACCGTAGACCATACTGTGGAGAGGACGGCCGTAGTGGGCCTATCAAATCCGCTGCCAGGGAAATCCTGACAGGTGGTATGGCCGTCAGGGGCGTGCGAAGCACAGTCGCGTCGAGAATCTCGCCTGACGGGACAGTGCCTGTAAAGTGGTCAGGGAGGTCTCTTGTGGTCCAAGATTGGTCCGCTGATATCGCCGGTGCCTTGGATGCCATTGTGAGATTGCGCTCGAGGGGGGCGGGGAAGCTCGGACGAATCGGAGATTTGGGCGCCGAGGGTGCCGCTCTCCCGAGCTCTCCTGGGGAGGCTCGAGTGAATCGGAGATTTGGGCGCCGAGGGTGCCGCTCTCCCGAGCTCTCCCGGGGAGGCTCGGGCGAATCGGAGATTTGGGCGCCGAGGGTGCCGCTCTCCCGAGCTCTCCCGGGGAGGCTCGGGCGAATCGGAGAATTTGGCTGTCATTGGTGCAATGACGTCGTGGGCCTCCGTAGACACGACCTTCGTGGGCTTCGGGCGCGGCCTTTGTGGGCTTCCATTGGCCTTACTTGGGCCGGGCCGCGTTGGGAATGATCGTTTTTGCATTGAAGTTGGGTACCCCAAACTTTGGTACCCGACAGTAGCCCCCGAGCCTGTGGCGGAGTGAAGGCACTCCTCCACAGGTTCACACTGGTTCTTCCTGTCAAAAAAGATAAAGTGTGGGTTGTTTTTTCCGGTGGGTGCGCGCGAGCGCACCCGCTGGGTGTAGCCCCCGAGGCTTTGGAGGGATGATATATCCCTTCAAAGGCTTAGAATCGTGTTTGTTAGTCCTCGGGTATTTTTCGATTTATTTAGGAGGGTTGTTTCCTTGGAAGTGGAGCCCCCGAGCCTCCTATCGTGTTGGGAGGTCGTTCGGTGGTCTTTCCAAGGTGCAGGGCAAGTTCCCGAGCCTTCGTTTTCGTATCGGAGATCGGTCGGGTTCTTCCGTGTCTTTTTTTAATTCGACCTTCACGCTCTTTTTTCGGGAAGAGGAAGGTTTGGTCCTGCTCGACTTCCCCGCTGGGGCACGAGTCGGCATTTCCGGCGAGCTACAAACGGGTTGGTCCAAGTGGAGGTCCATGCCCCGTTCGTTAGGGGTCGGCTAGTGGCCTGAGCACACTCGAAATATTTCCCGAGGGTCAGTTAGTGGATGTCGGGTCCCTTCGATGGGTTCGGATGGCCTGATGCCTCCCACGGAGGGAGTCCACGTAACTGACACGCTACTGGGACTTGGACACAGCATGAGATGTCCCTTGTGACGTTTCGGACGTCGGGATACTGGCCGTTTTCGTGACCCATCCACTAGCTGTCCCTAACTCGGTTTCCCTGGGGCGACTGTTCGAGCCACGGAGGGTCAGTCTTCGATCCCCTGGGAACGTAACGGGCGCTCGAGCCCGGGGTTCTTTTGTTGGGAAGGAGAAAATGCAGGCAGAATCGAGGTGCGCAGTTTGTAATGATTCGGCTCACCTTTTGAGGCGCGACGCCTGACGGACGCGACGGTTCAGCTCAGTCGAGGCGGTTTGCGTGCACGGCGATGGCGGTGGCGTGGGGATCGTGGCGGGCCCCACGCAGTTAATGCGGCGGATCCTCCGCATCCACCCACGATCTGCCGGCAGAGTTTATAAGAAAAACTTACGGTTTTTTCTTTCTACCCTAGCCATTCGCTCGCTCGACCGTTCGCTTTCTTACCTTCGTCGCCTGCTCTTTCGCCTTCGTTGCCTGCTTGAGAGAGATTGTTGCCACCGCCGTCGTTCTACCCGCAGCCCTTTCCCCCTTCTCTTGCCATGGATTCCTCCTCCGCCGCCGTCGATGCCGCCGCCGATGTCGCTGCCACCGACGCCGCCGCGACCGACGCCGTCGCCACCGATGCTGCCGTGGCTGCCGCCGGCGTCCTCAGGCTGGAGGCGTGGCCGAGGAGCACCGTGACGGAGGCACAGTTGGAGCGCCTCGTCACTCTTGGGCTGCTGCGTCCTCGTACCGACGCGCAGCACCCAGAGTGGGCCGTGCCGCCGCGCGACCACGAGGAGCCGAACCCCGGCGAGGGGTACGTGGTGAGCTTCGTTGCTTACCACGAGCGTGGACTCGGCTCGCCGCTGAGCCGCTTCTGCCGGGCCATCCTCTTCGAGAACGGGCTGGAGCTCCACAAACTCACCCCGAATTCCATCACGCAGGCGTCGATTTTCGCCGCCCTGTGTGAGGAATACTTCGGGGTGCCCCCGCACTGGAACCTGTGGCGCGCATTTCCCGCGTCGACTGGTACACCAAGTGGGTCGGCGCGAGGAAGCCGCGGGAGATCCAGCGCATGGGGGGATGCGGCCTCGTGATCCGCTTTTCGTCGTACATCCCCTGTAAGGCCCCCTCCTCCAACAAGGGGTGGCACAGCGGCTGGTTCTACCTCCGCAACGACGCGGGTCTCTTCCCCAAGTTCACGGGAAGGGCGCTCATAGCTCCCCTTTCCCAATGGGAGTGGGGGTGCCCGTCGAAGGAGTCAAAGCACCTGGACGTGTACTTCGACGCGTTCAAGGAGTTGAACAGGAGGGGCCTTACAGGGGCCGGCATGGCAGGGAATTTCCACATGCGGACGGTGCTACCTTTGATGGAGCGCCGCCTGGCGCTTCATCAGATGGTGACCGGGTCGCAGCGGGAGGGCACGGCGATGCTGCCCCGTGATCTTGGCGAGGCGGAGGTCATGCGCCGTGTCGGCTACTTGGTGGGGGGCTATCCCACCTGGAAGGAGGTGAACCTGGTGCCTATGCGTCCCTGCGCGGGCTTCCCGGCGTTGGTAAGTGTTGTTCATTCGATTGGGCCGCTGGTTTCCTCATCTTCCTCCTGACCTTTCTTCGTTCTTCGTAGGGCCTCTTGAGGACCGGGAAGGCTTCCCTTCCGCCCGTCCCGGAGGATAAAGAGCGGCGAACCCAGAACCGCCTCCGGGCCACGGAGGAGAAGGCGAGGAAGGACAAGGTGACCGCCCGGAAGCAGAAGAGGGCGCGGAAGGTGGAGGAGTCCTCCCAGCGCCGCCGCCGCCTGAGGGAGGCCGGGGAGCCTGAGGTGGATACCCCCACCGACGATGACGGCGACGACGATGATGAAGAAGAAGATGATTTTTCCATCTTTGATCTGATGGAGCTTGACCGGCCGCTTGCGGCCACACAGCCCGCGGTGGGTGCTGACGAGCCTGCAAAGGCTCCGCTGTCAGCGTCCGCCGGCGGAAGTACCGGGGTTCGTGATCCGAACCCTCGGGCAAACCTGCCGGAGACCGCGTCCAAGGACGCGGCTCCTGGCAGGGCAACATCAGGAGGCGGGGCTCTGCCTGCCATCAGCGGCGTGGCTCGGTCGGAGGGGCCGGGGACGGGCTCAGGCCCGTCGCCCGAGATGCCCCGAGGTTCCAGCAGGGGGACCAAGAGTCCCATGTTTCGGCGGACCCTTCCCGCTGACGCGTCGTTGGTCGGCGCGGCGGCCGAAAGCGGGGAGAGTGCTGGGAAGACGCCGCCGGAGCCGGAGCCCACCGGCGCCAAGACGCCGGTGCTTGAGCCGGGGCCCTCCCAGGCTCAAGCTTCCCCACCGAGGGGCTGAAGTCGGGATGACCCCCGGCACCCAGGCGGAGCCCTCGTCACTGGGCGGCGCTGGCCTCGGATGCCGGGTTGGCTCCCATTCCCCCGTAGCCGGCGCAACCCGCTCCATCCGTCGTCTCGCTGAGTGTGGGCGCTGCGACGAAGAAGAGGGTGATTCCGAAGACGAGATAAGTATCTTTGCCTGTAATTCCTTTTAGTGGGGATCCTTTCCTGAGAGTTCCTTTCTTCCTTCTCTGCTTCAGGAAACGCTCGGGGACGGACCTCCAGGTGTCGCACCTAAAGGTCCTAAAGGTGCGGGGCCATGACATGGCCGGGGGGAGTGCTCAGTCAGCGGGCGAGGAAGTTCGTCCCCCCACGGGTCTGCCTATGGTGTCCGAGGCTCCTCCCTCGGGGGAGGCTATCTCGGCGGCGGCCGCCGTCGTCGTGCCCGTGATCGACCTGGAGGCGGAGCCGGCGCGGGCTTCCTCGACCTCGACCGTCGGTTCCGGGGACGCCTCGGGAGCGCCAGCCGTTGCCGCCCCCACGGAGCCTACTGCCACGGGGTCATCGGCCGTGGTCGTCAGCGCCGGAGCTCCCCCCGCCCGTGAGGAAGGCCCCTGGGCACTGACCTTGAGGGGACCTCAGCCTCGGGAGCTGACCGCCTCCCGGATCGAGTGGGCGGACCGCGCGGACCCTCAGGCGCCGCCCGTCCTCTCGCTTCGGGACGACCTCGAGGCCCCCAAGTGGGACGCCGTTCAGGAGCTTGAGTTTAGCTCGGTGGCGGGGCTCCGCGCGATCGCCGACGTCCTCGAGAAGGACCTCCCGGCCCAGCTTTAGGTAAATCCCTCTGTCTTGTAAATTTTTTCCTGCATATGAGCATCGTTCTTACCTTTTCTGCTTCTTCCTTTTTTCCAGGACCTTATGCACACCTCCCGGGACAAGTCCCGCTTCCTTCATGGCGGGCTCGGGCTCTGGAAGCAGCTCGACCTCAAGGGGAAAGCCCTTGCCCGCGCCCAGGACGAGCTCGCCTCCGTGACCTCCAAGCTTGCCGAAGTTAGTGTCGACAACACTATCCTGAAGGGGGAGGTCGCGGAGGCGCAGGGCCGAGCTGCTGCCTCGACGACGCAAGTGCAGGAGTTGGAGAGCGCTCTGGCCGCGATGACGAGGGAGCGCGACGCCGCCTGAGAGCTCACCGCCGAGAAGATTTCGGCCGCTGAGGCCTTGGCCCTCGACCTGGATGAGACTCAGGAGGCATTGCGCCTGGCGCTCTGTGCGGCGGACTTGGCCGGGAAGGAGGCACGGAAGGCTCGGGAAGAGGCTAACAGTAAGCGCATCATTGTATTTTTTCCATTCTGCTCGTCTTGGTTGCTTGCTGTATTCTTGTTCACCTCCATGCTTGCTCCTGCAGTTCTGCAGGCGGCTTATGATGGCGAGTTGGCCGACCACCTGAAACTGCAGAAAGTTGCGCGCGCATTGTGTGACTCCGTCGGCACCGGTGGAGAACCCTCGGGGATGTCACTCCGGAGCCGACTGGAGGCACCCTACAGCAGTGTTGGTGGTTGGATCAAGGAGGCCCTTCTGACGGGTGTCCAGAAGACACTGGCGGTCGTAAAGTCCCACTACGGGAACTTTGACGCCGGCCCTGTCAGCGAGGGCTTCCTTAGAGCCAACGACGCCGAGCTCCTGGCGCTGGAGGATTTGATGAAGGAGCCAGGAAAAGCGCTGGCGGTCGAAGCCGAAGTCAAGATCCCTCCCTTGAACCTGCCGTGAAGAAGAAGCAGGCCATATTGCCCTTGTAAAAAGTAACCTTTCGTGAGTGGCTGAGAGGAAACAAACAACATGGCCCTTCGTGGCCTCTATATTTATGTAAATATTTGCTGAATGTTTATTTTGCTTTGTTTTATGCTTTTTTCTTAGGCATTTTTTCTTGCCGATCCTGTGCCCGGGCCATCGAGCCTCGGGGGACGCTTTTCGGATGTCGTAGTTTTAGCGGCATAGATGCAGCCGATGTCCTAGGAGCTTTGGCAGAAAGAATCCTTAGAAAAAAGGCTTAGGCGTTTCCTCCCAAGCTTTCTCCCTTGGCCGAGCGTAGATCTTATAGGTTTTCTTCCGAGTGCGGGTTAGCCTTCGAACACGGAGTGGCGAGGGGAGATGCTGTGGCCCCAGAGCATAAGTGGTCTCTGACTCAGCCGGCTCTGTTCTCTGGGGCTTCCTTCATTCTTCCGAGTTCTATAAGTTCATGCTTGATTTCCGGAAGGAAGCGTGTTTTGGGGAGAAACGAATTCGACAAGTTTTGAAATTTTTGCATTTCCAAAATTGTTGAATCTCGGGAAAGTCTGGGGGTTCCCCCCGTCCTAGCCCCCGAGGGAGGGTCGGCCTTTCCGTAGGTTAGGCCGAGCCTCGCTTTTAATGTGCGGTGAAATAAAGGGTCATTTGACTCCCGAGTGTAGGCTCGGATTGAAAGTCAAAAAAATCACGTAAAAAGAGTAGGAGTTGGGTCTTTTCATTGATTTCAAGATTTTCATAATAGTATAATGCTTGGAATCTTAAGGATAGAAGCGACGTAGCTGTTCGATGGTCCAAGCATTGCTGTAGACCTCGCCCTTCTCGTTCGCGAGCTTGTATGTGCCGGGGCGTAGCACCTCGGCGACGATGAATGGTCCTTCCCACTGCGGAGTGAACTTGTGACGTCCATTGTTGTCCTGCCTGAGCCGTAGCACCAAATCGCCTACGCTGAAGGCTCGGCCTCGGACGCGCCGAGCATGGTACTTGCGTAGGGATTGCTGGTACTTGGCCGAGTGCAACAGGGCCATGTCCCGGGCTTCGTCGACTTGGTCCAGCGCGTCTTCGCGGGACGTTTGATTGCCCTGCTCGTCGTAGGCTCGGACCCTTGGGGCGCTGTACTCCAGATCCGTGGGGAGGATGGCCTCTACACCGTACACCATGAAGGAGGGTGTGAAGCCCGTGGCTCGGCTTGGCGTAGTCCTTAGACTCCATATTACTGCCGGGAGCTCCGTCAGCCACCTCTTGCCGAATTTATTCAATCGGTTGAATATCCTCGGCTTAAGGGCTTGGAGAATCATGCCATTGGCACGTTCTACCTGGCCAGTTCGTTCTTGGGTGGGCAACGGCTACCCAGTCCACTCGTATGTGGTACTCGTCGCAGAAGGCCAGAAATTTCTTTCCGGTGAACTGCGTGCCGTTGTCGGTGATAATAGAGTTCGGGACACCAAACCGGTGGGCGATGTCGGTGAAGAATAACATCGCTTGAGCCGAGCTGATTTGGGTGATCGGCCAAGCCTCGATCCACTTTGAGAACTTGTCGATGGCGACAAGCAAGTGGGTGAAGCCCCCGGGCGCCTTCTGGAGGGGCCCGACAAGGTCCAGTCCCCATACGGCGAACGGCCAAGTGAGTGGGATCGTCTGGAGGGCTTGAGCCGGCAAGTGAGTCTGCCGAGCATAGTACTGGCACCCCTCGCAGGAGCGTACCACATCAGTAGCATCGGCCACGGCGGTTGGCCAGTAGAAGCCTTGTCGAAAGGCGTTGCCGACCAGGGTTCTCGGCGCTGCGTGGTGACCGCAGGCTCCGGCGTGTATCTCTTCAAGCAGGCGTTTGCCCTGACTAAAAGGAATACAGCGCTGAAGCACGCCCGAGGGACTCTGTCGGTAGAGACTGCCGTGGATCATCGCGGAAGACTTGGCTTTGCATGCCAGTCGTCGCGCTCTGGTCTTGTCCGAGGGCAAAACGCCTCGGACGAGCCAGCTGACCAGCGGCTCGCGCCAGTTCGGTTCGTCGTCGTCCATCTCGGCTTCGATCTCCATTGCCTCGGCTTCGTCGCCGTCCTCAGCCAGGGTCTCGGGTGACTCCCCTTTGCCGGAAGGGTCGACAGCCTCCGAGGGGCTTGCGTGGCTTGGAGACTGTCCGGGTTCTCCCGGGGGCTCGGGGGTTTTCTTTTTCACCTCAGCCTCCGAGGGATCGGCATTGACCAAGGGCTTGTGGAGGTCATTGGCGAATACGCCCGTCGGGACCGTGGCCCTTTTGGATGCGATTTTCGCCAACTCATCGGCCTCCTCGTTGTACCGACGCGCGATGTGGTTGAGCTCGAGGCCGTCGAATTTTTCCTCGAGCAACCGCACCAGCTTGCAGTAGGCGGCCATTCTGGGGTTCTAGCACGTCGACTCCTTCATAACCTGATCCACGACAAGCTGGGAGTCGCCTCGGACCTCGAGACGTCGGATCCCGAGCTCGATGGCGATGTGGAGACCGTTGACCAGAGCCTCGTATTCGGCCACATTGTTGGAAGCCGTGAAGTGTAGCCGCAGTAGGTACTTGAGTCGGACCCCGAGGGGTGAGATGAAGACGATGCCTGCGCCAGCACCAGTCTTCATCATCGACTCATCGAAGTACATGACCCAATATTCTTCTTGGGTCGGGAGTGGCGGTAGCTGTGTCTCGGTCCACTCTGCCACGAAGTCCGCAAGCACCTGGGACTTAATGGCTTTGCGTGGCACGTAGGTGATGCCGTCACCCATGAGCTCGATGGCCCACTTAGCGATCCTCCCAGTCGTTTCCCGATTTTGGATCACCTCCCCAAGGGGGAAGGATGACACCACAGTCACGGGATGGGATTCGAAGTAGTGCCGCAACTTGCGTCGAGCAAGAACGATCGCGTACACTAGCTTCTGGATCTGAGGGTAGCGTGTCTTGGTCTCGGATAAGACTTCACTGATGAAGTAGACCGGCCGCTGTACCGGTAAGGCGTGTCCTTCTTCTTGCCGCTCTACGACTATAGCCGCACTCACAACCTAGTTAGTAGCGGCGACATACAGCAAGAGACTCTCCTCTTTCGTAGGAGGCACAAGAACTGGTGCTTTTGAAAGCAGAGCCTTAAGCCTTTCCAGGGCTTCCTGGGCCTCGACGGTCCAGGTAAAGTGCTCGTTTTTCTTTAGCAACCGATACAAGGGAAGACCCTTTTCGCCGAGCCTTGAGATGAATCAACTCAAGGCCGCGAGACACCCCATGAGCTTCTGCACACCCTTGAGGTTCCGGATCGGACCCATTTGCGTGATGGCCGATATCTTTTTCGGGTTGGCTTCAATGCCACGCTCGGAAACGATGAACCCGAGGAGCATGCCCCGTGGGACCCCAAAAACGCACTTCTCGGGGTTTAGCTTTATGTTTTTCTTTTTAAGGCAGTTGAATGCTTTTTCTAGGTCAGCTACTAAATCACTCGCCTTCCTAGATTTTATCACTATATCGTCTATGTAAGCCTCAACGGTTCGCCCGATGAGGTCCCCAAAAACTTTGAGCATGCAACGCTGGTAAGTTGCGCCCGCGTTTTTGAGGCCAAATGGCATAGTTACGTAACAATATGTGCCGAAAGGAGTAATGAAAGAGGTTGCTAATTCGTCGGACTCTTTCATGCGGATCTGATGGTAACCGGAATAAGCATCAAGAAAGCAAAGTCGTTCATAGCTAGCAGTAGAATCAACTATTTGGTCAATGCGAGGTAATGGAAATGGATACTTAGGACAGGCTTTATTTAAACTAGTGTAATCGACACATATTCTCCATTTTTCATTTTTCTTTTTAACCAAAACAGGCTTTGCTAACCATTCTGGATGGAAGACCTCCTTGATGAATCCGGCTGCCAAAAGCTTCTGCACCTCCTCCCTGATGGCCCGGCGCTTCTCCTCGTCGAATCGGCGCAGGCGCTGCTTCACCGGCTTGGACCCAGCCCGGATGTCCAAGGAGTGCTCGGCGACCTCCCTCGGGATGCCTGGCATATCCGAGGGACTCCACGCAAACACGCCGGCGTGCTTGCGGAGGAAGTCGACGAGCACAGCCTCCTATTTCGGGTCGAGGGTGGTGCTGATCTTCAGCGCCCTGCCGTTGGGGGAGCTCGGGTCGAGGAGCACCTCCTTCACCCCCTCAGCGGGCTCAAAGGTGCCCGTGGCCTTCTTGGGGTCGGGGACCTCCTTTTCCAACCTTTCGAGGTCGGTCATGAGGGCCTTTGACTCCACCAGCGCGCCGGCATACTCGCAGCACTCGACGTCGCACTGGTACACATGCTGGTAGGAGGCGCTGATGGTAATCACCCCTTTTGGCCCTGGAATCTTGAGCTTGTGGTAGGTGTAGTTTGGGATTGCCCTGAACTTGGCGTAACATGGCCTCCCGAGGATGGCGTGGTAGGTGCCGTGGAAGCCTACCACTTCAAATGTTAGGGGCTCCTTCCTGAAGTTGTCAGGAGTCCCGAAGTAAACGGGCAGATCGATCTGCCCGAGGGGTTGCACGCTCTTTCCGGGCACTATCCCGTGGAACGGGGATGTCGTGGCCCGGAGGTGCGAGCGACTGATCCCCATCAAGTCGAGGGTCTCAGCGTAGATAATGTTCAGGCCGCTGCCTCCGTCCATGAGGACTTTGGAGAGCCTTGTATTGCCGACGACGGGGTCGACAACGAGCGGGTAGCATCCCGGTGATGGGACGTAGTCCGGGTGGTCGTCCTGGCTGAAGGTGATAGCGTCGTGGGACCAGTCGAGGAAGCGTGGTGTCACTGGTTCGATGGAGTAGACCTCCCTGCGCTCGCGCTTTCGCTGCCACGGCGTAGGGGTGGTCCCGGGCCCGCCGAAGATCTTGAGGCATTTGTCGATGGGCGGGAACTCATCGTCCTTCCCGCCCTTGTCCTCCTGATTCCTGGCGGGCTTCTTGCCGGCGTCGTCCTTGAACGCCTACCGGCTTTAGTGCTTCTTGAGCATCACACACTGCCCTAGTGTGTGATGCACCGGGCCCTGGTGATAAGGGCACGGCTTGCTGAGCATCTCGTCGAAGCGGCCTCGAGGGGGTCGTTCCCTCTTGGGCTCGGTGGCCGCCACGAGAGAGTCGTCGCGGAGTGGGGCCTTTCCCTTCCCCTTCTTCTTCTTGTTGTTCGGGCCTCGGGAAGAGGTGCCCTCAGGGGCCTCCTCCTTCCGTTTTCCCTTGGGGTCGGAGAAGAGGGCTCCTACCGCCTCGTCCCCCGAGGCGAAGCTGGTAGCGATCTTCATGAGCTCGGAGACACTGGTGGGTGTCTAGCACCCGAGCTCATGAACAAGCTCTTTGCAGGAAGTTCCTGCAGCAAACGCTCCGATGACGTCAGAGTCGGTGACCTGGGGCAGCTCGTTTTACTGCTTGGAGAAGCGCCGGATGTAGTCCTGGAGGGACTCGCCCGGTTTCTGCTTGCAGCTGCGGAGGTCCCAGGAGTTACCAGGGCGCACGTACGTGCCCTGGAATTTCCCTACGAAGATTTTGACCAGATTGCTCCAGTCAAACATCATCCGTGGGGAAGGTGTTCCAGCCAAGCTCTTGCAGAGTCGGCGAGGAACAGGGGGAGGTTGCGGATGATGATTAGGTCATCCTGGGCACCACCAAGCTGGCAGCAAGGCGGTAATCCGCTAACCAGAGTTCGGGGTTAGTTTCCCCCGAGTACTTGGCTATGTTGGCCGGTTGTCGGAACGGGGGGGGGAGAACTTGGCCATTTGGATGGCCTCGCTAAAGACACGAGGTCCTGAGGGCTCGGGTGAGGGTTCACGATCCTCATCCGAGTCATAGCGCCCGCCCCGATGGACGCTGTAGCCGCGCGCGGCTCCGTCAGTCTTTCGCCGACCGCGGGCTTGCAGAATGGCTCGGACGTCGATGACCTTGCCAAGCCGTTGGTGGACTGGCGGGGCCTTGGAGCCTCGGGTCAAACCGAGGCTTCGCGCTCGGGGCGTGCTATACCGTCATGCTGGTGACTTTCAGCGCCACGGTGTCGCAACGCTGAGCTTTCCACCTGGAGGACGGCTGCATCCTCCAGGAGGTCCTTGAGTTGATTCCTGAGCTGTCGTGCCTCCTTGATGGAGGGCTCAGGTATGCTCCGGAGCAGCATCGCTGCCTCCGCGAGCTTTCGGCTTGCCCAGGGGGCGGCCCCCGGTGTCTCGGCCCCGTCGTCAGCAACGATTCGGGCCTGAACATCTCGGGCTCGACGCCGAGCTGCTCCTCCATCGCGCTCCGCCGCTTGTCGCGCTCCAGCGTAGCTCGCAGCTGGGTGAGGCGCAAGCGGTCCTTGTCCATCCGCGCCTCAAGCTCCCAGAGCTGCTCTTGCTCCGGGGTTTGAGGTGCGGAACGAGATGTTCCTGCCCCCTGATCCAGTGGCGGGGCTGACCGTGCAGGCCGCGGGGCCGCTGGAGGGGGCGTGACTTGTTCGTGCTGGGGTTGCGATGGAGGGGGTATGTCGTCGTTGCCCCCCGAGTGGACATCCTGCACCCGCCCCTCATCAGGGTGCATCAAGTTGTAGCACTCCCGTGCGGGGCCGATGTAGGACTGGTCCGAGTTGGAGATGACGCTCGGTGCATTCTCCCCCGAGTCGTCGGTGTGGGCGGCGAAGTCCACATTTGCCTAAAACTCGTCATCATCGTCGCTGTAGCTGCGACGAGACGACGAGCTCCGGCCGTAACGGTCCCTCCCCTCCGAGTGTTCTCGAGGGGTGAGGTTGATGGTGGTATCTATTTCCCCACCGCCATGTGCCCTGGCACTTTCCCCAGGGGATGATGGTGAGGATGCTACGTGGTCTCCCACGAGGCAGTCCAGGCGCTGGACTGGAGTGTCCGACAGCTCGTGCAACAATGCACGAACTGCCCGAACGTGGGTGTCCATGGCGGTCTGGAGCCCAAAGAGGGACGACGGCGCCGTTCCCCTCCCCCAGTGAGGGCGGAGAGAAAATTCGGCCGGCGTCGTGTTTCCGCTCGTGCCCGTCCTTCGGGAAGTAAGCGGATACGTGGCCGTTGGTGCCGGAGATCTCGGGACAGTGGCTGGTGCAGTATTGGCTTCCCCCGTTGGGGGTGCCTGGTTGGCCGCATCTCCCGCGGCGAGAGGCTGGTCGGCGCTGCTGCGCCTCCTCCTCCTGATCCGCCGGGAGCGGCATGCAACGTTTCCCCCGTCCTCCGAGGTAGGTGGAAGCATTGCGGGGGTTCCTTCTCCGGCCGCCTGCTGGGCCGGAGTTGGGATGACAACGACTCGGGGCCCGATCGGGCGCAGGTTCATCTCGAGCCCTTGGCTGGTGGCCACGAACTCGATAGTCCCGAACCGGAGTACCGCGCCAACGGGAAGCGTGGTGGAGCTGGCTGCCATCTGAAACCTACGTCAACACGCAAAAGGCCCCTACCTGGCGCGCCAACTGTCGGTGCTAGTTTTAGCGCGGCTAACACCAGCTAGTAGATATGTGTTTTGCGGTTGAGGCTACGGATGGTGTGCAACGGGGAACACAGGGATTATACTGGTTCAAGCCAAGCAAGCCCTATGTCCAGTGGAGAG
Source organism: Eremochloa ophiuroides (assembly GCA_038502445.1). NCBI lineage: Eukaryota > Viridiplantae > Streptophyta > Magnoliopsida > Poales > Poaceae > Eremochloa > Eremochloa ophiuroides. Next base: position 70,770,039 of record JAHLJS010000005.1, read on the forward strand.
GAGAGTCATGTTGCCTTGCACCGGGGTGCTTGTAGTAGGGGGTTACAAGCTAGGCGAGAGAGGGAAGTGCTCCCAGGTCTCTTGTGAGTGTCTAAGTGTATGCAAGTCATTTTTGCTACTGGTGTGTATGTGTGAGTGAGAACTTAAAACTTCCGGGGCCTGTCTAAAGCTGGCCTCTGCTCTCCCTTTTATAGTCGCAAGGGAGAGGCAGGGGCAGGGATTATAATGCTACGTATGTTACAGTGAGGAGTTGCTGTTCCTCGTTTGACTATGGTTAGCTACGGTCTTTTCTCCGCGTCTCCGGGGTATGGCCGTAATGGTTCGCACGATCTTGGAGAGTTCCGAGGCAGCTACAGTCGTCGAGTTATGGCACGCCGTAGGGTCACAGCTGATGGCTGTCCTTCCGCATGATGTGACAAGAGGGCGAGTCACCTCGGGGCGTTATCTCCCGAGGCTCGGGACTCCTGAAGGCGTGATGGGATGGAGCAGGGTGATATCTCCCCTCGGGCGTATTTTCGGCCTTTGGACAGTACTTCTCGAGGGTTAGGTGGGCCCGGATGGAAGGCGTGCTCGTCCTTTCGAGTGGACAGTGTAGTAGGCGCCTTTCCCGTTCTTGCGTAGCCCGTCGTCAGGCGCTCGGACTGTCGCAGTCGGAGTTGATAGACCCCGGCGAAAAACGGGGCGGCGCACCGTAGACCATACCGTAGAGAGGACGGCCATAGTGGGCCTATCAAATCCGCTGCCAGGGAAATCCTGACAGGTGGTATGGCCGTCAGGGGCGTGCGAAGCACAGTCGCGTTGAGAATCCTGCCTGACGGGACAGTGCCTGTAAAGTGGTCAGGGAGGTCTCTTGTGGTCCAAGATTGGTCCGCTGATATCGCCGGTGCCTTGGATGCTTTTGTGAGATTGCGCTCGAGGGGGGCGGGGAAGCTCGGGCGAATCGGAGATTTGGGCGCCGAGGGTGCCACTCTCCCGAGCTCTCCTAGGGAGGCTCGGGCGAATCGGAGATTTGGGCGCCGAGGGTTCCGCTCTCCCGAGCTCTCCCGGGGAGGTTCGGGCGAATCGGAGATTTGGGCGCCGAGGGTGCCGCTGTCCTGAGCTCTCCCGGGGAGGCTCGGGCGAATCGGAGAATTTGGCTGTCATTGGTGCAATGACGTCGTGGGCCTCCGTAGACGCGGCCTTCGTGGGCTTCGGGCGCGGCCTTCGTGGGCTTCCATTGGCCTTACTTGGGCCGGGCCGCGTTGGGAATGATCATTTTTGCATTGAAGTTGGGTACCCCCAAACTTTGGTACCCGACACAGGTCAAGTAGCAGCTTTTGAGATGCTATAGAAGATCTGTCAAGAACATACCAATGAAATAAAAGATACATCCATATGTTTCTTTCCACCACAAGACCTCTAAAATGCAGCCTAGTGTCAACACATCGCTACATTCACTGATGAAAATCAAGCTGGCTATAGTCCTTACCTTGTCACCTCTGCCTGTGCCCTGATTGCCATGACCAAGATGCATCATGCTAGAGAAGAGTCACATGACTTTTGGCGTCGCATGTACAGCCTTAACAACATTGAGTTGAAGATCACCGAAAACTTATGGGAAGACTCCAAAAACCAGGTTAACCAAGCCATCGCCCAAGCAGGCCAACGAGAGTTAGAAATAAACCACCAAATGACTACCTATTTAGGTCAAGCAGCTTTGGTGGAACAGCAGCGAAATGAAGCTGTAGCACATGCTGCCACAGTCGAAGCCGAAAGAGATGCTACTAGGGAGGAAGCTGCTGAAGCCATTCAGAATGTAGAGTTCTTCGAGCAAGACCTACTGGCGCAGCTAGATGAAAAAAATGCAATGATCAAAAATCTCCAAAACGAGCTCAATGCAATGAATGTTGCAGCATTGACAGCGCAACCTCCAGTCGGAGTACTTGGAGAAGAAGATTTTGGAGATGTAATGGAGCCTGAAGGTTTTGGTGAAGAGTTTGATCCTAAAGAACCAGATGAAGAAATAGAAACCGAATCAGATGACCAGACGGAGACTAGTCTAGATGATGACTATCCAAATGACTCAGGAGACGAGTTTTAGAGTGACCTCATCTAATAAGTACTAGTTTGAACAAGATCATGTAAAAAGGTAGTGTAACGAAATAAGTTGTGTAATCATGTAACATATTGTAACAAGTGAGAAGTTGAACTAAATAAAATGAGCATTTGGAGGCCATGTTAATAAAGATATGCAGTGTTAATTCATGTTATGCCTTGTTCATAAATCCAATTTAGCTTTTCCTCTAATATGGATGAAGATAAGATCAAATTTTTGTACACAACATCATAACTAAAAACATTTGTGTTCACTCCAGATGCCTCGCACCCGTACAAATGGTCATAATGGTGATGATGCTGAACCATCAGAACTTCCAACACCGCCTACTGCAGCCGATGTGCTGGCTCGACTGTTAGGTGGTCAGGAGAATATGGAAGCTGCTCTAAACCGAATTGCCCAGAATACCACATCGGGACATCAGAATCGTCACGGTGATGGACAAAACCCACACAGCAGCTATAAGGATTTCCTGGATGCTAAACCACCAGTGTTTACCCAAGCTGAAGAACCCTTGCAAGCTGATGAGTGGTTAAACACAATTGAGCAGATATTTCGTCTTCTCAACTGCACTGAGCAACAGAAGGCTGAGTTTGCAGCTCACCGTCTTCACGGTGCAGCTGGTACTTGGTAGACTAACCATCTGAAAGCCTTACCAGAAGGAACAAAACCGACTTGGGATGAGTTCAAGGAAGCCTTTAGAGGCCATCATATCCCTGAGGGATTGATGAAAATCAAGTTGAATGAATTTCTGAAGCTAGTCCAAGGCACCAAGACTGTAACCGAATACACTCATGCTTTCAATCATCTGTCCAAGTATGCCCCAGAGCATGTCAATACAGAACGGAAAAAGATTGAATATTACATTGGAGGATTGACTCCAAAACTACAAAAAGAACTTACTCTTTCCAAGTATGCCACTTATAATGAGTTGGTTAGTGATGCTATCACTCTGGAAAACTAGATTCACCTGTGCAGGGAAGATAAGAAGCGTAAGACGCCATACGCCAGTGGTGCAACTTCACAGCCTAGGCAAACCCAATTGGTGTCAAGGCCCCAATACCGCCCACCTGTTTTAAGCGGTATAAAGCCCCACAGCAGCAGCAGAAGTATCAGCAGAATAATCAACGTCAGCAGCAATATCAGGGAAATGCACAAAAAGGTTTTCAAGGAGGTTCTAAGAATTTTCCTTGCTATAATTGTGGGAAGATAGGACACTATGCTCGTGACTATCGTTCCCCAAAACAAGATCGGTCAGCACAACAGAATCAACAAAATCAAGAGAAACAGAAGATTGGTAACAAGAAGCAGGCTACAGGTGCACGCATTGGGCGTCTCCACTATACCATTGTGGAAGAAATCCCTAAAGGAGAACCAGTGACCACTGGTATATTTCTTGTAAACAATACGCGTGCACTTGTTTTGTTTGATTTCGGTTCATCACATTCATTCATAAATCAAGCATTTGCACTCAAGCATCAGTTCCAAATTAGCACATTAAGAAGTGGTTTTCTAATCAATTCAGTTGGGGCTGAAACAGATACAAACCATATAGTTTGGAGTGCAAAACTTAATTTTAGAGGAAGAGAAATTTTGGCTCACCTTATTGTGTTGCCAAATTTGGGTTTGGATATCATTTTGGGTATGAATTGGATGAAAGAACATAAAGTAATCCTTGATACTACCAATAAGACGCTCCATTTGGAAGCACCTGATGGTAGTACTTTTCAATTATCACTCTCTGCAAACCCACAACTTTAGTACATATCCTATGCTACCAAAACTGATAAGCTTGAAGATATTCCGGTGGTATGTGAGTTTCCAGATGTATTCCTTGATGAATTACCTAGACTACCACCCAACAGAAACATAGAGTTTACTATTGATTTGGTTCCAGGCACTGCTCCTATATCTAGAAGGCCATATAGGATGCCACCAAATGAACTAGCCGAATTAAAAAAACAGTTGCAAGAATTATTTGAAAAAGGTTTGATTCGACCTAGTTCATCTTCGTGGGGATGTCCTGTCTTGTTTGTGAAAAAGAAAGACCAAACCCTAAGGATGTGTATAGATTACCGCCCCCTTAATGCAGTGACCATCAAAAACAAATATCCTTTGCCCCAGATAGACATTCTGTTTGATCAATTAGCAAGAGCAAAAGTGTTCTCTAAGATTGATCTAAGATCAGGCTATCATCAAATAAAGATAAGGCCTAAAGATATTCCCAAAACTGCTTTCTCTACACGCTATGGCTTGTATGAGTATTTGGTAATGTCTTTCGGTCTTACCAACGCACCTGCCCATTTCATGTACTTGATGAACTCAGTGTTCATGGCTGAGTTGGACAAGTTCGTGATAGTGTTTATTGATGATATCCCGATATACTCTGAAAATGAAGAAGATCATGCCGAACATTTAAGAATAGTCTTATCCAGATTCAGAGAGCATCAGTTGTATGCTAAGTTTAGCAAATGTGAATTTTGGCTTCATGAAGTCAAATTCTTAGGCCATGTGTTGTCCGAAAGTGGAATTTCGGTAGATCCCAGCAAAGTACAAGAGGTACTAGATTGGAAAGCCCCGACCACAGTTACTGAAGTTAGAAGCTTTCTTGGTTTAGCCGGTTACTACCGACGTTTCATTCCAGACTTCTCTAAAATTGCCAAGCCAATGACTAGATTGTTGCAAAAAGATGAGAAGTTTGTCTGGACATCTAAGTGTGAAGAAGCTTTCCACACTTTAAAGAAATTTTTGACCACTGTCCCTGTTTTAGCACAACCAGACATAACCAAACCTTTCGATGTCTATTGTGATGCTTCAGGCATTGGTCTTGGCTGTGTCCTAATGCAGGAAGGTCGAGTTATTGCCTATGCCTCACGACGGCTATGGAAGCATGAAGAAAATTATCCTACCCATAATTTAGAACTAGCAGCCATAGTTCATGCCTTAAAAATTTGGAGACATTATCTGTTAGGAAATATATGCCATATCTACACTGACCACAAAAGCCTCAAATACATTTTCACTCAACCAGAGTTGAACATGAGACAAAGGAGATGGTTGGAATTAATCAAGGATTATAACTTGGAGGTGCACTATCACCCCGGAAAAGCCAATGTAGTTGCAGATGCCCTTAGCAGAAAAGTACATTGCAATTACACCAATGTATCCTCAGAAGGGAACTTCAACCTTTTGCATCCTGCTGTACTTCGTAACTTAGTTGTTAGTTGTACACTGGAAAATGAAATTATAGATGGTCAAAAGACTGATAGTGGTATTTTTCACCTCAAGCGGAAAATACATGGGAAAGAAGTTAAATATTTCCGAGTAGATGAAAATGGAGTATTATGGTTTGATGATCGTTTGGTCGTACCCAAGGATGAGAAGTTAAGAGAGAAAATTTTATCTGAAGCTCACTTCTCTAATCTATCAATTCACCCGAGAAGTAGCAAAATGTACCAAGATCTAAAGCCAAGATTTTGGTGGACTAAAATGAAGAAAGAGATAGCACGTTATGTTGCTCACTGTGATGTATGTGGAAGGGTGAAAGCAGACCAGCTGGACTACTCCAACCATTATCCATTCCCGAATGGAAGTGGGAGGAGATCAGTATGGATTTCATAACTGGTCTGCCTACAACCCAAAAGGGACACAATTCCATATGGGTGATCGTAGATCGTCTTACCAAATTTGCCCACTTCATACCTGTTAAAGATAGTTACAGACCACCGAAATACGTATATTTGTATATTTCACAAATCTTGCGTTTACATGGAATTCCAAAGAAGATTATCTCGGATAGAGGAGGACAGTTTATGGCCCGTTTTTGGGAACAGCTACATTCATATATGGGTACAAAACTTATCAGAAGTTCTGCTTATCATCCACAAACTTCTGATCAGACTGAGAGAGTAAACCAAATCTTGGAAGACTTGCTAAGAGCTTGTGTACTATCCTCATCAGATTCATAGGAAGAATGGTTACCCTTAGCAGAATTTTCATATGACAACAATTATCAAGAAACCATTAAAATGGCCCCATTTGAAGCACTCTATGGTAGAAAATGTAGAACTCCTTTGAATTGGGTAGAACCCGGAGAAAGAAGATACTATGGTATTGACTTTATAAAACAAGCCGAAGAAAGAATCCAAACAATTCAAGCTCATCTAAAAGCTGCACAATCCCGTCAAAAAAGCTATGCTGACAAAAGAAGAAGACCGTTACAATTCGAAGTTGGTGACTTTGTGTATTTAAAAGTCTCGCCCATGAAGAAAGAAAGTCGATTTGGATTAAAAGGCAAATTAGCCCCTCGCTATGTAGGACCTTTCCGAGTTCTAGCGAGGAAGGGAGAAGTTGCTTATGCGATAGAACTTCCACTAAGAATGAGTGCCATATTCAATGTCTTTCATGTTTCACAATTAAAGAAGTGTCTGCGAACACCAACCAAAGTCATTGATTTAGATGATGTTACATTAGAGTCGGACTTGACCTATGAAGAAAAGCCTGTGAGAATTTTGGAAGAAAGTGAAAGAGTGACCCGTAGTAAGGTCGTAAAGTTTTATAAGATATTATGGAACAACTCTACTGAAGAAGAAGCTACTTGGGAGCGAGAAGATTTTCTCCGTACAGCTTACCCCGCCTTCTTTTCAAAATGGTAACTTTCTCTAAATCTCGGGATGAGATTTCTGTAAGGGGGGAGTAGCTGTAACACCCAAGGTGTTAATCACCTATTTGCATTTGCATAAGCACTCATCATCATCACATTATAGTTTTTACTATTCATTATAATTATGTGATGAACATTAGGGTTTATTTATTTGAGTGGCTTTGATCAACCTAAATTCATCATTGAAGAAAGTTAATATTATTGCTTGAACAAATAATGCTAAAACTTGCTTTGGTTAGAATAAAAATGCATTTGGATTAATAAAGCCTAAAGTTGATTTAAAATAGGATTTTATTTTCCAAGCATTATATGAGGTTGGACCTTAAATAAAAATGATAGAGAAAAATATTTGCTACAACTTTTATTTTACAACCTAGACCTAAATCCAATCCTAAATTGGTGATTTTGAAACCTCAAGTTTGATTTATTTTAAATTAAAAGAAAAATCAAATTAATACCTATTCAAAGGGTTAAACCATAGTTTCAAAAATATTGAAAATATGACTTTGGTGTGAAAAGCAAAGATGTAAAGCTTATTATTTGGAACAACTTTCATATAGGAAATTTTTGAAGTTGTTAAGAAAAATTTTGAATTTCAAATCAAATAGCAAATGAATTCTATTATGGCAAATCTGTATTTCAAAATCCAAAAAGAATTTGGGTATGGTTCAAAAAGCAAAGCTGTAGTATTTGAAATTTTGAACAACTTTTATTTTTGTAATTTTTGAAGTTTATATGTAATTTTTGGAGTAATTGAAAAGGGGGAAAAATTAACCTAGTTGCTACAGTAATGTCACTGCCCTGCCCATCCCCCTCTCGGTGCTCGTCGTTGCCGTGGCGCCGGCGAGCCCAACCACGGCTTCGGCCATCCACCCATGACTCTGGGCACATTGAAGACCTTGCCCTCGCTGGCAGGAGAGGAGAAGAACCTTTACCTCTCCTCCAACGCGGTGGCGGCTCGCCATTGTTGCCCCCCACTCTGTTCATGGCGAGCAGGTGGCGCCGCCGGCGATCTTCTCGTCGTCTCGTCCACCTTTCCACCTCCCTGTTTGCGTAGCCAAGCTCGAGAACTCCCTGGCCACCTCACTACCCGAGCCCGTGCCTATAAAAGCCGCCGGAGGCCACTGCTTTTGCTCACACCATCCTCCTCGGCCATCACCGGCAGACTCGGGTCGCCGGAGAAATTGACCACCCACATTCCACCATTTCCAAATTAAGTTCACAGCTAGTGTAACCGCTCCCTTGCGCACCATTTGCACCAACTCGTGCAAGCTTTAGTGGTCCGAATCGCCCGGAACGCCGTTGTCTTCCTCGTAGCCGTTCGCCGGAGCCGCTGAAAGACCCTAGTTTGGTTTTGGTAATTGATGAAACCTAGTTACTAATCTAAGTGCTAAGTATGTGTAGCCAAGAGAAGATTAGTGATAAGGAGGAAGATGACATGAGCTCCTGTGAAGATCAAGATGGAATGATCAAGGAGAAAGAAAAGGACTTAAAGAAGGAAAGGTAGAGGCTAAGGTATATTCAAATAGGGCTTTTCTTTTTAGTGATCAAGACTTCAAGAGGGAGTGATCACATTTAGGATAGATAGCCGACTATCAAGGGGAGAACTAAACTATTGGATTACCTTCAAGTGCTCTAGGTTGCATCTCATGTGCATTGATTTAACCAACCTAGAAAATCTCTTTGAAAACCCTTGAAAAATATTTGCAAAATGCTAACACACTGTGCACAATTGTTGGAGACCTTGAGTGTTAGCACATAGAAGCAAGGGGTGAGAAATAGACTTGAAAAACGCTGAAAAAGGAGCGTCGAACGGTGTAGAGGCATAGCGTCGGACCATTTGTTCGTGTCCGACGCCTACACTTTGAACTGTGCTGTTACCAAGCGTCGGACGTTTGTTTAACGAGTGTCGGACCTATGCTATTTCCAGTCCGACGGTTCAGCGTTACTAGTGTTGACGCGTGGCAAGTTATGAAAGCGTCGGACGCAGTCCGATGGCTTTTTAGAGTTTCTAGACCTCTCTGGAAGTGTCGGACGATTCGTTTCTTTAGTCCCGGTGCTCGAGGGATCGTCCGACGGTACGCGCACAGTGAACTGAGAGAGAGCGTCGGACGCAAGTGTTTAGTCCGACGGCTCCTGTCCGACGGTTTGAAAAAGCGCGCGATGAGATATCCGTTGCGATCGGACGATCGACGTTAAATCCAGCTGACACGTGGCTTCATCGTGAGCGTCGGACGCAGAGTGTTAGTCCGACGAACTCAGTCCGACGGTAGCGTCTGACGACATTAAAACGTGCTTAACGGCTGTTTTGAGTGGGGTAACGGCTAGATTTGCACTTGGGGGTATTTATACTCCCTCCCTGGTCACTTGGTGACACTCTTGCACAGTTGGATCATTGTCATACACTTTGTTGCATTCTAGCCTCCCACTCTCTCACTAGTTCATCATCTTGATCATCCTTAGTGAGATTGAGTGAACCTCAAGTGCATCCTTGCTGTTGTTTTGCATTCTAGAGCACTTGAGAGCAAGCTTTGGTTCAGTTCTTATTCTCTTGGGACATTGTCGTGTCCCTAGACGGCTTGGAGGAGAAGAAGGTGTGGAGAAGCTTGGTGATTGTGCTTGCTCACACTGGTGATTGTGAGGGGTCTTGTGCCTACCCCGAGCGGAGAGCTCAAAGGTAACTCTAGTGAATTGCTCGTGTCATTGAGTTACTTCCTCCATGGTAGGTTCTTGTGGCGCCTAGTGTAGGCTCGGTGTGTGATACCGATTAGCCACCGAACCACCGGTTGAAGTCGACACAACGAGAACGTAGCGTGTCGACAAGCACGTGAATCTCGGGGATAAATCTTGGTGTTCATATTGCTTTCCTCACCTTCGAGTGAGTGACTTATTGTTTATCCCAGTGATTGGCTTCATCTCAAGGCAACGGTATAATCAACAATCATCCACTTTCCTATTCTTGTGCAAAGTAGATTATTCTCTTGTCTTAAGTAGTTGTGTAGTCGTTTAGCTTTTTGCTAACTTGCTTGTGTGGCTTAGAAATAAAGTTTAACTAGAATTGTGTAGGTGGCTTGCCTAGATTAGTAGTTGCTCTAGCATTGCACATTTCGCCATTTTTGTTACTAACCTCTTGGCCTTAGTACTTTGTAGAAATTTTATTAGCCTATTCACCCCCCTCTAGCCATACTAGGACCTTTCAAGTGGTATCGGAGCCGTGGTCACCGTTTAGTCAAGGCTTAACATCCATTGGTGCATTGAAATGGCTCATATCATGTTCAATCATGTTGGGGGCAAACCACCTCATTTTGATGGCATAAGCTCATTTGATTATTGGAAGAGAAAGATGAGAATGTATCTTGGCTCAATTCATGAGAAGGTGTGGGAGGTCACCAAGAAGGAATACATTATGCTTGATCCCGCAAGCCCCACACCTAGAGAGCAAGAGAACAACCAATGTAACACAATGGCTCTCAACACCATTTACAATGGCATTGACTCAAACGTGTTTGAGCAAATCAAGGATTTGGATAGAGTAAGTGAAGTATGGGCAAGATTAGAGCAAACCTATCAGGGCACTTCAATGGTAAAGAGTGCCAAGTTGTACATGTTCAAGGACAAGCTCTCAAACTTCAAGATGGATGATGGAGAGATCATTCCGGAAATGTTCTATAGGCTTCAAGTGATTGTCAATGATCTCAAGGCCTTGGGTGAGAAAACAAGTGATGAGGACTTCTCCCACAAGTTTCTCATGTGCTTACCCAAGAGGTTCAAGATCTTAAGAACTATCATCTTCCGAGGCGGCTTGAAGGGTGTCACTCCAAATGAGGTTCTTGGTGATGTGATGACCGAGGATCAATATAATGAGAAGAGTGATAGTGAAGAAGTGAAGAAGGAGGATGACAAGAGCAAGAAGACCGTGGCATTCAAGTCCACCACCTCTTCTTCCAAGAGTAAGGGCAAGGGCAAGAAAGTGCAATCTAGTGATGATGATGGATCTAGCCTTGATAGTGATGATGAGGCACTAGCTCTCTTTGTGCGCAAGTTTGGAAGATTCATGAAGAAGAAGGGCGATGGTGCTAGAAAGAGAAGAGATAACTTTAAAGGCAAGAATGTAATAAGGAAGTGCTACAATTGCAAGAGCACGGATCATCTTGTGGCGGATTGTCCCAATGCTAGTGATGATGAAGATGATTACAAGAAGAAAGGCAAGAAGGATAAGAAGGACAAGGTTGAAAAGAAGGAGAAAAAGAAATTCAACTTCTCCAAGAAGAAAGGTGGATCCTATGTGGTGACATGGGATAGTGATGCTTCCTCCGATGATGATGACTCTAGTGATGATGATGAGAGGAAGACCTCCAAGAAGAAGGCCATGGCTTCTATTGCTATCAACAAGAGATCTTCATCATTTGGTTCATCGTGCTTCATGGCTAAGTCCACCAAGGTAAAATACGATGACTCAAGTGATGATGAAAAAGATGATAATGATAGTGATAGTGATAATGATGAGCCTAGTGTAGCACAACTCATGGACATGTTAGAGCAAGCCGAATATCTTATTAGCTTTAAGTCTGAGAAGTGCAAAAAATTGTCCAAGAAATTAAAAACTCTTGAACAATCCTTTGATGAGCTAAGTGCTTCTCATGAGTGTCTAAAGGAAGACCATGAGGATCTCAAACTAGCTCACACCAAGCTTGAGAAAGCTCACTCCTCACTCTTAGAACTAAGCAAGGTAGAGGATATTGCTAAAACATGTGATGTGGGTGTAACTTGTGATCTAATGAATGAATCAACAAATGAAACACTTGTTGCAACCACACCTAATAACACTAGCTCCTCATCATCATCCACTTCTACTTCTACCTTCACTACTAGTGTTCATCCAACACTGAAAGTTGAAAATGAGAAATTGAAGAAGGAAGTGGACAAGCTAACCCACGCATTAGGCAATGTCTATGGTGGGGATGCCCGCTTGCTACAATGTTTGGGTAGCCAAAGATATAGTAACTCTAAGGAGGGACTTGGCTATACTCCCAACAAAGGAAAAGCGGCCTTTGTAACTCCAAAGCCTAGCTTTGTGAGGAGCAATGATCGGTGTTGTTACAAATGCAAGCAAGTTGGGCATATTGAGGCAAATTGCATCACTAACAACAAGAACAAGCAAATAAAATTTACAAGTGCTAAATCTATTAGGTTTGATTCTTGTTACATGCTTACCAAGGGTGAGAAAGGTGTCAAAGTCAAATACATTGGTACACCTAAAGAGAGCCCAAGGTTGAAGGCTATATGGGTACCAAAGGCTTTGATTGCTAACCTCCAAGGATCCAAACGAGTATGGGTACCTAAAAAGCATTGATTTGTTTTGTAGATGAATTACAAAGCCGGAGGGAGGCATTGGGTTCTTGATAGTGGGTGTTCTCAACACATGACCGGTGATTCAAGAATGTTCAACCAAATCAATTCTAGTGGCAATGAGTATGATAGTATCACATTTGGGGATAATAGCAAAGGCAAGGTCAAGGGTCTTGAAAAGATTGCAATATCAAATGATCTAAACATCTCCAATGTGTTATTAGTTGAGAGTTTGAACTTCAATCTATTGTCCGTGGCTCAACTTTGTGATCTCGGTTTCAAATGCATCTTTGGTGTTGATGATGTGGAAATCATTAGTGTGGATGGATCAAATTTGATATTCAAGGGATTTAGATATGAGAATCTTTATTTAGTGGACTTTGGTGGTAGAGAATTACAATTGTCAACATGCTTACTCTCTAAGTCGAGTATGGGTTGGTTATGGCATAGAAGGCTTGGTCATGTTGGAATGAAGCAATTGAACAAACTTGTAAAGCATAACTTGGTTAGAGGCCTTAAAGATGTTGAGTTTGAGAAGGACAAGTTATGTAATGCATGTCAAGCCGAAAAACAAGTAGGCAACACTCATCCTAAGAAGAGCATGATGAGCACATGCAAACCATTTGAGTTATTGCACATGAACTTCTTTGGACCAACTACATATACAAGCATTGGTGGCAACAAGTATGGTTTGGTGATAGTGGACGACTTCTCAAGATACACATGGGTTTTCTTTACAATTGACAAAAGTGATGGTTATGGTATCTTCAAAACTTTTGTCAAGAGAAGTTGCAATGAATTTGAAACAACCATCAAGACGGTGAGAAGTGATAATGGTAGTGAGTTCAAGAACATAAGAGTTGATGAGCTATGTGATGACTTAGGAATCAAACATTAATTTTCGGCTAAGTACACACCTCAATCAAATGGCCTAGTTGAAAGAAAGAATAGGACTCTCATTGATATGGCAAGATCTATGCTTAGTGAGTATAATGTGAGTCAATCTTTTTGGGCCGAAGCAATCAACACGGCATGCTACTACTCCAATAGACTCTATTGCCATCCTCTGTTGGAAAAAACTCCATATGAGATCCTGAATGGAAGAAAGCCAAATATTGCATATTTTCAGGTGTTTGGTTGTAAGTGCTACATATTGAATAAAGGGGCTAGATTGAGCAAATTTGAGAAGAAATGTGATGAGGGATTCTTGCTTGGTTACTCCACCACTAGTAAAGTTTATAGAGTCTGGAACTTGGAAAATGGTCAACTTGAGGAAGTTCATGATGTTGAATTTGATGAAACCAATGGGTCTCAAGATTAAAATGAGAATCTAGATGATGTGAATGGACCTCAATTGGCAAAGGCTATGCAATAAATGGACATTGGTGACATAAGGCCGACTCAAGTGGTTGACATAGAAGATGACAAAGATCAAGTGCAAGTTCCATCAAATGATCAAGCTAGTGACTCTCAAGTGTAAAATCAAGATCAAGCTAGTTCCTCTCATGCAAATCAATCAAATGACAATCAAGCTCAAGCAATCAACCTCAAGTGCTTCAACCCATAAATATTGCAAGAGATCATCCTTTGAACTAAATTATTGGTGATATTTAAAAGGGTGTGCAAACAAGATCAAGACTAGCATCATTCTGTGCTCACTATTCATTTGTGTCATTTTAAGAGCTGAAAAACATTGAGAAGGCATTAAAAGATCACTATTGGGTAAATGCTATGCATGAAGAGCTCAACAATTTTGAAAGAAATAAAGTTTGAGAAATGGTAGAGAGACCAAAGAACTACAATGTCATTGGCACCAAATGGGTATTTAGGAACAAGCAAGATCAAGATGGTGTTGTAGTAAGAAACAAGGCAAGATTGGTGGCACAAGGGTACACTCAAGTAGAAGGACTGGACTTTGGTGAAACCTATGCTCTGGTTGCAAGATTGGAAGCAATAAGGATTTTTCTACCATATGCTTGTGCTCACAACATCAAACTCTACCAAATGGATGTCAAAAGTGCATTTCTCAATGGCTTCATTAATGAGCTAGTATATGTTGAACAACCACCCGGTTTTGAAGATGAGAAGAAACCAAATCATGTATACAAGATAAGGAAAGCACTCTATGGTTTGAAACAAGCACCAAGGGCATGATATGAGAGGCTAAGGGATTTTCTCCTCTCTAAAGGTATCAAGATGGGCAAGGTTGACACCACTCTATTCACCAAGAAGGTTGATGGTGACTTGATGATCATGCAAATCTATATTGATGACATTATCTTTGGATCAACTAGTCAAGCTTTGTGTGTGGAGTTTAAAAAGATGATGGCTAAAGAATTTGAGATGTCTATGATGGGTGAATTCACATACTTCCTTGGACTTCAAATTAAGCAAATGAAGAATGGCACATTCATAAGTCAAGGCAAGTACACAAGAGACATGATCAAGAAGTTTGGAATGGAAGATGCAAAACCAATTAGCACTCCCATGGGGACTAGTGGAAGCTTGGATGGAGATAAAAGTGGTAATATGGTTGATCAAAAGGCATATCGGTCTCTAATTGAAAGTTTGCTCTATGTCACCACATCAAGACCGGGTGTCATGTTTAGTGTGTGCATGTGTGCTAGATAGCAAGCATCTCCTAGAGAAAGTCATATGAAGGCCGCAAAGAGGATATTGAGATATTTGAAGCACACTCAAGATGTTGGATTGTGGTATCCCAAGGGTGTAAAATTTGAGTTGATTGGATATGCCGATGCGGACTATGCCAATTGCAAGATAAATAGAAAGAGTACATCGGGCACATGTCAACTCTTGGAAAGATCTCTTGTCTCATGGTCTTCAAAGAAGCAAAATAGCATATCACTCTCCACCGCTGAAACCGAATATATTAGTGCGGGGAGTTGTTGTGCTCAAATCCTATGGATGACGGCAACTTTGAGGGACTATGGAATTAATTTCACGAAAGTGCCATTGCTTTGTGACAATGAGAGCGATATCAAGTTAACTTAAAATCCGGTTCAACATCAAAGAACCAAACATATTGATGTGAGGCACCATTTTATCCGGGATCATCAATAAAAGGGTGACATTGACATTCAAAGCATTGGAACCGATGATCAATTGGCCGACATACTCACCAAGCCACTAGATGAGAAGAGGTTTTACAAGCTTAGGAATGAATTGAATATTCTTGATTTCTCCAATATGAGTTGAGATCATCCCCACACATATATGACATGCCGCTACTTCGACAAAGTAAGGTAAAATTGTTTGGCATAACATTCATACTTGTTAGGACTTGTCTAGAGCATATAGGCATACACACATAGGAACATTCATAAAAACAAATATTTTGATGTATATATGCTACCACTATTGTTTTACTTGCTTATATGGCCTAGTGGTAACATATGACATGTGTATGTGCTTGATCTCCTAGTGTTCAATCTATTTCACGAGCTCTAAGTGTATAACTTAACATGGGCAACATAACCCCCAGTGGCGTGAAGAAGCTTGTCCTTGGATCAAACCTAGTTATATATTTTAGGCAAGTGCACTAGATTGAGCCAAAGGGTACAATAATCTCTCTTTCCAAATCAAATGAACTTGACTAATTTCTCTTCACTAAAATGAACCTTTTGGGCAATTGTTGACAAAGGGAGAGAGAAAGTTACAAAAGAAAGAAAAAGAAAGAGAAAAAGCGATGAACCATCATTAGGCCGATGATGGGAGAACAATAGGCCAAAGGAAAGGGGTAATTAAAATTTTGAAGCACACAAGTAAGGGGAGCAATCACATATGCAAGTTGTTGCATTTGGATGTGCATTAATCATATGATTGCTCATTGCATTTGTATTTACTTTCTTATACATGCTTGTGTGGTGTATTGCTAGTAGTAGGATTTGAATGATGATTTGATCAACTAGCATGTGTAGGGGTAACTAGTTGGTCGTATTTCTTCAAGTGGTAACTAGAGCTTGTTTATAATGTGATCTCACGATATACTCTAGTATTTGTGACCTTCTAGTTACTAAGGTGCTAAGGATGGTGTACTCGGCAACTCCGATGGTATCACGCTTCAAAGGTCCATTCTATACACCATTAGCACAATTTTGGTAGAATTACTCCCTATTTAATACATATGTGCTAGCTTTCAATACAAACTCAATGCACATATGTAGGGGGAGCCAATACTACCAAAATAGAACTTATGATAGTTGTCCAAATCCTTTCATGATCTACTCATGGACAAGCATGATAAGTTCAAAATCTTAATGCATATTTCTTTTGTAAAAGGGTTGTCATCAATTACCAAAAAGGGGGAGATTGAAAGACCCTAGTTTGGTTTTGGTAATTGATGAAACCTATTTACTAATCTAAGTGCTAAGTATGTGTAGCCAAGAGAAGATTAGTAATAAGGAGGAAGATGACATGAGCTCAAGTGAAGATCAAGATGGAATGATCAAGGAGAAAGAAAAGGACTTAAAGAAGGAAAGGTAGAGGCTAAGGTATATTCAAAGAGGGCTTTTCTTTTTAGTGATCAAGACTCCAAGAGGGAGTGATCACATTTAGGATAGATAGCCGACTATCAAGGGGAGAACTAAACTATTGGATTACCTTCAAGTGCTCTAGGTTGCATCTCATGTGCATTGATTTAACCAACCTAGAAAATCTCTTTAAAAACCCTTGAAAAATATTTGCAAAATGCTAACACACTGTGCACAAGTGTTGGAGACCTTGAGTGTTAGCACATAGAAGCAAGGGGTGAGAAATAGACTTGAAAAACGTTGAAAAAGAAGCGTCGGACGATGTAGAGGTGTAGCGTCGGACCATTTGTTCGTGTCCGACGCCTACACTTTGAACTGTGCTGTTACCAAGCGTCGGACGTTTGTTTAACGAGTGTCGGACCTATGCTATTTCCAGTCCGACAGTTCAGCGTTACTAGTGTTGACGCGTGGCAAATTATGAGAGCGTCGGACAACCGAGGTTAGTCCGACGGCTTTTTAGCATTTCTAGACCTCTCTGGAAGTGTCGGACGATTGTTTCTTTAGTCCATCGGTGCTCGAGTGATCGTCCGACGGTACGCGCACAGTGAACTAAGAGAGAGCGTCGGACGCAAGTGCTTAGTCCGACGGCTCCTGTCCGACGGTTTGAAAAACGCGCGATGAGATATCCGTTGCGATCGGACGATCGACGTTAAATCCAGCTGACACGTGGCTTCATCGTGAGAGTCGAACACAGAGTGTTAGTCCGACAGACTCAATCCGACGGTAGTGTCCGACGACATTAAAACGTGCTTAACGGCTGTTTTGAGTGGGGTAACTACTAGATTTGCACTTGCAGGTATTTATACTCCCTCCCTGGTCACTTGGTGACACTCTTGCACAGTTGGATCATTGTCATACACTTTGTTGCATTCTAGCCTCCCACTCTCTCACTAGTTCATCATCTTGATCATTCTTAGTGAGATTGAGTGAACCTCAAGTGCATCCTTACTGTTGTTTTGCATTCTAGAGCACTTGAGAGCAAGCCTTAGTTCAGTTCTTATTCTCTTGGGACATTGCCGTGTCCCTAGACGGCTTGGAGGAGAAGGTGTGGAGAAGCTTGGTGATTGTGCTTGCTCACACCGGTGATTGTGAGGGGTCTTGTGCCTACCCCGAGTGGAGAGCTCAAAGGTAACTCTAGTGAATTGCTCGTGTCATTGAGTTACTTCCTCCGTGGTAGGTTCTTGTGGAGTCTAGTGTAGGCTTGGTGTGTGATATCGATTAGCCACCGAACCACCGGTTGAAGTCGACACAACGAGGACGTAGCGTGCCAGCAAGCACGTGAACCTCGGGGATAAATCTTGGTTTTCATATTGCTTTCCTCACCTTCGAGTGAGTGACTTATTATTTATCCCGGTGATTGGCTTCATCTCAAGGCAACGGTATAATCAACAATCATCCACTTTCCTATTCTTGTGTAAAGTAGCTTATTCTTTTGTCTTGAATATTTGTGTAGTCGTTTAACTTTTTACTAGTTTGCTCGTGTGGCTTAGAACTAAAATTTAACTAGAATTGTGTAGGTGGCTTGTCTAAGTTAGTAGTTTGCTCTAGCATTGCACATTTCGCCATTTTTGTTACTAACCTCTTGGTCTAAGTACTTTGTAGAAATTTTATTAGGCTATTCACCCCCCTCTAGCCATACTAGGACCTTTCAGCCGCCGCGAGCATTGGGTCGTCCTGAGCTTCGGCAAGAGCCGTTCTTGCTCTCTTGTTTTTCGTTTGAGTTTAGTTACCTTGCTGTGATGCTTATCGGCCCGTTTCTATAAACGTTACCGCGCAGGAGCCACCGGAACACTGTCGTCACCGTCGGTGCATGCCGCCGCCGCTCTGTCACCGTCCAGCTACCATCTCCGAGCCATTTCCATCCAAACCAGCTACACAGACGCACTCGGGGTGAGCTCCTGTTGCTTGTAGATGGTTTATTTTGAACCCTACCGCCGCAGTCTTGCCGGAACGGCGTCGCGCCGCCGTGTGCAGCATGGCCGTGCCGCTGCGGTCGACGTCGAGTCGTCTCTGGTACACTAGGAACCATGTTAGCTAGCTCATTCAATGCGCCTTGTTGTCCCGAGCACGTAGGTGGTGATCTCGTCGCCGGCGAGCAGAGGCCGGTCAACTGCCGTCAGAGTTCGGGTCAACACGCGGGAGGGGGAAGGACTTCAACTTTAGAATTCGAATAATATCAGGGGTTTATCTGCGAATCTTATGACTCATGTGAATAGTATTATAATGGACTGCGTGTTATTTCTTCAAAAACCGAAGGGCTCTTTTGCAAAGTAGCCATCGCCGCGCGGGAGGCTGACTTGGGCCGGTGACTGTGCTCACTGGGCCGAGCCGAGTCGGTTTGAGCCCGCGAGCTCTTTTCTTTTTATTTTCGTTTTATCCAATTCCCATTAAAATGAATAGTACATATTTTTGTTATTTTTATAACTATTTATTTACCAGTGATGAAATCATAAAAAATTATATGTATGCTCTGTATAACATGAACTTTCATAGAAAAATATTAGTTAGGCATTTTCTGTACTTTTAACATAAACTAGAAATCATCCTTTTAATTAGTAAATGAGATACTTAGTGATTTTTATAGCTTAAAATAGTGTTCCAAAAATTCTGAAAATTTGTGTGAGTGCTATTAGTGCTATTGTTTATCTTCACAAAAAGTTTGGTACTATTTTAAACACTTTCACTATTATAACTATTTTAAACCTAGTTTAAATAGTGTTTTTCTTTAATAAATAAAGCACTTAGTACATGAGATTGATGTATAATTAAATTAAAGTGATTTTTGCATGTTGTTTGAAGACCACGGGACACTCACTTTGCTGTTCCATGGCAATAATAATGGTTTGCTAAGTTTAACCTTGCTTTATAAATTAAAATCAACATTTTATGCTTTATTAAGAAAATAGAGTTAAGTTTTGTTGGTTTGCAATTTTATCGTAAATATCATGTCATGCCTGTTTAAGTAATGATCTGTAGGAGTACAAACTTCTCTACCAGCGAAGAAATATGCACGTACTTAGTAAAATAAATAAAAACAAGACTATCATTTCATGTAACCACACCAACTTAAACTTGTCATTTAACTAGGGTTACAAGGGTGCATCTTTCCACACTTCATGTCATCATATCATATTCGTCCAACATATCGTAGCGCATTATTTTCATGTATACATCCTATTCATACATATAGGATCGGAAGAGGTCGTCGAATACGAGATAGTCGAGGAGAATCCACAGGAGTTGTCACCCGAAGGCGAAGAACTGAATAATGACTTACTTCTGGAGTGTCCTTGAAACATCCTCGATTTTCCACGAAGGGAAAATCCACAGAATGAGATATAATGTGATTAAACCAAAGATTGATCTCATCGCATTATCATATATCAGTTGATATTAAAGTCATACATCGAGAATACTTACAAAATATTATATCAACTGAGTGGACACCTATTACAGGGTTAATCTAGCGGAAGCATATCTAGTCGTCATCAGAGTTGGCGGAATACGTCATCGAGTGAAGGCTCCTCCTTCACGGGTACCATCAGAGTTATTCTCGGCGCAGCATAGTCTTCATCTCCTGAACCAAACTTGAGCGTAGGCACGAGACCTTCTAATGCTTCTTATCTCAATATCTCTATTAGTCAGGTAATCTGCACACCGCCAGATATGTGCAGGCCATGGTCAACACCGATGAGCTTTAGTGGAAAAGAGAAACAAAGGATCTGGCGATCCTAATATTTGGCTGTGGTTTGCAACCTAAGCGCATGCAAGGTAGTATCAAGTAATAATATCATAATAGTTTGTCAAGTTTTAACCCATATCACACCCTCCATCAGTCCATCCCAGTTCCACTATCCCACCCATACACTACCTCACACACACACCTCACGCTCAGTCGACAGGCCCAACTCCCTCTCGGGTCCTGCCTCAACGGCACACTGCCGCATCAGGCACACTGCCGGACAATCATCAACCAGGGGGAGAAAAGAATATCGCTCTCTACACTAGACAGAGCTTCACAGGAAAGGTCCATAGCCGACGAATTGACATATGTATCGATCGATCAACCATACACTCTGCAGAGGTTTTACCACTCACAAGATTAGCCATCATCGATGCTGTACAATCACCTAGGCAGAATTCCGGGTGCTTGCTTGCCTAGGTCGATGCCACCCTACCACTCAGCCCTGGGTAACTTCGACCCTACGCCGAAACGCTGAGACTGGGAGACGCAGTACCGGGCCCAATCAGTGGTACTGCGCATCTAGAATGGTGCGGGAACTTCCTGCATCCGCCACCGCCCACCCTATCACCTTACAACCTAGCAGTAGTGGCACCGCTCTACCAAGTAGTCCAGCCGTCTCCCGCCTATCAGAAGCGAGTGAGCAGTAAGGGATTCCCATGAACCTGGGCTAGTCCTTCCTAGGTTTTGACCAAGCAGGCATCTTCTCCTAGGGGATACTCTCCCCGTGCCACCACGGCACCTCCATTCATGGGACTTCAATGCACATCCCGGAACCACCTCTTAAGTCATTACCCGCCACAGGTATCTCTCGTGGGAATGCCCAGATGCAACTCCCGGTAAGACTTGCTTACACAGCTCGTCGTGTATCCCACTTGGTCGACTCGACCCTCACCACACACCCAAGACACACACAGCACGCTCACATACCACCAGTCCGTCATCCCAAGCCAAACCATTCCCAGAGGTTCACCACCAGCATCACATCATAGATATAATGCGAGTGGAGTTAATAGATAAATATAGTGATGTAACATGCAAGCAAACAGGTAGATAGAAATATGTATAAAAGAGCGTGAGCGCGAAGCCGGGTGGTATAGTAGAGTGGTTGCAAGCGGGGTAGTAACGGCTTAGGTAGTAACATGCATCATATACTAACAAAGGAGTAAATATAAAGCGCTAGCAGTTCTAGATTTGCAATGTCTAATAGGATTCTCTAAAAGGAGGTGCTGCCATGACACCTGCGTTGTCGAGGAAGTAGTGGTATGAGTGTTCTCCAGTTAGTGTAGTCGAACAGCGGGGTCACCTCCCCCTAGGATCTCCATCCCATGGTTCCTGTCGTTGTCCATGCTCTCCTCCTCCGATGGCCTCGATCCGATCGTTGCTATTCCGGAACGGCTACTCCGCGAAGCAATACAAGGCAATAAAACACCCAATTCACCAAAAGATGATGGGACGCGGGGAGACCCATTAACAGTAAAGAAATAATAAAAGGTACACGGCTTAGCCCTCTCGGCGTATGTCCGATTTCATCAGGCCCAAGAAACAAGAGTGGGGTTTGCTAAGCACAAGCATAAGTCACAGCCAAGCCAATATGGCTTTATAATAAATGGTTTAGGCCAAAGCTTATCCATAGCAAACACCACGGCACACGATCTTCCGACCCGAACGCTATGGAGGGGACGGGGGTAGGAGGACGAGCCAAGCAAAGAGAGGAACGAGGGATTTATTGACAAGAAATGTTGCACGAGAAAGAGCGATTTAATCCACTTGTAGGGCACCAAGGCTGTGATTCAAACGGGTACAATCATACAAGCGTTTAAACATCAAGAATCAAAAGAGAGAAAAAGAGGAAAAAGTTAGCTAGGCACATCTATATCATATTCCCAGTCACACCTTCAGTGAAGAGGGTTTTTAAGCGGTCGACCGAGTCGACTTACATATATCCGAGATCTTAATATAGACCATAGCTCTGCTAACTAAAAAGGATTAGTTCGGTCTTTGATCCAATCGCCACGAACAAGACGGAATCGAACAGAGCGGGCTATATGGAAACGAAGAGCGAGGAACATAATAACATGGTGGTCAACTTCTTCCAACGCACACGCCACGGCATAGACGGGGCATCAGAAGAGAGCGACACACTGGAGAATACAAGTGCACAAACCACTCATAGGGTACCATGACCTGGGTGCTCTGGCACTAAGTCATTACTCGGATTCATAGCGATGCGGTTGTCACCGCAATAATCAGAGGAATACGACGGTCGCGCAGGGTACAAGCATACGAGGGTCAGGCACAAAAAGTCAGAGTGGCAACGCGAGGATGAGTTACACTCGGTATTACGGTCATGGCGAGACGAATCCCGCGATCGCAATGTCCGAATGAAGTACGGTCCCACAGCCGGCTCGAAGGCACGGCACACAGTCAAACAATAAGAACAACCAACAATAAGATCCAATGACACGACCATAAGACAAAATGACTCGACAAACTAGTGGAGTAGCACATTTCCATAGCATTATGATGGATGGATCCTGTATTACAAATACAGATACAGATAGATCGTGAGAATAGGGTACAACAGATACATGTACAGACAGATCGTAAAGATAGGGTACAACAGAGATATGAGCAGACGGATTATAAGGATAGGTATACAATATGGAGGGCAGGAGTATAGGAAGTAAGGGAAAAGGTTCTTCAATAGTCCAGAGTTGTATATCACTTGGCTTCCCAACAGTCCAACATCATCTACGGAGCCTCAAGATCTAGTGACGGAGCTGCGACACGAAGGCTAGATAGGGTCAACATCAAAGGAAAGTGGCGAGGCTTGCTGCTACATGTCCCAGCTCCTCTTGGCCAGCTGCTGGTACCTTCTGGCCTGCTATGGCTTGCTTCGGCTGGTCGCGGCTAGCTACTGGCTGGTCGTAGCTGGCTGTGGCCTGCTGTAGGCTGGTCGCGGCTGGCCACGGCTGGCCGGGTGGGGCTGGTGACTGGCCGAACGAGGCTGTGGCTGGCCGGAGGTGGCGTCAAGTGGTCGGGAGGCGGCGGAGCATGGCCGGGTTCCCAACAAGGCATGGAGTCACAGCATGAAGGCTGATGTCAAACGGCAAGGTGTACACGACGGCGATGCCCGTCATGGGTGACTAGCTACAACACGCGAGAACGCCGTCGAGATGTCGGCGCCCCAGGTGCATGCGACGGCGATGCCCGTCATGGTTGTTCCAAGCGTTCGTGGTCTGTCTTCCGGTTGGTTGGGTTTAGTCTGGTGTGCGTGAGTGCCACAAAAGGACACGGCGAGTGTGTGTGCGTGCATCGTGCCTACTAACGTCAGCTCCACATAGTCGATGAGGTCCCTGCAGAAAACACGGCTCGAAGGCCGGACACATGGAGGGATCATCGGCCTTGGGCCGGTAGCAGGTAGGCAGGGGTGTAGGCGGAAGGTTCATCGGCATCTGGCCGGCAGCAAGGGTTGGAAGGGTTGGGTCTTTGGTTAGCTCACCGAGGGCTTGCGGACGGCAGGTCGCTTGACGCAGGTCGAGCTCGTTGCCGGCAGTGCGAACAGGGAGGACGACGTGGTGAAGGTGATGGCTCTAATGTTCGTGGTACCGTTCAGGGCTCGGCGTCGGCAGGGTCTCGTCATGTACGTCGGGGAAGCGCCGCGGTTGGTGTGGCTGTCATTGCACCGTGGCGGGGCAGCGAGTGCAAGACGGGAACGGTGAGGGCGTGGACGGAGCTCTTCCCTGCGCAGTAGAGCAAATGGCACGAAGGCCAATCTCAGCAAGGTGGTGAGGAAAGCAAGAGAACACAGGCGTCCTGTTTTTGGGAAGCTCACCAGCGAGGCGGTTCTGTTCGGTGATGACAGATGGAGGCCAAAGGGATGCAGCGAGCGAGCTCGGCAAGGTTCATGGTCGGCTCCAGTGTTCTGCAAAGGGACGACCCGAGGAGGCAGGTTGGGGCCGCGACGAGGCCGGTGGCGAGGAGGCCACACAGAGGCATGACGCGACGAGGAGGGCGTCCGTGGCGTGGCGGGGGCGTTGCCGACGGTGCAAACGACGTCGCGGCCGTGACATCACGGCGAGTGCGTCCGGCTGCAGCAGCAGCGCGCACGCGCGTGGCCGTCCCGGACGTAGAACCATGGTGCGGTGGTCTCGGCGAGGTGGGTGCCGAGGAGTTGAGGTCGAGCAGGTCGCTGGCTCGGTGGCGACTCCTTGTTGCAGCACGACGTCGAGGACGGCGCGGCTTCCGTGCTCCAGCGGCTTGGCCGCGGCTTCAACGATGATGCCGACGAGGCCACGCTTGGTGCGGCAGTTCGACCGGCAGCATCATGGCCACGCTTTGGCACGCGGCGGCTGGACGTGAGGCGCGGCTGCCGCGGTCGCCGGTGCGGACGAGTTCCAGGAGGCCGGCGTGTCGAGGATGCACGGAGGGTGGCTCGGAGGAGGGCCGTATGCTAAGCTCAGCGGTGTTCCGGGCAGCTGAGGTCGACGACGTGGCGTGGCGCAGGCACGACAAGGTGGCGACGTAGTCGTCGCGGCCGTAGTGTAGTGGTGGCTCGGCAGCAGGAGGGCTCGATTTGATGCCGACGCGAACAGGATGTGCAGGGTGGCGGCGTCGGCTCGTCGCCGGTGATGCGTCGGGGTGGCAGCAAGCGGTGGAGCCAAGGCCGTCGCGCCACGTCGGTGACTAGGCGGCCCGGGCACCTGCGCGAAGAGAACAGGAGGGAGGCGGCCATGGCGGCTGGCAAAACAGAGCAGAGGCGGCGGCGGCGCATGGGGAGGAAGATGAACAGTGCGGCTGCGCGTGCGTTTTATAGGGCGTCGCGACTAGGGCTTCGAGGGTGTGGACGGCGTTGATCTTCGGGCTCCGCGCTCGGCGGCACGTGGCAGGCATCACACGAGTAGGGAGGTCGCGGCGCGCGCGCTTGCCTCCAGGCGGCGGCGGCGAGCTGGCCAGGGCGCTGGGAGGCGTTCTCGCCCTAGGGTTTGGGCAGGGGCGCCCTCCGGCTGGGCCGACTTGGGCCGGGGTGCCTGGTCGTGGACCAGGCAGGCGGGGCTGTCTGCTGGGCCGCACGTTGAGAGTGGGCCGGTTTGGCTAGAAGGAGGAAGAGGAAGGAAGGGAAGGAGAAAAGAAATTCTCCTTTTATTTCTTGGGAAGTTGTCAAGATTATTTTGTACGGATTCAAGATGAATTTGAACAGGGTTGAGGGGAAAAGAACTTTCGAAGGGACTTTAGAAGGTTCCGAGAAAAATTGAGGGTAGGTATTATATGCAAAAGAAAAACTCGTGGAGAGAATTTCGGAAGATCTCCGAGAGAGGGATATTACGAGAGGGTTTGAGAGAAGTTTCACTACAGAACTGTGCTCTCCGACGCAAAACCTTAGACACCATCTACGAACTCTGACAAATCCATACAACCAACCCTATATGAATGCAACGGTTGTTAGCGGTTTAGTCGGGGGTTGTCCTAGAAGCTATATGCTCCACACATTTGCAGGAAAAATTTTAAAAAGTTCAAATTTTTGGTTGTTGGAAAACCTGGGTTGTTACAGTCCTAATCAAGGACCCTCTACCTTTCACCGAGGCAAGCCCCGGACATCTTATTACCCTCTATTTCTGTTTTAAAATTCCACTTGAGTATTATTAAATTACAGTTTATGCATTAAATTGATGAGTTATAGTCAAACCGTTGATGCATTACCTACCTTGTTTAGAAATGAGAGTTTTCTTGATAATACTAGTATTGGTTAGTCTTATGCTTAGCCATGCTTAGTAAATCAGGTGAATAGATATTGAGAAAGAATCATGAGATATGAATTTCAGACGGGATATGGTGTGCCATTATGGTCATTGATGTCGATTAGACATGCACCTTTGGATCCTGCCTGTGAAACTTGACTAGGAACTAAATCCGTATTTTGGACAATGGTTAAGATTGAACGTACCTTCACATAACGGCCGAATAAGTCGTTTCGACCGTGAAGCTATAGCATTTCTAGTCGGGCTGGGATTTGAACTGCAGTGCATCACTGGCGGAGAGAAAGGATGTGCGGTGGGACAGGGTTTGACCAAGGGCAGGCACTGCCTGAGCGTCCTGGCACCGGCTGCCCCCTGAGCCTTGCACTATGGATCAAGCCCACGGTATCCCGAATAGAGTGAAAAGCTACCCAACACAATACGAACTTTGAATGGGTTCGTAAGGGTGTGTGATACGAGCTTACCCAGCTGGCGTAAATCGATTCGAATCGCCGTCTCTTCCGGATAGGAGAAACTTATCCATGTGCCAGAAACGTAGCAACAACTCATTATAAAATGTTGATGAGAGAATGAGATTCTTTTCCTATCAACTATCAAGTGATTCGCTTTATAAAAGCTTGCCAATGTAGTTCTACTTAGCTCCATGGTAAGTTGGTAATTAAAACTTTGAACAAAGGATATATGATAGTATGCTTTTCCGCAAAATATGCTACCCCATGAACCCTACCAAATAAAGCTTTGCATATCTTTGAGAGTCTTTTTATTTACTCTCTGACAGATAAGTCTTGCTGAGTACAATTAAGTACTTAGGGTTTTATTCCCAACGTTGCAGGTGATGTGCTGTATGAAGGCGATTGCCTTACCTGTAAAAACCCTGCCATGGATGCAGAGGAGTAAAGACCACAGGGCATGGTCATATATCTTATACTCTCCTTTACTGTGTATGGAGATATACGTGAGTATGGCAGTGTTTTATGGATTTGAATAAATAGTTTTCAAAACCAAATACTTTATGTATATTATTTGAACTTGATATTGTAATAACTATATTACTCTATTTGTAATAAATTTCCGTTGTGAACTCTATGCTTGTATGATGATGTTTCCTTAATCAGTACGATCCTATTGTAAGTTGATTTATCGAGGTCCTTCTTGACACTCGGCGGACTACCGGTTTTATATGAGAGAGAGCATGTGTATACCAACGTGTTAAACGGGGTAATCATGCTTAATCTCGTATAAATTGGTCGGTTCTGTCACACGGCAGCCCCCCTCTTCCCCCCTCCCGCGCCGCTTTCTTCCCTAACGCCTGCGACCTAGCTCGCCGTCGCCGCCATCTTCACCAACTTCGGCGAGCTCGCCCCCGCCCTACCCTTTCTGGCCGCCTCCCCCACTGCCAGTACCCTAAAGACCCGCCCGCCCTCCTTCCCACCGCCTGGCCTGCCTTCCTCCCCCCGGCCGGCCCTTCTAGACCTCGCCGGAGTTAGGGAAGAAGGCCGGTGAGGCTCGCCGAAACCCTAGCTCACCGGAGTTGGAAGAGGAGAGGAGAGAGAGGACGAGGAGAAGGAGGAGAGGAGAGAGACACAGAGAGAGAGGAGGAGGCCTACCTGCGCTGCCACAGCGTCACCGTCGCCGCTGCCGCCGGATCTTCCATGGCCACCAGAGAGAGAGGGAGAGAGGCAGCGCGGGGAGGAGGCCACCGGATCCGTGTGGGGAGGAGGCCACCAGAGAGGGAGGGAGAGAGGCGGCACGGCGAGAGAGCGCGGGCCGCGGACGAGAGGGCGAAGCGCCTGCGCGCGTGGGGACGGAGGCGTGCGGGCGGAGTCGCGCCCGCCTGCGCGCTCATCAAGTAGCATTTTACGGGTATATATATTTGCATAAAAAGAAACATTTGTGACACCAACTAAAATCAACTATATTCATCGAGCGACGAAGCACGCTCTATGGCTTGCTTCGCGCCACCATTAGCAGACTGTATTTGTTTTGGAAGAAGTCCATTTAACCTCCTCCAACTATTCTCGAGATCTGATTTTGCTCCCTCAACGGTAAAACCAGAATTTTTTGCTCCCTCAACTATTTAATACCGTGCAAATCACACCCTTCAATGGTTTGCCACTAGTTTCATGCTCCAATCGAGATCCAATGGAAGCAGGGATCAGACAATTGGGTCCGGCGCATCTATAGTTCACGTTAGGCCAGTCTCAATGGAGATGTCATAGACATTTCATACGAATTAAATGAGATGATATGTCAACAAAACCACTATTTTGTATGTATCCAGAAAGAGGGAGTATTGGAGTTTTATGGCGATGAAACGAGATGGCGCTGTTTCATATGCTTTGGAAAAAGTACGAAACTTGGACTGAGGACTGAGGAGAGGTTCCTTGCGTTTCATCCCATCCCATGCGCCCTGCGGCTACTCGCGTGCATGTGGTTCCACTCCAGACAGCGGCGAGCTTGCAGCCATGTCTTCCCCGGTGGTGGCCCCCTTCTCTTGAAGCACCTGGGCAAGCTGGCGACATGTTCTGCGGCAGTAGCCCCAACGACGGTGGTCGAGCGCAGCCTTGGCATGGCGTCCGCGGCCTCCTTGCCCGTGAAGTGCCGGCTAGCCCTCGGCCAGGCCCCAGGCGGCTCTGCGAGCGAGGGCGTGATCGGCTCCTCGCACCACGGCCGGCCATGCGTCGCGTTCGGCGGCATGAGCCCCGAGGCCAGGCGGCTGGAGCGCCCAGTACTGATGGCCGTTCCACAGGAGATATCGCAATCCCTGCATTTTTCTTTGTTTTTAAATCTTTTTGCATTGATTTACTTTGTCTCTTTGGACTGTATATGCCACATGTCGTGTGAAAATTATTCAGACGTGCGAGTATAATTAGCTACACGAGACACAATTGATCCTGACACATTGCAAGAATTAAATGTTGTAAATAGCATATGAAACAGTGAAACTAAACTATGCGTTGAGAGAGTTTGTTTCATTCACAGTTACCAATACTGTCACGTTTTGGAAACAGTGAGATGAAATCAACCACTGAGACTGGCCTTTATACAATTGTTCGATTATTCTCTTTCCTTAAGTGCTCATCAGGTTGTACATATCCTTAGAATCTTGTAGTTCCGTTGGGGCCCACATGTCAACCATGTATGGTCGTTCGTGACTTGATCACGGGAAAATAGCCCTATAAATCTAGTCCGGTCATACAAATTCGATCTTGCATAGGACTCATATTTTCACGTGAAACAACCTATAAAACCACTAAGGGGATGTAATTTGCACCGTATGAAATAGTTGAGGGAGCAAAGATTTCTGGTTTTAATTAAAAAAAAAATTCTAGTTTTACGGTCGAAGGAGCATAATCATACTCGAGTAATAGTTCACGCAGGTGAAATGAACTTTTTCCATCTGTTTTGTTTTGTTGTATCGACGCTTGCGTGAGCTTGTGAGGCCTCAATTTATTGGGCTCCAGCCTACCGCGCTAAGGCTCGAAAACTTTGGTGGACTCGGGCTGGTAAAACCGCTAATATGGGCTCCGCTTCACATCCACTGATCAACTCAAACCAGTTTGACTCAATGGTTATGGCCTGCTGGGCCCCACAGGCCCATGGAGGCATGATGGACTTCCTTACGACACCGAGGGCCTTATCCAAATTCTAACGACCAAAAAAAAAAAAGTAATCACGGCCCATGGAGGCAGACGATGAAGCCGAGAAGCGGATAAGCCATACCAGACGTGCCTATTTTTTTTTTTAATTCACCTCTCAAAATTCTCATCACCGTTTGAGTGAGGAGGCAGTGTTTCTGTGGATTGAAGTTTTCTGACGAGAATGGAAGCTCCACCATCTTCTCGAATCCTAAAGCGGCACGCCTTTCTGTAGTTCTGTGCACAGAACGCCCTGTGCATAGAAGGGGGCATGCTACTGTCTGACGTGGTCGGACAGCAGCCCCCGTCCGACCAGAGCAAAGCGCGTCGTCTCCTGCGGCGCACGCTCTCGTCGTCCTTCGGACCCACGCGCCGGAGCAGCCTTCCTACCCATGCTCATGCAGCATTAAGGGTGTTAATAGGTGCACCTAAAGTTAACCTGTGAACCTCTTAAGTTCAAAAAAAACTAGTTTCTTAAAAGTATGAGAGATTTTTGAAAGTTAGTTCATTTTGTTGAACTTAATAAGTTTGAAGGATAACCTAATTGATTTAAATTTTCACTGGTATGCACCATGTCATCTTCAGCTTTGCGCTTCCTAGAACCAACGGTCCTTATCCCATGCAGCGCACTTTTCAAGCATTGGAGCAGAGCACAAGCCACTAAGAAATATCCAAATATCATAATTAAAATCTGATTGCACCATCATGTTCTTTGTAATAAACTCCTTTAAACAAGACCCCACATGAACATATTTCGATAAAAAAATTAATGAATATTTATCTCATGATAAATATTTATTATCACATTAATACTCAAGAACATCATAAAAAATAAACAAGAACAAAGCAAACTAATAACGTGTCTGTACCGTATGAATATTTCATGTGTCCTGTAAGAACATTTTATGTGTACTATAGGAACATCACGTATATTACTGTAAGAACATTTGATGTATGTGTACTATAAGGATACTGTAGGAAAATTCCGTGTGTAAAGAAAGCTAAAAAAACTAATAGAATCAAGAAAAAGAAACAAAAAGAAAATGAGTAACAAAAAGAAAATGAAAATTAATATAGTTAAATAAAAATAGTAAAATAATAAGGGAAATGGGAAAGCATGACAAAAGTCTAGAAAAAAAAGAAAGGAAAATGAATTGAAAAAATATAATATAATATAATAATTATAAGGATGAAAAGAAATAAAAAAGTAAAATGAAAACAGAAAAAATAAAAAATAGAAGACCACAAAAGAGAAAAGAGAAAAAGAAACATAAAAAAAGAAATAATTGAAAGGAAAGAAAAAAAATAAAACACCGTAGATAAAAGAAAAAAGGATAAAGAGAAAAGGAAAAAAAAAGCTAACGCACGGTTATACTCGTTACTCGTACCCGCGTACATGTGAAGAAGTCAGTCACGTGAAGTTACAGCCTGGGCCTTCACCCTCCGCGTGGGTAGTGCTCTAGTTGGTCCATTAGTTGGCTGATGGGGTGGTCGGAAGAGCGATGCTGTCCGACCCAGGACGATTTCCCGCACAGAACGACCTCCTTCTCGTACAGTTTAAATTTGGTTAAGCTAAATTATGCAGCTGAATTGTTGTGAGAAAAAAATATTATCCTATAACTAAAAATAATTAAATGCAAGTTCTCGGCAGTCATCTACTGGTTCGACTTCAACGAAACTCCTGCAATGTCTTTGTTAATGGCACACCAACACGTGCCGAAAGAACACGTGGATGACCATATACACTTTGATATTAGCTCTGCATCACCAAACCTTTGGTCCGATGAACAACAACCCACCCGCAACGAACGAACGACAAACGTGGCGCCACCGCCGCACGCTTCTCCTCCCCTTTTACTCGTACGCCCCCGGCTCCGAGAAGGCGTGTCCCCTTCACACGGGGGACGACGAGATCCGTAGGTGAGCGGCCACCCGGGACACGCGCGGTCGTGCCGGTGCCGGGGCGCGAGATTCCGGCGCAGCGCCTGGGAAGCCACCGCGCGCAAGACCCCCGACTACCCGAGAGAGGAAGAGATCCCCCGCGCGCTCGTCCGGGGATACCAAATTCCTCGCGCTCGCCCGCTCGAGCGCCGGGCGCCATGTGTTCCTGCGTCACCACACCTAACCCTCGTGACAGCCTGACAGCTCCCGTCGCGCGAGCGAGCGGCCACGCACGCTGGGGGCGGGCGCGACGGCGACCGTGGTCCGTGCGTGGCGTGGTGGCCTGGCGCTGCCATCACCTCAGCTACAGCTACAGGTTTGCGGTTGAGACTAAAACACAGATTTTAGCGTCGGATTCTCCGTGGGCCTGAAAATTCTAGAATGGGTGTCAAATGTCAATTTTGGGGGGCAGTTTTCAGGTACCACTGCTAGCTGGGCGGCAGACGCGCTCTGTGTGTGCTTTGGTGTCGAGTTCGTTGAGCGGAATATACGTGACAGTGAGGGGCAGCAGCAGGCGGGCGATTTGAACCAAAATATTTTGTTTGCAGGTTCGGACAAAGGCAAAGCCCCGGTGGAAAATCGCGTCGCGTATCCGTACAGAACACCACTTCATCAGATGCTAAGCGTTCGCGTTCGTGGGGGCACGAGGCAGTAGTCTGTCAGGCAAGGGAATCTAGAGGTTGTCTGCAACAGGGTGATGCACCACAGTCCGCAGGCGGTGCAAACAAACAATTACGCTCCTGTTTCTCGGCACAAAACCACGACCTCATGTACCGTGTATGCCCAGCGATCTCGTGACAGATCCCCAATGGTTAGTACTAGAGCCAGTATTAAACTGCGCTTGATTATTGGTCAGCCACCAAACAAACTTTCTGCCAGATCGCCATACTCAGTACTCCATTGTCCATTGACCACGCGACCGAATAAACTTGTGCACTATTCAATATGTGATGCAGACATGCAGTTACGTATGTACCGTGCTTGCCGGCACGTAAAAGCAAGAAGTGTGTGTGTAGTATATACTAGCGTATACATAGGAGTACATGAATACAAATACAAAGAGCAGGGCCAGGGCGCACGCACGCATGTCTGCTACTCACAACAAATCAGCCGCTTATTTTTAGCTATGTAACAGTATTTTTCTCTCACAACAAATCAGTACCAACTTAAATCAGCGTTTATTTTCAGTCCAAACGAACAGGCTGGCTGTCTGTACTGCAAGTGCATGGGCGGCGCACTGGCAGAGTGGCATGTCATCGCACGAGCCCGATTCACATTTTACACGGCCAGGTCACTGTCCCTGGCTTTTGCTTGTCCGTAATGCGCTCGCCCCGGCACTCTATCGCGTTAAACCCATAAGCTAATCCTGTCATGCCCCGGGATCCCCCGTCACTTTCAGCAAAAGGCCCGATTCAAACCTACCTTCCTGCCGTGTTCCCTTGGCCACGAGCGTGTTCTATATATAACGGATCCCTCCGGCAGGCCGGCCACTTGACCCGACCACCACCAGCACCACGCACGCATAGCTCACACGGGCCACAGGACACACGACACAGAGACATTTTGCTGGCTTAATTGCCTCCCACTGCGTGCGTGCCGTACACAGATGCACACGAGTTCCAGCTGCTGCGCCTGTGCGAGCGTGGCGATAATGCAAGCAAGCAGGAGCAGGAGCAGGAGCAGGATGGGTTCTTTGCATCGCTCGCAGTCGCCGGAGAGCTACGTGAGGCTGCAGCAGGGCCGGCGGTGGCGTCGAGGGGCGGCGAGGGGGTTCCGGCTGTGCCCGAGGAATCGGTTCTCCGTGCGGCGGCTGCGGGCCGAGCTGCTCACGTTCCTGGGCATCGTCGGCCGCTACGTGCGCCTGCTCGTGCGGAAGCTGTCGTCGACCAGTGGCGGCGGCGGCGGCTGCGCTCGGACCGGCAGCAGAAGGGTTCTCGTCGTGGTCGGCGGGAAAGACAAGGCGCCGGCGGTGCCGTTCATCGCGCGGTCCAACTCGTTCTACTCGCAGGCCATCGCCGATTGCCTCGAGTTCATCAAGCGCAACTCCGTGCCCGTCGAGGACTACGGCAGCGTCAGCGCCCGGAGGTAGCAGCAGGCATTCGAGGCACCGTCTACTCTGGAGAGAAGGACACGAGATCGAACATCGAAGAAGAAGAAGAAATGCTACCCGAATTAATGGCGTGGCATGTTCATGTATGCGTGTTCCCAACGGAGCCTAAAGATGTGAATCTGATACATACACGTACACACGGATGTAATAGGGAGTTTGAAATTTAGAGTTGCAAATGCTGAACTTTTTTCTTATGACATGTTTATCTGCGCACGCTATCACATTTTTTCCATCCCCCGTACGTGTCTAATACTTTGTTACTAGACAGTAGACCTTAAATCTTGATGATATTGTTATTTCAGCAAGAAAACCGTTCAGGTCTCGGCGTTTAAATTTGGGAGAAAAGGACGGCACTGGAATGGTCCATGGATTTTCCAACTCATGTTTCGCTCAATGGCGTGTAGCGGGGAGTGGCAGTACGATCGACGCTGGAGCCATTTCTTAATTCTCTCATGGTCATGACCCGTGCGTTTTTCTTTTCCTAAATTCTAAGCAAGTGGTGACGACGAGAGTGATCTTTGACGAAGCTTCTTAAATTTTCGTTTCTGTGTCCAGCTAAAAACGAGGTGGTTTCCGACCAATGCAATTCCAGAAATACTAAATAAACAAAGCCTAGCGAGCCACTTCCAGTACCCTATTTTCCTATCGGTTTTCTTGAATGAGTGAAGCAACTAAAGGATTAGTTGGAGTGGTGTGGATAACGCTGGTTTGTCATCGGTCATAGGCTCTTAGCTACTCTGTAGTCTGTAGGAGTATTGGACTAGTGGTCCTAGCTAGTACGTACTCTGTATTGGTCCCTCGGCCTCGGGTATGCACTGTATATCACGATTCTAGTTGGCGATTTGGCGTGACTGCCATCGTATCATTCCAAAAGGCTGTACTGTACATGAAAGGAAGTATTACTACTTTGTTTTCATGTACTCCGTAGTAGCTACCGGTAAACACATGGTAAATATGGAAAATAGTCTGCTCGTGATGGAAATGACTCTGGAGTCTGGACATTGGTTGGGAAATAGAAAAGCCCAGCATGGCTCGGAAGTGGATTAGTGAAATCAACCAATGGACCACGCTATAGTCTTAGTTTATTCCAGTCCATTGGGACAAAACGCTGCATCAGAAAGGGAAGCGCCGAAGCGGTCTCTCTGCTCCATGAGCCAAAAGGATGGCGGGCACTGGGCAGTCGGCCGCGGGTTCGTGCTTCTCCCGTCAGTAACGAAAGAGAGCATCATTAGAAGGTCCTTGATAGAAAAAAAAAAAAAAAAAAAAGCAAATGCGCGTACCATTACCAAAATATAATGATGAGCAAGACGGACCACAAGAGCAATGAGTAGTATCTCCCGAGTGTCTCGAGCCATGCCGTGGAAGCTTCTCCTTGCTACGTTTGTTGAATTTCCACGCGAAAGACGAATGAAAAAGCACAACTGCTCTCATTCTCACCAGCGATAGCAGAACCTCCCCCTCCCCCCCCCCCCCCCCCCCCCCCCCCCCTCTTCATTGGTACGCCTTCCTTTTCAAGGATATTCAGCCATTGCTCAGTATTGAGTACTAGTTAATCTTATGGCCACATGTTCAGCGTTCGTTTCCCTCCTATACTTGAGCATTTGGAAGTGCCTGAACTAATCTGGAATCACAAGCTGTCAGATCATGCTTCATAAACTTAGTGCCTGGCTGCCTGCATGCATCCTTACTCACATGCAGCTATGTCCTTGCCCTGAATGTTTCCATTACTGGAGCATCACAAAAATCTAAGGATCGGAACAATTCTGCTGCAATATTAGGCTGCTAAGTGCTACTAGTAAGGACCCATTATTAAGTATAAAAGTTCGGAAATATCTGAATGTCCAACAACTAAACTACCTGACCTCAATATCTAGAGTTGGTGATCACCGAGTACACCATCACTTTACAGACTCACCGCGTGGGACGATGTTTCTAGGATTTCGTATGTCTAAAACTTTGATTTGGAGTTCAGAGTGTTGGCAGGCAAGAACGTCTGCAATTTTCTAGTTACTAAAACTAGGGTCTTCCATGAAACTGTAAAGTTGAAGCAATCAACGAGGTATCCTTGATGTAACTTTAAAACAAACCACCCCTTAATAGTTACTCAGTTACAATAATGAGTGATACTGCTTGAACAACATACATTACACTATGGAATATCTCGCAAATATACTACCATCTTTCACTTTCGAAACCAAAGTTCAAGCTCTGGCTCCTCATTGAGCCACGTCATCAGCGAAGCTCGGTCGTTGGATCCATGTGCTAGCTTCCATCCAACCGTCGTTCTGAGCTCGTCATCGCTCACTCCCTCCCTCTGCCCGCACCGTCGTTCTCGGCTCTTCGCGAGAGCTCGCCATCGCTCCCTCCCACTCTCTCCGCCTTCCGCACATGGCGGCGAGCCCCTGCCCATCGCCCTCCACCCCTCCCGCCTCACTCTCGCCGTCCCCGCCGCCGTCGCGCGCCGTGCGGCAGCGGCTCAGGGACCACGCGTGCCCCGCGCAGCTCGCCGGCCGGCAAGCCCTTGCCGCCGTGGCCGTCCCTCAGCGCCTCGGCCGCCGCTGCTGCGCCTGTGGCTGCCCCGGCGTGCCGGCCCCTGCACGGGTGGCCCCTGGCGCGGCTGCCTGGGCGGGCTCCGCCAGTTGCAGCGGTTGCCGCGGCCTCTGGTCCCAGCGGTCCTGGCTGGTTTGGGTCCCTCTCTCCCTGTATCTCTTTATCTCTCTCTCCCTGTCGGATCCCCCTCTCCCAGTGCCAGGTCCAGTTCGCGAAGCAACGCTGGCTTGGAGTTGATGGACACGCGCCGCCCATCTCCACTGAAGGGCATCACCTGGTGTGCCTTAAGGCTGAGATCCCATATCCAATCCACCCTGCAAGCATCCTGGTGCTTGGAGCAGTAAGCTCTGCGTGCTTGCCTCGTTTGCCAGGATACTGAAACTAGGCTCTTCTAGCTATTTGCCCTTCTTTGGTGGCTTTGTCCAACCAATGGTACCGCCTGCTTGGCCACACGCTCAGACGGGCATCCCTTTTAAATAAGATATTTTGCCTCAAAAAATGCTATAACTTCTTCGAAATTGTTTATTACTGTTTTTGGGCGCCTCATAGTCTTATGTGCCACTACCTTGTCGTCCCTGTCTGTCCTTAGCGTTTTACCCTGCTCGCTATGGTGTTCAAAACAAGCGACTAATTAACATGTCCACGCTTAACAATTTATTTGCTATTGTAGGCCTGTAATAATCTTATCTTTTAAAGAACCGTTTCCTCTGATTAATATAGCTGCTGCAGTTGTATGTCCTGTTTCTGTAGTGTTGTCTACTCCTTCCAAAGCTCAGTTGATTTTTTTTAGGATACTGTGGCGCCTAATCTATTTGCTGTGTGCGGTTTACCTTCTTTTTTTTTTCCCCCATAGATCCGCCCCTGTACATCTGGCCTCCTGGGTTTGACATGCTGGATCTATAGTTTATTTAGCTCTACAATTCGAAAGAGCTTCTTGGACAGAACCAGCAGCCACTTCTCTCCGAAAACTCCTGGCCGTTCGGTCGTTCGATCTTTCGTTGAACAGCTGATATCACTTCCATCCGATTTACCGGCAGGAGCTTCTTGAGCTTCATCTTATCTTCTTCGGTTTTTCCTCTACTTTTCTTGGCTTCTCCGTCCTATAATGAAAGTTCCATACTCATTGTTCAAGGATATGATCCGATGTCCATTGACTTGTGAGGTGAACATGCCTTGAGGCTCCAAGTTCATGAACAAATGATGGCTGATAAATTACTGAGGCCTCTAGAATCTTGTCGTTGTTGAAAAAAATTCTTATGATTTTCGTTGATATAATGGAAATTTTGCAGACCTTTGAAAGAACCGTTTCCTCTGAGTTATATAGCCGTGGCAGTTACATGTGCTGTTTCTATAGTGCTGTCCACTCCTTCCAAAGCTCAGATTTTGTTTGCTTACTATGGGACCTAATCTATGTGCAGATTTTTTTTCCCCACAGATCCGCCCCTCATTTTGTTTAGTCTGAGAAAGATGAGTATCTCTGATCGGCTATAACCCCATTATGCCTTTAAAGTCCGCACGTCTCGCAGGTTAAACCATGATTCTGACAAATATTGTTTCCTATTCTTAACATCTAAATTACATTAAAAAGGGTTAGTAATAAAGCTAGAAAGGAGGAACCTTGTCTATATCCAAGTAGGTCCCAAGGACTTGAATGAGACACACTGAATACTGAATAATTTCGTCTCATGTTGTTGTTTTGCAACTTACAATATTAGGGCCAGTTTTATTTTTACTGATCCTAGCTTTTGGTTTGAGCTGGCAGGATTTTAGTAATTCGCTATTGATGATATTATTATCACAGGGTACTCTTGTTTGGTATATTTGAGTCTGCTTGCTTCGACTGACCAATAATGTAAGTAGGCCCAGGTCCTTGGATCTGTCTGTTTTCTGATCTTTGATTCTACACAAATGTGTGGGTTAATTAATGATACACTCCCTATGTGTTTGATAAAGTGCACGGGGTGATAGGCTTCTATCAGTCCACGTCGTTGACGTAAGGGGTAAATATGCATTTGATGCCCCCATGCTGCATGGTCTAAAGGAGACATTTGTTACGATTAAGGTAATGGACAATCTAAATAAATTCTGTCTTCCGGATTATGAGAGTAATTACTTTCTCTCCTAGCCCGATATCTGACTGCTCTGATCTCTCTTGTGTTTTTTTTTTAAGTTAAACATAGTGACTATGATCTTGGTCTAATAAAGGTGTGCAGACAGCTGGATGCTCGAACGCCAGTTTTAGCGGGCCTCTCAGAGGCCAAACTGAAGTTACGAATCCATGAAGACAGTAGAAGTGCAAGAAGGGAAGACAAAAACTCTGATTTGTAGGGAAAAAAGGACATATGAAGTGATGATGGTGCAGCAGTCATTGCCACATGCTACATGTTACTCCATCTGTATTACTGAGCTCAGGGAAGAGAGAAAAAGCAGGCGATGGAAACATGTGCATATCTGCCTATCTACCATGATCAACTGCCAATAGCTACAGTAGCACCTTTTAGAATTAGCTCGTCCCCCCCCCCCCCCCCCCCCCCCCAAAAAAAAAAAATCCTGATTCACCCTCCGCCACTGATGCTTGATATGCTATGCACAGCCTGCTTGCACGCAAATACACTGAGTAAGTCTCTCATGCTTAGCTTTCTAAATGTCTAAACTGAGAGGTCTATCACTCCTCATGGCTATATACAGTCTTTTTTTCTGCAGCTTCGAAGTCCCTTTGTTGTTTTATATTGAAACGCACATTAGTAATCTTCACTGTACGCATGTTTTTTATGATGACAATTGGATATAGCATGCTATGTCAATTTGACTTATGTCATCTCTTGCAGCGCTAAAACGTCTACAGAATTTAAGCGCATTCTGTTCCGTTCTAGACATGTACCAGCTTCTGCTATTTTGAAAAAAAGGTGTTTGGTAAAAAGAACAGCTCACAACAGCTCATAAAGCTGTTGTAAACAAATGAAATATTTCTTTTGTCAAATTAATCTTAATAACTTTCCTTATCTACATGTTCTAGGAGGGTTGAGGCAAGGAACTCTTAAATTCAGCAACAACCACTCTATGTCACACTGACAAGGTGCTACAAGGATGGCGCGGCAAGGCCGCGCCTGGTTTTCTAGTTCATATAAATAAAGTATAATTAAGAATACAAGAAAGATATAAAAATAAATAAATAACAAACTACTTAATTGAAGTAAAATAATAAAGAGAAAAAAATTAAAATATAAAGAAAAATAATAAAAGGAGAAATAGATAAAATACAATATAAGAAAGGAAACGGATAATAATAACCAAAATAAAGGAAGAACATACAACTGTAGAAAAACAAAAGGAAAATAAATATAATAAAGGAAGAAAGAGAAACTCACGTACAGTGCTGAACTGCTGATTCTTTTCCGTCTTGATGAAAGCACGTTACGCTCACACAGTCACACATCATGGGCCGCAGGTGGGTCGCCCTGGCTGCAAGCCTGTATCGCTCGTGCTCGTCCGAGGATTGGACCGGGCGGACTGCGTGCTCAGCAATTCATTCGAAGGCCCATTGGTATTTTACTGTTCGGTGTAGACGCGAGCCCACGGCCCTGTTCGCCCCATTTCAGAGCGCGCAGGCGCCCGCCCCTCTTGACCACCCACCTCGTCGCTGCCACCGCCGCCGCCGCCGCGAAGCCAAGCCAAAACGAGTAAGCAGCCATGGAGGGATCCGTCGCCGCGCCGCTCCGCACGCGCGTCTGCATCATCGGGAGCGGTCCTGCGGCGCACACGGCAGCCATCTACGCGGCTCGCGCGGAGCTCAAGCCCGTGCTCTTCGAGGGCTGGATGGCGAACGACATCGCCGCGGGCGGGCAGCTCACCACTACCACCGACGTCGAGAACTTCCCGGGCTTCCCCAACGGCATCATGGGCGCCGACCTCATGGATAACTGCCGCGCGCAGTCCCTGCGCTTCGGAACCAACATCCTCTCCGAGACCGTCACCGCCGTCGACTTTTCGGCCCGCCCATTCCGCGTCACTGCCGACTCCACAACCGTCCTCGCCGATGCGGTTATCGTTGCCACGGGAGCCGTCGCGCGGCGCCTCCACTTCCCGGGGTCCGATGCGTACTGGAACCGCGGAATCTCCGCCTGCGCCGTCTGCGACGGTGCCGCCCCCATCTTCCGTAACAAGCCCATCGCTGTCATAGGCGGCGGCGATTCCGCCATGGAGGAGTCCAACTTCCTCACCAAGTATGGCTCCCACGTCTACATCATTCACCGCCGGAATACCTTCCGTGCTTCCAAGATCATGCAGGCCAGGGCGCTCGACAACCCCAAAATCAAGGTTATCTGGGACTCGGAGGTTGTCGAGGCCTATGGAGGTGCAGACGGCGGCCCATTGGCTGGCGTCAAGGTGAAGAACTTGCTGAATGGTGAGGTCTCGGATCTTCAGGTGGCCGGTCTCTTCTTCGCCATCGGGCACGAGCCGGCGACCAAATTCCTGGGCGGGCAGCTCGAACTCGATTCAGATGGATATGTGGCAACCAAGCCAGGTTCCACTCACACCAGTGTCAAGGGGGTCTTTGCTGCTGGCGACGTGCAGGACAAGAAGTACCGCCAGGCCATTACTGCCGCTGGATCAGGTTCCACTCTTCTGCTCTATGATTATATGACTTTGCCTTTCAAGTGATTAATATTCATACATATCAGTCAGGGGAGCTTCTATTCCCGGCGAGTTTTAGTAGAAACCATGAATGTTCAGTGCCCAGCTCAGTTTTTGTTAGCAATGTAGTGAGACTGAGAGTACGAGGCTTCAAAGAGGACAATCGTTTAGGCATAATAGATTATTCTTGCTTTCTACCAAATGCATACCTTGATGATCTGAAGCAATTTAATCTCTGTATCTATGTCACAATATTATCCAATATGTGACTCTTATATTCACTTTTGTAACTTAAAAATACAAGTAAATAATACAAAACAATGCTTATAAAGTAGTTAAAGAGCCTCCAACCGTCTCCCAATACCTCCCCTATCCGCATAAACCTATCATATTGGTGGTAAACTTTTTCCTTGCTGCAGCGGTCTCCGCATGCCTTGTATCTCCCTCAATAGCATTTGCCCCACCCCAACCATCACTTTTCAGCAATCTTTTCCCCTGGGCCTGTGGGCACCTTTTATATGGGTATTGGGGGGACATTTATTGGGGTAGTTCTGTAGTAACTCCCCCAATATCACCAAAATAGTACTGGATGGTAGATTATTGGGATACTGCTCGAGATGCTAATGACAAATCTGGTTATTTGGTTTCTATATAGGGTAGTTTTCAAGTTTCAACGTTGCAGTTAACTAAAAGATTCCTGAACTTAGGGCAACTGAGCATATGGGGATTATTTTTTTGATTCCAAGTTGATGAGGTTTCAGGAATTTCCAGTAGTTACTCCTGTTCACTTATTTGGGCAAAGGCATATGTATTATTTGTACTGCAAATCATATGAGACAGTAAAGTCAGAACTTATTGCATTCAAGGATGAGGTTTAATGGGTACTAAGTTCCAAGTTCAAGTATCCTGTGTTCTTGACTTAGAGCTCTGAATGGGCATAAATGTAATAAGACTAAGAGCTGTGCTGAACAATAGCAAGTAGAGTCTTCGTTGAGAAATAACAAAGAAAACATCTTGGTGGCATTTGGATGCAGAGTGGGATAGGGATAACGAATAGACCACGATATAAAAGGTTGGGTTAGGGATAAGGATATGAATGACCAGTCCCTGTCTAGTGTTTGTTTTTTGCACTCGGTTAGGGATTGAGAAATTATTTTTGAATGGTCAAAATGCCCTCACCAAATCAAAAGAAAAATTATTAGCACTGTTAATTGGATACATAATATTTTTTCTTCATGCCTTCGGCTGAGAAAGGGAATAATATCGATTGACAATAAAAAAAGGAACAAGAGAAACATACTTCAATTAAGCAAGAAGCAAACACAGGTCCAACCAAAATGATTCCGTCAGCTGCTATGTAGTTCAAATCTATGAGCCTCCCAGAAGCCAACCTTTGCTGCCAAATTACAAAATTAAATTACAGAAATGGAAGAGGAAGGAATTTGGGAAGCAATGAAGGGGACAAGCAAAAGAAGATGAAAGGCATCTTGCACTTGCACCATAACATCAATGGCAACAAACACCCCATGGCCAAGGAAGTATGGCTGTTTGTTGGGGATCCAAACCATGAAATATCCCGAATCAAAATAAAATAGAAGCGCTTTCCATAATTGCACAATTTGAGTGAATCGATGCCTCACCGAACCCGAGGTTGCTGCGCTCGGTGGGAAGTTGGGTTGAAGTGGGACAGGCAGGCAGGAAGCCACATTCTCGATCTTGATGGGCGGTTGGGAGACTGTGTTGACTATCCAGGCAGCTCCATGTGGCGAGGTTGTATGCAGAGGCAGCAGTGAGCACATCCAGGTTGGATGGCGATAGCGTTGAAGATCCATCACCAGAGTAGCGCCAACACTGTTGACTGAGCCACCGCCTGGAGAAAGTGCAGGTGGGGGGGGGGGGGGGGGGGGGAATAGATAAGGGATTAACCCTAAACTTGCTTCCCTTCTATTGATTGACCTCCCCTCATATATATCTGGGCTTACAAGAATGCTAATGGGCTTTCGGCATCTTTATCAATAGAGTCCATAGCCCTACTGCTCCTTTTAGTTCTAATCTATAATGGCTGGGCTTAGGCCCCTCCCTAATAAATGAGTTCACTAACAAGTCTGGGCATCTCCTATATGTCTTACCGACCATGACAGGTTTGTTAAACTGAGAATATGTCTTATCGGCCATGGCAGGTTTGTTAAACTGAGAAATAATACCAGTACAGTGTCTTTTAAATTTTATATACATTGACGAGTTAAGAGTCACCTGTTTTCTATAGTAGCAAATCTGCTTGGTTATTTGTTAATCTAAACTGCCTAGTAGCTCAGTTTTTGGTTTAGGAATGTAGTGAGAGTATGGGGGTTCATAGAGGAACTTGATGTTAAACAAAGGAATAAACCAGTCAATGGCTCTTTACACTTCAGAAAGGGTTAAGAGTTACCTGTTTTCTCTAGGAAAATCTGGACAGGAGATTCATCTGTCTTGTACAATAGTTATTATTTAACTCAACAATAAATACCTGCATTTACTTTTGGCTTGTTTTTTTTTTTCACCTGAAGTTTGATGTGATTCTGAGGACCAAGCGGGGGCTCAGTTGGCTTAGCTCCAACTGGGGTCGAGCTGCTCACCCTGTCACCCACTTTCAACCTCTGGCTGGTGCGGGTGCCTCACCTTGTTAAGAGTGTCTGGGAGACTCCATCGTGCATTCCAAACAAAATTAACTCCCTGCAAATATACTCTGAATCCATGAAGAATTATTGCCAGAAGTTTAAGAAATGTTATTTAAAGTTCTGACCTCTGATCCTGTTGCTAGAATCATAATCCAGAATGCTAGTTGTGTCTCAGTCTCTTTATAAGATAAATCCTGGAAACTGGCATCTGTTTCAGCTGAGCCTACTTGTGGATGTGCGTGACCAATAGCAAATCTTTAAATAGCTGATTCTTTATTTACTTGCGGATGTTGCAGGGTGCATGGCCGCATTGGACGCCGAGCACTACCTGCAGGAGATCGGTGTACAGGAGGGAAAGTCTGATTGACTATTGGGTGTAGCAACCAGCAATCCATCAAATAGTCAGTTGCCGGTGCTGAAAGCCGCTCTCTGATGCGTATTTATGCCATGGGTTGTCATGAACTCATGATTAAAAAACATGATGATTTATGTTGCTTACTAGCACGCTATTCTTGTCATTATTAGGATACAGAAGTTTGTATAACTCTGAGCTTCTATTTACTGGGATACTGATTCGTGATTTTCATTATATATATTGCTCAAGATTCACAAGCTCATTTGCATCAATGTCTAGCCTCTCAGCTTCAGGTCAGTTTCTTTCTTTCTTTTCAGAGTACATTGATTTTTTTAATGCGATGTTATCTCATAGATGGTCTGATATAATGCTACATAATTTTAGCAACTTATTAGATTTGTGCACAATGAGTTGTCTTTTTAGGTTTTAGTGTAGTAACTCAGTTTCTTAATTTGTGCATAGAACAAAAGAATTGTCGGGATTTGCACGACAGTATCACAGCAATAACAGATACGCAATAACAGATACAATGATGCGTAAGCTATTCTGATAATTCTAAATTTTAGCTTATACTACGAGGCAGTTGTTTTCTAAACAACTTCTTCCTCTCACCACCTATGTCATCAAAAGTCCAGTATGTGGCTACGGGTGAGACGACCAATGTGAATGCTGACGTGCAGCTATATTGCATGCTTAACATTCAGTAAAGCAGCAGAGCCGCAGAGGAATGAGAAAGCAGCAGAGGAATGAGAGAGCCATCCCCAAA
Organism: Eremochloa ophiuroides; assembly: GCA_038502445.1. Classification (NCBI taxonomy): domain Eukaryota; kingdom Viridiplantae; phylum Streptophyta; class Magnoliopsida; order Poales; family Poaceae; genus Eremochloa; species Eremochloa ophiuroides. Next base: position 70,814,849 of record JAHLJS010000005.1, read on the forward strand.
TTCCCATGGACACGATGCAACTGGCCTTCTACTAGTCTACAGTGTATATGGTCTTTCATCACTATAACTTTTTTAGATTATTAGATTAGACAATCAGACGTCCTGACATGTACAATCATCCAGCATCAGCACCAGTGGCGCGGCTCTAGTTTGGGCGAACACGGGCGGCTCGACGACGCAGCTAGGGCCCGTCCTCGTCGATCTGCGCCATGGCCACGGACCACGGCAGGGCTGTAGCCTGTAGTTTGGCAATTTAGCATCAAATCGAGCACAAATGTTGCGAATCAATTGATTGTTGTGCTGAACTACTGATCGCTTCATTGCCTTTTTTCTTGTCGATCAAGGGGAGGGCTCTGCTGTCTTTTGATGTTAACTGAAGGACGGGGGCGATCGCCCTGGAACTTTATTAAAAACGAAGAGTAGGGCTCCTGTTACAGTCCCGGTCGCTCCAAGTACAACAAGTTTGGGGGATGGAAGAGCAAGAACAGGCGGGCGGAAAAGGCCGAAGGAAGATAAAAGACACCGTCCTGGGCTCACAGGACCGCCGCCCAGCTTGGACTTGGCCCATTTTCTCGCAGAGAGCCCACAAGCACAGAACTCTTTACTCTGAGAGCTCCGCGGCGCCAGGCCCGTGTTTCACTTCACGTCGTCACCAGTTGTTTACCTTCGTCGTGGTGTCGTGTACTCGTGTCGGACGCAGGACGCATTCCTTCCTTCCTGGGTGGCATGGCCGCCGCCACCAATGGTATTCCCATTTTCCCAAGATCCTCGCTCTGAACGCCGCCATGTCGGCAAGTAGTCAGGAACTCAGGAGCTCCAGCAGCGTCGTCGCGAGACCGTGCCGCGGTTGGCGAGGCGGAATGTTGGTGTACCTCGTGTCCTCGTCGTCCGTGCGCTCAGCCCAACAAGCGGTTGACGTCCACTGGGAGGCACTGCCAATATCGATTCTGCCGTCGCGAGGATCAGGATCAGAGGATCAGGCTGCCGCAACTTGCCGCAAAAATAGTTTGCAGGCTTTGTGGGCGTCTGCTCTACCTGCATAGTGCTGTTCGCAACGTCCACTAGGCCTAGTGCCCAAACCTGCAAAGCTTGGCAGGACCCGCAAAGATTTTTTTTGCAAACCTGAGGCCGATGAACTGCTAAATATTGTAGCAGATACTAGTGCAGCCACACCAAGCAACCAACTTTCAGCAGAAGCGAACGCAAATTTGAGGTTCCAGACTGAACCTTTAATGCACGGACTCTACTTACATATAAATATCTCCAAATCATATAAAAACAAAAAAAATACACTGCAGGAATAAATAATAAGTCTAAAATAACTGAATCTTTAACAATAATACATGTTACAAATTGATGTGCTGATTTAAATTAACCAAACAGACAAAAATGTAGCATTGCGCTTACTACCCAAAATCTACTGTAATATATCTGCACTGCAGCCCAGTTCAAGAGGTCCTATGCTTCAGACAAGAATGAATTGGGCGACTCTTTACAGCCAAAACACCTTACTGCAGTATCTAGTACTACAAAAACCAATACTAATACTCCATCTAGTACAGAAAAGCAAGCATGCTATATATGCATCATCAGTCAAACCGAACTAGACAACAGCAATCAAGAACTAAACAGCCTCTTCTTGTCCTTGGAGAAAGACGACGGCTTCTCTCTACTAGACATGGGTGCACAAATATTCAATTCTAATAACCAAGAGTCCATAGAAGACAACTTTTTTTTCCAATCTTACCGTGAGGCAGGCTTGGTGGATTAGGACTGTGCTGCCCTCCTGCTGTAGAATGGGTTTGGAGCAGGGTACGAGCCTTTGACCTTTTTTTGTTGAAGCCAACCTTTGTTGATCGGCCTTTTACGCTTTGTGCTAGAAGAGCTAACCAATGCTGATTTCTTTGAGGAACTCTCAATTTCTTGTTCAGACTGTAACATGGTTGTCATTGTAACGGAACTCAAGTATAAAAGGAGACAATATCAGTCATTGAATTGAGTAAAAAACAGAAGAAAAAAAACATCACAGCATAAAAGGAAGGGAGAAGGAGAACGAGTGGTATCTGAGAGAATCTCACCGGAGGGATGCCAAGGTCGCTGGCTCGTCGCCGCACTCCGAAGCCGGGCTTCCCTAGCGCCGCCGCGGCAGATGCGGCGCTTTGCTCGCCTCCTCGTGCTCGTGGGGGATGAGGTAGGGCGTCGTCGTGCAGGCCGTTTGCAGGCTGATGCAGGTCGCCGCTTCGGCCCGTCAGGCATCGCAGGCTGGGCTTCTTCAGCCCGTGTTACTTGATGCAGGCTTCTGCAGTGCCCACAAATGCTAATTTTGCAGGCGGGCCGAGCGGGCTGGCAGGTCGGCCCGCACCTGCTTGCATCTTTAACTGGGAGGCACTGCCAATATCGATTCTGCCGTCGCCGATCCTGATCCACATCTGCCGTTGTTGAACATGTACAAGCAGCCTGGAGCGGCGCCGCCCATCAACAACTGTGGGCGACAGAGAAAACGGGGATTGCAAATAAATGTAGCCAAGCCATTCGCTCCTCACATGAACATGCACGTAATTAATAGTATCTTCGCTCACGTGACCCTCACGTAATATATCTCCACCGATGTGATACACACAACATAGATAAACATCATCTCCAAATCTTGGGAGACCTTGTTGTAACCAACTAGGGGGGAAAAATCTAGTAGCACTACTAGTAACCAAATCCTAGTAGGATTATGAACCAAATATTCTTGATGAAAAGAAAATCAACATGTAGCCTTGCTCCCGAACTATAAGGAGCATAGAGGTCCCTAGATCCGGGCAATTCCTGCATAAAGCCTCATCAGACAAGACAATCCCAAATTCCCAATAGACATCCTTGTCCTAGAGCTTCATCAAGCAACATCGATCACTAAACCTCAACATTCAAGGTGTGAAGCAATACATGTCCACCAACATAGCATATAGCTAGGGAATTACTTTCTCATCAAGATGACAAGAGCCTCTACAAACTTTGGGCCCCACGTGCAAGATGATAAGAGCATTACATGGCTTGAGAAACTAGATGGTGGCAAGAGGGTTGCGGTTCAGAGTTTGTCCCGAGTACATGCTTTCAAGCGAGGTGAAGTGTTGCTCATGCAGCGTATGGGCTACACCAATGGCCCTTCAGCGCCATCCGCATCGGAGAGGGAGGCCTGGGACAAGATCTTCAACGAAAACCTAACCGCGTCCAACATTCGAGCGCTGGAGGCACTCTTCACGACTGCTGAAGAGGGCTAGTCTAGGTAGCCATGAAATCGTGTCGACTTGGATTGTTTTCTGTTATGTAATATCTCATCCTGAGGTCGTGGGTTTGGTTGGTCTAGTTATGACTGTGTTAGATCGACCATCTTTGGCGCACTTTTGAAGCGCGTTGTATGTTCGTCTGAACTCTTCTTCTTAAATACAATGATATGTATTTTGCGTATTCGAGAAAAAAAAATGATAGATTCATTATTGCCGGTTCCTGGACAAAACACATACGGTGTGCTCGCCGGGTAGAGTTATATGCACATATCCCATCTATAATAAGAAGCTAAAAGGCCTAGACACTCATGATCAATTTCGATTTCGTTCAGGGTCAAGCTATTCACTTTAGGAACTTCATCATTGACTCCATGGGGCACCCAACCCTCGATGCCGTTGCCAAGTGTCCCTTGATGCCTCCTCATTGTTCATCATCGGCCATCAACGTCTCTCAATGCATGCCCTTGGGGTCATTCACCATCCTTCAATGTCACCTTTGCACCCCACGCCCTCGGTGTCTCCTAACATCCCCTAATACCATTACTCCCAAGTTTCACTTAGTGTCCCTTGGTGCCCTTGAAGTCCCTATGCTCTCTTTGGCATCCCTTGACGTCCCTCAACACCACTGTTGCTGACAATATCGTCACCGCCTAGAACGCCACTATGCTCCAGAGTCGGATCGTGCCACCACCATCAACATCACTATAGACAACAATGTCGTTCAAGCCACCACCAACAATGTCGCTACAGCCCACAACTTCATCACGCTCTACCAGAGTCAATCACACCGTTAGCGATAGCACTAACACATCCTTGTACGGAGTTGATCATGCCACCACACAAAATGTAACTATGAACGACAATGTCACCATGCTTTGACTCCTTCTCATTGCCGACGTCGTCATTAAGCTTGATCCCTCAAAATCAATAATGCCATTGACAATGTTTCCAGGCATCTCATCGAATCAGATAAATTGCTTTCATAACTATTTTTATATCATGTTATATATATGTTTTTGTTTGATTATTTCTACTAAGTTGGCACCAAATTAGCAAATAGCATGTGCAATTAGGTATTTATGGTTATTCTTCTCTCTGAGATTTATTCATGACCTGCGTTCTAAGTGCGAAGCTTTGTTCTCTATCACAGATAGATATATTTAACAAATTTCTAGAGATTCACAATAAAAGTATGTCAGTGTGAGTTCAATGCCGTAAATTCGTAGGAGTACATCTTAACAGCTAGATAATGTCTCTAGCATTAGGCTAGTCTCGGTGGGGGTTTCAATTGAGTTTCATTTGCATTAAATACGTTGCCACATATATATAGACATATTCGACGACATGGCAATGTATTTAAGATGAGAGAGAAGAAATATGTTTCGTCTAGATGAAACTCTCTTGACACGATTACGAACTTTTCGTGAGTCATGAAATTTAATGTGAATCTCTGAATGCAAAGTTTCATTCGAGTTTCATTTTATTCTATATGACGTGACAATTTTAGAAACAGCGCAATGAAACTGTCCACAGAGAGTACTGGCCTTAAGTGCGTGGTAAAGAAATACTACCCCGATAATACAGTATATAAAAATTAATGCGTCATTTAGTGCTCGGTAGTCAAACCTTATAAATTACAGGCGTGCATCAATACGTTTAGACTGTTTAATTAGTCTAGAAACTTATATGTGCAGAACTGGATTGAAAAATACCTGCAGCATTTCATAAACTTTACGAATTTAAAGAATATATCTAAGTATAATATACACATTATTTTTTAAAAAAAGTAATATATCTAAGTATAATATACACATTATTTTTTTAAAAAAAAGTAATATACACACTAAATGAATGCAGCAGCATCTTTTTTTGTAAAAAAAAAATCTCCGGCCACTTAACCCTGGCTGAATGATGTGATGAGTGAAGTGATCTGCAGGTCGGTTTGAACTTCGAGGCATAATGTGAGACAAAAAATTGTTCGAAAGACTAAGTTGACACAGCTGTGGTGTAATGGGAGTTCAAGTCCTTTAAAAGTGTATTTAGTACATAACAACTTCTTATATATCATAATGTTTCACTTTATATTTTATGCTAATTAAATTATACCTTTGTTATAGAAGATGGCACAAGCAAAAAAAAAAAATAGTTTATCAATTGTTGTAGGTACAGCATCACACTAGATTCGCATGACACGGCCGCAGTCAACAACAAGGCCATGTTAATATTTTCTGCGGCGCAAGCATTTTATCATGTATATTTCTTCCCAGTCTGGTAAACCTTGAGTTCAATTTAAACATTATCAACTTTATGTTATTTGGATGTGATCAATTTTGACAGAGAAGCATCTAATATAAGGATACTACTGAAAAACCTGATAATTATATTTCATGTAAACAGTTGCAGCAAATACTAGTCAGCGATTTATATATTAGGTTAAATTTCAACTGATATACCAATCACAAGAAAGGACGACCATATTGTTATTAGCAAATTATAAGTTCGAAATTAACCAATAGGCACCAGTATAATTCACTTAAAATACAGTTCGTCATATGTTTAGGAGATATTATTAAGGCACATACTTATGATCGAGAAAATATAGGCTGTGTTCAGCTCAGCTGAAAAGCTGAGCTGATTTTGGCTGAAACTGATTTGTTGTGAGGAGAAATACTGTTTCAGAGCTCAGCTGAGCTGATTTTGGCTGAAGCTGATTTGTTGTGAGGAGAAATACTATTTCAGAGCTGAAAAATATGTGCTGTTTAGCTTAAACGAACAGAGCCATAGCTAGAGAATGTGCATCGTGAGCCAAAGCAATACACACCTCATCTGAAGTGCAGCGGGTCGACAAGTGGACATTAGGATTTAGGACATGCATGGTGTGGAGAGAGAGAGAGAGATCACCTGCCTTGACCTGGTCTAGGCGTCTAGCCAGGTGTATTGGCATCTCTCCAGCGACAAAAGTTTACAAAGGCATGAGCAAGTTCCAAAGCTGGAGGCGTTCGCGCGCGCTCCACAAATTATGCAAAAGCGAAAGCTTAACCTCCTCCCTTTTCCAATTCGGGGCTGCAGGAAACGGACCCCTCTTTCCAGAATTGTGCATTTGTACTTGGAGGATGCAAGATGCAGACGCGTCGGATATGTTTCTGCTTCCTGCAGCGTCAACTTTGGTCTTGGCGTCTTATGGTCAGTGTCCCCCACTGCAGTTTTGTGATACAGTAGAGTGCTGCAGCAGAAATGCGGCATCACTGAGGGTGTGTTTAGATTTCAGTTACAGTTGTAATTCTGCACTGTAGCGCGTTTGTTTGTATTTTTGATAATTTTTATCTAATCATAGCCCAAATAGGCTTAAAAGATTCGTCTCGTGATGTACATAAAAAAAATATAAACATGCAAATATTTCGTCTATATTTAATACTCCATGCATATGCCGTAACATTGGTGTGACTAGTTGCAATTGTAATTTGCAGTGGATCTAAACAGGGCCTTAGTCACTGCCACTTCTTTGCACCTACGTTTATCTCCTTATATTAGAGCCCACAGCTAGCTAAAGCCATCGTCTTCTGGCTCTACTACGTGCACATGACTCCAGAGCCCAGAGGCCATTAAAATACAGCAGGTGAAACAAATATACAGAAGGACAGACAAGGCATTTTTGGTCCCTCTCCTGGACCTCATCCGCCCTGCGGTCCTGCCAACCAAGTACAAAAACCAATACTCATATACTACCCTGTGCTTCACTCAGTAAACGGACTGAGGCAGGTCTCTTTCTTGAATCTTGAGAAAAACACAAAGTCCAGACACATGCACAAGATATCTCTAATCTAGAGTTTAGACCACTTACCTAAGTCTCAGATAGTGGGATGAATAAGCTAACACATTTGACGTAAGTAACGCTAAGTTGAAACATGAAAGATTGACAGGTTGAACCTTTCAATATTTGACTCGAAATTATTGTGTGAGAAAAATGATATGTGAAAGCGACCATGAACGAGTTGTTGCAATGCATATGGGTAGTACAGCGATTGTAGAGGAGATAGGCAAATGGTTTATAATAGAAACATCATTCTACAGCAAGAGATACAATCATCAGAATATAATATCACAATACAAATGAAAAAGAAAAAAGAAAATCTGGAAACACAAAACATCGGATCTCACTGACCTTTAGTTTATTGAGCTAGCTCTTGCATGCATCAAATCTCTAGCTTCCTCTTGTCCTTGATTAATCATCACTACCTTCTCAAAACACCTCATGATTTCCAATGCATGCATCCCTCCCCATGCGTAAACGCATGCATTATATTATAGCGCCCGCACAGATGAAATTAGCCTCTCGTATGAACAATAATGGGATCCAGCACGCAGATACATGTCTCAGGCTCAGCTCCATTAATCCTAGCTTCAACTCCCAGTTCCGGATCGGATGGCAAGAGCTAGCTAGCTTGTGGGCACCATTTGAATCTTTTCGATGGTCGATGTGGATGCGAATTGGCCGGCCGGGTGTCTCAAGGCATGGATCCAAACGGTGGCCGGACTCCGCCGCCACCGCCTCCACTCCAGCCTCCGAAGTTGTCTCCCGGCAGCTGGTAGGCCCCTACATTCCCGGCGAGGTTGTAGAGCGACATGCCGCCGCCGCCGGCGTCGCCTCCGGTGACCCCAGACGACTGAGACGCCGTCGGCTGCTGACCTGGGGGTCCTGCCGACTGCGCCACTTGATCTTGTGGCTCGGCGGCCCCAGCGGCAGCCGCGGCGGCTGTCTCCTCCTCCTCCCCCTCCAGCGGGAGCCGCTCGTACACGGCGTTCGCGAACGACGCGGCCATGAGGACGACGGGGCCCGCGGCGACGAGCGGGCCCACCACGCTCCCGCCGATGACCTGGCCCTGGCCGCCGGAGAGGAACACCGTGAGGCCGCTGGCGCCCGGGGGAGCGGGCGGCGGCAGCACGGTGCCGGTGAGGGAGAGGATCTCGAAGCGGCCCCTCAGCGTGGCCACCATGCTCCCGGGTGGAGACGCGCCGGGCTGCCTGAGCGCCACGTTGACGACGGCGCCCCCGCCGCTGAGCACGCAGACGCCGCGGCCCCGGCGGCGCGCGTACTCCGCGACGCAGTCGACGACGTCGGCGCCCGCCGCGACCTCGAGCACGTGCGAGTGCAGCGCGTTGGGGCTGTCGCGCGTCACGATGATGGGCGGCTTGGGCTTGTTCTTGGAGCCCGGCGGGCGGCCCCGAGGCCGCCGCGTGGGCGTGCCGCCGCCGGACTCGCCGCTGCCACCCTCGACCGGGACCATGGCGGACGAGGACGGCTGGTCGCCGCCGCCGGTCCCGCTCCCGCCCGCGTCGCCCTCGCCGCCGACGGGGCTCTTGTCTGGAGACATCTTGTGGTGGTGGTGCTCCATCTTGACGTGTGAATTGGGCGAGAGCGGCGACGGCTGGTGCTGCTGCGGCCGGAGCAGCTGGTGGAAGTAGCGCGAGCTGCCGCCGCCGGCGCCCGGGTCCATTCCGGGCATGGCCGTGTCATCTGGCCGCTCCCACCACTTGCCGGCCGCCAGCTTCACGGTCTGGTGGATCGTCGGGCTTGCTCCTCGCGTGCGCGCAGCAGCTTCCCTTGTTACCTCGCCAGTCGCCGCCACCACCAGCACCACTGGCTGCCTGGACCTGGACACGGCAGCAAGCATTTGGTCGGCCCTTATAAAGCAGCTTGATTTTGCATGCCACAGTAGAAGCGCGAAACCGAGAAAACAACGACACACAGCTTGCTTATTAACAAATGCATGGAACAAGACGGAAATGAGAGATCTTTTCTCCTTTCCGCTATTCCGGCCGATCGAACCTAGCTAGAGCTTTTGACCTGTCGTCTCGACAACAGGACTCTAGTGATGATGGATGGAATTGCAGATGCGCTACTATAGCCGGTAAAGACGACTAATCTAGCTAGCTAGCTTGTTCTTTACCTCCACCCGAAGCGAGCTGAGCTTCTCCTCTCCACCTCGACGCTGTGTGCTGCACAAGCTTCGTTCTACTTTTAGCACCCCCGCCCAGCCCCGTCGTCGTCGGCTGCTGCCTCGCTAGCTAGCTCGAAGCACCGAATTAAGAACCCTCCTGGTGAAAGGCAGCAGCTAGCAGCAAGCGCGAGGGGGCAGGCAATTAAGGAGAGGCTGTGCGTTTATAGGACGAGCTAGGAGCAGTGAGGGAGGGGTCGAGAAGAAGGGTCTAGACGCGCATGGCCAGGCACGAGGAGGATCAGAGAGAGCCACCGTACCGGAGGGAGGGAGGGAGGGAGGGAGGAGCGAGACGGGCGTGCGCGGCGCGGCCCCGAATTAAAGGCAGGGCGAGAGGCGAGAGGGAGACGGCGAGGGATGGGGGGTGGCGCTGATGCCGCTGCTGATAAGGTCCCCCGGCCTGCTGCTTTTCTTTCCCCCTCTGGCCCTATCTTGTAGTACTACTAGTACTAGCAGTACAGCCTCCGCCCGGGTGCAATGATCCAGTCCCTTCCCACCCACCAACTCCCCCGTTTTTACTCGGCGCCTCGGCGGGCGCGGGGGGCAAGCGAAGGGGATCCTGGCTGCAAGGCCGGCCGTGGGGCGGGCGTAGGCCCGGCGGTGGCGGGCCAGGAACAAGGAAAACCAAGGCCCGTGCGCAAAGCAACACGCCGTGGACTAGTTTGTCGCGTTTAGTTGAACGGAAATGCAGGCGAGAGAGCAGGGCCGATCAGATTAGACGGCCGGGGACTGACGACGGGCGGGAAACGTCTGGTACCAGTGTACGACTCGGTAGTCATCGGTAGGTGGTGGACCACCGCTAACGGAGAGCGTCCCCGTGCAGTGCAGACGCCGGGCGGGGCAGCAGGGCGGCAGGCAGAGGCGGCCGGCCGGGCCGATCCGCGCCGATGTACAGTACGGCTACTGGTGCGGAATAGTAGGATGCATGCTCGTCAAGTCACGTCAGGCCGCTGGACGGCAGAGACGGCTAGCGAGCGAGCGCGTTCAATGACATGGGCGGTTTCCTATTCTAGCTGCAAGTACTACACACAAAGGAGGCCACGACGACGACGACTGCTATAAGGGCGTTTTCGCACGCGTGTAACACACGGCGAGTCCACGTTATATACTACTACTACTACCACCAAACTGATTTTAGCACCGTGCTGCGTTTAGTTCAGAAAAAAAATTTCTCTCTCCCCATCACATCGATTGTACTTTTCACTCAATGAAGTAGCAGGTGTTGCATGTTTGTATCTCTTGTCTACCTATCTTAAGATAAATCTTTTAACTCTACTTGGATCATTATTTAAATACAAACAAAAGTGCTACAGTGCACTTTTTTCCAACTTTTTTCTAACTAAACGCTGGCATAGCACGTGTTTAAAAATAGGACTTACTACTCCTACAGAGAGTGGGAGAGCTAGCAGCCCCTCGCGTTCCATGCGTACGCGTGATGATCCTTTCCATCTGTGTAGCTATTATATTGATATTAATTAATATACTTCAATGATAGATATATATGACGTTGCGGTGGGACGATCCATTCCAACTGCACCGATTATCTAAGACACATGTACATAATCACGCCGGTGCTAACAGCAATGTCATCAAGGTCACGTACGAGTACGGAGTACATGTTATTCGCACACACTTCAACATTCGAGATTTTGTCATATGGGACTATTCTCTTCTCTTTTTTTTACTGAACCGACAGCGAAGGCTCCTACCTCTCCTTTTTTTTAGCATTTAACAAGTAAACTAAAGAATGAATGTACAGACTTACAGAGCCTCAGGCTCAGCTAAAAAAAACAATCAGAGAAATTTATGCATCTGAGTCCAAATGCTAAGGTGGTCTTTCACTCTTCTAACCTTGATGCATACCAGGCTAAGCTCTGGCTCAATATATATGTTGCTTCCAAGCTGTGATGGAGTGCAAGCCATTATCAAAGATCAAAGAGTTTTTTTGTCGATCTCTCTAGATGACCCAGCAGGTGGTAATAACTGTCTCTCTAAAATTGCAGGTCTCAAATTGTTGTCTTGCCACTATCGTGTCTAGAAGCCAGAAATTGAGTTTACAAGGAACTGGGATGGTGCCCTAGCAACTCTGACTAAAATGGGCACTCAAAGAACAGGTGTAGCAAAGTTTCTTCCACATGGTCTGATTATAGAGGATGTATGAGTAATATTTTAGGTGTCAAAGTAGATTTCGGTTGTTTAATCTATCTCTTAACAAAAGCTAGAAGATTTTTTTTTTCCTAGACAGCTCTAAGACTACAACAATTTGAAGAGTGGAGAAGTTGGCATGCTCCCTAGCTCCAGATGATATGTCTTCTTGGAACTGAAATGATTGGTTCCCCATCCTCTATGGAGTGATCCTAGTTTCTAGCGGCAAGGGGGTTTTAACTCTACCAGTTCATATGATGTTTGTGTACAGAGGTAATTAGAAGTTCCTATTGAGTCGGTTATCCTCGAAGAAAAACAGGTTGAGGTTCAAATTAATTTCTTAACAAAGGGAAAAAGTTGTGTGAACTGTTAATGAAGGGGAAATGAGTTCTAGTGGTCTTTCCAAAAGATAAATATGTGACCCCCCCCCCAACCACCACCCATTTTTGGGAGCAATGAGCAATTAGCCTATAATTATCTGTCTATGCAATTACATCTCTCCACCAAAAAGAGCCGACAACACTCCGAGCATGTGTCGTCTCCCTCCTTAATCTCACCCAAAGAAAGATGCTACGGTTAGAATTTGTCCATGTATTTAAGGAGGAGGGTAGTATTCAGAGCCTTGAGACCAATGATATCTAAATCCTCTTAATCTTTAGGCTAGTTGGTTGCTTTCCATGCTAAGCATGAGCCTTCTCTATTGACAACTCCATCCCAAAGGCAGTGCTTGCAATACTTATCAATATGTCTGATGATTTCAGGAGGGATTTGTAGTGTGCAGAGATGGAAGTTGGTGAGGCTGAGAACACTGAGTTTACCAGTAGTCCAGTACAAGATTGCCATGATAATTATTCATATTATAAGCTATGTACTAGAAGTCAATTCCATTTAAGAATTTGTCTTAGAGATAATACCTATCTACAATTGATGGTGCCCTTCTATTTATCATGCACCAGAGCACGCAAAAAGAGTTCAACTCTTCTCTTTTTACTAGCTAAAAGGTAACATTTCCTCATCCATGTGACACCTAATACTAGCTTAGAGCCAGCCACTGGAGGTGCCCTATTTTCTAGGGAGGAAGCACTAGTCATCGCGCGCCTTGTTATAATGGTTCCAAGCTCGCATTATCATTTTTCTCTCTGTCCAATGATGCAGTGTTATGGTTGGTTGGTCTATTATTCTAAGAGCACGGTTATTCAACCAACAACACGGTTATCCAATAGTCTTGTACTCCCTCCGTATTGGTAAAAGATGATGTTTAGGACAACGACATGGTCTTCAACACATAACTTTGACTTCATATTTTTATAAAAATATTTATTGAAAAACGATATATGTATACTTTTATAAAAATATATTTGAAGACAAATCTATCTATATAGGTTTCATATTTTCAAACTTAACCATTTAAAAGTTATTCATGATTTATATTCCCAATGTTTAATTAAGACCTTTTCCAAAACGTCATCTTTTACTAATATGGAGGGAGTACAATAACATTATCAATCCAACGATCATTCGTATTGTAGCTCACAGATGTTGTAGCACAATTCAAAATCGTTACTTATGATTGTAGTGTTACATGCACCTGGAGTTAGAGTTAATCAACAAAAAAATGGTGAACAATATTTCCAATAGAGCAATAAAATATAGACTGCTGCTCAATTCATTAAATAAAGTTCATAGGGTCTATGAATACATTGAAAAGCCAAACTCCCTTTTCCATGTAGAATGGAGAGTGTCAATGCTAAGAGAATCTCTATCACTACCTAACGACAAGCCCCATATTTGTAGAGGCTCTCCCAATTTTTTGCAAGCCTATTTTATGTCTTGCCTGCGGTGGTACTAACAATCTCTATTTTCATCTAAATACACAATCACATGAGGAACAAACCTCCTTTTCTCTCTCGTCTCATATTTGCTTCTATTCAATAACCTTTGTCTATAATCTAGATTATAATATTTCTTGTAAAACAGGCCCTAAATCATGATGTAGAATTTCTTGTCCATTCATGTGAGTGTCTGAGTTGTACTATGTAATCACAAAAAGAAAGTGGAGAAAAGAAAATGTATTGATTTATATACAAGTTTGATTATGTGACTTCTCTTTTTACATGACAGCATGGCAATGTCAGGCTTATTTTCATTTTACCCAGGCAGGAGGTGTCTGGATGAAAGCATGAAAAATTTGTCTAATCCAAGCCGTGCTTCCAAACAATTTTAGATGTCTAAAACTATAATTTGTTGTCTGGTCAAACATTGCGTGAGAGATTTCCATATAAAGACAAGCCATAGCATCCCTCCTAGATGGTCAATTTAATTTAGAGCAAGTATAATAACACAGAGCAAGCTGAATGCTAAGATGAAAGAGATAATAGAGCAGAGAGAGAGGAGAAGTGTGTTGTATGCTTATAACTCGTTTTGGCACAAGAATTAAGAAACTTTGTTACAATAGAGACAAGTGAACTATATATTAACAGTGCAGGCTAATCACTATATGATAGAAGAGCTGAAAGATGGGTTGCAAAGATCCTTATCGCCTGCAACTGATTGATCGCTGCTTGAGAAGGAATTGGAGTTTGTTGGAAGATGTCCATCCAAGCAGGACCTTCGGAGGCATCAACCGATATGAAGTTGAGCAAACGAGGAAAGCAGGGGACTTGCAATTTGTGATCAAGCTTTCCCGGGTGGACATGGCTGACTTTTGGCACCTTGCTCAACCTGACAGGCTGACACCAAGATATTTTAAATCATATACGACTCATTATCATGTGACGCACAGAGCGAAACAAATTTGAATGACTACTAGGCCCTGATTGGTTGGATCTTGAGACACAGCAACCGGAGTTTTATTAATATATATACAGCCACACAATGCCGAATAGTAGTGATCGGTTGGCGACAAATGAGGATGAGGACAGATGCATGATCCGGCTGTGGGTTGTGGCTCGCAGACGGATCGGACTGAAGTACGACTATGTAAGAATCCATTTGTTTGCTTTTTTCCTGAATTATGTCAAATTAAGCACCGATTTACCGCTTGTGTTTGTAGTACCTGCAGGCGTAGTAGGTTACAGTGCAGTTCGTTGCGCCATGACCTGATCCCGAATGGATTCGATCGTATCTTCAGCCATTTTGATTCTCGAAGCACGAGCAGCACTACAGTTGACAGAGGTACACAGTGCTGCGCAATGATATTATTACTACTCGACGGTGAACCAAAAATATGTGATGTGCTATGCAGCAGTACTCGGTCAAAGGGGTATATACAAATTCAATTTTGTGTTGCGAGAATCCCGGGCCATTTTAACAGATTGACCTCCAATCATGTCTGGATCGCATGAGTCTACCCACGAAATCACATGTAACTGACCACCTGTGATGCTTATTTATAATTGAGAACTATTATATGAGGAAATCACATTTTAGCTAAGAGAACATTACCCCTACAAAGCAAACAAGCACATGGTTGACACACTTTAAAATCCAAATCCCTACAAGTTGAGATGTATATATATTATTTTATTTGTTTGAAAACATATTAAACTTTACTTGTTCGGTTTTGTCCAAAGTAATCCAAGATTAAGTGAAACCGATAAAAGCAAACTTTTTAGTTATTTGATTTGTCTTGTTACGTGCTACCGCAGCGTTAGCACGTGCACTATAGCAATACTAACTAAACCATCATGTTTGCTTCAGCTTATCGGTCAGTACATCATATTTTTCGGCGTTCTCTCATAACAAATCAGTCGTAGTCGCAATAAATCCTGCCACAATTAAATATATCCAGTGATTTATTAACGAATATGCTAATATGTATTATAAATATTAATATTTTTATATATATACTTGACTAAAGTTAAAAAGAGTCGATTTCTTAGGAAGCGAGAACGCCGTGACAGACAAAGTAGGCTAAAGTTTTATTAGATCAAATGAGGAGGATAAATCTTGTCTCCTCTACAATATAAGTACGTGAGATTCTTTTAAGGCAGAATGAGTAGTAGTTAACATTTTGAACAAATTACGTACTCCTACAAATGAATTATCATCATGGTGGGTGAGGAGAGTAGGAGACCACTAATCTGACGGCTAGGCGGCTAGGCGCTGGATAGGTGCGCGTTTATGTCCGAGGGCCCGGCCGCGGGACTTTACCCCGTGTGGATCGATATCGATGATCGATCGAGCACCGTCACGTGCGGTCAAGTGGTTTGGTTTGACGGTCAAAGGGCCGTACAGCTGTCAGACACGTGGTGGTGGCGCCGGGCGCGTGGAGTAGCCGCCGCGGCGCTCTCCAAGGCTCCCGGCCCCGGCCGCGATTTGATCGCAAATCAAATCATCATTCGCGCGGGCGATCGATGATCGATCGGCTCACGCGCGCGGCAATTAGGCCCATGCATGCCTGCAGCTCGATATGCATACACTTGCAACTGTATCAATCTCTGATCGCTCTCTCTCCACCGTGATCATCTCGCGCGTTGCTCGCTTTTATTCGATCGTACGTGTGGCTGCACCGCACCGCTCGCACGATCTGATTGAACGCTTGAGGGGACATCCGGTCAGTGGTCAAATGAACCTGACCACAGACCACCTCTTCTCCAGTTGTCCTTCCCCGGCGGCCCGGCCCTATAGCTTATGCTTATCCCTCCGCGCCTTCCACCCATTCCCTCCAGCACCCAAAAGCAGCAATGCATGAACCCCCCCCCCCCCCCCCCCCTCTAAAAAAAAAAGCAGCAATAATATGCAAAGCGCGCTGGCTGTAACGGCGCCATATGTATCGTCGTCGTCGATCGAGCTGCAGCTCAATTTGGGACCTGGGGAGACCTCTCTCTCTCTGCCTAGCTCCCAGCCGCATGCATGCATGTCGTCTTCCATCTCCTCCCCGCGCCGTACTGTACGTCCCATGCCGCCATGTCTCCCAATCCCTATCGATCGCCGCATCCATGCGCTGCGCCCCTGTTTAATTTCTGCCGCAGCAAGCAACGCGCGCGCGCATCACATCATATCATCATCGTCGCCGCTGGCACTGAAAAGCTGAACTGATTTTGACTGAAACTGATTTATTTTTTAAGAAAATATTGTTTCAGAGTTGAAAAATAAGTGTTGTTTAGCTGAAGCGATCAAAAACCAAATGCTGCTCGGACTAATCTCAAGATTAATTCTAGAACGTTGGCAGCATAAACCACCTCTAAAAACTGTTTTCTAGACAATAAAAAACGGCCCTAAAAATATATAGTACTTTTTATCCTAGAAAAAAGCCATAAATCATAATTTAAAGACCCTATACACAATTTTAAATAAAAAGAGACTCAACTACAAAACTTTAGATCTTTTCGAGCTCCGCAATTTTAATATATATTTTGTCTTTATTCCACTTAATTTGAAAAATTAATGGTTGTTTGTGTCGCAAATAAACTATTTTTTATAGATAGGCCATGCATATATCCTATTGCCGCTACTCTAGCTAGAAATTTATTTCTAAAGGCAATTAGGAGGCCTATATCCGCATCTACAAAAATCGAATTCCTAGAGCTGGTTGATGTTCTCAATTGCCACTAAAAATAGAGGGTATTTTTAGGAGGAAGTGGGAAACACCCACCATCTATGAAATCAATTTCTACATCAGGCCATGATCCCTAGAACCATTTTTGAATATGGTTTTAATTGGTAGAGTCAACTTTTGAAAAGAAACACGCGTCTCTGATGAAAAGGCTTCAAATATATAATGTTAATATGTATTTATATCTTATTTTAAGACAACTCACACTATGCCACTGAAGAATAATCCAAAATCGAGAAACAAAATAATTACATATATTTACATGTATCTATATGTATGTTATATTTGTGTATATTCGTCAATTTCAGGTATGTTCGAGTCTCTATGGCTAATAGTTGAGTACACACCTAAGGGCAATCTCAATTGTGTATTCATGATGATTTTTATCTCCTTTGGAGGTCCCCAACAAGCCGACGAATAGTTAGCAGATGACGTGGAAGCAGAAGGTAAGAACCAAAACCGCTAGCGATGACTGAATAGATAGGCTAGCACGGCTTCCAATACTACCACCGTATAACCTGTGCACCTCAGCAACTCTAATTTTTTACTCGTTCACGTGTCCACGTGTACCTATAAACTCTCTACTCTCTTAAAACTCTTATAATCTCTCTTCATTAATACGGTGCCACATCAGTATAATTAATACCCATGAAACTATAATTAAACTCAATTGAGACTGGTCTTATGTTTATAATGCAATTTAGTGCTCTTGGAAACCGCTCTAGAAATCATGCATTGGGACTAGCCTAAGAGATTATCCATGGAAATCACACCTCACAATGCAAAAAGGTTTGTATGAGCCCCTTTATATCTTATCGTCCATCCATTGATCCAGTCCACTCTCACATGATAGGAAGAAACGTGCAGCCCTCCCCAATAATACAATGCTTGTGTAGTTTCTTCTACCATTTTGATTTGCATGAAGATACCGTCCGTTTCTTTGATTTGTAATCTCTCTTCTCAAATTATTACTTGCCACATCAGCAAAATTCTCTTGTAGTGATAACAGAGATAGGAACTTGTTGGCGCAAAAAATGGTTCCCTAAGCCCAACACACCAGCGAAGCCGGAAACGATCCTTGAGGCAGTGAAGCTCTCGCAGATCCAGCTAGCTTCGGACCCGGTCTGAGAGTGTCAGTAACACCCAAGCGTGCCAGTCAATTTGACCTGCAATTGACAAGGAAAAAGATAGTAATCAGTAATCACAGGGCGGAACTAACCGGTATGTCCAGGTAGTTCCAAATGTATGGCTCGAAGAGCCGATGTAATGGGAGATCGACTAGAAAACCGATTCCGTCATGTTATGAACCGATTGTAGCGAAACATGCATTATAATTCAAGTTAACCGATTCAGACATGAATTTAATGACATATACTTGCTTTAGGCAGAAATATGCTATAAAAGACGTAGTCACAGCAAGCTAACATGATCATAAGATGTCTCAATGTAAAATAAGATGAAATCGGCTATTTCAGCCGATTCAGTGTATACGGGCAACATACAAGTCTATAAAGTAAACAATGTTTCAACTCTCCGGCTAATAAATCTAAATCACAATCTTGCAACAGTGGAGATCGAGCGGATCGAGGCAGTCATGGTGAAGTTGCAAGTTAGATCTGTTAACCCTTGAATCTAGACAATGTTTATTTTATTACTTGAGTACGACCCGTATCTAATCTAGATCCAAAATACAACCGGGTGGTGCAAAACATTCTATCTTATCAATATAAAATGAATGGCAAACATAATTTGTTGAACATATAGATCTATTAGATATAAGCCTATGCATATGAATCAAGACGGGCAAATTGATGATTGCTTTAAATAATAAACAATAAACATAAGCAACATCGGTAACTTAATGAATCTAGCTAAACTGCCAAATTTAATTAGAGCCGATAACTAATCCATGCGTGCAAACTGTCGTAATCTATAGCCTGTCCACCGGATGACGTTAACTAATAGATTAATCAAGCAAGCAAACACGAATCGATAACTAATCCGCGCGTGAAAACCGTCCTAATCTGCATCTCGTCCACCGGATGACGGTTAACACAGATTGATCGGGTAAACCAGCGTGAATCATCCTTGACTCACTGTGCTCCCCGCGTCCACCGGATGACGCCAAAGAAACAGAGCTTAGCAAGGACCCTGGTCCGCCATGCTTCCACGTCCACCGGATGACGTTAAAAAGACATAATTTAACAGGGGGTTGACGATACTTACAAGCAAGCCTGCGTCCACCGGATGACACCCAGCCTGGATGAAGTAACTCGCCGGACTCGACTGACTCTAGGGTTTGTTTGGCCGGAGCCGAAAGTTGTGTTATATTGATGTTGTTTTTTTACAATGGCTGAGGGCTTATATTTATACCCTGAGCGTAGATAGAGTTCTAGTCGAATTACAACTCATCAATAGATAAGGAAACTAACAAACTATCATATATCTAAGGTAACTTGGAGTCACATCTTCCCTTTCATAACGGACTCCGATCGTGATCGCATCTTGGCGGTGCAGACTCTGGATGACGTCACCAATACCGACGCTGCACGCCTTCTGTCACCTTCGCCCGATAACCGATTCACCGTTCAATCGGCTATTCTCCTTCCTTCCGCTGGACGGAATCTGCTTCCGAGATCGGCTATCTTCCTTCGGTATCGGCTATCGGCTCCCAGACCAAAACTTGATGTTAACACATGCCCCCCTAGTTCGGAGTATAATTTCTTCATGCTTCGAACTATGATCCGATGGTCTTCCTTGTGCCGAGAGACTCACTAGCAACCATAGTGCGTCTAGGTCTTCTTCCTTTAATCTCAAAGGTCTTATTTGCCATTATTTCTTCGCATCTGTACGTCCCTTCATTCTAAGCCGATAAAGATGTTGATGACTTTTTGCTGCACACGAATCGGCTCTCAGGCTTGCATTGTATCTTAGAATCGATTACCCAGCCTGATCCGTTCTGCATACGAATCGGTTTTCGGGCGTACTTCTTAGTATCGGCTTTGTTTGGCTTTCCTTTGGAACTAACCCCTCTGCCAGATCCATCACGAATCGGCTTGTGGGTACTCACAATAGGATCGGCTAAAATAGCCTGACCCAAAAAACCGATCGGCGTGCGACCATTGATGGCGGCGCTTCGTCTCCCTGATTCGGCAACTGTTCCGGATTCAAGAAACATGGATTAACTGCCACCTAAAATCCGCCATGCCGTCTCACTTCCCAAAGAAACCGCCTCGGTGCCCGTGTTGTCTTATAAATAGTTGGCAGGCTTGAGGCAACATCACATGCCATCATATCCATCTCGCCGACCAACTCTCCCGGCCGCCTCCTTGTATCCAATTCGCTTCCGCTCTCAATCCTTGTTTACGACCATGGCCGGCGATGGAAACCATGGGAAGCGCCTGGCATCTGAGCCCGTCGACAGCGATGAAATGGAACGGAGTATCCGCCGCATCTGGGCCAGCGTCGCCCGAATCGAGCAGACTTTGGGGTAAATTCAACCGTCAGCCTACCATCTCCTCGCTGTTTCCATCTGATTTGATTTGTTTCTGCAGTCACCAACCATCTTTCGTCAGCGGCATTGCTAGCTCTTTAGCCGGCCTGAACAACCCTGCCCCCGGCGCTGATCTTCCTAAGGCAGCCCCGGCGGATGGTGACGCCGTTTCTGCAATCGGGACAGCAACCCCGGAAACCCCCGCCGCTAGTGACGCCGCCGGGCCCTCTGCTCCTATAAGGGCTCCAATCAAGTGTATGATGCAAGCCAGTGGACGGGGAGCCCATAGCAGGTATCTTATTCTCCCTTTTCGTCGATCTTTGAATCTGGCTAAGTCTGGGTGCCTGATCTGACGATCCCTTTCAGCCAACGTCTTCCGCTCCATCTTCCTTCCGGTGCACCAATCGGCACTAGTTCCTCGGTGCGTCGCACAGCACCACAACCGAACCTCCCTCACGCTCCGGCTCGCAGCACCACGTCCGGAGCGGAATCGAACTCGGAATCATCTTCGAGTTCCCGCGACTCCTACACCGCCGCCGACGGCCGCCACTTCCACCATGAGATGGTGCGGTATCGCAACCTCTACTCCGAGGCCACCAAAGAGGCCGGCCGGCTGGATAAGGAGAACGAGGACCAAGCCGTCGCGCTTGTTGTCGCCAGTATTGATTTGACGGAGGCGCGGGCCAACCTCGCGGAGTCGCAGGCCACCGTGGCGGGTAATCTCCTGCTTTGTCCAACTATGTGCACGGCGCGTTTCCAATCACTGGCTTTCCTTGTTTATGCAGCTCTGACGACGCAGCTGCACGAACTGCGCGTGGCTGTAGCAAACGTCACTGACGTCCTCCGCGCACGGGGGCAAACGCAGGTGGAGCAGCTTGCGGACGTGCACCACCGCGTTCGCCTGGTGGCGATGAGCGGCGTCCGTCACGGAGCCGCGGGAGCTCTAACTGCCGCCCAGATCAACTCCGGCATCGTGCTAGAGAACGTCGAACCAGAAATCCGGGCAGGCCAAGACATGGAGGAGTTCGGCACGCTGATGGCCGCTTTCGCCCCTCATGCCGACGGTCTCTCCGTGTCCATCGACGCCAAGGACGTGATCTGGGACGGCGTTAATAACCCAAACTAGATTGTATTAGGCATTCTAATGTATATGATACTTCTGAACTTGCCATGCCCGAAACAATCCAATTTGTAAAACTGTATATTTTTTTTTGCTAAGGACGACTCGTTACTATGATGTCGGCCATTTTTGTCCTGAAGGCGACCCGCCTGCACGACATCGGCTGTTAGAGCCAGATTCACATGAATCGGCTATTATCCCCCAACTGGGATGCTAGGGTAGTATTTCTTCAGATATTTCCCATTGATGGCTCTGGCGAGTCTCTGCCCTTCCAAGTCTTCAAGGATATAAGCATTACCCGGAGCGCATTCCACCACGCGATACGGGCCTTCCCAGTTTGGCGACCATTTACTGAATCGGCTATCTTTGGTAGCAATAGGTAGAACGATTTTCCATACTAGCTCTGATTTGGTGAAGCTCTTGCTCCTTACCTTTGTGTTGTAATACTTGGCCACCCATATCTTATTCTTTTTAATATATTCCAAAGCTCTAAGCCGATGACAGTGCAAATCTTCTAAACTGTCCATCATAATGTCTTTGTATTCACCGGCCGTAAGCTTGTTTTGCAACGTGACACGCCGTGTCTCAGACTGAATCTCCCATGGCAAGACAGCAGCGTGTGCATAGACTAGCTCATAAGGTGAAACCTTGATCGATCCATGCTGTGCCATGCGATATGCCCACAGTGCCTCGCTCAAATGCAAATACCATTTTCTGGGGTTCTGCTCAATCTTTTTCTTGATGACCTTGATCAAAATTTTATTGGAGGCTTCTGCTTGTCCATTGGCTTGGGCGTAGTATGGCGATGAATTATAAATCTTGATGCCCATGTCATCAGCAAAGGTCATAAACTCCTCTAAAGTGAACATTGTCCCCTGATCGGTTGTGATTGTCTGAGGTATGCCGAACCTGTAAATAATATGCTCCTTCACAAATTCGATCATGTCAGCTGAAGTGGCGCTCCTCAAAGGAACGGCTTCTACCCACTTGGTGAAGTAATCAGTCGCCACTAGGATCCATTTGTGACCCTTACTCGATGGTGGGTAGATTTGGCCGATTAGATCAATACCCCATCCCCTAAACGGCCATGGTTTAATTATAGGATTCATAGCAGAAGTTGGAGACTTTTGAATATTTCCAAACTTTTGGCATTCTTGACACCCTTTATAATATTTGAAACAATCTTCCAGCATCGTAGGCCAAGAGTAACCAGTCCTCCTGATGATCCACTTCATCTTGTGAGCTGATTGATGTGCACTGCAGACTCCATCATGTACTTCGCTCATCAACTTTACTGATTCTTCTGCCCCCAGGCATTTGAGCAGCACTCCTTCAACAGTCTTGTAATACAACTGACCATCCAACAAAACGTACTTGGTGGCTTTATATCTTAGCTTTCTGCTGACCTGTTGTGAAGGATTTACCAAGTAACCTGCTATCTCGCCCCTCCAGTCATCAGCTGATTGCTCGCTGTTACAAATCTCCTGCATCGGCTGATAACCCGACGCGTTCTGCGCTAGCCGATTAGCTTCCTAGTTCTGGGCCCTGGGGATGTGACAGAGAGATACCGTCATGAACTTCTTGATGAGAGCCTGGCACTGATCATAGTAGCCTCTGAGTATCTCGTCTTTACACTCATACAAACCGAGCAATTGGTTGATGACTAGTTGTGAATCGCCAAATACTTCAACTGCATCGGCTTTTGCTTCATGCAGAAGCTGAAAACCTTTCCATGCGGCTTCATATTCAGCCTGATTGTTTGTGACAATCGGCCCTATCTAGAAAGCATACTCAAAACGCAGACCTCGCGGTGAGATGAGCACTACTCCGGCGCCACCACCTTGCTTGCACGAGGAACCGTCGAAAAACATAGTCCATGGCGCTATACCCGCTACATTAACCGATCCCCGTGATGCTGTGTAATGAAATCGGCTATCGCCTGCCCTTTGACCGCCTTAGCCGATTCGAACCTCAAGTCAAACTCTGAAAGTGCCAGGATCCATTTGCCTATCCAACCATTTAAAATAGGCATCGAAAGCATGTGCTTGATGACATCCTCCTTGGACACTACCACACACTCTGAGGCAAGCAAGTAGTGCCTCAACTTGGTGCATGAGTAGAATAGGCACAAGCACAACTTCTCGGTAGGTGTGTATCTTATCTCAGGGTCAAGGAGCCGCCTGCTCAGGTAGAAGACTACTCTCTCCTTCCCTTCAAACTCTTGAAAAAGGGCTGACCCAATGGTATGGCTTTCGGCCGTCACGTATAACTTAAAAGGCTTCCCTACCCGTGGCGGTACTAAGACAGGAGGAGTCTTCATGTATTCTCTGATCTCATCAAAAGACTTCTGTTGCACGTCACCCCATTTGAACTCTTGATCATTCTTGAGCTTCAACAATGGCGAGAACGGCAGCACCTTCTCTGATAAGTTGGCAATGAACCTTTTGATAAAGTTAACCTTACCAAGTAAAGATTGCAATTCCTTCTTGTTGATTGGAGGTACGAGTTTATCTATCGCCTTCCTACTCTTGCTGCCGATCTCTATCCCTTTGCGGTGGACCATGAATCCCAGAAATTCGCCAGCTGACACGCCAAACGCACACTTGTTAGGATTCATCTTCAGACCATGTCGCCTTGTGCACTCTAAAGTGGTTCTCAAATCGGCCAGGTGATCTTTATTGCTTTTGGATTTCACCACCACATCATCTATATAAATTTCAACGACCTTACCGATCAACTTGTGAAATATATAATTCATAGCTCTCTGATAGGTTGCACCGGTATTCTTTAATCCAAACGTCATGACCACCCATTCAAACAAACCAAGCGCACCAGGGCACCTGAATGCGGTCTTCGGGATGTCTTCATCAGCCATAAAAATTTGATTATAACCAGCATTGCCATCCATGAAGCTAATAACTTGTTGCCCAGCAGCCGAGTCTACCAATATATCGGCTATTGGCATAGGGTAACCATCCATCGGTGTAGCTCTATTTAAATCCCTGAAATCAATACAGACTCGCAATTTACCATTTTTCTTATACACAGGGACGATGTTCGATATCCACTCGGCATATCGGCAAGCTCGAATGAACTTGGCTTCTAACAGCCTCGTGATTTCGGCCTTAATATCAGGTAGAGCATCCTCTCTAAAACGACGTGGAGGCTGCTTGTGTGGTCGAAACCCTAGCTTGATAGGTAGCCTGTGCTCAACAATAGATTTGTCCAATCCAGGCATTTCATAATATTCCCAGGCGAAACAATCTTTGTACTCTTTCAATAGTTGAACCAACTCCTGCCTGAACTCTGGGTCTAGATTGGCGGCAATAAACGTCGGCCTTGGTCTGTCACCGGGTCCAACATCCACTTCTTCGAGCTTGTCGGCCGACGTGAATCCTTGCCCCAACTTACCTTCTGTGCCGTCAATCGGATTCTCCATTTAATAAAAAGACTCAGAGCCAATTGCCCTGATCGGCTGTTGACTCTCATCACTGACCTTGATGGAGCCTCCTTCCCAAGTCTTGCCAGAGAAACAGTCATGATCCCCAGCTTCCCAGTATGTGGCATCTGCCGTCGCCACGCTGACAGAGTCGTCGGCCGGGATCACTTCGACCTCATCGCCATGCCACTGAATTAGACACTGATGCATGGTCGATGGCACGGAGCAGTTGGCATGAATCCAGTCGCGTCCGAGTAGCAAGCTGTAGGCACCTTTACAGTCGATCACGAAAAAGGTGGTAAGCAGTGTCTTCTTCCCCACTGTTAGCTCGACGTTGATTGCTCCCCGAGTGTTGGAAGAATTGCCCCCGAAATCCTTGAGCATTAGATCAGTTTCTATTAGATCATCGGGACCCTTGCCTAGCTTGCGGAATGTAGTGTAGGGCATGAGATTGACAGTGACACCACCGTCCACCAACATCTTTGTCATGGGCATGCCGTCGACATAACCTTTGAGATAGAGGGCCTTCAAATGTCGATTCTTGGCTGCCTTATCAAAAGTAGCTTGCTGTGCGAGCACTAACTTGGCCACTCCGTCTTCTGATCTCGAATCGTCTGAGTCGAACTCGGTATCATACTTCTTGGCTCTGAACTCTACAGACAGCACGAACACCATCTGTGCATCGGCTACAGCCTTTCCATTATTTTGTGGAGGCTTCTCACGCCATATCTGTTTGGCACGTCCCTCAGCTTGGAGCTCTCTGTTTCTGAGCCGTTGCACCCGGCGCCTTTGGCTCCTAGTTAGATCCCCTGGGCACCACTGATTCTCTTGCCAAACCGGCTGTCGGCGTTCAACTACCGCTTCATCAAGCCGATCGTGCGAGTCCCTTTTTTCACGCCGATCCCGCGGGCTGTGGGGGCTCCCCAGCCTCTGATGCACAGACCAGCGGTTGACCTGGGACTGCCTGTACTCTCGGTACTGATCGCTGCATTCTGGGCAGTTGCGCAGCGTTGGCAGTCTCAGGCCTTCATTCCAACAATGTCGGAAGAATGGGCAATGCCAATGATCCTCCTCACCTCCCCGGTGGCGGGTCATTTCTTCATGATAGCGCGCCTCTTCTTCTTCGCGGAGCCACCTGCGGTACTCCTCTTCTTCGCGCTGCAGCCGCCTCTCATGATCTTTCTCTTTCTGTCGCCGCCACTTGTTCAGAAGGTGCTGGTGTGTAGGCCTCCTGCTCTTGGTGCCACTGGATTCTCCCTGCTCCGGCTGCCTCTGATTCTGTTCCCTCCTTCCTTTGATCAACGCCAGCTCCTCAGCTGTGATTTGTGCATCGGTATCAACTGAGGAGTTCTTCCTGGCCCGTTCGGAGGTTAATACCTTTACTCTAGTCAGAGGATTCGCGATCTGGACCATGTTCTGCCCTTTCGGGAATGGGAATTTATCAATCTTCATCTTCCCTTTGGGAGGAGCCTCAAATTTTAACAAACCGCGCCTAATAGCATTCTGGATTGCTGCTTTGAAATTGCGGCAATTATTTGTAGAGTGAGGTGAGGCCGTGGTACTGGCAGAACGGTTTTCCCTGCAAATCTTCAGGAGATGGTTTGACGTAATCAGCTGGGAAAGTGATGTGGCCTGCACTGACTAATAGGTCGAAGAGTTTGTCCAGCTTGCGCGTGTCAAAGTCGTATTGATCTTCCGCGCTCCAACCCTTCGGTACGGCCATGGGCTTTGTTCCCCATTTAAGCTCAACAGCAGCCACTTCTTCATTCGCTCCATCCTCTGAGTCGGAATCACAGACGTAGGCCTGCTTGTATTTTGATTCCTTCTTGAAACTCTGGGCCTGCTGTTCTAATGCGGCCACCCTCTGCATCACCTCGCTGATGCTGTTGAAGTTGGTGCCCATAAGCTTCTCTTGGACGTGTGGGAGCAACCCACTGACCACTATCTTGGCGAGCTGCTTGTCGTTCAGGTTCAAAGAGTAACACATGTTCCTGGTCTTCCTGAACCGCTTGATGAAAGCCGATCCAAGCTCATTCGGCTTTTGGCGCATGTTGGTGAGATCTGTGATGTCTTTCTCCCCAGTGCCGGAGAAGAAGTAATTATGGAATTTAGTCTCCAGATCTTCCCAGCCTTGAATCGAGCCAGGCTCCATAGATGCAAACCAGCTAAACGCCGGCCCTGTCAGTGATAGCGGAAAAAGGCGGACCCTGTGAGCTACCTCATACGAAGCTTCGCCGAGCTGGGTCAGGTAACGGCTGATGTGCTCCATGGTAGTGATGTCGTCCTGCCCACTGAACTTGGAGAAGTCGGGTAAGCGATACCTGAGCGGCAATGTCACTCGGTCATACCACTCGGGGTAAGGGCGCCTGTATTTGATTCCAGTCCCGGTCTTCGGCTGTAAACCGAACGTATCACGGAGCATGGCACTCATCTGCTCCAGCAGCTAATTGTTGGGTGTCTGGGCGTACCCCGGATGCGGCGCTGCCTGAAGGTCTTGATATGTGAGCCCCTCATGGTATCCAGGAGTTGGGTTGGCCACGTCTGCCGCCGGCGTATTTCCAGCTGTCGGATTCACTGCTGATGAGTTCATCGAGTTCACCGACTGTCCAGTGGCCTGCATGAAAGCGGCGAGCTCCTCCGGAGTATGATCTTTGTATAATCTTGGAGAAGCTGCTATTTTTTGAGCCGAACCGGCCGCAGTGGCACCCTGCCCTGGCGTTTTCGGCTGGCTCGGCTGTTGTGGTGTGAAATTGGAGGTCCCTGCCGCTGCTTTTGGATCTGCATCCTCTGCGGGTATGTTGAAGTAAACCGGACCCAGAGACTCCCAATCTTGTCATTTGAGAACAGTCTTCATGATGTTATACAATGTCTGCAGGAAGGATTTATGGTGATGGCCGACTGCTGAATAGGCGGCCTCCCAGGTCGCTTCTTCCAGCATCTGCTTGAGGTCGGCCTTACACTCCTCTTCAGATTTATCAGAATGGCCGTCCATGATCCATCTAGGGAATGCGTTCTTCTTCACTACCGAGCCATCACGCTGCTTGCTGAATGAAAGCAGGCAGGCATCAGCGAATTTCTCAACAATCTTGTTCAGCACTGCCGCGTCCTCCTCACTGAGATCTTCGACCCTGACCCTGAGGACACCGCCGTCCCTGGAGGGGCCGTCCGCCGCAGCCTTTCCCTTTGCCATGGTCTTCAATGAAAGGTCCCACCGGGCGTGCCAAAAAGTGTGTTGGCGCAAAAAATGGTTCCCTAAGCCCAACGCACCAGTGAAGCCGGAAACGATCCTTCAGGCAGTGAAGCTCTCGCAGATCCAGCTAGCTTCGGACCCAGTAAGAGAGTGTCAGTAACACCCAAACGTGCCAGTCAATTTGACCTGCAATTGACAAGGAAAAAGATAGTAATCAGTAATCACAGGGTGGAACTAACCGGTATGTCCAGGTAGTTCCAAATGTATGGCTCGAAGAGCCGATGTAATGGGAGATCGACTAGAAAGCCGATTCCGTCATGTTATGAACCGATTGTAGCGAAACATGCATTATAATTCAAGTTAACCGATTCAGACATGAATTTAATGACATATACTTGCTTTAGACAGAAATATGCTATAAAAGACGTAGTCACAGCAAGCTAACATGATCATAAGATGTCTCAATGTAAAATAAGATGAAATCGGCTATTTCAGCCGATTCAGTGTATACGGGCAACATACAAGCCTATAAAGTAAACAATGTTTCAACTCTCCGGCTAATAAATCTAAATCACAATCTTGCAACAGTGGAGATCGAGCGGATCGAGGCAGTCATGGTGAAGTTGCAAGTTAGATCTGTTAACCCTTGAATCTAGATAATGTTTATTTTATTACTTGAGTGCGACCCGTATCTAATCTAGATCCAAAATACAACCGGGTGGTGCAAAACATTCTATCTTATCAATATAAAATGAATGGCAAACATAATTCGTTGAACATATAGATCTATTAGATATAAGCCGATGCATATGGATCAAGACGGGCAAATTGCTGATTGCTTTAAATAATAAACAATAAACATAAGCAACATCGGTAACTTAATGAATCTAGCTAAACTGCCAAATTTAACTAGAGCCGATAACTAATCCATGCGTGCAAACTGTCGTAATCTATAGCCTGTCCACCGGATGACGTTAACTAATAGATTAATCAAGCAAGCAAACACGAATCGATAACTAATCCGCGCGTGAAAACCGTCCTAATCTGCATCTCGTCCACCGGATGACGGTTAACACAGATTGATCGGGTAAACCAGCGTGAATCATGCTTGACTCACTGTGCTTCCCGCGTCCACCGGATGACGCCAAAGAAACAGAGCTTAGCAAGGACTCTGGTCCGCCATGCTTCCACGTCCACCGGATGACGCTAAAAAGACATAGTTTAACAGGGGGTTGACGATACTTACAAGCAAGTCTGCGTCCACCGGATGACACCCAGCCTGGATGAAGTAACTCGCCGGACTCGACTGACTCTAGGGTTTGTTTGGCCGGAGCCGAAAGTTGTGTTGTATTGATGTTGTTTTTTTTACAATGGCTGAGGGATTATATTTATACCCTGAGCGTAGATAGAGTTCTAGTCGAATTACAACTCATCAATAGATAAGGAAAACTAACAAACTATCCTATATCTAAGGTAACTTGGAGTCACATCTTCCCTTTCATAACGGACTCCGATCGTGATCGCATCTTGGCGGTGCAGACTCTGGATGACGTCACCAATACCGACGCTGCACGCCTTCTGTCACCTTCGCGCGATAACCGATTCACCGTTCAATCGGCTATTCTCCTTCCTTCCGCTGGACAGAATCTGCTTTCGAGATCGGCTATCTTCCTTCGGTATCGGCTATCGGCTCCGAGCCCAAAACTTGATGTTAACACATGCCCCCCTACTGTGCATCCTAAGCGTCAGTATTTTATTTCTGCGCGCGCGCACACACATCACAGCACAGCACAGCAGGGAGCACGTACGCACGTACGCCTGTACGCGCGTTATACTCTCAGCCCGATCCGTGTCGGTACGTCATCTGCTAATCGCCTAATCCCCCGTCCAGCCAGCAGGCGCGCGCGCTGCCATGGATGATGGATGGAGCGCGCGGAAGCCCTGCGCGCCCGCAGAGTTATTGCATGTAAACCACCGGGAGCACAGCAAGTCAAAACGCCAACAGCGACGTCTGGATTTCTTTTATGTGTGTTGTTTTGTTTGTGATATCCAGGTCGTCGTCGTCGCCTTCGGTGGTTACTTTGTTCGACCTTTGGGTGGGTGATGAGATCAGATGAGATCAAAACTTATATTATCCTCCCTCGCAGAAAAAAAAAAGTTATATTATCCTCGCAGCTAGCATCTCACAGCTCCTTGCAGTGATTGTTGATTTGTCAAGGCGTATAGCTTAGCTCCAAACAGCGCATGGCCCTCATGCGCGCGTGTGCCCTAGCTTCTTAATCGATCTATACTCTTTTGTTGTGTTGCAGTGGAAGAATGAATTAAACTATGGAGATAGATACATTTTATATGTCCAATCGTGCAACTGCTCATCAATGGTTGGAATACTACTGGGTCCATGCATGCCCAGCAAATTAGATGGCAGTACAAGACACTACTAGAGCAGACAAGAGCTAGCGAGCGAGCAAAAGTTTGGAAGTAGAATTATATTGGTGGTGGACAAAAGCGTGTGAACGATCTTCACCCAATCAACTCCAGTGGGCTGTGGCCCTAGAAGTAAAATATTGCTTTTGAGCATCAGTTGCCAGTTCCTGCAAATAATAAAGCTTTAAGATACTCAAGTCTGACGACGGTGTTGGTTTCCTCAACTAAAACCTATTTGTTTATGTGTTGAAACCTATATACGTATTATGTTATATCCAGGGGAGTATATTATTGGTGCTCTATCAGTTGAGCTAGAGGACGGACCAATTCCATTGGCTACACCTGTAAGGCCGACCCATGATGTGACGCGCCTTGGCGTGTGACGACAAATTATGCCTTCCGTGCCATGACCTAATTCTCCTCACTGTATTGTATTTCTACGAGTATTACTATGTACTAGCACAGTTGGAGATGTTTACATTGTATATGTTTCATGCTTTTGACTGAGGGTCTATTCGGAACGTAGAAATTTTATAGGAATAATACAAGAATTTCACAGAAATTAATTCAATTTCATAGAAAAACATTGGAACAAGGATTCTCGTGTTCCAAACATGCCCTGGATATTATTCCCTGCTTCATTAGGTGGTCAAGTAGAAAACAACTCAACTGTGTACGCATCGATAATAGATAAGATTTTTGTTCTCTATTTCACATTACCAACAGAAATACAGAGTTTAGATAGTTTAGAAGTAGCAAAAAGAGATGGGGGCCAACACATGCCAGGCATCACAAAAATTTCTACGCTCAGTAAAACAAAAATGAACAGCCATAGGAAAACATAAAACTAGAAGCTAAAGCCACATCATCATCGTCGTCTTTATTGACCCCCTTGATCAACTGGGTCTTCACTTTCTTGTTAGGCTTGGTCAACAGCTTGATAGCAATCTGAAACATTTTATTGACTCCTTTCACCAGCATTTCCTGGTCTTCAGGTGAATACAACCCTGCCCAAAGATGCATAAGAGCACTGGCATGACAGAGAATTTCAACTGGATTTTTTTCAAAAGTTTGCCTTGAAAGCAAGCTTTATTGCGGATTTTCCAAATGGCCCAAAGAATAGCAACAATCCCAAAGGTATAAAATTTTCTCTCATGGGTCAACCAATTCTCACACCAGAACCAACAATTAGTAAAAGAAATGGGAATGTTAGTTGCACCAATAGAAGTGGCAATTACTGTCTAGACCGTTATAGCAACTTTGTCGATGAAAAAAAAAGAGCAATTTGGATCCCCAATCCACTTTCTTTTGAGCAAGTTATCTTTAGTGAGAATGCATGGTGTTGTTTTCGAGTAATTAACCATACGAAAATCTTAACCTTTGAAGGAATTTTACCCTTCCCGATATGCTTATCAGAAGGTCCATAGTCACTTCTAGATAGAGCATCATACATCGATTTGACCAGAAAA
This sequence comes from Eremochloa ophiuroides, assembly GCA_038502445.1. Lineage (NCBI taxonomy): Eukaryota > Viridiplantae > Streptophyta > Magnoliopsida > Poales > Poaceae > Eremochloa > Eremochloa ophiuroides. The sequence goes on from JAHLJS010000005.1 coordinate 70,846,954, forward strand.
TTTCCATTTTTACCAAACTTCCATTTCATAACATCATTTTCATCACAAAAATCCACATTCCTCATTTCATTTCTAATGTTTTCCCACTCACACGATGTTTTTCTGTGTGCAAAGTTTAAATAAATGGGAGTCATTTTAGAAAGTGGTTTGTCAAAGGCTAAGGAACTTTCCAAAACAAAGCTTTCTTCTTTTCTTATTTTTATAAACCTACCCTGTATATAGGTACCTGTGAATTTTAAGAGATCAGTTCGAAAATGGGAATCACTTTGTTTGTGTTTCATAGAGCAAAATAGAATCTCCTTTCAGATATTTATATTCAATGATTTCTAGCTAGAGACTCTTTTCTTTTCTAATTACACAACCACTTGTAGAACAAAAAAAAATTCCTGACGTCTTTAATCCCAAGGCCACTATTTTTTTTTACATTTTCAGATTTTTACCCATTTAACGAGGTGGTTTTTTTTCTTAGTGTTGCCACCTTGCCAAAAAAAACTTCATTCTAGTTTTATCAATTTCCTGAATCACAGTTTTGGGTAGGACGTACATGGACATGTAGTAAATAGGATTTGACAATGGGTTTCTTCCACAAATACTTGATCCAGCGATAGATGTTGGGAGTCATGGGGAGTTAAGGTTAACTGGAGACTGAATTTAGGAATTTTGAGTATTCTGAAGTGTGGACAAAGAGTTAAGGAGAGAGATTCCTTGGACGATTTGAACCTTGGTCGCTGACCGGAACCACCGCCGCTGACACACCTGCCCCACGTCAAGCCCCTTCGTCTCTCCCATCAGCAATTTGCCAGAACAGGGGAGTTTTGAGCTATGGCGATCCTAGGTGAATTCGAGCCGGTGTGCTTGTTGAGTTCGATTGAGGATTCTCTCACTTCCTCAAAGGGAAATTTGGACTCATTCAAAAAAGGGGACACGTCTCGCGATCCCCGCGTCGCATCAAGCGATCGACTCCGATGAGAATGAGAAAGGGGAAAAGGAGAGAGTGAAATAGAAATCTTATGATGCAAGGTAGACGACGGCGGCGGACACCGTGGTCGCCCTTTGGGGGCGGGGTCGCCGGGAATGGTGCCGTCAAAAGGAGAGAGACTAACCATCTCTTTCCTTGAATCTTTCAAAGTAAATGCCCAAGATAATGGAAGCTGTGAAGCAATCCAAACCGGAAAAAATATGTAGTATTCCATAGAGCAGCTCCAAACCTTCTGCTCATCAATCATTACTATTACTTGGACAAATTAAGCAAAGAATTTAAATAGTTGCTAGATCCATGGACTGAAACTGCTCTTGCTGAGGCTTCTCAACGAGACAACGAGAAGGAGCTACTGCAGGGATTGCCAGATTCACAACTACCTTTTCTTTCATGACTGAGAATTACAGCACGTACGTACCAAACATGACGAGAACTGAGGAACAGTATTATGTAATCTACTCCATATCAGAGGGACTGTAGGACAAGCCGACGCGCGCGCCGTATGTGGGCTCGATCCACGCGTGGAGCGCATGTGCTGGTGGCGTAACCAAGGAAATCAAAGGATGGAGAGACGACCTGACTGTGGGTGACAGGGCGTATATGATCAGCTCTCGTAGTTAATTGTAAGTCAACTGATTGGATGGATAAAAGCATGACCTAAGAGTCGCTTAATTTGGAGTATTATTATGATACACCGTACCTTCGCGTGGGGATATCTGCCTCCAAATTTCCAATTCAAAAGCGACGTGTTATTGGGTCAGATATTCAGCTACGCATACTTGTCGCTCAAAAAAGTATTTAATATAATAAACGACTCTAGTTCAATAAACAGTAAACAATAGGAAATTAATTAAAACACAATTGTTGGTACCTAGCTAGTTGCAACACATAACAAGTTGCAAGCTATATCTAATAAAGTTACCAGAGCTGGGCTATGTGTGTGTGTGTGTGTGTGTGTGTGTGTAGGCCAGCTAAGCGATCTATACTGAAGATTATGTGTACGGCACATCAATAAAATTCGGAAACATTGATGTATCGACGAATGGTTCATGTTACCATATGATATCGCGCACACGCATGTCAGCATTCCATCTCCATCTCACCCAGAAGACGAGTCGGCCCGTGGGCTGCGCCGAAGCACCAGAAGCCGCAAGCCCAACAAGGATGTCACGGGAGACGAGTGGGAGTAATTTGAATTGGCGTCGTCAGCACGCGAGTCGTTGAGCTTTGTAATGCTACTATATTAGGCTGAGAGAGAGGGAAGAGGGGCATCGAATATTGTATGAACCAAATCATTCTATCCTAATATCCATCGCCGCTCCATCCCCGTTCCCTCCGCTTGCTGTTCGTCCTACCAACCCCCAATTTCCCCTTCCTTCCCCACTCTGCTGTTAACAATTGGAATCGGAGACACCGTTCCTCGGCCACCCTTTTTGTTGCCATGGATTCCATCGATCGATTGAGCAACTGATCCGGTTGGTTTGATCCGATTTCTCGCAGTTTCGGCTGTTCGAAGTTGTGATCGCCGTAATTCCCTTCTCCGCTCGATTGATTTGTGGGTTGTCGTCAGTCTGGATTCCGCCCAACCACTTCTACACAGCCATTTCACCCGCCGCCAGCATCGATTAGGCGTCATGAATCACGATACTAAGATCATCCTCGACGAGTTCAACCGGCGATTCTCGGAGAATGATCTCAAGTGGGATCAGCGCTTCTCGGAGCAGGAATCCCGCTTGAGTCATCAGATCTAGGATCTGGAGCTTTCCCACAATGAGCGCATCATGGCTCTGGAGCGGGTCACCGCGTCCCTGGATGAATGGCGTCCCAACATCGAAGGCTCCATCGAGGACATCCGCCTGGAGGTGAAGAAGATGTCTCGTACTTGGGCGCGCGACTCCATCGAGCACCCGGGAAATCAATCCAGGGTTCTCACGTCGTCCCCTGCAGCGGTCGAGCGCCCACCTACTGACTGGGATGCTGCACCGCCCGTGATGGGGCACTGCGTCGAACCTCGTTACCGAGAGAATGGATTTGGGATGGTTTCCACCCTTATTCATTCCCTGGTCAAGGGTGAGTCTCAGCATACCAAACCTGTTCCTCTTGTTTCAGTTCGTCAGTCTGATTTGGTTGCTGAGTCTGCTGGTTATCATAATTCCAAATTGCCTCGTGTGAATTTTCCCTCATTTGATGGTAACCAACCTAAGTTGTGGCTTAGTAATTGCATGGATTACTTTAAGCTGTATGCAGTAGATCCCCCAGCATGGGTTCGCTTCGCCCGTATGCATTTAGTTGCTACTGCTAAGCGTTGGTATAATTCTGTTGAGTCTGAGCTCGAGGATTGTACCTGGCAGACCTTCTTTGATTTGGTGATGGCCCGTTTTGGTCAGGATCACCATGAGTTGTTGTTGTGTCGATTGTTTCAGATTTCTCAAACTGGTTCGGTTGATGAGTACATAGAGCAATTTTCTGCTATTGTTGATCAGCTTGGGGCTTATCACCGCACTACTGATCCCTTATTTTTCACCATGAGATTTATCGAGGGGCTTAAGGATCACATTCGAGCTCCTATTGCTTTGCACCGTCCTTCCAATTGGGATACTGCTTCTGTGCTCGCTCGTTTGCAGGAGAGCCTCAGCGCGCCACGGAAATTGGAGGTGCGGAAGTAGGATAAATATGATCAGTCATCATCATAAATAGGTAAACATCAGAGCTCATCTAGTCATAACAATAGCTAGCCAATGGATAGATAAAGGAATTAATATCTAAAGTAATTCTATAACTATGTCATTGAATACTATGATTAGTGCAATTACATCTAGCAATCATTGTTTAGCTCTACCTATATCATGATTAAATGAAAAGGAGCATCATCTAATGAGGATATTAAGACACAAGGGTCACCTCCTTCGCGACCGCGCTCTGCTAGACCTAGATACGGGGGGTGAACTACAGATGAATCAACGTAGCTATCACCTATGCGAACTACCACACGACCCGGCACATCAGGGTGCACTCGCAAATAAGCAAGATATCTAAACACAACGTCTACATATTGCCAATCATTCATCCACGATATCTCTGGACGAACGCTATACGAGCAATTACATAAATTCAATAGGATCAAACTAACTATGCTAGACATATAATCAAAGTGAATAATAACTATTGCAATTAAGAACATATATAAGATTAAGAGCAATGTTTTCTAAATCATAATGTTGAATACAATAAGAGAAAAGAAGTAGAACTATACCGAACTCCGCGCTCCAGACAGACGCCAGGGGTTCCAGATCCCGCTGAAGAACTAGAACTCCTCTACTTCTCATCTAATTAGGCTAAAGCTATGAACTAGAGAGGCTCTGATGAACTAGAGAGGCTTTGCATGGCTTGATCTCCATGACTTGGGGGTCTGCCCCTTTATTTATAGTCCGGTGGGATGAACGTGCACCATAGGATCAAACCGACTTAACCAAGGGTTGAGATTACTCCTCATAGGCGGTGGAGGAAGATTTCGGAAGGTGGGGGCCAAACCCTAGAGGGGGGCACCGCCCGGCCCCCCTGGGGCCGGCCAGCCCCACCAGGCAGGGTCCGAGGCCCCAGTTGCTCGGGTATATTTTAGATGCTTCTATGGTTCAGATGACGATGTTTGCCTTCGCTGTTAAGTTTCGTGTCTTTTACGCACTTTAATCCCTCTTTTACGCTTTTCTGGAATAATCCCTGAAAAATATAGAATATGCAAAACTTGTAGAAATTGTCAATTAAAACCTTATACTGGTGTGCATTCATGTGTCCTTTCATGTCTAAAGTTCTAATAAAAGTTGACGTTATCTACCGTCAACAGAGAGTGGGCGCTTTCCTTCTGCTAATGAGCGATGGGCCTCTCCTCGAGCCCAACGACGCTCCCAGGGACTCTGTGTTCGCTGCGGTAACAAGTGGTCTCGTGACCACCGCCGTCCATAGAATGTGCATCTTCATGTTCTAGAGGAATTACTTGATGTTTTCTCTCTTGATGATGCTTCTCAGCTTGATGATCCGGTGGAGGAACCTGAAGCAGCACAATTGTCTGTCATTCTGTCTGTGACTGCTCTGTCTGGTTCACCTGGTCCCAAGTCTATGTGCTTTGATGGGTTTTTGGGCAGTTCTCCAATTCGTATATTACTGGATTCTGGCAATTCACATACGTTTGTCAGTGAATCTGTGTCAGCTAATTGCTCAGGGTTAGCCACTCTTCCTAATCCTCTCCAAATGCACAGGTGGACAATGGTCAAATCTTGTATTGCTCCCAGTTTATACCTGCTGCTGTTTGGCATATTCAGGATCTGGAATTTCAGAATGACTTGAAAGTGTTGCTGCTCTCCTCCTATGATATGATTTTGGGTCTTGACTGGTTGGAGTGTCATAGCCCGATGGCAGTTCACTGGGGCCACAAGTGGTTGCAGATTCCTTACCATGGGACACAAGTTCAGTTGAATGGTATTCTTTCTGCTGTGCCGGTGGATTCAGTTCTGCAACTTTGCTCTATCAGTGATGAATCGCCGGTTGCTCAAGCATCCATGCCCCCTGAAATTCAAAATTTGTTGGATACTTATGCATCTTTGTTTGAGAAGCCCACTCAGTTGCCGCCATCTCGAGCTTGCGACCATGCCATTCCTCTAATCCCGGGTGCCAGTCCTATTTACTCTCGGCCTAGGATGAAATTGAGAAGCAAGTTCAAGAAATGTTATCTTCAGGCCTTATACAGAAAAGTTTCAGTCCATTTGCTTCCTCAGTCCTGCTTGTCAAAAAGAAAGATAATACTTGGAGGTTTTGTGTGCATTATCGCCAGTTGAACTCTATTACTCTCAAGAGCAAATATCCTATACCTTTAATTGATGATCTTCTTGATGAATTAGGTGGAGCTTCTTGGTTTTCTAAACTAGACCTTCGCTCTGAATTTCATCAGATTTTGCTACAGCCTGGAGAGGAATTCAAAACAGCTTTCCAAACTCATTTTGGTCAGTTTGAGTTTCGGGTGATGCCATTTGGTTTGACAGGAGCTCCTGGTACATTTCAAGAAGCAATGAATTCCACCTTGGCGCCTCTGCTTCGTAAATTTGTTTTAATGTACTTCGACGACATCCTCATATACAGTCGTTCTTATGAGGAGCACTTGGATCATCTCAGGTACGCATTTGAGCTCCTAGTTGCTCATCAGTGGAAACTGAAGCTCTCTAAATGCGCCTTTGCCCAACGTAGCGTCACCTATCTGGGCCATATCATTAGTGCTGATGGTGTGGGCACTGATCCAGAGAAGATTTCTACTGTTACATCTTGGCCTTCTCCTTTGTCGGTGCGGGAACTGCGTGGTTTTCTTGGGCTTGCCGGTTACTATCGAAAATTTGTGAAGCACTTTGGGTTACTGGCTAAAACCTTGACCGAACTCCTCCGCAAGCACTCTATTTTTCATTGGACAACAATGCATGAACAATCTTTTCAGGCTTTGAAGCAGGCTTTGGTTTCGGCTCCTGTTCTTGCTTTGCCCAATTTTTCCAGGCCCTTCGCCATTGAGACTGATGCCAGCGCGTTCGGCATTGGAGTTGTGTTAACACAGGATAGCCACCCCCTGGCATATATCAGTCATGCGCTCGGTCCTAAGTCTAAAGGGTTGAGTACCTATGAGAAGGAATATATGGCGGTTCTGCTTGCCATTCAACAATGGCGCCAGTATTTGCAACTCCATGAATTCACAATTTTTATTGATCAGCATAGTTTGGTTAAGTTGTCCGATCAGCGTTTGCATACTGCTTGGCAACAGAAACTATTTACCAAACTCTTGGGGCTTCAATACAAGATTGTGTACAAACCAGGCAGCACCAATTGGGCTACGGATGCTCTCTCTCGCAAAGCTGCTCCTGATTCAGTCTGTGCTACCTTGTCAGTGGTCACTCCACGCTGGATTCAAGAGGTGGTGGATGGTTATGCTGGTGATTCTGCTGCTCAGGCCATACTCTCTAACTTAGCCATTGATCCGGATGCCGCTCCATGATTCACACTTTGTGCTGGCATTCTCCGTTTCAAGAACCGCATATGGATCGGGGATAATCCTTCTCTTCATCAGAAATTGCTGCAAGCTTGTCACTCTAGTGCTTTGGGCGGTCACTCCGGATTTCCAGTTACATACAGTCGCATGAAACAGCTCTTTGCATCGAAAGGTATGAAGACAGCAGTTCGCGATTTTGTTTCCACTTGCATCACATGCCAGCAGGCTAAGCCTGATCATACACGGTTGCCCGGCCTTCTCTAGCCCTTGCCTGTCCCCGACTCAGCGTGGCAAATCATCTCCAGTATAACTGTGTTTTGGTGGTTGTCGATTCCTTCTCCAAGTATGCTCACTTCTTGGGGCTGTCTCACCCGTTTACTGCTGTGACTGTGGCGAAGCTGTTCATGAACCAGATTTATCGCCTCCACTGGTTACCGACTGCAATCATCTCTGATCGTGACCGAATTTTTACAAGTCACTTTTGGAAGGAGCTTTTCCGTTTGGCTGATGTCAAGTTGCATCTCAGCTCTAGCTATCACCCCCAATCTGACGGTCAGACTGGGCGTTTGAACCAGTCTATGGAAACCTTCCTTCATTGTTTTGCCAATGCCTGTCCCTCTAAGTGGTTGTTGACTGTGGATAACGTCAACTTTTATTAGAACGTTAGACACAAAATGATACATAAATACACACTGGTCTAGGGTTTTAACTGACAATTTCCATGAGTTTTGCATACTCTGTATTTTGCAGGGGTCATTCCAGAAAAGCGTAAAAGAGGGATTAAAGTGCATAAAAGACACGAAACGTAACTGATGGTATTTTTAACATCACTTCACGTTAAGTTGTCATCCCTAACATGATGCTAAAAACCAAAGATAAAATAATCTTCACTTGCCTCCTAAAAGTAATACTATAGAATATATCCGCAAGCGCACAGATAATTCTCCCATTGTAGCAGTTTGCCCGGTAAGTATTCCGAGTATCGTTGATTTGTTTTATGCCAAAAGGATAAACGGGCATTCTACTCATTAGGATAATCTACTATAATGATTGGAAAGATAAATGTACAGACCTATGATAATCCATAAATCTAGTGCTTTAGCGATAAATAAGTCAATGATAAATGGTAATTGATAACTGAGTAAATGAGATAAATGGTATTTTAGAGATAGAATATAGAGACTCACTAATATAGTAAGACAATCTCGAGATTCGGTTAAAGTAAAGGAAACCTATGTAATTACTAAATACAAAGTCTACAGTCTACGCCACATTACACATCTTCAACTATAGCAAAATCAACTCAGAAAACATCATAAGGAGCATCATCTAATGAGGATATTAAGACACAAGGGTCACCTCCTTCGTGACCGCGCTCTGCTCTTCCTACGTACGGGGGGTGGACTACAGAGGAACCAACGCAGCTGTCACCTACGCGGACTACCACACGACCCGGCACGTCAGGGTGCCTCCGTAGGTACACAATATATCTAGACACCACGTCTACATAATGCATACCACCTAACTCACTCGAGTACTGAATTAGGCGCTTTACGATCATACGACAATAATCATCACCAATGATAACTATATCGAATATGTAACTAGAATAAACTAAGAACTGAATAAGTAGCAATATATTAAAATAAAACAAAGTCATAATGAGATACAAGATAATATTACCGATCTCCAAACGAACAGATCTGGAATCCCGAACGTAGCGCTCAACTCTACTTGAACTTTGCTAGACGCCTAAACTATGAATTTGAAGAACTAGAGTCCTATTTCTAATCTCTGGAAACCCTAACTTCTGTCTACTCTTGACGAATGAAGCAGGAGGAATAAATTGGTGTTCTGGGAGGGGGGGTCTGCCCCTCTATTTATAGCCCGGTGGGATAAACGTGCGCCGTGGGATCAAACCGACTTGAACAAAGGGCCCAGATGACTCCAGAGAGGCGGTGGAAGAAGAGTCCAGAAGGTGGCGCCGGCCGGCCCCACCCTGGTGGGTCTCGGGCCCCGGTGCTTCGGGTGTGTTCTAGATGCTTCTAGTGTTCTCGTGATGATGTTTCCTTGGCGGTTAAGTTTCGCGATAATTCAGCACTTTAATCCTTCTTTTAAGTCTTTCTGGAATAATCGCTGGAAAATACACAATTCACCAAAACTCGTGGAATTCGTCAGTAATAACCCCTATGCTTCTATTATTGATCTTCCCTAGGCATTAGTTGAAGGTATAAAATTGGTACTTAACGACCATCAACAATACCTCTAAGCTAAGTCTTTGCTAGTCCCTTAGCAAAGTTGACTTGAAATAATTTAATTTGGGTTCCACCAAAATGTATAACTCCCAACAAATACATAAATATTTGAACAGAAATTTTTTTCTGGATTGAAATTCATTAATCCACCTTTCAAACTTATTCTTATTCTTTTCAATCGTGGGGCTTTTAAACTAAGTCTTGGGTAATTGAGAGACAGAATAATCAAGTAAGCATTAAGTCTTTCATCCTTTATTTCAACCATTGCTCCAGAGATTTTTTTAATAAGTATATAGTTTTTATTTAGAAAATAATAAGAGCCTACTAATAAGATTGCAGAGGACTACTAAGCTATACATCATGATTGACGTATGAATGTGGTCAAATTTCATTTTTTGAACTCCTATGCATTATCCTCTCTTTTCTGTCTTTCTGAGGAGTGCGGGTTATCCCCCAGCAGATACTTTTTTGTACCTTTTTTTTCTCTCAGGCGGGTGTCTTTGCACCCATTGTTTTACTCTTTTTTGGCATATACCCTTTTGATATGGCATCTTTCAGGCTCATACTTATTTGGTATAGCATCTTTTAATTTTATAACCCACACTCTCTGTTGGACTTCTAAGAGAGAGACTTGTGCATAGAGTGAAAACTTTTTGTGCATGTGAATCCAATCATGAATGCATAACAGAATAGTCTACTTAAATCATATTAGCAGAACAAATTATTATATTTGCTTTTGATTTTAATTTTTGAAATGTCTGGAATTTAGGTGTCACTCAGAATGAAATAAATAGCAACTCAAACCTTCTTATATCGTATCCGTCAATTACTTAGAAAACCTTATGCTACCCACTGATATCAAGTTTCAGAATAAATTTTTATGGTAGATAAACTTCATGCAATTCGCAGGAGAATTTAAATTTAAATACTAAGCAATTGCAGAAAATTATATTTAAACAATTTAAATATCTTTTTGATTTTTCTCTAGCTTCAAGTTCTAATTATTCTAAAGACAAATTGAATGCGGAATTTAAAGCAAACTTAGTTATACAATCGATTATTTTTTTTTGGATTTTCATTTTCAAGCTAGAAATCAATGCAGTAACTAAAGAAAACAGTAAATAAATTTTTATTTGGTTTTCTTGTTGTTTTTAGCAATATTGAAATTGACAGAATTGAAGACTGAATTAAATATAAAGAGCATATATAAAGGTGAGAGGTACTCACCTAGCGGGGATCTCCCCTAAGCTGGATGTTGCTCAGTAATGTGGTAGAGGTGACGGCGGGTATCCCATCTGATGTATCAAATACTCTAATCTGCTCGGTGTTTGCTGCTGTCCCTGATATATCTGATCCAGTCGTTGGTCCGTGCTGTGCTGCCATTGTTCATGCTGGTAGAACCTGTCGTCGACCTGCTGCTGCCACTGCTCATGCTGGTGCAGTGTGTCGCTTATCGCGTCCTGTCCCAGTTCAGTGTTAGTGAAATGTATAGATAAAGTTGGGAAATCATTAGCGGTAGCCGAAAAGTGCTGCTCAGGCGGTCGATAGTAGTCATCTTCCGGTGGTGCGTGGAACGGATATGGTCCACCAGCGGTAAAGTCCGTGTTCTCGCGTGTAGAAAAAGATGCTCGTCCTCTCAGAAAATCAGTTAGTCCCCAACCTGCTGCTGCTGCTGACGAAGATTCTCCTTACTGAAATGTGGGTTGTTCCTCCCATCCTGCATGTGCAGTCCACTGCTGGCGTGGTTCCTGCGTCGATACCTGTTCACCAAAATCAACATAGTGGGAATAAACTGGCCCAGATGGTGCTGGGTCAGCTCCAGTAAAATTAGTTCTCAACGCCCTGCTGATGCGCGCGGACGGACACCTGCCAACATTAGCTCTAACAGCTGTAAAAATAAAATTCTGCACAGAATAAATTCCTAACTCCCTGTCTGCCAGTTCATACTCATCGTCATAATTTTTATAAATCATAATTATTTTATTATTTCGGCGTTTGAGCATGTGAGCATGACGGAAAAAATCATAACCAATAATTCTACGGGCATCAGAAATATAAACAAGTGAAGCATTTGATAATAATCCTAGCCCGGCAGCTAAACATGTAATCCTGGAAGTAAAAGAAATATTGCACTTTCTCAAGGAAGGGACAGTTCTCTAATAATTTAACATCATTTTTACAGGTGACGCTTTTCTCTTTTTAATCATGATATATAACAACCGTACCTCATCTTTTTTAATAGTATTTAACTCCTCTCTACGAAAGAATGTAAAAACTAGCCATTTAAGCATGAATCTCAGTGTGGGGTGATGAACATCTTCAGTAGTATATTTTTGTTTTCTCTCTGGTTTCTTTGCAGTGATACTCTCCCAAAAATCATCTTTATCAAAGTCTTGGAGAGTTTCAGAAATATTGACCACACATTGATTATTGAATCACAATGCTAAAATAAGAGTTTTTTATGAGAGGGTAAAAAGTTTATTAAACATTCTAAAATTAACCTCATTATCATTAAAGTCTAGGGTGCTAATAAATTCTATACTGAGTAACTTGCTACCCTGCTCATTAATTTGCCATGCACCTTCCCATCCAATATTTCTAAAAATAAGCTCAAACTCGAAATCCATTCCGGTTTCATAGAGCAAAGTGGCATAAAAAATTGGAGTATACGTAAATTCCTTATTTTTAACCACATTTAAAATTTCTCTCTGGGGTATAGTTGATAATGAAATTTGAGTTATGCTTGTGAGTTCATAACTCTCTTCCGGTTGGGAAGAAGATGACGGATTATCATACGTGAAGGGTGACGGAGGATCGATATTCATGTTGGAGCCGACGAACGATGGCACTTGTGATGATGATTGACTTCTTGTTGTGCGGCGTGAGAAGGCTCTTCTAAGGGATCGAATAGCACCTTTCATTCTATTGCTCATCTTGCCTGTAAAATGAAGGACACGAAGAACACGGCAAGAACGAACAAGAACACAAGAACAAAACAAGAACAGGCAAGAACAAGTGAAGAGAAGGAAACAAAGTGGTGATCTCTCTTCTAGGTCTTATTGCTGATTTTCTTCTCTACCCTTTTCTTTGCTTAAACTTGAATCAAATGATAGGATTATGGGAGTTTGTGATCACGAGCAGCAAAGCAACTTGGCTACGTGCTCTCTAGAGTGTGTGTGAATGAATGAGGGAGTGAGAGGAGGGAGAGACAGAGGGGCGCCGGCCGGCGTGGCCTTGGGGCCGGCCGGCCCCACCTGGTGACCTTTGGCTCTCTTCTTTAACTAGTGTCGACACCACCTAGATGCCCTTCCAAATGCATGTGTGTTGGTGCTCTTCTCTGGTGAAATGGCTGAATGGATGGATGGTGGGTAGTGCATGTGTGAATAATGGAGTTTGGATGGTAGTGAAAGGTGGTGGTTGATTATAATGCATTATGTGACTTGATGTGATGATGGTGGGTCCCATATGTCTCCCATATTTATACCGTATAATGACACAAGAATGAAAAACTAAATTACTTTTATAAATCTATGAAAAATTCGAATTCTAATGATGGTCTTTTTATAATTTTCTGCCACCACAGTAAATTTCACTGACGGGGGTTTAATACTCCGTTAGTAATAATCACATGGGGCTCAACCTTTAATCTTGTTATGCTTATTTTTAGTTCTTTTAATAATACAATTTATGAGAAAGTAAATATGCAAATTTCAATGCAGGAATTAAATTACCGATAATTAGCGAGTTACCTCCCGGTGAAGGTTCGGGGGTTTTTGAGTCTGCCGATCCAGACTGTTCTAGTTGAATTATTCTTCATGATTCATCTCCGGTGTGCATCTTGTTCTTCAGGACACTTCAACGTTTGGCATTGCTCCAGTCTTGGCTTGAATGCGAATCGCTCTTCTTGCCCATTGATGGTAAATGTGATCTCTCCAGCTCCGACGTTGATGGTTGCATTTGCAGTATTTAAGAATGGCCACCCGAGGATGAGGGGTATCTTCCTCTCTTCCTGCATGTCAAGTACTACAAAATCTACAGGAATGAAAAAGTTACGGATTTTTACTGGAATATTTTCTGCGATCCTTCTTCTTAGTAGGAGAAGAACTCAGAAATGCCTCACTACACTCCTCCGCAAGCTTGACAACTTCAGTAGAAGGTAGTGGTCCTTTTTTATTGAGGATAGTTCGAAGATACTTCGCGTATGTAGGTACCTGCATGGCATCTAACAACGGGATATTGACATATAACTTCTGAATTACCTCTACAAACTTACCAAATTGATCATCTGTTTTAGCTCTTCTTCTTCTGCGTGGAAATGGTAGGAGGGTTGTGTCATGAAAATCTTGAGTTAATTCTTAATCTTGTAGTTCAACTGGTGGTGAAGGTGGTATAACTTCTTCTCTGTTGTCCTTCTCAATCTCTTCTTCTACCTGTACTAAATGTGATGGTCTACGTGCCCCTTTTGGGTAAGGTGGATCACGTGTAGACTTACCTGATTTAGTAGATATTCCTTTTATTTGTTCATGGTTAGTGGTAAACAAAGTAGAAGATAATTGTGCAATTTGTAATTCTATCTTTTTGTTAAATAATATTTGATCTTTAACAGCAGAAGAGAAATCATCTAATTTAGAATTAATTTCTTCTAAAACTTTATCATTAAAAGCAAGCTTCTTATAAATACTTTCATTAATTCTAGCTTGTTCTAATATTAATTCTCTCAAGGGTGGTTGTCTATGATTTAAAAAATTAATATTGGCTTGGTACTTACCTTGACTGGTTGACCGAGGTTGATTCCATCCTTGTTTCTGAGAAGTAGACTTGATGACTGTACTAATATCTTCTGGGGTGAAAGGATCTACAATGCCTAGAGGGGGGTGAATAGGCGTAGTATAAAACCTGAAACTCAAACTCAATTGAAAAGTGAGAACAGAGACCGGTACTACCGGGATTGGACCGATACTACCGATACCTGTCGGTAGTACCGATGCAATCCGTCGGTACTACCGGTCAAGAACAGATAGCTACGAAACCAAGATTAACTACAGAGTAAGTTTAGATCTATGCTATACCAAACCACCCAAGTGTATGTAGAGTTCCTTGCAACCTTCACCCTAACTTGAATCACCACCAAATCGTAGATCGGGCCTCCAAACCTAAGAACAAGGTAGAGAGAGAAAGAGCACGGTCGAAGACGTGACACCACAAGTAGACACAATAACAAAGAGAGCAAGGGACAAGTTATTTATCCCGAGGTTCGGTCAATCCACAAAGGAAGGCCTACTCCTCGTTGTTGAGGTGACCACAAAGGTCGGAGTCTATTTCACCTCCTTTCCTCACTCAAGGTTACCACAAAAGTCACTTGAGTTTCTTCACTAGAATCTTGGGGTGATACAAACACTTCGGGGAGCCCTCACAAATGAATCAAACCGGGCTCTCCCGAAGAACGCCTAGCCGCCTAGGGTTCCAAGAACCCAAGAGTAACAAATGCAAAGCAAAGCCAGCTAGAGGGAGGAATCAAGTGCTCAAGCAATGGATTTAAGTTTTCCTCACTCGAATCTCACTTCTCAACTTGAAACTTGCAATGGATTGAGTTAGGAGCAATGAATGTGTGTGAGAGAGAGAGTGGGAGAGCAAGAGAGAGCTGTTGTCTCGGGTTGGTAGGCAACAAATGAAGTGGGTAACATTCTAAACAAGAGGGAAGAAGTATTTATACTTCCTCCGTCTGGGAGCTACCGGTACTACCGATTCCCACCGGTAGTACCGATGCTACCTCAGCAGATCGAACGTTAAAAGCCTGACACACGCACTGCATGAGGCCCCAACGGTAGAAAAGTTTGTCAGTCAAGTTGACTTGACCGGTACTACCGGTGGTACACCGGTACTACCGATACAACAGTCAACCTACTACCGAAGTACAGTCGTTACTACCGATCCAGACCCTGAGTAACTGCTTGGGCAAAATCCTACCGGTACTACCGGTCAAGGACCGGTACTACCGCTCTGGAACCGGTACTACCGGATTAAAATCCGGTACTACCGAAATATAGTTACTCAAACCCGAGAGCAGCGAGTTGGCTGGGAGGAGTCTCGGCGCTAAGTCCTACCGGTACTACCGATACAGAGTCGGTACTACCGGTTCAACATCGGTACTACCGGATTAAAATCCGGTACTACCGGAATAAACTTTTCTAGAACCCGAGAGCAAGCAGTTCGCTGGAGAGGATCCTGCTCTAAGTCCTACCGATACTACCGGTCCAATACCGGTACTACCGATTCTCCAGGGGCAGAACAGGATAGGGCAGTGCACAAGTGTGTGAAGGTGTCTCTCAAGCATGTTTTTTTAAGTCAATGTTTGAGCACTTTAAAACTTCTACTAGTCAACTAGCTATGCATCCCTCTTGATAGTGCGGTAGTCCTATACTCAATAAAAGATAAAACTTGCTAAATTATGAGTAAAGATCACCAAGTAACTCGGTCAAGTTGGAGGGGTGTTGTTTCACCGAATATTTCAATTTGCTCATTCATATGGACTAACACCTGCACATAATCTTGATAAAACCGTTAGTCCCTAATTTGATTGTCATTAATCACCAAAATCCCACATAGGGGGCGAATGCACTTACATGGGGGATTTGTAAACTCAATTTCTAAAGGTCCTTCATATTGATTCTGAGGATTGAATGCATTTTGAATAGCTTGACGATCTCTTTTATGATTGGCTCTTTGCTCTAACCAGTTCAACAGTACATCCATCTTGGTTGACAGTGCACACACTTCCTCTGGAACTTCTTCACTCTTATGGCATGTCTGAGTGTTGTTTATCCAATTCTGATTTTCTGCTATCCTTACCATAATATCTTCAGCTTTTCCAGGGGTAAGTGATACAAATGATCTTTCAGCAGTGGCATCCAGTTGCTCACGTGACCTTTGAGTTAGTCCGTGATAAAATATTTGCATGAGCAACCATTTTTCCATTCTATGATGGGGACAATCTGATATGTAATCTTGAAAATGTTCTCAGGCTTCTGAAATAGATTCACTTTTCTGCTGACAAAATTCTGAAATCTTTACTCGTAGAGCATTGGTTTTGCCTATTGGGAAAAACTTTTTTAGGAAAGCTTTTGAACATTCTACCCATGTATTGACTCGATCTTTATTCTGATAAAACCACTGCTTCGCTTTTCCCTCCAATGAGAACGGAAACAAACGAAGTAGCACGACATCTTGAGGAATGCCTTTGATGTTGATGGTGTTGCCAATCTCCAGGAAATTCTACAGATGGACACTTGCATCTTCATCTTTCTTTCCACTAAATGTGATAGTTTGCATTATTTTGATGAGTCTTGGCTTGATCTCGTAATCATGATCTCCAATGTTCAAAGTTGGCCCAACGCGAATGTTCTCAGTGCTTGGAGCAGAGAATTCACGTAGAGTCTTTTCAGCCACAGCTTCACAAAATAATGTAAGACCCTTCTTCCTATTATTGTTCCTGATTGATAAGAGTTAAAGTATACAACCAATCCTGCACTTACCCTATATAAGATATTTAAATATAAACAGAACACGGGTAAGTCTGTTAAAGCAAAAGGTTATGGATTATCTAAGTATTTATGTTTATAGTTATTTTTATGTTTTTCTATATAATATTATCTATGAAGAACTCTCCTATATGAAATTCTAGAATAAATATCCTGGCGAATAAAATCAACGAACTCAATAAATTATCCTAATGAATACAATTGACATCCCCGGCAACGGCGCCAGAAATGCTTGTTGGTATTTTTAACATCACTTCACGTTAAGTTGTCATCCCTAACATGATGTCAAAAATCAAAGGTAAAATAATCTTCACTTGCCTCCTAAAAATAATACTATAGAATATATCCGCAAGCACATAGATAATTCTCCCATTGTAGCACTTCACCCGGTAAGTATTCCAAGTATCGTTGATTTGTTTTATGGCAAAAGGATAAAGGGGCATTCTACTTAATAGGATAATCTGCTATAATGATTGGAAAGATAAATGTGCAAACCTATGATAATCCATAAATCTAGTGCTTTAGCGATAAATAAGTCAATGATAAATGGTAATTGGTAACTGAGTAAATGAGATAAATGGTATTCCAGAGATAGAATATAGAGACTCACTAATATATTAAGACAATCTCGTGATTCGGTTAAAATAAAGGAAACCATGGGAGGGCGCCGACCGGCCCTACCCTGGTGGGTCTCGGGCCCCAGTGCTTCGGGTGTGTTTCAGATGCTTTTCTCGTGATGATGTTTCCTTGGCGGTTAAGTTTCATGGTAACTAAGCACTTTAATTCTTCTTTTAAGCCTTTCTGCAATAATCCCTGGAAAATACACAATTCACCAAAACTTATGGAATTCGTCAGTAATAACCCCTATGCTTTTATTATTGATCTTCCCTAGGCATTAGTTGACGGTATAAAATTGGTACTTAATGACCGTCAACAGTAACCGCGAAGGTAACATCGTCATCAGGACCCTAGAAACATCTAGAGAACACCCGAAGCAACCAAGGCCCCACCACCTGACAGGTAGGCCCGGGCGGCGCCCCCTAGGGTTTCGCCCTCTGTCTTCTGGAGTCTTCTTCCACCGCCTTTGAGGAGTTATCTCGGCCCTTGATTAAGTCGGTTTGATCCTACGGCACACGTGCATCTCACCGGGCTATAAATAAAGGGGTAGACCCCCCTGGTGGCATCCCATCATTCATCCAAGGCATCAAGTCTTTGGTCAAGCCATCAAGAGTCTCCTAATTCATCAAGAGCCTTCTAGTTCATAGTTCTAGCCTAGTTAGATTAAAAGTAGAGGAGTTCTAGTTCTTCAACGGGATCTGGAGCCTCGAAATCCGTCTGGAGCGCAGAGTTCGGTATAGTTCTAGTTTTTTCTCTATTATTGTATTCTTCATTATGATTAGGGAAACATTATTCTCAATAGTTTATATGTTCTTAATTGTAATAGTCATTGTCTACTTTGATTTTATGTCTAGTATAGTTGGTTTGATCTTATTGAATTCATGTAATTGTTCGTATAGTGTTTATCCATACGATCGATGGATAGATGATGAACAATATGTAGACGTGGTGTTTAGATATTCTGTTTATCTGTGAGTGCACCCTGATGTGCCGGGTCATGTGGTAGTGCGCTTAGGTGACAGCTACGTTGATTCCTCTGTAGTCCACCCCCCGTATGTAGACAAGCTGGCACGGTCGCGAAGTTGGGTGATGACTCTGTTTCACATTCTTTCTAGATGATGCCCTTTGCATGTGATCATGATATAACACTAATCTAACAATGATTGTTAGATGTAATTTCACTAATTAGAGTTATTCATTGACGTAGTTATAGAATTACCTTAAATATTAATTCCTTAATTTATCCATTGGCTAACTATTACTTTGACTAAAAAGTGCTCTGATGTTTATCCTTTATTTATGATGTTTGATCATACTTATTACTTTTATTTATCTTTATTATCTTGTGACCTCTACCTATTATGAGCAGAGTAAATGATATCGGTAACACCGCTTATTCATTGTATATAGTTGTTATCAATGTAATAGATTAAAGTTTATCCAGTCCTTACTAGTGGTAGAAATATAAATCGACAACCTGGTAGACTCTAGGTAAAATGCTACAATGGTATAATTATCTGTACGCTTGCAGAATTGTTCTCAGTTCATATTTATATATTTCTGCCTAGTCACATTGAATAATATATAAAACCTTTATTTATTCTTAGCATATATAATTAGGAATGACAACCTAGTTCATGCCTAAAAATGTTGGTGATAGATATGTGGCTAGTTGTTAATGACCAGTTAATTAATTACCATACATCTCTAATCTCGTCTCTAATAGTAAAAGTTATATAGTTATATTTGGCGACGTTAGTAGATGTCAACAGTGGTCTCCATGGCTGCCCCTTGCGGAGCTCTGGTATAATTCTTCTGATCACTCGGCATTGGGTTGTTCACCTTTCGAAGCTCTCTATGGCCACCCCCCTCGCCACTTTGGCATCTCGGCCGTGGACTCTGTCACCATGCCGGATCTATCAGTTTGGTTGCATGACCGGGCAGTGCTTTCTGATCTTATTCGCCAGCATCTATCACGTGCCAAGGAAAGAATGAAACGGCAGGCTGATAAGAACCGTTCTGAGCGCCACTTTGACGTTGGTGAATTTGTCTTCGTCAAGCTCCAGCCGTATGTTTAGTCTACTTTGGCTCCAAGGGCTAACCAGAAGTTAGCATTCAAATTTTATGGTCTCGCATTGGCACTGTGGCTTATGCTCTGGAGCTTCCCCCTTCGGTGGCCATCCACCCGACGTTCCATGTTTCTCAGCTCAAAAAGGCGATCCTGCCTGGCACCCCGGTATCGTCTATGCTTCCTCTAGATATTGAGTTACCTCATGTTCCTGTGTCCATCTTGCAGCACCGTCAAGTTTCCAAGGGCGGATCAGTGATCGACCAGGGACTGGTTCAATGGTCCAGCTGGCTGGTTGACATGGCTACATGGGAGTCGCTGGAGGGCCTTCATTAGCGTTTCCCATGTGCACCTGCTTGGGGTCAAGCAGGTCCTCAAGCGCCGGGGAATGTCAGCATTCCATCTCCGTCTCACCCAGAAGACAAGTCGGCCCGTGGGCCGCGCCGAAGCACCAGAAGCCGCAAGCCCAACAAGGATGTCACGGGAGACGAGTGGGAGTAATTTGAATTGGTGTCATCAGCACGCGAGTCGTTGAGCTTTGTAATGCTACTATATTAGGCTGAGAGAGAGAGAGGGAAGAGGGGCATCGAATATTGTATGAACCAAATCATTCTATCCTAATATCCATCGCCGCTCCATCCCCGTTCCCTCCGCTTGCTGTTTGTCCTACCTACCCCCAATTTCTCCTTCCTTCCCCACTCTGCTGTTAACAACGCAGCTGCCAGGCGAAGTTATATATATATTTAATCGTTCATTTACTGCAAAATATAAATTATTCAAAAGTCACACAAGGAATAATCATAACCAAATCCTCTTCAATCGGAGACAGGTACGATTTTAGTGGGCACAGTGGGATTACCACATATGCTGTTTCATGCTGTGAACAGCTCAAGCTAAAATGCATGTGCGAAAGGTGACACTGCACCTTTTGTAAAAATTGCTGTATATCAAAGATGCAGTAGCCGTGTGCAGCTAATTTACTGGTGGTGATGCTCTTATTAATTTAGGTTTGCACCGATCTGGCCTGCAGTTTCAAAAGGGGTTCAGTTTCTTTCTTCTGACGAATGATTACTTTGTTGCTTTATCAAGATTACAATCTATGCAGGACAGGTCATGATCGAACTGCTCAAACCTGTAATTTGCACAGTTCGTTACATATGCTGTATTAATAAAAAAAATTGGTTGTCGTGGATCGCCGAAATAGAATCTGAAGTATTAAACGAGACTAGCCAGTTCAAATGTGGATATATATATACTACGTACACAGATGGTTCTAATTTACACATATATATATATCAGTCTGCATTCCAAGTTGACCAATTACTTTTCGTAATCTGGGATATTGCCCAGTTAGGTCATGCCAATATATAACTACGACCTCAATCTCAGGGAAGCTCATTCTTTACAGACTGTCTGCTGCCTCGCCGTCGCTAAAGCAGCTAGCAGCCGTAGTACAAGTACTGAGAGTAATAATATATACTAATCAATAATAAAGACATCAAGAAAGCTTGTCATGATACCTCCGGTTTAGCCAGCCAAGAAAAGTGATCACTAGCTAGCTTGTGACGACGAAGAATAATAATCTTTGTAAAGGCAAAATTCATAGCTTTCTTCTGTCATATATTATTATTTTTCCCGACACCCGATCGATTCCGCCTTTCCGTACGTGCTTGCATGCTCAAGCAGCAGAGAATTTGTCCCAGATGTGCAATTGGAAATGCATGTGTTACGATCAACATTATTAACCAATGACATCAAAGGCGGATTCGATCTCGTTTTCGGCAAGAAATTAAGAACTCGATCCAATTTGGGATACTTACTTGGTCACGAGAGAGACAAGGACGACGTCATACAAGATAAACATTACTCCTAGTTCGCAAAAACGCAGGCTTATTTGTTTGATCGACACGAATCTGAATTCCATGTCAGCGAAGAGAGAGAGAGAGAGAGAGAGAGAGAGAGAGAGAGAGGCGCGCACATTGCGTGCGTTCATACTGTACACATTAAGAAGCGACGAGACAGGCCAGCAAGTGATTATTATACTAGTTCCAGTACTAATTAACAACAATAGCTTTGGCCGCTCGCTGATTGATTACAGTGGAGCAAAGCATCCGATGGCCGGCCGGCTAATTTAAAATCAGTGGCGGGCTAAAGATGCACGGATTAAAGTAGCTATAGCTCGCATGCCAAGTGGGGAGGCGATTAGATTAGATTAGCTAGCCGGCGATTAATTAGATTAAGATAACCCGAGCGGCGCGCTGTCTCTTCGATCGCCGGCCGGGCATGTGCTCGCCCCCGCGCTTTGTCGCGTTGCGATGATCTCCATCAACCGACGGCCGGGCTCGTCGTCATCGACCAGCTCCGGCCTCCGTCCATGGCGTCGTCTCGAACAGCTAGCGATGATAACCTTTTTTTTTAATCCTCGAGGGGCGTCTGACTTTGGCGATTACAATAACAATTTTTTAGTTGTTAATGACCAAGCGGTAAGCAGGCGACGTCCGTTGCTTTATTGGATGGGACTGCATCATCGAAAGGATGATATCATGCGCTCGATCGCCTTGCTAGCTAGCTAGTTGTTGTCTGCCGCCGGGCCGGTCTTAATCTGTGGTGACCTAATCGGGGCTACTAGGTGCACGCAATCCGGCCGCAATCAGAGGCCGCATTATTTGGCAACTTGTTGTGGTTAGTAGTGCTTTGTGCCATTTTGTAGTCTAGCTCTAGCCCATTTGCACCCTTCACCTTCAGGGGTCGTCGTTTCATAAAGTATGTTTTGTTATAATTAAGCTTTTTACGCCTGAAATGTCAATGTTAATTTGGCATCACATCGTGTACAATTATATTGCTTTGTTCATGACCTGGACTGATAATAATTTACCTATATACGCTTAACGGTACTACCCTGCAAAGAAAAAAAATCACCGGATCGGTGGATGGATGGGGCCCGGGGGGGGGGGAGGAAAAGAACATGCAATGATGCGCTGTTAAGGCAAAGCCAAGATAGACACGTGTCGACCGGAGGCGAGCAGCAGTCAGTTGCACCAGCTAGCTATATGCGGCATGCAGTCGGGTGGGTCCCGGCCTGGCCACGTGGGAAGGGGAGCGGCCGAGCGGGCCTTCCGGGGCCCGCCACACGTGGGCGCCGGCCCCCGCGAACCGCAGCAGCAGCATCCAGCACTTGGCTTCTGGTGCCCTTGCTCTGCCGGGAGACGTCGCGTCGAATCTTTGATGATGCTGCCATGGGCCGTGGGCCAGCGACGCGCCGAGCCGGCCCGCGCGGCCACGTGACGGTGCCGGCAGACGGAGAGACCTCCGCGGGCGCCGGCGCTAGTGTTTGTTTGGGCGCTGAACTGAACCCGTTCGGCCGTCGCATTCGGATCAACTGCACCTGCACCTGCGTGCACTGGCGCGTGGTGCTAGCAGTACAATCGTGTTGCTTGCCAGCTTGGAGCCGAGCTTTGTTGGGCCCTTGCTCGGGCTCTTACTTAGGCCTTACGTAGCTGAGAGCGGGAGAGAGAGAAGCCGTTTGGGTCCAAATAATGCATGGGCCGTCTTGCTTCTAGTCTAGGAGAACGGCATGAAAATACTCTAGATCATACTTGTAAATTCTATTCCGGAGACCGTTCCGTTTTTACTCTTGGAATAGAACATTTCGGTACCGACCGATACCGGTGTACCATTCCGGACTTTATTATATTAAAAATATATGAATATACATATACATAAATAATCATATAAATATATACTTATGGCATAGTTACGCTTCATCACACTGACATTTTTTCTAAACTCACATATTTTTTCTAAACTCCATAGCTCACACATGGAAAAAGTGTTTCGTCACTTGGTTTTAGTCCGGTACCGGAATGGGTGGAACAGGCATTTCGGCCGGAATTGACCGGAATGGCCGGTATTGACCGGTATTTGACCCGGTACGGGATTGCAGCCCTTCTATGCCGGTTTGGGCACCGGAACGGGGCATTCCGGCCATTCCGGCCGGTACCGGAATGGAATTTACAAGTATGCTCTAGATCCACTAAATTCATATCTGAATCTATTTTTCTTTGCCAAACACTTCTAGCTCCACCCAATTCACCATAGATCTGATCCACCAAAAGGAGATTCACCAAATTGGTGGAGCTGCTCAAGTGGTGCTCCATTAGATCCAAGCTTGATGGAGTTGCTCAAAATTACCCACCATGCCACTGATTAGGGGAAATTTACATTTTTACCATTATAACGAAAGGTGCTCATCGGAATCTCACTCTTATAATGACTCCTACAAATTTACCATCCTTAAGAGAGAAATCTTACAACTTTACCAAAAACCAGTGTTTTTGAGTACGTGGCGCGCCAGGTCACAGCGCCTGCGTGGCAACTCACTGCTCAAAGACAAAATTAGCCCTGCCCTGCTCTATCTCCCTCGCTCTGATAGCTATCTCCTACAGTTCCCTCTCACTGACGGGTGGTCCCCACGCATCAGTTTCTTCTCCCACCTCCAGAACCTAAAGCAAAGGGCGCAAGGCACGGCCAAAGCCATGGCAGCGTGGGTAGCCCTGCCCCGAGCTCGGCCAAGCGGTGGCCTCGACGCGGATGAGCTGAACTGCCTCTCTGCTCTCTCCCTCTCACGCCGAGCTCGCACGAAGCGTCGCCATGGCCGGCGGCGAGCAGCAGCAGAGCTCCGAGCTTGCAGGGCCGATTGCGGCGAGCCTGAAGGCTGATGCTCACGGTGATAGAACGAGAGACGCAACAGGACTGCAAGAGCTTGCTGCAACTGCCCATGACGATGGCCTGATGCCGTGCTGTTGCGGCCTAGCGCAACACGTCCAAGCGCGGAGACGATGCTGCAGCCATTAAATAGCGCTGAGATGCGAATAGACGGCCGCTACAGGTCCTTGCGGCGCCAACGGAGGAGACAAGGAGGCGAGAGGTGCTGCGTGTGCCGAGATCGACGAGCTCGACATCGGGACGGCAATGGCGGCGGCATCCCGTGTCGTGAGTGACGTACACATCGTAGCTTCGCTAGGCATGGACGTCGTGCGCACGCTGGGCCCGGATGTGCGTGCGCGAGCGCCTTGCGCCACGCACCAAGAACCCCGGGTGGAGACTCCATGCCCGCCGGCCACCGCGCCGGAGCCAATGCCGTCGGCGCCATGATGCTGAAGGCGTTCACCGTCGTCGTCCCGACCCACCAGCCACCATCACCGGAGCGATTGCTGCCTGATCTTGTTCCGTCGTTGCAACCAGAGCACGCCACCACTCTACTTCATCTACCACTCAGCAGCCATGGATGGAGGTGCTAGAGGTAGGAGACAAAGCTGACGTGTGGGTCCCACCTGGCAGTGAGACAAGTTATAGGACCCAGTTGTAGAAGAGAGAGAGAGAGGAGTAGGGCAGGGGTAGCCTTGTATTTTTGCAGTGCGCTCCCACGCTGGCACGTTGACGTGGCAAGGCACGTACCTAAAAGTACTTATTTTTGGCAAACGTTTTTTAAGGATGGTAAATTTGTAGAAATCATTATAAGAGTGAGATTTCGATGAACGTCATTCTTTTTAATGGTAAAAATCGTAAATTTCCCCTGATTAGTGGAAAAAAAACGTTTCGATCTGTTCTTTTCTTCTTCTCCATCGCTCCTCGCCCGCACCCGTCTACTGCGCCGCCGCCTCCAGCCACCGCGCGGCTCGCCCCAGCCATCGACCGCGAGCCCCTGGCCGCGCGCGCCGCTCGCCTCTGGCCGCGAGCTCGAGCGCCGCCACGAGGAGCAGGCCGTCTCCCTGCCGCGAGCTCAGGCGCCTCTGCGCGGGCGCAGCCGCGAGGCGCGAGCTCGGCCGCACGCGCCGCCGCGAGGAGCAGCCCACCTCCCTGCCGCGAGCTCGGCCGCATGCGCCGCCGCGAGGAGCAGTCCGCCTCCCTGCCAGGCCGTCTCCGTTCCGCAAGGGCAAGCCCAAGGCCGGCGTCGCAGCCGCCGTCGCGTTGTGGCTCCCGGCGCCGCTCAACTGGCTCAGCATCGTGTACGCGCTCCTGCTGTGGTACGTACCTGCATCTTCTTCTCTTTTTCTTCCCATTCGCACCTGTGATGATGTGATTTCGGTGCATTCTTTCTTTGTCATCCAGTTCTCGTTGCGTTCATGCGAGGAAGTAGGTGGGGGAGAGAACAGAGAAGAAGAAATGACGCCTGGGCCCAGGTGTGCAATGTGATAGAAAGAAAGGTGGAGCTGTCCCAAACACTCTTAGTGAATCTCAGATTTCTGGTGGAGCTATTCCACAATGGATCTAGGTGATTCAGATTCATTGGTGGAAGTGTCCAAACAGGCTCTTATTCTGCCTTTCGGTGCATTTCAAAGTTACGCGCACTCCTGCTGGACACTTTTGTCGTTCTTCTCCGTTGAAAGGAAAAAAAGAGAGACACGGAAGGATCGCTCAACTTGTTCATTGTGTACTGCTTGATAAGGAACACAGACACTGGTGAAGTGAGGAGTATATTCGTTGACGGGGACAAGAAGCATCGAAATGCAGATAAGAATTCCTCTTGAATTCTGTGAGCAGAACGAATAAGACCCACATTTTCCTATTGAAAATTTGAAATCCGTGTGCCGAAGTAACGGGAGCATGTTCGGCTTGTCGCGGAAAGCAAGTCCCTGGCAAGTGGCAACAGGAGTCACTTCTGTTCTGACCCTTGAACTCCAGTAACATCTCGAGAATCAGGGATGGAGGCGAAAATGCAGATATCGGGCAGAGAATGCACACCAATTCTCAAGCTCTTCACGATATAAACAAATATTATTATACTGCACAAAAAAGGAACACAAACTTAATCTGATCTTCTGCTATCCAGAGCAAAGAGATGTTCGAACGGTTACAATCGAACATTAAATATACGAAGGCTCGCATATAAACTAAAGTTAGTCAGAAGCTCAATAATGTGTTAGGTGGTGCTGTACGTCGCTAACATAATGTCCACAGAACAGTCAAAACAGGTTGCGCTTGCTGTTAGGACCTGCTCGCTTACCATTCTGTACAATCGGTCTCTGCTTATCTCATTAGTTCGACGATCACAATTGGGCCATTTGCTGTCTAAACATGTCACTTGGAGCCTTGGAGTACCCAACGAGCTGCTGTACATACTCAAGAAGCAGCACCTGGCACATCTTTGCTTGATCGATTGTACTTCATGTGGCTCTTCACAAGTTGGCCAGCAGCAAGGGCTGCCAGGAGAGAGAGCTCGCCAGCGAGGACACTGCCAGCGACAATGGTAGCCAGAAGCTTAGCATTTGCCCCAGGTGAGTCATGATTCGGACCCCTGACACCAAGCAGGTTCAGACATGCTGCCTGTGAAGCAAGACTAGTGCCACCCCCAATAGTGCCTACCTGAGAAGGGACAGAATACTAAGACAAATTATTCACACAATACGGCATTCAATGAAATCACAGATATAAAAGCACGAGGAATAATTAAATGATCTGGAAGGAGAATGGGGCTATTCATTTTATAATTCCAACAAAACTTTATACTAACAACTATAAGCCTATAACCTTACACAGAGCACAAAATCCTAGTACCTCAATAGAAGGCATGGTCACAGAGATGTGAAGATCACCTCCATCATTCACTGCTTCCATCATGGTGATGCACTGTGAGCTTTCAACATTTTGGGCAGGATCCTGCCCCGTAGCAATGAACAGGGCAGTTACGATATTGCTTGCATGGGCATTGAAACCTCCAAGAGCTCCGGCTACAGCAGATCCAGCGAGATTTTTTACAATGTTAAGCTCCACAAGTTTTTGCACAGTGGTCTTAAGAAAACTCTGCACAACTCCCCCTTTGACAGTAGCCTCACAAACAACAGATTTCCCACGACCTTCTATCCAGTTTACGGCTGCAGCCTTCTTGTCTGAACAATAGTTACCTGTCATAAAAAATGTCAACGTGCATACCATGACTGGGGAGGGAGGAATGCTGATGGTCGCTTCTTTTTCGAAAAATAATGCTAACAATAGATCATAATTATCACAACGAATTTGTTCCATGTGAAATGGAAACCAGCTAGTAAATTCACTATCTCTGCTGCTGTTTTTATAACAAAAGCAGTTTCTCTTTATGGTTGAGCTTAAGAGTGATAGAACAATATAGATAGTAGCTGAAGATGTTCAGCCTCAGAACAAGTTTGCTCAGAGTCAGATGCAACGTAGCAAACCATGCATTATGAGAAGAGCAGCTTGATATTTGACACTTTGAGCTCTTGAGTATGGAGAGCAAAATGAAAGCTTATCAAACAATCTGGTACACACACTTTCCTTGGGTAACACTGACACAGAACTGATAAAAAGTATGCATTTTGAAAATGCATCAAACAGTTCCTTCAGTAATTCATGTGTAAAATTACTAGCAAGTAAAGAGTTCAAACTTAAATTATGTTTAGATGTCTGATATTTTTTTCTCGAATAGTGGTCTGATAAGCTATCATGATACTCCCTCCATCCCAAATTGTAAGTCATTCCAAAAATCTTGAAGAGTCAAACCATTTCAACTTTGACTAAATTTATATAATAAAGATAATAATATTTACAACATCAACTAAGTATCACTAGATTATTCACCAAATATATTTTTATAGTACACTTAACTGATGTCATAAATCTTTGTATTTCTCTCAATAATTTTGGTCAAACTTGAGATGGTTTGACTCTCCAAGATTCTTGGAATGACTTATAATTTGGGATGGAGAGAGTAGTTTTGTTAAAAGAATGTGGTACACACACTTTCCTTGGGTAACACTAACACTGGCACAGGACCAATAGAAGTATGCATTTTCTTTGCCTCAGTCAAACAGTTACTTCAGCAATTCATGTGTAAAATTACTAGCAAGTAAAGAGTTCAAACTTACATTGTGTTTGGTTGTCTGATATTTTTTTTGCTCGAACAGTTATATGATACAATAACATGCTAGTTTTATTGAAAGAGTGCAAAAGTCGCTTTTCTTTGCTAGAACAGAAGGGAAGAACCAAACCAGATAGGCTGATAAGATCCATATCGGGGAAATCATTCTGCAGGTAGCCCAAGACATCCTCAACACCTTTTGACACCATATTCATTCCCATAGCATCTCCAGTGCTACAAGTGAACCTCATGTAAAGATTCCTACCTGCTAGTGCACACTGAATACCCTGAAGCTTCGCAAATCTGCTTGACCTGTGGACATGAAATAATTTGGATGTCACCTCTACATATAAAGCAGATAGCATTTTCTATTAATTGTATTGATTTTATTAAGAAAACAATCACTGAGACATGAAATTGCCAAGATGCAAACCAAGTGTGTACAATTAAAGAAGAAACTAATCATCTCCTGTTTCTTTCTGAAAAAAACTGACCAAGAAATGTGTCCCTCATACAAGCATGCATATGATACATGTCTAACTGGAAGTCTGGAATTGAAATTAGTATGATGAGATGCAATACTACTAACAGGGGAATAACAGCAGCTAGGATTCATAATAAAACTAGTCTTCTAAAGGAAGTACCAAAACAGTAAATGCCATATAGAACAACCACGTTATCCAAACAGATTCTCTGCCAATCGCTGGGGCCACAAATGATTTTTTTTATTTTGACAGCAAAAACTGCGAGGGAGATCCCCACAGTAGATTTTGTATTAAATTAAATAGGAAAACACAGGGAAAAACTTACAACAAGATTAACTGAAAGCATCAAGCCAAAAACAAAAGGTTGACCTAAGGTCATCCGGCCACAAATGATATTGTAAAACTAAGTCTCAAATATACAGTGTAAGGCAATTGCAAGCGTGATAGTTTGCTCTTTTCCTTCACGGCATCACTGCACACCACCTGATCTTTGGCTGTGCTTTTGCCAAACAATTCTGGGATGGACACCCCTCGTCCCTCGGAGGGCTAGGGCAGAATTCTATGTGCTTTATATTAGATTGATATTGATTGACCTCACCTCCCGGATGGATATCTTACCTTCCCTCGAGTCCAATCTCGGGAAGGCGGGGGAACGAATCTGAGGGCCGAACATGCAGCTAGCACCCGCCGAATGCCTGTGGAACTCTCCTACCTCTGACCGAATTCAGAAAACAGAAGTCAACATTCTGGTTCTCCGTTGTTGGGAGCTTTGGAAACACAGAAATGATGTGGTTTTCAGGAAGCTGTTCCTAAGCCAAACTCGCCTGATCCTGGCATGCAGAGTCTACTTCCTCCTGGGGGTGTTTGCTACCAGTCTAGCAGACATGTTACATCACACTGGTGTAATCTATTCCAAATATAATTCTCTACCCGTCCCACGTTGTGCTCTGAAAACTAGGCCCCAGTGAAATAACATATTAGGCATAAAGCAAAGTGAGGAAGAACATTAAAAAGAACGAGATACGTTCTTGATTAAATGTGCAGTTATTTAAATGCTAGAACACAACATTCCTAAGAAGCTAATCACTAAATGCTAAAAGAAATGCTAGATTACCCATGATTGCTTAAGCATGCAACCAGTAGTAATGAAGAAAATATCGATGTGTGCACATGACCATGATTTTGAAAAAAAAAAACTTGAGAAAATAGACTCCATATTTTCTTAATGTTTTACAACAGAGAAACACAACATAATCATGCCCTAAATAATGGACTAGTGTGAACCAAAAATAACCTAAAGCTTATCAAGCGTAGAAAACAACAGAATCAAAAGCTTCTAGTAAGATGAAACAGAAAGTAACCAGAACTTCCGAACAACGCCATAAAACAATTGTTTAAAGCTTATGTAACTTCCAGAAACCGACATTAATTTAGGTTTAGGAAGTAACAAAACCAGTTACTAGGATCAACTGCCCTTCTTTCTAAGAATATATGCCGACAGTTACTAGGAAGTACGGAAACCATATGACGGTACGCCCACATGCCATGAGTAAGCATTGCAACCAACAAACCGTTGACATTCCCTGTGGTTTTAACAAATACAATAGGAATTTTCAAGGGCAAAATTTCAGAAGTATAGATTGGTATCATTGTAAATTTCCTGTGGTTGGATAAGCGGAACACGGCAATTCAAGGACAACTTTTCAGAAAGTATAAACAGGCATCATTCCCAAATGGCCAATAACGAATCCTGCAAAATAAGGAAACATAAGTACATAATGCCACTGATACTACAATAGGAGGTAATTGCTGTTGCCCCAGCTAGTGCATGTTGAAGTTGGAATAAGCTAATAAGCTGCGGAGTCCCTCCTATCATCATCACCCAGATAAGAAAAGGACACTTCCTTTTGTAGGTAATCACATGACCTTATAAAATACTAATACCATGTCATTCTAGCCGTCAACATCATGACAATAGTCAAACAGCACAAGGGAAACTTAAAAGATGCACCAAAGGAACGCATTTTTTAACTACTCCTATCAGTGTACCCCGGCACAATCCTCAGTAGTTAGTACTGTATTAGTTAAGCAGATTCATATCCCATTTTAAGTAAGCATGCAATCTTCAGGTAGACAAATGGAACAGTACCTATTGAATACAGCAGACAGAGTCTCAAAATTGGCAAGTGTCTCGACGAACGCCTTGAGCTCAGCTGCCCTCTTTATCGATGGCAACTTGACGACAGGCGCACGAGACATCGCATCCCGGAGCAGGATGCTGACGGCGCCACCGGACGCCGCGATGGCTCTGCAGCCGCGGTTGACGCTAGCCACGAGACATCCCTCGGTGGTAGCCATGGGAACATGGTACTGTTCCCCATCCAGGAGCAGCGGCCCGGCGACCCCGACGGGCATCTGCACGTACCCGACGGGCATCTCGCAGCATTGCCCCAGGATGGCCTGGTAGTCCAGCCCGTTGAGTGGGAGCCCCTCGACGCCCCGCCCCGTCAGCCGCCGCAGCGCCTCGCGCCGCAGCCTGGCCGCGCGGTGGCAGTCTCCGAGGCGCGACTCGAGGTGGTGTGACGGCAGCGCCCCGGACACCACAGCGGCGACGATCTCCACGTCCCCGCCGCGCAATGCCTCCGGCGCGTCGGCGGCGTTGGCGCGCGTTTGGTCGGGGGAGCCGCCGCCCCGGTCGCGGCAGGCGGGCGTGTCGGTGTTCGCGGATGGGGGGATGCCGGTGCCGCAAAGGCTGAAGAGGTACGCGATGGAGGCCAGCTGGCAGACCACGGTAACGAACTCGCGGCCGCCGAGCGGGAACCGGAGGCGGTGGTCCATGTCGCTGCAGAGGCGGAGCAGGTCGCAGGAGGAGAGCACGAGCGAGATCATCGCCAGGACGTTGGTGATCCACGCCGGGATGGGCAGCGAGCCCCCCGCGGCGAGCGCTCTCAGCGCCGCCGCGATGCGGCCTCCGAGCCGGCGCACGTCCATCCACCACCACCACCACCACCACACCGTCAGGGGGACTGGGGGTGGGGGGGCCGCGTGCGACGATTGTGTGTGTCGTGGGTGCTGCTGCTGGTGGTGCTGGTGCGGGAGGGTCGTGTGCGTAGCATGCCGTGCGGGACCGGCGCTGTGCGGGCTGCGGCTGCGGGGTGGTGCCGAACTGCCGACGTGCCGTGGTGGTCGCCTGGTCGGTTCGTTGATGACTTGGGGATCGGATCGGACGGACGCGGAGTGGCAGCGGGGTTTCTCGGGCTTGGTGTGCACGGAACCCGTAAGGCTGCAAGCGGCGGAATCGGCGGGGCTGTTTCGCATAGCGGGGCTCGGATGTTCAGGCCCTATTTAATTGTCAAAATTTGACACTATTTTTCATCACATTAATTATATTTTTTATTTGTATGGAGCATTAAATGAAGTAGTAGCTATTGCATATTTATGCTTTTTGACTGGCTAGCTCGAGATGAATCTTTTAAGTCTACTTAGACCATGATTGGACAGAAGTTATCAAATACAAACAAAAGTGTTACAGTACACTTTTCACCTTTTTTCACCAACTAAACACACCCTCAGCGTGACGGCCAAACGAGCGGACCAGACAGGCACACGGGGCTGTTTCCTTTCTTCCCTTGCAAGCAGAGGACGGGACGACGGGGTGGTTTGGTCAGACCTGTCAGTTTCGCTTTTGCCGCTGCCGTCATGACGGTAGATTTGTGTCGAAGTCGTCCGTCCGCAGAGGGTGCGGCGACCGTTGAAGGGCCATCTGAAGCGCTAAACACATGACTGAATTGTTCTCTGCG
This sequence comes from Eremochloa ophiuroides, assembly GCA_038502445.1. Classification (NCBI taxonomy): domain Eukaryota; kingdom Viridiplantae; phylum Streptophyta; class Magnoliopsida; order Poales; family Poaceae; genus Eremochloa; species Eremochloa ophiuroides. The sequence goes on from JAHLJS010000005.1 coordinate 70,879,591, forward strand.
TAAGCTAATGGCAACTCCCTCGTCTAAAAACTTTAGAGTCAAGGCGTAACCAAAATTATAAGAGAATACAAAAATTCATGACACCAATAAATATACGATAAAAATGTATTTAATGAAAAATCTAATAAAACTTAGTTGACATTATAAATATTATTATTTTATTATATAAATTTGGTTAAAGTTGAGATTATTTGACTCTCCATGACTCTTGAAATGACTTACAATTTGAGAGGGATGGAGTATAATAATTGGTTTATAGCTAAACAAATGCTGAAGTGAAAAAGAAAATTGATTGAGACATAAGAAATTTGTCCCCTATGCAAGCACCAAGCTAGACATGAAAGTATGGGCAGTGGTGAGCCAATACTTGAAATGAATGTGTGGAGAATTAGGAAAGAAAAGATATGAGATGGTTAAAAATAACAATGAAAAAACTATAACGTGGTGGGGTCCTAATCCTTCGAGCATCAGTAGTAGCACGACCAGCAGAGAGCTGAAGACGGTGGGGCGGAGGCCTTGGGGGGGGGGGGGGGGGGGGGGGAGGGGCAGCCAACAAGTCTCGCCCCCACCACGGTCTCACCTCGCATCAGTCGTGACGCGCTGTGGACCCATTGCGAACCCACCTCGACGCGTCCCGCCTCGCCCTCCCTCTTGTCGGCGACGCCTGCTCCAGTGCTCCTCGCCACAGGCCCACCACTACCAGTAAGCCAGAGTTTGTGTTCCCTCTCTCAGATGACGCTCTTTCGTGTCTCCTTCTAGCTGGTACCTAAAATGGGCCAGCTATTGAAGGGCCTTTTTTTTATAGGCAAAGCCACTGTGCATGACTTAATTTGGGTATTGGTTGTATTGTTGGAGAAAATCTGATGTGCGAGTTACGAGAAGAGAACATATATGCGCTGAGGGCCTGTTTGTAATGAAGGATTGCGAAACATATTAATAGGAAAAAATATAGGAATGGCAGAAAGTGAAAACTAAAATACCATGGGATTTCCAAATATAGGAATGGAAACTTTGAGCTGTTTGATGGCAGAAACCGACAAACTGCATCACCACATGTCCAGGCAACAGAACACCTCTTATTATTTTGTTTAGGAACAATTACTTTTGTCAAATCACTTAACTATTTTAAGGTCTGATTTACAGACTTATTAATTGTGTTAATATGTAATATTTTTTTAAAAAATAGGTATAGTAATATACAAATGTGTTCTTTACTTATTTCTATTTTATATATAGTGTGGGATCCACAGTCATCGATTTGATGAATTATGCCCCGCATCATTGCTAGCGTATACATCCACTTAAGCCTTGTTGCCCAAATAGAATCCTACCAGACAGGAAAGTAGATGCACGTGTATGCTACCACAGTATTAGAGCGGGAGAGGCGACGAAGATCGATTTCCTTGGGTCATGGACCATGGTAGATGTTTATTTCCTACGTTTTGCACATCAAACATCCCCTTTCCTTTGTAAAGGAATTCAACATTCCTCCGTTCCAAACGCATTCATACGATTTCCCATTGAAAGTTTTCCTCTAAAATCCATGTGAAAAAACCTTTGATTCAAACAGACCCTGAGCTTTGTACGTCAGACAAAGGTAGGAAATGACATGCAGCAGCAGGGTCTACTAGACATCTCTTGGGCACAAACAAAAAGAGGAATTCGTACTTCGTAGTCGCTTTTTTATGTCGCGTAAAAAAAAAGCTTAACCTGAGAGCAACAGAGCTAGGAATACATATATGTGGTGTCGCAAGATCATACGCCTAAGGGCGCCCCCAATGGCCGTTGAACTAGCCAGTGAGAACGAGTACACACCAATCAGGAGGACAGACAAACACAAAAAGCACAACGCTAGCGAGATAAGCAGCGCTTAGCTCGCACGTTTCTCAAAAATTTTCAAATCTTAATCTGACATTTAACTTTTAAATCGTTTTTATGCCAGCTGACGACTTGCACATACCGTTGAGGACTGGTATGACTTTTTGATGAAACAGTGTATGCCCCGGTTGGCCATGCCCGCAGGAGGCTGGACGCGGCTGAGCAGCGTTCCACCAGACACTCTACAGTAGCCAGGAAACCAGCAAAGAAATCCTGGGTGGCCCTGCTGTGCTGCTGGTCAGCTGGTCATTCAAACAGCACCTGAAGAGGACTACGAGCGCATCGGGGCGACGGTGCCCGACACTTTTTTTTTTTTACACCTCTCATCTAGATACAGCTGTAGTATCTATTCGTATATAAACACATATCTACACCACACACGCACACCATACTCACATCACCTATACATAATCAGACCTACAACTATATACAGATTCGAAGACGCGTTCTTTAAGAGATCACCAGACGCGCCGAGGGACGGTGTCCGACGCCTGAAAGAGTACGCTCGCATCATACAGTACTCGTACTGTTCTGCAAGACTGCAACAACCGGACCTTCTGTTTGAAAGACCACGTTGTCGTTCTGCAAAAAATAATGCCGTCCCGGGGCAGGGCGGCAGCCAAAATGAGCTGGGTTCCCCTAGCACAGGAGACCAGCGCGCCAGCGGAACGCGAAAGCCCGGGGCCCCAATCAGGCAATCACAATCCCCTTTCCCCTCGCCGCCGCCTCGCCCTCTGCCTTTTTCCACCTCTTCCACTTCCACCCGCCGATTCATCACTCAGCTCGCGCGATCGCGCCTCCAGCCTCCCCTAATCCCCTCGCGCCCAGGGAGGAGGCGGGGTCGCGGCGAGCGAAGATTCCCTCCGATTCCTCGCCTCCCAGAAGTTCCGATCCGCTCATGATGGCTATGCAGCAGCAGCAGCAGCAGCAGTCCGGGTCGGCGTCGGCGTCGAGCTCCAGCTCGGGGCTGCACCTTCCCGCCTCGCCCTCGTCCTTCGGGGACACCACCCACACCAAGGTTTTCGTGGGCGGGCTCGCCTGGGAGACTAACAGCGACAGGCTCCGGCGCTTCTACGAGCGCTTCGGGGACATTCTCGAGGCCGTCGTCATCACCGACCGCCACTCAGGCCGCTCCAAGGGATACGGATTCGTCGGTGCCTCTCGATTTCACTCCTCTCTTGCTGTTAATTTTTGCTTCTGTGTATGTGCGCGCGCGCGCTAGATAGGCTGCGAGGACCTGTGTAACTGTGTTGTTTTTTTGCTCTCCCTCCTTCCACAGGTGACATTCCGTGAAGCCGAGTCCGCGAGGAAGGCCTGCGAGGACCCCACGCCGGTGATCGACGGCAGGCGGGCCAATTGTAACCTGGCTTCGTTGGGTCGAGCCCAGCATCCCGTGCCCCCTGGTAATGGTATATCCTTCTACTCTCTGCCGATTTGCAGTGTACCTGTTTCTCGGAATCGCATTTCGAAATACTATGTGAAAAGTATTTAATGCCGAGTTAAAAGATAAAAGATAAAGTTCAGTACACTGGGTTATTGGTTTAAAAATGCCGCTTCTGAACTGAGTTAATTGACTGCATCATGGTGCAATTACTTACTCTGGAGTGTGGAATTTTATTGTCCATTAATCACATCAATTAAAAAGAGAACGAGCTAAGCGTTCTTACCTTGGTTAATTTTTTAAGCAATAGGAGCTTTGCCTTTCAATTAAGAAGAAAGAGTTCTTACCTTATTATTGATCAAAGTGTTGTTTCCTTACAATCTTACCTTGGTTATCATCACCAAGTTATTGATCAAACAGAAAACACTACTGAGCAAGCATTTATGTTAAACAGAAGCGCCTATATGTTAATTGTGATGATGCCCGTGGACTGTGCTGTTCATGTATTTACTATTTTACTGTGCTGTTCATGTATTTACTATTTTACTTACTGCTATTACCACTAATAGTTACAACATGCTTATTCTCTTAGTTATACGATGGGCAGAATTATTTCCTTCTGATTGCATAAAAGTTCACTCTTCTGGAAACCATGTTTATATGTGTTTCAATGTTGACAATAACAGTATGCATTTCTAGGGCGACCAAGATCAGCTGGGCCCTACTTTGGTGTCCCAGTTCCAAGGGCATTTTATTTAGGGGGTTATGGCCAGCATCGACCGTTTCCACTTGGGTACTACCAAGGATTTCCGGTTCCCCAGTATAGGTAAGATAATTTATGTCACCACTCACCACTAGTTTAGTTTTCCAATGTGACATGCTTTGTTAGTTTGTAACAAAACTTTAAAATGTCCTGCACTTAGTTTTGGAGAGTATATCTGATAATACGGGGTTTACTACTTAAATTAGGTTGTGCATATGGTATCTCCCCTTTCAAATGATGAAATAATCTGATCTGACCATGCTCATGGAACACGATATGACTGTTTGAAAGCCAATAGAAATGCATTCAGTTGTTCGTTTCTTTTCCTTTTGCAGTTACCCTTCATATGGGACGGAATACATCTATCCACAGGTTGAAGTGTTAAAAGTTATCAGTTTTTATATTCTTATGCTGCGTAAGACAGTTACACAAACCTTTGCCTATTCTGACAGATGTTCTCTTTGTAGGGTACATTAAACCCATATTCTGGTCAGCAATACCTTCCTATTTATGGAGTCTCAGCTGCAGCAAACACAGCCAACCAAACATTTAGCCAGTTGAGTCCATCCATTTCTGGTGGCGGCAATGGTTATTTGTCAGTTCATAGTTACAACATGCCTGGAAATCAATATGTGCAGCTCACTGGATCAAACTTCAGCAGTGCATCACCAACCGCTCGACCTTCCTTTCAGACTCCTTTTTTAGTAGGTAATGTGGATTCATGCCATGCTGTAGCACAGTAGGATCTTTGTCTTCTTAAGAAACTATGATATGCTTGGTCCCTTTTAGAAATCTGGAAATTATTTAAGGTTCGCGTCATATTTGTGCATCCTTGATAGTTTTTAGTTTGCGTTCTATGCCACATGCTCATTCTATCCATCATGTTTCTTCTTAGGTTGGGTACATTTTTCTGCACCAAGATTATAGCTGTTTTTGTCTAAATTGTATCATTTTATGATGGATATTTTTCGTTTATAAAAATGTACTTTATGTTCACAAATTCTTTGTTTTACTAACTATACATGACAAACAAGATCTTTGATTCTTTCTGTAAAAATTTCCAAGCTAAATTCGTAAGGTCCAGAAAGACTGAAAGCATAGAAACATGCTTTGGCATATGCAGATCATTTTGGGTTTTTTGCATTCCTAGGGCTGGTATAATTAGTTCTCTACAATGCGACATCAGCCTCTCAGCCTCTTAGAAATATCCCCTTGTACTTGACATTACCTGTACCTATGTTTGTTTATTTGAGTTGAATAAGCTACATGACTCAGCTACATACACTCAGTAGCCAGGTAATCATCTAGCAAACGCAAAGAAACTGTAGATATTTCTTTATGTTTTCTAGGTTTGAGATTTCTATTTTCTCCATTTGTGAATAATCCTGCATTTATTGGCTTCTACAGCAACACCCGTTCCTGCACATCCACACCTAATAATTCCAGCCCCCTCAACCCAGTTTACACAAGCTAGTGGTTCAGACCAAAGAGCAAGCTGAACTGTGCATCCAAGCATTTGTACCTTGAGGTTTGCTTTGTTTGCACTGTTATCATCTTGTTTCCTTTCTGACAATTAGGTAACAACTGATTTTAGTGTTTTGATTCATGTCAGGTACCCTTAGATTGCAGCAGGACTAAAAAAGAGCAGTGTTGCTGTATTCACAGCATTTGTTCTTGCCTGGCAAGAAATAATCCTTGCATTTATAAGGTACGAACCTTGTCTTGTCTGGTTTTCTGTCCTTAATACCTAGTTTCATGCATAGATGTTATTTTATTTTGCATGTACTTTGTATACTCACTGCTCTACTCCATAATCTGCTAAAATACCGAGCTAAGTATTCTTAAAAGAAAAAAAGGAAAGGGAGATAAGTTCTTATTACATGAAATGTTCTTCAAAAGCAAGAGAAAAGGACATGAAATCAAGATGTTCTTACAAGCAATAAAATCAGGATGTGGGATGCTTATCCAAATAGTTATGAAACAAAACAAAAAAATGCATTCTTTGTATCTAACTTAATTAGATAGCTAAATTGATTGATAGATGCCATGCAGCGCTAAATAAACCTAACCTGTCACCACTAGAATGGAAAAGTTTCACATCGATGTGATTCCTGTTCCTGTACCATGATGCAAATCTTCATTTGTTTCTGCCATTCTGTTTTGGGATGTTTCTTCCTTGCAGTCTGACTATTACTGGTGGGTTATGTTTGTCATGGAAAAACCACAGGTTGTCGTTATCATGGTCAACAGATGTACCTGGAAATCGTGAAGTTGTCCCTATGGATGGGGCAAGTGATCCAAGAGCAACGGCTGCTCTTTCAGTTTCACTCGGTTTAAATTGTATGCGTGATGGAGCATGAAGCCACAGATGCAGCCTTATTGATCCTGTATCTGACAGGCTCATGGAAATGTAGAGTATGCTGGAATGGAGTCCAGCATATGTAAGATGGATTAATCCAGTGGGGATTAGCCATCATGGTCTCATGGCCTTCAGGTTATTGTTCACCTGAAAATTCATGTAGTGTCTGGTTCTAGTCCCAGTCACCGTGCACAGGGTCTGATGACCAAGAAGTGTATCCAGTTATGTACAAGCCTGCAGTCCATCAACTCATCGTGTTGTCTGCATGACTGCATTCATCAATGTTTGGACCTAACTCTGGAGGACCCAGTTATGCTTATTTCCTGAGAGTTCCCAAGAAGTGTATCTAGTTCTGTGCAAGTATGCAGTCGTCATCGTGTTATTTACAATACTGGCTGTAGCCAGTGATGGTCAATCGTCTGTACCAAGTTTTAAGTGTTGTATGCCCCAGTACTGTGGTTCCCAGTATAGAGCACTTGTACTTCAAAATAAAGCCATTTAATGGGAATCCATTGATGCTGGTGCAAGTGATTTGTGCTTCTTTTGCAGTTCCTTTTTTTTGGGGGGGTGGGGTTGCTTTTGCGGTTCCTTTTGATCAAACAGGTTATATCAATGCCTAAACAGCCTGATCATCTTGGTAGCATGGGAGCTTTGGAGACATAGAAGGGAGGTGGCCCACAAAAGGTGGGTGAGGAATATGGTCTCTGGTGTTGTGTGGGTAGTGTTGCAACTAGGTGTTCGCTTCTCTGAAAAAAAAAATGATGATTTCGATTGATGCTAATTTGTTATGAAAAGAAAAATACTGTTCTATGCTAATTTGTTATGAAAAGAAAAATACTGTTCTATAACTGAAAAGAAGCCAAAATCTGTGTGGAATGTGCTTATGTTGGTGTTACTGTGTTAGGGGTTAAGTCGCTTTAGTTTGGAATGTGTTTATGTTGGTGTTACTATGTTGAATCGGTCTTGACCTCTCCTTTGTAGCCCGTTTTACATCTTAATGAAATGACATGTATAAGAAGAACCTGCATCGTTCAAGAAAAGAATATATATTAATGCTATTGAGAAAAGAAAATCAATGCAATGCAACAGGGTACGTTGCTCGTTTTGCCAAACGTACAAAGCCAAGTCTTTTGTGCTAACACCAATCCGAAGCAACAGGTTATACAGTTTCTCATGCTGGGTCTAAGGTCTGATGAACCCACCCCCTGCTTAGTTTTTGTTTGTATATATAAAGAAATGCCGACCAATGCATATCTTTGCATCCAAACCTCGATGAATTCTACAAGAGCACCAAAAGATGAAAAGATGATAAGAGCACATCACACAAGCATCCTAACAAAGATGCTGCAACTAAACACTTTGCGTTCCAAATTAGATGACATTTTTGATTTTCTAGATATATATTGCTTTTACTATTTATTATCTAGACATAGTATACATCCAAGTGTATAGCAAAAGTTATTTATCTCGTAAAACCAAAACATCTTATAATTTGGAATGAAGGGAGAATGGATCTAATGGTGGATCTGTGCTAAAAAACGTTATAGATCAAATGCTACAACGATTAAATCGATGGGCCTGCACAGCCAATAAACCAGCTGGTAAGAGCTTTTTGTTGGAACAGCACGCCCTCAAAGAACTCTTAACCGAAGATCAGGGTATCCAGTTCTGGTCTTGTATTTCTCAAAAAGATCTTGCATCGCAACAACGAACTGTCTGTGGACTTCGTTTATCTGTCAAGACACCAGAACAAAGTGCACTTTAGAGCACCTGATTTTTTTTTTTTCCTTGGTAAGTTATCCGCGTCTATCTAAGTTATAAATAGCATTTCCTGAAAAATGTTCCACAGTTCATTGCTCAAAAGGGTTTCTCTACCTCGTCAATGGTAGGTTGAGGATTCTTTACAACCTCAAGTGGCCTCCCAACAACCACATGCATTGGTGTTGCAAAAGGGATGGGAGTCCTGCATAAGATAGTGCAGAAGACACTTAAACTCTTGAACACCATTGTGGCAAGTAAACAGAAAATTTATCAAATTTATAAAGATTAAATATGCAGGGCCAAGAAAAGAGAGAAATATGCAGAGTCACCCCAATTTTCCCCAGAAGATGATTGGAGAAAATTTGATTGCCCTAGCAATCTTGACAATTAACTTGCCACCTGGCCTCCACCATTTGTATACATAGCTCTGGTCCAAAGACAGGAAACAGTTAACAATAAGCTTTTCATGAGTTGCGTGCTTCAGCGCCTACAGTTAAGTGTAATGGTATCCTTACACTGCACAACACAAGCTAAAAGAACGGCAATGCTGTTACCTGTCCGAAAGCAAAAACGGGGACAACAGGGCAACCCATCTCAATAGCTATCTTAACAAAACCTTTTCTTGATTTAAGAAAAGCAACCTGCCATTTTGAAGGACCTTTGGTTATCCAATTAATACGAGATGCCTCCATTCAGCACTAAGTAGTCTAACGCAAGATCACAAGAGTCTTGAAAATAGAATGCATACAAGACGATCAGAGCAAACCTCTGAATCATGATCCATATGAAGTATTTCCTGCACACCTCCTGGCACTATAATACAGCTATAACCAGCTCCAAGGTAGGAGTAGAAACTCTTTCTCGATGCAGGAGCCAACCCCAACCACGTCCATATTTGCCTTAGGAACGGGGTGTAGAACACCTAGAACCAACCAAACTACCGGGTGAGAACAGAGCTACAATTCGGTGGCCAAGTAATTCAAACAAGAAGACACTGGCTGTACTTCTTGCAAGGTAACATTAGTGGTGGAGTCTCACCGCACTGCTAGCAAGAATCTTCATCTTTGGTAGCGGCATGAATCCAACGAGGTCCCCGAGGATCCCAACAGCGATGGGCAGAACAGAATGAGGCTCGTAACCAAACACTGCAAACACAACAGCAAAATCACCAGTCCAACGGCTGTGTCAAGGACCCCCGTCACTTTGGGGCTCTTCTAGTATTTCTTTCTTATACGGTTAACAACGGCTATAGAATCTACTGAAACGGTTAGATACGAGGATTCTGACATCCAGAAAGGGAAAGAAATGGTTAAGATGAGCTCACCGTAAGCTCTGTTGGGATCAAAGGCGCCGTAATCCTCCACGTGCAGACTGACGGGGAAATACCCAATCACGTACCTGCTTATGAACCTGCAGACACGCGGACGCGCGCCGTCCGAATGTAAGATTCAGGAATCCAGTGCGGGTAACAGCAGGACAGGACACAGGGAAGGAAGCGGGCGAATGAGTGAACCAGAGGAGGAGAACCTGGCGATCTTGCGGCCCAATCTGCTCTTATCATTGAGCGGCAGGAACATGAAGAAGAGCTGCGTCGCCAGCACCCTGCAGCACGAGACGAAACAAAGCGCAAGGATGAAGAGGCGATTGAGACGGGAGCGAGCACGGCACACAAGGCACCACCACCATCCATCCAGGGGACGTACGTAGAAGGAGAGGAGAGGAGAGGAGAGGGAGTAGGGAGACGAGGGGAGGGGGAGGGCGCAGCGTACGTACAGTGCGGCGACGCGGCGCGGGAAGAGGAAGAGCGAGGCGAGGACGAGGAAGGCGTTGAAGTGGATGGCCCCGAGCCACAGCGCGAGCGCCACCGTGGTCCGCAGGGGCGAGTACGCCGTGCCCCTGAACACTGTGGTCCCGTCGCCCGCGCGCTCCCCCGCGGCGGGCGCGCCGCCGTTGCTCAGCCCATTGGTCCCCGCCCCCATGTTCGGAACTTCGGATCGGCCGCCGGCGGGCGTCCCGAGGCTGCGACGGGCAGGCAGAGAGAGAGAGAGATGGGTGGAGGCGTAGTCTGTAGAAGAGCCGTAGGGAGGGTTCTAGTGTGGTCCGCCTCCCCCCGATGGCGTCGCGTCTCTCTGAATCTGATTGCTGTGATCCAGTCACGTGTTCCCCCACCAGGGATTTCTCTTCTTCCCTCCGTGCGGTGGCGTGTGTCGGGGTCGGGGCTCGGGGGCACTCCGCGGCCAGGGCCAGCGCAGCGACCAGCGAGGACGGGAGACCTCTGCGTCGGCCGCCAGCCACCGCCGCTGCCAGGCCCGTCCGATTGCGTGCGCACGGGCACGGCGACACCACTGCCAGGCCCGTTCGATTGCGTGCGCACGGGCACGGCGACCGGGCGGATCGAACGAACAGGTAGGTGCACGGAATGACGGGACTCGTTGCACGCGGTACGCCTGCGCCTGCGCCAGGTCAATTGTTTCTCTAGCATGGGCAAAAACTCTCTTTTATCGTGTCGTATGACGTGTGTGACCTGGAATCGAGGCAGCGACAGATTTCTGGATTTCATTCAGCTGGGTTGGTTAGTGGTTAGAGGTAGCGACGTGGCCTGTGGCACTGACACGGTAAGAATACTCTCTCTTGTCGCGCAGGGCGACGCGAAAACGAATGAAGAGAACGCACGAGACGGAACGCACAGCCGGTGGTTGGCTGGCACTGGCACCCGATCTCACAGCGGAAAGTGATGGAGCTCCAGTCGCATCGGGGCTGTTCGTCGTAATGCGGGGGGCACGAGCGGCCAAACGGGTCTTTTGTAGCACATAGCAGGCCGCTGCAGCGCTGGTGCACTGCTCTCGCACGTTCCAGTGCTCCACCGCGAGTTATTATTAGGTGACGATCGCGAATTCGCGTGGGGACGCTCCGGTGCCGCAGCGAAGAACCAGCCCACAAGCAACACACGTCGCACGACGCTACTTTGTTCGACGGTTAATAATAAATTTCGACGGGTTAAGATGTCCAAAGTGTTAGATGATATTATACCTCGGTTAGTTTAGATAGGCTAGTCATACCTTATAGCACAACCGCCTTGTACAATGAATTGTGGATGGATAGATCAATCTGTAAATCGATCATAACCTACTTGATGTACAAGCTTCACCGGGGACTGTTCCCGTGCCAATATAACACGCATGCATGCGAGACCAAGAAGAGGGCATCTCGTTTTCTCTCTTCTCACACAAAGGAGACAGATGAGAGAGTTGGCAGGGGACAATCATTCAGAAAACGATGGCAAGCCAAATTTATTTTATATTATATTTTTCTCTGGTGGGGGGGTATGTAAACAGTAACTGTGATGTACAATAACGTTGTCATTTCGTGAAGGACCAATGGATCCTTCACCAAATAAAAAAAGGTCGAAATTAATAAGTGAAAGGACGAAAAAGAAGCCGAAACCACCAGCGCCAAGATTGGAGGACAAAATTGTTATCGACGACGAGTGCAGCCTACTACTACTGGGCACTAGCCCATACTCCAGAATCGATTTTCTCCCGCCGGGTGAAGGTCGCTCGAACGGTCAGATTTCTTTAGCGTCTTGGAGCGTCGGCGCGTCGCAGACCCGGTAACTACCTCTCAGGCGCTAATATCTACTCCCTCCGTCTCCAAGGATGTCGTTTTGGGTGTTCGTATCACAAGTTTAACTTGATTTATAGAAAATACGTGTAATATTTATATCTCTAAATAAATTTATTAAAAAACTAGATCTAAAGATCTTTCCGATAATACTAATTATAATATTAATCAATGATATTTATTATTTATAAAAATTATCGGTAGTTATTTTTTGGGAAGCGAGAACGCCGCCTTTTTGGGACGAATGGACTACGTACTATCTTACAGCATCTTCTAGTGACAGGGCAGATCCAGTGACAGAGGTTTCCCAGAGTGGGGTCTGCCCCGGGCTTCAGTTACCTAAACACCTGATATTGCACTAGACATGTACTCCATGAAAGAGATTACGCTCAGACCAACCATCAAATCGCTTGAAGCACACAAAGCAACATGTAAACATTTTCAGATGAAGAGATTGCTCTCCGACTCAGCACTTTCTCATTCAGATGACTGGCACAGAAATGTTAATGCAGTCACAAAATTTGGTTTATTAAGATGTCACAATCCGGCTGTTTCAAAATTATTCGAGCTCAAACTCATGAACAAGCCTTCATGAACTACCGAATTCAAAAACTGTAGAACTCTCCAAAAAGCTACAAAAGAATAACCCGTGTGATACCAGGGTTGCTGTTCCTAGCCTTGCTAATCGCCACCATGGAAAAAGTGGGAATCATGATCCACACCATAAAATGGTACCTAATGAATCACAGTGCAGTCTGGCCGGTGGAAGATGTCATGATGTTCAGTGTCTCAGTCACAGAAGACATGGCACTCAGCGCCGCTTTAAGAACATCCTGCGAGCAACCAGGCTTCACAATGCTCTTCACCTGCGCCACATAACAAAAAGAACAAAAGCAATTAGGCATGGCAAAGGCAATACTTGATGTCAATTGTGGCTTCCTGTAGGAGCATCAAAACTACCTTCTCCAAGTATTCCTGCAATTTCTTTATCCTGCCCATATAGTCTTGATCCTCAACGCACAATGATATAGGCTTTGAATCGGCACCTGGTCCTTCAAACTGGAGAGGCCCTGGGTTTCTATAGACATCTTCCAACAAAAAGCTGGAAGAATTCTGTCTCAACACACTGCAAAAATACAAGTGATGATCAAAGGCCATATGTACAAGATACTTCAAGATAAGAAGCTAAGGCAGGTGCCCAGAGAGAAAGAGTAACTGCGTAACAACATGGTTCGTGTATCCACTGATGAAAATATAACAAAAAGCAATTCTTAAACTTACTCGTATGCTTTTCCTTTCAAGTCAACGCAAGCCATGTGAACAGCAGGCTTTCCAATTTGGGTGGCTGAAGGGCCACGCGACCATCGCTTCACAGTCATCATAGACTGCAGCGATGCAGACATTGGTTAGACCCTACATTCATACTTGTCCTGAACTGTCCTGAACTATTAGGCATATCAGCACACATCTTACCGAAATAGGAGCCGCACCACATCGCCACTTGTTCACTGGACTCTTAAGATTTGTCACTGTAGCCATGTAACCATTCAAACCGGCAGCTATGATGTGGTAGCACACATGCCCCAAAACCTGAAACCAACAACCATATGTTAAACCAACAGCAAGCAATATGCTTTATAAAGTGAGCTGGGGTGGGACTTGCATAGGCATAGTCGCAGTCAAACTTTGAAGGCAGTGCTCCCCTAGCTTGGTAGCCAAAAAAGTGACAGATTGCATTAAACTTCTTTCCTTTGTAAGTGCCCTCCTTCTGCAAAAATGGGCAAGAACATTATGAACTTATGCACTGATAAAACACTACTATTTGCTTGCTAAACAAACAAATATGCACATATGCCTCTCAATTAAACTGGAGGTCACAACAGAGTCCAAAGAAAGCATTACCAAACGTCTGTTCATCTCAGTCTCAACTAACTGGGCTAGAAGCTTTTCGGTCTCGATCTGCACAAGTGCACAGAAAAACAACTCAAGGTCAACCAGAACCAACGATTTAAAACAGATTTGACAGTTTACATATTCCATGTTCTACTGTACCTGAGACAGTTGAGCTGAATCATCAGATTCGGGATGGAGAAGTAGCTGCATCAGAGAAACAATTAAGTTGAAGTAACTGAATTCTGATGTGAACTATAGACATCCTAGAATTAATCAAATGAAAAAAATACCTACCTGCTTCCTGATAAAAGGGGGCAAAAACTCAAAGAGTGCAGATGCCCAAGGTGAAAGCTGAGAAGAGATATTATCAACAGAAACACCTTGGCCATGGAGACCATGGATTTCCTATAAAGAAATAGTTCCAGTCAGTAAAGTTGTAAATGGGCAGTCATAAGATGTGTAAACGTACCTGAAGAAGAGCATATAGTTCAGGAATACTCTCCACAAGGCCCTCAGGAATAAGAACAACCCCATGGTTCTTGTCTGTGAAAGGTACAGGGAACATCAATAAATTGTCGTTATCACTATAAAGACAAAATAAAACATAAACATATCATCGTATCATAGACAACAGAGATGTAGACCAACCTTTTTCAGCCCTTGCTTGAACCGCGTCACAAATCTGCTTCGTAATATCAAAAATTGTAAGTTTGGAAGCAGCCACCTCCTCTCCTAGGATGACCTGAGTATATGATACAAGTTCAAAAGAGTGTAAGCAGAAAATTTGTGGCAGGTCACACCGTCACAGACAAGCAAGGAAAAACAACCATACCATGTTCGGATGTGATTGAAGAGCACATTCCAATGCCACATGAGAAGCCTTGCGTCCCATCAGGCGAATAAAGTAGTAATACTGTCATTTAGAATGCACACACAAGGCAGATGAGAAATTGGATTCAGAAAATCAAATTCATAAGGAAAAAAAAAACTTTTATAGAATCTTCAGTAAAACTGCCGCTCAGCTGGCATTGCATCCTACACCCATGTCCCCACATATGGGATCTGATATGTAGGCTCCATCACTAAAACCACCAGTGGCTATCCTAGTAAAACCTAGGTTCTTTCTGTATCGAGACTTAACAACGTTGATAAAAAATTCATCTGTTTCCTTTTCATTTGAACATGAATAATTATCATGACGAACTAATTTAGTGCAGGGATTGCCTCAAAACATATAGCAAGACGATGTGACATTGGTAAATTTCAGAACTCAACCAATAATATATATGATGGTAATGAGCAATGTGCAGACAGGAGCCTGCAATGCACTATCTATCATGTGTTATACTTACCTTCTCAGCAGATAGAGCATCAGTGCACATATTGCTGATAAGTTGAGCGTTCACCTGATAGATCAACAAATAAGATGACCATTACAAACTAGTAAATAGTAACAGACAATTAAACACTACATGCTAGATATGGCAGTAAACTGCAACTGTGACAGACATAGTATAGTATCATATCAAAGTCGGGTAATATAAAACCTCAATGGTGAAAGCAATTGTACAAAACACATAATAAGCAATATATAAACTATAGAGAAAATGGAGCACCATAAAGAAGTAACTATAAAGTATCTGCTGGAGACTGGAGTCCAAGCATAGTGATGTCAATTCAGCTGCCCCTACCTTGCATATGGTGTCAAAGCCAACAGTAGTCTCAACAAACTGGTTCTTAAGGTCCCCATTCAAAGTTACAGGAACACCTACAACCTGTTCAATAGATGGGATCAATTCATCCACAGACAAGGAAGCATGATCACTAAAACTAGATAGAAAGGGACAAGAATAGGCGGTGATATATATTTAAAAAACTTCAATGTACCTTCGTTGCACACTTTGCCTCAGCAAAAGTCTCAGCAAGTTGAGCAGCATCAGTGTTGGAAGTGACACCTCCATAAGATGAAAATCAAAATTTTAATGACATATATGTACACTGTACCAAAATCCTAGTAGATTAACAAAACACAGCATACCTCCAATGATAACCAGAGCATCCAACTTCAAAGCCTGGCAACTAGCCATGGCGCCATTGACCTGCTCTGTTGTCCTAATCTGATCCTTTGTCCGACCAAGCATGTCATATCCACCTTGATTTTTATATGAAGCAAGAACTTCATCAGTGATCTCCAAGGTTCTCTGCGCTAGTAGACCATCTGATCCACCTGTTTCAACATAAGATGGATATGTTAGAAAACATCAAAATAATTGCAGTTTGTGACAAGCATGCACAAACGACAAAGTTTATAGTATGAGCCAAAACACCAGCAGTTACTAGAAAAAATCCAGCGACAACCAATTGCACTAAATTTTTTTTGTAGGACTCTGTGTTGAAACACATGCTAATAAGCAGAACCAAATTGGAATTAACAGGTCAAGACAATGTAGATGATATGATGCTCCAAGGTGATTACTGAAAAGTATCAAATTACTCACCGAGAAAACCAATGAGTTTGCTGTTTTGGTTGTGGGCCTTGATAGCCTCATAGAGTCCCCAAACAACATTGTGGCCTCCTGGGGATTGCCTGCCACAGAAGACAATGCCAACCCTGCGCTTGGAACAAAAGGGATTAGTTAGATTCAGATCTTAGATGATTTTTGCGAGACAAAAGATTTTCATGTACAGGAACATGAAAGACGTACCTGACAGCCAGGTGTTCAGATATGACCTTAGCATCAGGGACAACAGCCGTCTTCCTGAGGAAATGTGCAAGAGGCTGCCCATAGGTATGAGGGAACGCATGGCTGATCACATGAGCGCCTGCTGGGTCAGCTGCAATGGCAGCATCACCATACTCCACCCTGACAGTAGTGCCCTGAATACATACAATCCATAAATCCATTCCTCTGTGTGAAATGAGCTAACTCTAACAGAAACACGCAAGAAATCTGTTCTCAATATCTATTGACAATTCTTCCCGTCTAGGAACCAGTTAAAAAGTGCCCCCAAGGCCCCAAACACGAGAAAAGTCGACTTGATGCACAAAATTATTGAGAGTGGCCATATAGACGAGTTCAAAAGTGAATCCAGACATGAGAAGGCCGATTTGATAGCGACTACCGAATCCCAAGTGTAAGCCCCTCAGCAATTACAATTTTAGGACCCCGTGAGTACAGGCAGATAGTCCATCATCATTGCTCCAGAATAATTTCGTCAGTTAATTACCAGTTGCAATCGCTACCAGCCACTATAAAACAGACGAATCACGACAGCATCAAAAAATCAAATTCTCCGCGAGTCAGATATGCAGACCGATCTAAAATACAGGACAGCGCCGCGATTCACGTGTGACGTTCACTACAACTCAGATCCAGTCTCACCAACGAAAGCGACATCAGTCAGCGACAGCTGATACTGCGATACACACTGTGGCCTGATCCCCGAGTAAAAACAAATCGGGGGTAGGTGAACGGCGAGCCGTAGAAATCAGCGCCCGACGGGACAAACCGATCTGGCCGGAGGGCAATGCGGGATCTGGCGCCGCTTGACCCGAGAGACCGCAGATCTGTACCCGGAGGCGGGCAATGGCGCACGCGCGGAACGTAGCAGGAGTAATGGGGAGGGAGGGAGGTGCGGTGGCGGGGCGTACCTGGAGGCAGGGAGGCAGCTCGGGCTGGTAGAGCGCGCGCTGCTTCTGCACCACCGAGAGCTCGCGCGGCACGCCGTAGTCAGAGTCCATCGCGGCGAGCACTACACACCTCGTCGCCGATTTGTTTCGTTGGCGGGTGAAGGTGGCGCACTGTGATGGGAAGGAAGGATGCGGATGCGGTGTGAGAGGAATTTATACAGGAGGGCGGAGGCGAGCGCTGCCCTGCAAACCCCACGCCGGCCACGCCAATGCGAAGATGCGATGCGATGCGCTCTCGCGGCCTCGCCCTCTCTCCTCCGGCTCCGGACTCCGGTGGTCCGATGGTCTCGGTCGCGGGCTCCCGGCGATAGATGGTATGTCGTGGGCCGACCGGGTTTCTCGTACCACGGCACATTGCTGCCTTGTTAGGTTTTGGACCAGTATACTATAAGACGAGAGGGTTTCGAGCCCATTAGGCCCGGTGCGCACATCCATCCACCCCAAAATAAAAAGAAGACAAAAGGTGTAGTATGTGGCTATGTGTGCGAAAAAAATATATCAAACTAATTTCAAATATATATATATATATATCAAACTACTCCATTCTAAATTTTAATTCGGTTGA
Source organism: Eremochloa ophiuroides (assembly GCA_038502445.1). NCBI lineage: Eukaryota > Viridiplantae > Streptophyta > Magnoliopsida > Poales > Poaceae > Eremochloa > Eremochloa ophiuroides. Next base: position 70,897,503 of record JAHLJS010000005.1, read on the forward strand.
CTCTTTTAAGCTCTTTTTCCGAAAGGATTTTAACCTCAAATTTGACAAGTCATTTTATTAAAAAAGCAAACATAGTCAGATTTAAGTCATTCTTGAAGAATTTTTATTAATAAAGTAAACCACAAGAAAAGAAGTGATATTTATATTATTTTTTAAATAAGACGATGGGTCAAACTTGGTAAAAAAATCAAATAAATAATAGTTTTGAGCAAAGGGTGTATTTATTTTTTTCTATAAAATTTGAGTTGTAATTCATTTTATGATGACTATAGTATCTAAAACTAAAATATAAGTTAATATAGGTATTAATATAATAATATGTAATTAATCTTCTATCAAATTAAAAAACCATATTGATCGATTTTTTCTCACATTTATAAGAACAAAAAAATTGCTCATAGATGTATCTTAAATTTATTTTCTTTTATAATATCCATGTGTTACAATGGTCAAATATCAAGCTTCAAAATCTTTTTAAAGACACGTAAAATTCTGTAATTCAACTCGAGATGGAGTTAGCTATCGATATGTCCATGGCTCGTATATCCTATTATGGCAGGAGGCCTCTATTTGCCACATCAACATCATTATCAGGGGACTGCACTCATGCATGTCTACAATATATGCTGATTGTATTGCCTAACAAACTACTTAAGATCTAGTTTCATGGTTTGATTAGATACTCCGACTGCACTCGTGCATATGTACAAATGTTGACCGGATTGCTTAACAAACTACTTAAGGTCTAATTTCATGGTTTGATTAGTTAGAGTATCACTCGAATCAGTGTATAATAACAAGAGTTTTACTTTTAATCAAAATTACAAGTAACTTGACATCGGAAATATTTCTTCCTTAATGAAAGGTTAGGAGTTTAAAGCCTTTTGTGTTGCGTTGTTTTTATTGTTATTATTCATTTATCGGTTTCGAGTTTTACTATTCACATTTAATTAAACAGGTTTGGAATGGGAGAAAAAGAGTAAAGAAATTCATAAAAAGAAGACATCTGAATGGAAAAAAAAGAAATCGGAAAAAGAATTGGTATAGATGATGGATGGTACTTTTCGTGACGGATGATGACTCACGGACAACGTGTGACGGCGTGAGGGATGACTCGTTCCTAACAGAAATCAGAATTCCTTCGTGGATAAAAAGAAAAAGAAAAAAACAAAAAGACCAAAATCAAGATGAAATTTGCTCAATTTCTCTTTTATCCTTATTTGTTTTGGATCTTTTTTGTTTTTTGTCCATTAATCCCCACGTCCAAATTTTTTCCATCATTCCATCTTTTCTTATATTAGATTTTCTGTTCTTTAAGTTTCGTGTACCATCCAGTTATGTGCGTTTATGCCTGCATAAGTTTCTTTTTCTTCCTGCCTGTTTATTTTCTTTGTGCCCGTCTTGCGTCCGATTTTCCATTGGATTCAGAAGCATTTTTTTTATTTGATGTCCACAATCCTTATTAGAAGCAGCTTTTTATCTGATCTCCACATCCCTACAAGTAGTTTAGGAGGATGAGACCAAATAAAATGAAATAAAATTCTAGTTTCTTAATACTAGGGATATATTTCCATTCAGATGTGACCGATTTATCGTAGAATGCAGGTTTAAGCTTTGCCAAATATTAGAGAGGTCATAAAACTGATACTAAAAAAACTATACATTTATCAATTTATGGCTTATTTAGGACATGTTTGGATCCCTTCTTTAAACTTTAGAACTCTAAAAACTTTAAAGTGTTTTATGCTTTAGCTTAATTTTGAGATAAAACTCTAATGTGAGGTTGACTAATTTTTTAGAGCTAAATTTACACCATTCATTTAAAGACTTTAGCTTTAAAGTAGGAATAAATGATGTTGATTTCGGCTGATTTCGTTTGTCTAAAATGAAACACTAATTTCGGCCGATAGTTGTGAGAGAAAAACATTATCCCATATTTAAAAAAGAAGCCAAAATATGACACGCGGATAGGGCGTCCTTTTCTAAAAAGAGCACCGTGAGATATCTTCCCATCGCCAAAGTACCTCCTCTACATCGGAAAACCCGTGTATGGCCGTACAAATGGCAAGAACAAGACTCATGTAGCAGTTAAGAACTTAAGATGCTGCACGGCCATACAAATAATCTCTTCAATAAGCAACGAATTAAAATCAGAATAATTTCTTTCGCTGCAACAAATGGAACCTAAGCTGAAGCAATACGATCCACTGAAATACAGTTGAGACTTCTATCACATAGAGACAGCAATTAGCTTCATAAACCAGAGGAACCGGCGCTATGCACAAATGCAACTTTAGGGCGCCCTGGAGTGACCCAGAGAACATTTATAATACAGAAGAAAAATAATAAAGAATAATAAGTAACCATAATGTCGAATTAGCCCGACTACGACCAACATCTCCTTTCTCTACAAAATCTCACCATGAAACTGGAAAACATGCATATCAGCTAATTTTATGGCCACTACCGTAACATTAAACAAAGTGGAACAGATCGCACCACCGGCAATCAGCATCCAACCACAGAACGGTTCTGCTAAGTCAGCTTGACATCATGTATCTGCTCAAATGAAATCCTATTTCCTCAACAGAACTGACATAAACCCTGCACAACAAACAATATACATGAAATCAAAGAAAACGAGATAAATTTTGGGGAAAGGAATGAATGAGAGACCACAAATCACGGACCTAGTAATATCAAGGAATTTCACTAGTGAAGAGGCACCGCGGTCAACAAAACTGAAGTAAACAGGATTTCATATCTACATATCAGGATGGCCAAATGGTGCACGCACGAATAGCTGACCATGAAGAGTGACAACAGCGGATGTTTGGTGAGGATCAATTCTTGATGGCAAATTGACCACCTGAGATTAAAAAAAATCACTATATGTTAAGAGTTCACAAATGTGTTTCTGTTAGTGTTGAAAGTGAAGCTACCACCTTCTTGAACGGAGTGATCCCCCAAGGATTATCAGGTTGCTCTGGATCCCCTGTGATAACCAGACGTCCAGCAGGATCTGATTGAACATGTACCTGTTACCATTAGAACAAAAAATTAGCTTTCCTCTATGGCATAGCCTAATTCCATATGGAAATTTCCTTTTGCTTATCTCCATTTATCTCCTGACGGATTTATTTTAGGTCAATGAAAAGATTTAAAGCTAGGATTTCCACATGGATGGCACCATACTTCCTCACCTCCTCACGTAGAAGTCCGGGAACTAGTGCATAGACTTCAAAGCAATCTTTCTGCAGGGAAGCAATAACCAAATGGTGTAACTTCAGTTCAAAACTCAAGTGGAAGTTCACTAGCAAACCTACCTTGTAAAAAAATCATTTCATGGTACAGGCTTGAGGCTATAATCAAAACATACACATAATATATTCTGCACAATATGATTAACAAAACAATACAAGCTGAACTTACAGTCTGCCGCACATTGATCTTTACCCAGTCGGCTGGTTCTCCAACATCAATGACCATAGAATCTTCCCTGAAATTGCCCATTCCATTACATATGAGAACAGGAATCATCAGACCAGAGGAACTTTCATACACCATCCGAATAAATGGACAAAACTTCATCCAGATGAGCTCAATTGCACTACAAGGGCTACAAGACTTTGGATTTCCTCATCTAACATATTGCATATCAATACTTAAATATATAGATATAGCCAAATAAATGTACAGGGAGCCTTACTGTGACTTGTTTATTTTTGAGCGGGACGACTTGAGAGCATACTCTGGACTAGATGCGTTCTTTCTCTTGAGCACCCCTAGACATATCATGAAAGATACGTGAGAAAAAAAAATAGCATATTGCACATCAGCAAGAGAAAAATCGTGATGTGTATTGCGTTAAAACAATCATGAAGCGTACCAAAGCCTTTTATGTTTTTATCACGACTTGAAAGTGGCATTGGATCTTTGTCCTGTAGAAATGTGAATATTTTTCAATGAGAACAGTAAGGAAACAAATGTGCATCCCAGTAAAGGAATTCTATTACCTTCAAAATATTATCCCCATAAGTGCCATTGGCAAGGAGGCGGTGAGCATGCCAACCCTGCATAGCACGTGCTGCAGCATCCCTCCTAACTCTGGCAGAAGATGATTGATTTACAACCACCTACAAAACCATCAGGGAACTTGTCATAATGAACTAAAATTAGCAACTTGCACCTTTCAATGACATAACATGCAGTCTCAGACATTGATGGGGGCCTTAGCAAACAGCCTCCTTGAATAGTGCGCACATTACAATAAAACATAGATTCACAACTGACACCAGGTTTCCGGCTAGAAACAGGGCAGCGATTCAGTGGATAAATTTGCTTTGGTCTACCAGAATATAGATTGACTCTGACATTAATCTTCAATTACATCAAAGTACTAATTCTACGCAACTAATGAAAATGAATATATAAGGTGATAAAATCTGTGCACACTATATTTAAACCAATAAGATGAACCCATTTAAACAATTTATAAATATGTGAGAAGTGCTACCGAGAAATTTAGGTTAAAGCTGCACTGTTGATTCTTTCTTTACAAAGAAAAAGGTTTACCTCACGATCAGCACCACTAGGCTGTGGTAAACCAGGCGGTGGTATCTGAAGTTGACCAGTCCGGACTTTGTGTTTTTCGTATTCAAGAAGTGCCTAAATTCATCAGTTAACAGACCAAGGAAACCAATGAATAGATATAACATGAGAACTCATAAGGCCAAAAGCTTAAATCTTCTTAGATCAATGAGTATTACTATTACTATATTCAATCGAAAACCTGGCATCTAAAGCATCAAAAAGGATTTGAAGGAGTAAAAGAAGTATGACTAGCATCTAAAGCATGTCAAACAGATATCTGTCATATTTGTTCCCACAAAGCAAGAAAAGATAAGAATAAAAATAAATAAACACTTATATTTGTTTGGCTCTAAACAATTAACAGCATTTAATTATCACGAAATGGATAAAAAAAGTCTGTGGCACTTCAAGGTTAAAATTCATTCACTGGCAGGTGCGGTACCTCTAGCTCCATATTTATATGGGAAATTTTGCTGCCGGACACCGTAAAAACATGTAATTGGCTGGCACACACCGCAACCGTACGAATTTGTCCAGTACCATTACAAATTCATGTATGTTTGCTGGAAGACACCGCGCCGATTAAAATAATCATTTCTCAGTTTAGGTGAGAAAGAAGGTGAAGGAAATGTCTAAACTAGCCTCGTGTTCAACCTCCAGCTCTTAGTTGATTATTTGCTGAAACACACTATCCACTGCCGGTCCGCCGCCGCCGCAAACCGTGTGCTCCGTGAACGCCTCGATCTCCGCCGTGTGCCGGTGATTGATCATGGCCGTGTACTCATTGAGATTATATATGCATGGTTGAACACGTCCTCTTTGCATGGAGATGAGTGAATGGCGCATTGGCTGGCTGCTGCTGCTAGCAGCAAGGGTACGTGGCCTGGAGGTGGTGATGCGCGCAAGCACGGCGAGGTCCGCCATGTCCTGGCGTGCAGGCGGAGCGTCTCCCGCGCCCGCCCCTCGTCCTGTCGGCCTACTGCTCAGACTGCGCCACCGCGCCGGCCTGCGCCATCTCCTGCACCACCGTCGGCGTCAGCGCGTGCCTGGTCACGGAGCGCAGCACCCTGACCGCCTCGTCCGTCGCCACCTCCGACACCCTGAGCGCCTTCCTGCCGACGGCCGCGCCGTGCGCCACCAGCTCCGCGCTCCGCGCGCCCCTCCGCGCACCCGCACAGGCGGTCCAGCGCCGCCAGCACGAGCTCGCACGCGCAGCGCTCCGCCCCGTCGTCGAAGAGCATGTCGACGAGCACCGGCACCACCGCTTTGACGCGGTTGCGGCCCTACGCCGCCGTGCGCACCAGAACCTGGACCTGCTGGAGGAGGACACCGGCCTGTCGCGGCGAGAGAGAAACAATAATCACCTAAGAGCCGGAGGTTGAAGACGAGGGTACTCTGGACATTTTTTCTACCTTCTCTCTCTTCGAAACTGAGAAATGCTTATTTTAATCAGCGCGGTGTCTCCTGGCAAATATACACGAATTTGTAATGGTACTGGGCAAACTCGCGCGGTTGCGGTGTGAGTCGGCCAATTACACATTTTTGCGGTGTCCGACAGCAAAATTTCCCTATTTATATTTGTTAGGCTGAGTCCAGAAAATATTTATATTTATATAACTTTAAAGAACCAAACTAAGTTCGAGTTATGTTTTTTTTGTTCCCCGTGATAACTAATGCAAGGTTGAGACTTGAGAACGACTAAAGTTCTGTTCATGAATAAAATAATCCTTAGCTACGCTATAATGAATAAAGTAAACAAAGGCCTTCCTTGAAAATTTAAGAAAAAGAAACTGCAGCCAGTGCATCACCTTCTCATAGAAAATTCGAAATGACCAAGAAACAGTCGTGCAGGTCCTGCAAAAAAATGTGAATCAAAGGATGATTACATGCCATGAAAAGAATCATCTACAAGGTCGCATTTAACATGTATTGTGAAAGGAGGCCCTTACTTTGGCGGCCTGAAAGTCTCTCCAACTTGGCGCCATAGTTTACAAATCGTTACCTGAATAAGCAAAAAATATTCAACTGAACAAATGCCCACATACAAAGTGCTGAGCAGCACAATCATGAAAAGAAATGAAACCTATTAGCAAGTGCCTGTGCGTGATAATGAAATCAGCCGTACCTGCTCGTGGCCTCCCAGGTGGGCGACCTGCCTCCATAACCTGGATTCCAACATAGCAAACAGGGGCTAAGTGCGTTTAAACAACAAAAGATGGTACAGGAGTAGCTCAGTAGAACGAGGTATAGTTAAGATGCACACTTGAGGCAGTTGAGGCCCTTGCCGTAGAACTTGGGCGGCTTGAACTCGAGACTGTGCTCCCTATGGAAGCGCTCCAGCTCCGCCATGAACGCGGCTTGCTCCTCCTCCGTCCCAGAGTCATCTCCGTCGAGGAAAGGGTCCGGTTCCACCTCCACGCGGTGGCCAGCGCCACTCTGGGCCATCCCGGCGGAGCTCTCGCCCTCCACCTTCACCTCGGCTCTCGGAGACGCATCCGGGGTGGAGTCGTCGTCGTCGTCGTCGTCCTCCTCCTCCTCCTCCTCCTCCTCGTCTCCGTCATCGTCGTCGTCGTCCTCCTCCCCGTCGGCGTCATGGCTGATGGCGTCCTCGCCTTTTGTCTCCACCTTTGCGCCGCTAACGATCCCCTCCGGCTCGACGGCCGCGGCCACGGGCGGTGCGCGCTCCCCGCCCGCATTGGGCTCCGCCTGATCCGGGGAGCCCACTCCTCCCTCTCCGTCATCGCTCTCCTGTTCAGCGTCCGGGGTCGTGCCCCCACCCCGCGCAGCCGCCCCTTCCGGCACGGCAACCGCCTCTTTCTCGGGCGTCTGCCACGCTTCCTCGCCGTCGGCGTCCTCGGCGAGCGGGAGGTCGTGCGGGTCGTCCCCGTCGCGGTCGGGACCGGCGGCGCGGCCCCGCGGGTCGCTCATCGCGGGGGGAGTGGGGAGAGAGCGAACGGGCGGCTGCTATTTTCGCGGCAGGTTTGCACCGAGGTCTGAGGCGGAGGTGGGATGGCCTGGACCCTGGAGGGTTGGAGTGGGACGGATCTCCACGGCTCGCGACTCGCGGAGGAAGGGGATTCCTCTCTCGCCCGCTTCGCGCCCACGGGCCGCATCGTATGGGCCTAACATTCGGCCTACAGCTGACTGCTGGAGCCATGGGCCGTCCTTCTTCACAAACTTACGAGTTACGAGTCGTTTGTGCTCCTCTCTCTCTCAAAAAAAAAAAACATTTGTGCTTGCTTTTGTCCGGGTTCGTTTTTTCTCCTTCGAGGCCTTAATCCTTTCTTAAAAATATATATTTTCATACACAAATTATATTACTGATGAGATGCAATTTTGATTTAAAATAAATTTATAGTGAACTAAAATTTTATTTTTTGTGAGTAACTAATATTTTATAAATGTTTGTTCTCCAATCAAAATAAATTTATAGTTTTTTTAATATTTCAAGCAATACTAAGATAAACTCGTTGTTTGAACAAAACAACTGCTATGTGAAATTATTTGGGTTTCGGTTTCATTTAGAAGCATAGTCCATTTTTTTGGATGTTTAGTTTGCATATTTAACTTTCTTTATAGCCCTCAATTTTAGTTGTCCTAGAGGAATCTGGGTTTTTAAATCAGAACACATAGTAGACTAGTAAAAGGCGCGCGCCCTCGCGTGCGTCCAGATGTTTGAAGTAATCAAGATCAAAATATTTCGAAAAATTATAACTGTTTAATAGGACATCGGATGAAGATGTTTTTTATATGAAAATTGTATAAAAATCATCGTTATCCGATGTCGCATTGAAGAGCTATGATTTTTCAAATAATTTTGGTCTGGCCAAAAGGGCAAAGAAACTAAACGAATTTCGTTTTAGGGTGAAATAGCAAAGCTCGATGAAAAGAGGGCAAATAAATTAAGCCGAATTTTTTTCAATATCAAGGAAATAATTTGCTTATATATATTTGATTTGTTAGATTCAGAAGAGAAGCCGCGAAGCAAAGAAGAAGCGAAAAAAAGCAATGAAAAAACGTGAGAAGCTGCTTTCGATAGAATCTGATTCAAATGATTTAGGTTGCACGATCAGTATTTTGGTCTATATTGATTTTTTTGGCACCGAAACTTCCTCAAATGAAAAAATTTAGAACTATAAAGATATAGATCTCATCGAGATCTACAATTTTCATATAAAAATCATCTTCATCTGATGTCGCGTTGAAGAGCTTTGATTATTTAGTCTGGCCGAAAGGGCCAAGAAACTAAGAGAATTTCGTTTTGGGTGATGTAAAATTTTCACATAAAAATCATCGTCATCCGATGTCGCATCGAAGAGTTATGATTTTTCAAAATACTTTGGTCTGACGGAAAGGGCAAAAAAACTAAGCGAATTTCATTTTAGTGTGAAATAGCAAAGTTCGATGAAAAAAGGGCAAAGAAATTATTTTGGGCGATCTAAAATTTTCACATAAAAATCTTCGTCATGCGATGTCGCATTGAAAAGTTATGATTTTTTTTCAATATACTTTGGTCTGGCAGAAAGGGCAAAAAAACTAATTTTGTTTTAGGGTGAAATGGCAAAGTTTGATGGAAAAGGGCAAAGAAATTAAGTCAAAATTTTTTATAATTTTTGTTGGTATAAATTAACTTCACTTTATTAAATATTATTATTATCAAGGTATCTGCAAGCGCACAGATAAAACACCGATGTAGCACTTCACCAGACAATCCCGGTTTTAATATCGAACCCAAAGGAATAGTAGGTGATACTGACTAAGTCTATTGATTCTTAACCCGATAACACAATCAATCCAGAGAATATCAAGAATGAGGAGATAACTAATGATTATCTAGATCCGACAACCGGTAAACTTCGAATAATACCGTTCTAATCGGGCAGTGAAATGAATAAGAGCGAAAATTAGAGTTCCCTTCTACCAAACACTTATACACCTATCGATCCTATCAACGGAAAGTGGACTACAGAGGAATCAACGCAGATGTCACCTACGCGAACTACCACTATCCGGCCAAACAGGGGACATTCACAAGCAATTATAGCCCAGACACCACGTCTACACTACAAACTACTACTTTAATCAAGGAGCTACCAAGATCAAAGCACTCAAATAGAGTTGTAAACTTAAGAACGAATAAGAACAAATGCTTACTTGAATCAGGATGTTGAATACAAAAGTACCTCAGAACGTAACTCTGGGCGAGGGAGCTGAATCCAGACGAATACAGCTACGAAGAAGCTCCGATAGGCCGGGACTCCTCCGAATCTCTACTCATCTACTCTATCTCTCTAATCTCTCTCTTGATTGCTAGCCTAGATCTAGTGGATATCTATCTAATGCTTCAGGGTCTTCATCTCTTGATCTGGCTTTCTTCTAGGGGGTCTGGCCCTCTATTTATAGTCCGGTGGGATGAACGCGTGCCGTTGGATCAAACTGACTTAACCAAGAGCCCAGATGACTCCTCAAAGGCGATAGTAGAAGACTCCAGAAGGCGGTGGGTAGAAACCCTAGGGGGCGCCGCCCGGTCCCCTTTGGGGCCGGCCGGCCCCACCTTGGCAGGTGCGGGTCTCTGGTTGCTTCGGGTGCCTTCTACACTCTTCCAGGGTCCTCGTGATGATGTTTTCTTTGCGATCAAGTTTCGTATTTTTATGCACTTTAATCCCTCTTTTATGCTTTCCTGGAATAATCCCTGGAAAATATACAATTCACCGAAACTTGTGAAAATTATTAGTAATAACCATATTCTACTGGATATTCATGTTTAATGCATGGATAATTGATAATAAAATTTAGACGATAACAAGTGTCAACAATTACCCCCACACTTAGGCTTTTGCTCGTCCCGAGAAAAAGGTTGGTTTTAAGATGTAAGATTTTTAGAGAGAATGGAGCATTTAAAACGTAACTTGAGAGTGCATTATATAAAACTACTCTGGTCATGCATGTACTATGGAATTCAAAGTGTCTACCATGAATCTTTGAGTAGTTGAAGAACAGAATAGCTTGAAAACAGATCACTCTCTTCGTTTAGTTAAGTCAATTGGAGGGTATGTAATTTTGCAAGTAAACTTAGCTTTATCTTCTCCTTTTGTTGTACTCTCGAATCACTGATATATCTGGTTTTTTGTATCCTTACCAAGGCATTAATGAAATTGTCTTCTTTATCCTACTTTTAAAAAGGTTATGTGGATCTCAGGTAGGTAAAATATGAAAACATACTTGCATTGTGTTTATTATAAAGTCAAACAATGAATCCACAGATAAATGAGGCATATAATCAAATAAAGCTTTATTCGGTGGAATATGGTGGAACCTAACTCTACCTTGCTCCTTGAGAAAATAAATCTCTCTTTTATACAACTGAGCTTATTCAGAGAGTATGAGCTCTCTCTCTCTTTCTTCTCTTTTTTTTTAAGGGAGACGAGTATCTAAGTACCCATTGTTTTAATTTCTTCGGACACTTGTCCATTTTTTTTACACTCCCTTCTTCATTTGCATAGCTCATACCTCTTTTGAATTTGGTAGTTGAGAGACTTTAACAAAACATGGAGCAATTACTTGGTGACTATGCTATATAATTATTTTTTGGTGTTTTCTCCCAGTGTAGGAGGAAAACATTTTTAGTTCGCTATTACTCCGGATTAGAGTAATACTTATGTGGAATTGGCACTTGATTCGAAAATATGACAGATTTCTTCAAAGGGTTACAAAGGTTGACCAAACTCAATACAAAGACAAGTATTATGCGTAGCAAGTTTCTATCCTATATATGACTCTGGTAAGACAGTATTTTTACCACAAAGGAGAGGTATAACTAATCATTTAAATTTTTGAAATAAAATCTCCAAAGACAAAACATCAAGGATTGAGTTCTCATTATTCAACTATATCATGTTTCACAACGACTTAAGCAATCATGGGGTCCCTATAAATAGTTTCCAATACTAACATGGATCCTAGAAAAGTGTTATATAATTTATTCTTAAGCCATGAATTAAACAGTCTCTTCTTCTCTTTTAAGAGTAATTTAGCATGTGAATTTTAATTCGGATCGAAACAGAAATCGACACATGTGCGATTATATTGTATGGGGATCAAACCTGACCATGACCGAGAAGGGGATGCAGAGGGTGCAGAGGGGGGTTGGCCGGCCCAGGTAGGGCGCCGGGCGGCGTGCCTCTGTGGTCCCACGGGGTCCACTTCGGTGCGGAGGTCCTGGTTCGATTGTCTTCCGAATTACGTGATTTTTCCGAGCAAATTGATTTCCATAGTCGCGATGTGCCTCCCCCACACTTGTTTTCCTGCATACTTTTCTGCGCAACATGTGGAGACAACATGCGTACCAAAAATATATAGAGTAGAGTAGGTTAAAACATTAATATTGATAAAAAGAATAATGCACTTTATTCATTAACGATACTAGATAACTCTGACAACTAACTGAGCTAATGACTGCCCTAACTCATTAGGCTTGCCGAGCCTAACACACTTAATATCATAAATCAAACCTAACACACTCGATATTATAATCAAACATAACACACTTGTGCCTTATTACATAGATAACGAGGGCAACTTAAGGCTGCCTCTTCTACGCGAGCTTCCTAATTTCTTCCTTAAGCTCATCAACCTCTTCTTTCAGCTGATCTTTTTTGCGTTTGAGACTGCGAATTAACTTGACATTGACTTCTATCTGCTTAGTCATGTTGCTCATAACCTTATTCTTTAAGTCCTCATTCTTCTCTATACCCCTAACGGTGGTAGAGAGAGCTTCCATCTTCTCATTGAGGATTCGTAGAGAGAGCGAGGGCTGTCTAGGGACTTTCTCTAGTGCTGATGTTGATGTAGCCCGCTTTCTCTTGGGCGGAGGTGATACAAACTCGGTGTAGCGGACTTGGCCTGGACGTGCACAAACTCCTTGAATGGCAGGACGAGCAGTGGTGTACTTCGCACATACCAGCGTTCCGTTCTTATCGGTCTTGACCGACAGGAGTCGCTCATTGTCTCTAGGTGGAAGAAGTGGGGTGCCTCGGGGAATAGCGATCTGCTTCCCTTTGGTACCATCTTCCAGCAGTAGTCTTTCGGGTGGCGATGGTAGAGCAGGCTGGGCTTGCACGAAGTAGACTTGCTCGTACTACTGTGGCACAGTGGCGAGATGCTTCGGCGGCACGACGGCAAGAGGCTTCGGCTGCGCGATGACAGATGGCCTTCGAGTCGTCGTTTGGGATGAAGTCAGCGCCGAAGACTGCTTTGTCTGCCATTGCTACTAGATCTAAACTAATGAGTTTTCTCTGAAAGGAGAGAGGAGGCAATAGATGAGATGCAAATTGAGGGCTGTATAGGTGCGTATTTATAAGGGTTTCTGGAGACAGGATCAGCTCAAATTTAGGTTCTATGGGATTCACATGAAAGAATATCCGCACGCGCCGGGATTCTACGTGGTTGCAGTTAAGAAGGGTGTAGAAAGGAAAGGGAACAAGAGTCGGGACGAAAGGGGCCAGGGGGCGCCGTCCGGCCCCATAAAGGCGCCGGCCGGTCCCACCAAGCGGCCTCTCGAGGTGGCCGTGCTCGTGGTGCCTCCAAACTCCACATACTTTCTAATTGTTGCGGCGCGCGAATATTTTTCGTAACGGATGATGACGGGACTAAAAAGTTGGTAGTTGGACAAAGTCCAGCCCGTCAACAACTTCTGAATTAAATAGTTCTAAAAATAATTTAAGTCGGTGACCATTTACCTTAAATAATAGCCTAGTGAGCTTTATGCTCTAACTCCACTGGTAAATGACAGGTCTTACCATATACTAGATGGTAAGATGACATGCCCAAAGGTGTCTTGTATGCGGTCCGATATGCCCAAAGTGCTTCGGGTAATCGGTCCTTCCATGCAGTACCCATCTCATTTACTGTTTTCTGCAGAATATTCTTGATTTGTTTGTTTGATGTTTCTGCCTGGCCACTTGTCTGAGGATGGTATGGTGTAGCAACATTATGATGGATACCATGAGCTTACAAGTATCGGTGAAACTTTTTATTAGTGAAGTGTGTCCCTCTGTCACTAATGACCATCCTTGGTGTTCCAAACCTTAGAAATATAATCTCTTCGAATATCTCCTTTGAATGTTTTGAATCAGTATTCATGCATGGCATAGCTTCTACCCACTTGGATACATAGTCAACTGCCACCAGAATGTATTCATAATTTCTTGATTTGACAAATGGTCCCATGTAATCAATTCTCCAGACATCAAAGAGCTCGATCTGGAGATTGTTGGTGAGTGACATAGCGTCTCTTGCATTGATATTTCCGTGCCTCTGACATGATGCACATCTCCGGACAAAATCTTTGGTGTCTTCATACATAGTTGGCCAAAAAAACCCACTCTGCCAGATCTTAGCATAAGTGTGGAATGCTCCATAATGACCTTCATATGGTGATGCGTGGCATTTCTGAATGATCTGCATGCCCTCTTCTACTGGGACACATGTTCTAAGTAATCAATCTGAACAAATTCTGAAGAGGTATGGTGGATCCCATATGTGGAGACGACTTTCATAAATGAGCTTCTTTTTATTTTCCCCTGGTGGTACATAACCTGCAACCATAAAGTTGACAATATTCGCGTACCAAGGGTCTGACTTGGTCACTTTAAACAACATGTCATCTTTCAATGAGTCATTAATAGGCAATTGCTGAGGTTTCTCAAAGTGTATTCTAGACAAGTAATCAGCAACTGGATTTTCTATTCCTCTTCTATCTTTAATTTCTAAGTCAAATTCTTGGAGTAACAAAATCCATCTTATCAAACGATGTTTAGCATCTTTCTTAGTGAGCAAATATTTTAAAGCAGCATGATCAGAATAAACAATTACCTTTGCTCCTACTAAGTAGGATCTAAATTTATCAATAGCAAAAACAACAGCCATGAGTTCTTTTTCAGTTGTTGCATAATTTAATTATGCTCCTGTCATAGTTTTACTAGCATAAACAATTGCATGATGCTTCTTATCTTTTATTTGTCATAATATTGCCCCTACAGCATAATCACTAGCATCACACATAATTTCAAAAGGTAAAGACCAATCAGGGGGTTGAATGATTGATGCTGATATAAGTGCTTCTTTAAGAATATTAAAAGATTTTAAACATGCATCATCAAATTCAAAAGGAACATCCTTACCTAGCAAGTTAGTCAGTGGTCTAGCAATATATGAAAAATCTTTTATAAATCTGCGATAAAAACCACAATGACCAAGAAAACTTCGGATTCCTTTTATATTAACAGGTGGAGGTAGTTGTTCAATTATTTCAATTTTTGCCTTGTCTACCTCTATACCTCTTTCAGACACTAAATGTCCTATCAATATTCCTTCTCTAACCATAAAATGACATTTTTCCAATTAAGGACTAAGTGCTTTTCTTCACATCTCTGCAAAACCTTATCTAGATGTAACAGAATTTCCTGAATTACCATGGCCCACGTGCACCTGTCGTAGTCCAACGACCTCCGACTGCTATGCACGGGAGCCTGATAACTCCGGAAACCCTGTCGGGTGCTCTCGCGAACACCTCAATGTCCCATCGAGGATCATTTGACGGAACGAAAACCAACCATTTTATTACAATCATTCATAGAGTTCAAAATACATCAGAGTAAAAAGCGGAAGAGTACAATTATAGTTTACAAATTTCAGTGATAGTCTTTACAAAACTTCTTGTTGATAGAGACAAGATAAGTTAGCTCTTACACTTCTAAGTAATGTAGATGACATCCTGCCCAAGGTAGTGCTGATAAGCACATGCCATCTACTGCATATGGCAGCTCTTCGGGTGCCACTAGCTTGGCGATAGCCAAACCTGTACTGCTTCCGACTTTAACCTTCAACAGGGGGTTAACAAACTCTGAGTACAAGGGGTACTCCGCAAGACTTATCCGACTAAAAATTGGGGAGAAGACTCAGAAATGCAGGCTGAGAGTGATCATGGAGAGGCTTTAGCAATAATCAAAGAGTTTTGCAGAAAAGCTCTCTAGTCAGTTTAAAACTTAATTCTGAATCTAAATTGATTCGTTAAGATAATCTCAATATTCAACCATTTCCCACATCTTTCACCTAGTTCCGAACCACTCTTCGCTGTGAGTCGGAGGATCAAGTCTCCATTGACCGAGGAGCAATGACGATTCGAATCGATTAAGTACCCAGCTGGTGATCCCTATCCACACTGCATATGTAGCACTTAAGCTTGCATATGCCAACCCCGCCTACCACGGCTTTTCCAAAACTTGAACCGGTCCTGCGTCACCCGAGAGCACAGTACTCCTCTCGTCTCCAGGCACGACGGCCACGAGGGTACACGCTACTCTCGCCATCTCTCCACTCCCAGTGCGTGGTTGTCGGTTCACGTAAAGAAGCGACTGGAGTCAGAGGCTTTCCGTAGTATGTGGTTAGTTGTAAAGTCTTGATCCAGCTGGCCGACAACGAATGGTCCCTAATGGATTCCATTTCATTTTCTTAATAGACAGTCAGAGACACTACATTGAGACTCCTTTCTCAATGCAAGTCTACTGCCCTGTCAAACAATTATAATAGTTCATAGTAGTATACCCCAAACATACAAAACATCTTTTTTATAAGAGCTTAACTATTAAGCATGGCTAATCATTTTATAAACATTTGCTTTTAAATCAGGTTTTAAGGATAATATATCAAGGCAGGTAAATGCAGCAAGTAGGTGACAATCAACTCTTATCAACCTAATGCAGCAATTTAACTCAAGATGATAAAGATTTATAAAACACAAGGAGGGCTAATGCACCGGGGCTTGCCTGTTGCTTGGAGCAGATACCACCCTGGAGCCAATCACCGAGAAAGTTCCACGTCCACGGAGTGAAAACCAGCTCGGGACTTGCTTCAGCTAAAAATATTATCCCACAATCACTACACGAAATAATAATGCATGCTTAACATGATGAGATGCGTGGCATGATGCATCATGGAAAAATTTATAAGTACATTACATTAATGAATCAAAGAAAGTTGAGTACAACTTTCCTTCATGACAACTAGGGTTGACTAGTCATCAAGCAACAAGTGTTAGCACTCAAGGGATCCTAGTTAGTCAAGGTTAATACTAATAAGGCTATAAACTAACCCATTATTCCTAAGCACCAACAAGCTAAACAATCACTCTGGATTCTCACAGATTCTGGACAGCAAATAGCAGCTACTTCTTTTAGTCATAACAGAAGGTCTAGACACCAAACACAAGTGACCCTATACTTTCTGGAAAGCCAAACTAACTATCCACAACTTTGCTATTAACCTTAACTGATTTTACACTTAACAAGGTTAAATAGCTGAAGAAAGCAACTCTGTCCAAATCTGGACAGAACCTGACACTTCACTTCAAACATCTATAACTAGAGTTTTAGTTCACCAAAATTAATGATCCAAGATATTTTAGTAAGCCTATGAAAATTACTATAACTCTTTAGTTGTTACCAAAATATGATCTAGAGGTTAATAAGGTCAGATGATCTAATCATTCATGTCTACTTTCATGTCTGCACAGAAAGCAAGCAGAAGCTGAATGACAACTTGTAAAATCAACAACTCCCAATTCAAGGCCTAAAATCATGAAACTTTAGTACAAGTAAGATATGGGAGTTCCCTACAACCTTTGTATTCAGCTCATCTACAGAAAACATGACTTACTCCTTTGAAACCGCTACTAAAAAGGGACTGCTCAGGACATAGGCAAATCCCGACACAGAAATTGTGAAGGGTATAACTCCCCAACCACCTAACCTAAAATCATGAAATTTAAACCAGTGCTCAAGCATCACATTAATAGCAGACCAATAAAATTTCATGACATTTGGAGCATCACAACTTCGGATATGAAAATAACAAGCAAAATAAGCTAAATTTTCCTATTTAACAAAATCAGGTCAAAACATCTGAAACCAGTATACAACATGCATATTGTATACTTTTATTAGATAAATCATGTTATCACAAAACTAGCAAAACTAGAATAACTAATTTTGGACTTCTATATCTCAAAATATGGCTCTGGTCAACTTAAATGCATTTTTAATAACACTTCTAAAGATTAATTAACACAGCACACAAACCTACATAAAACATCATATATAATGAACCTATCTGATAGAGAATTTCATAAAGGAAGTAACAAAACAAGTTCTACTAATTTTTGGAGCTTCCAATCCCTAAATATGAATTTTAGAAATTCAACGCAAAATCTGTAATTTTGAGGTAGAATTACCCAGCGTGGACCCCATAAGTCATACAGAGAAGCAGAGCCATCTCTTTTCTCCTTCCTTCAGACGAATGAAACTGAGGAAAACAGGACAGCACCAGCTCGGCTCAGGGCGGCCTTGGGAGGAGACCGGCTCTGCTGGCCACCTTGGCCTCACCGGTGGGGAAGGGTGGCGCAGCAGCAACACCACAGCAGCAGCAGCATACAGCGAGCACCAGCAGTGAGCCGCAGCAGCAAGCAGCCACGGCAACAGGCGAGGTCGATGGTGGTGCTCCGGCGTGCAGGTGGCAAGAAGCTTCGGCAGGAGGAGCAGTGATGGAGGAAGATGTGGTGATGAGTCTGGTTGTGTGGAGAATGGCACAGGTATGACGACATCGAGCTTGCTCTGCCATTCATGGCGACTTTCAGGCACGCTGCACGGCGGCGCGGGACGTTCCCGTGGTTACAGTACCTAATCGGTCCCACCATGACCCGATTCATGATCACGAACCTCACCAAGATGCGATGTGCACACTAGTTGAAGCAGAGGCGAAGCGGAGCAAGGTCGTCGGCGTCAGCAGTGTCCTCGGCCGCGAGCTCCGGCGGCAAGATTGACATTCCAGCGATTTCTGAGCACCAAATCGAAAACCATCTAGCGCATGAGCTTCAGGGTGTTACCAAGAACCGTGGACGTGCAAACGAGAGGGAAGACGCTCACCATAATAGCCTGGCCACGTCGGGCAGAGGACGGCGGCGCTCCCGCCGACCGCGGGGAAGAAAACCGTTTCCCGGTTGACTCCGGCAGCGATTCAAGGCATGGCCTAGATCTATGGATTCGCAAGGAAGAGACGAAGCTGTAGGCACGGTGGAGAGGGTGGAGATTGAGTGGTGACGATGTATTTGGCCGGCGACCGAGACGACGACCACGGTGGCGAAGACGGAAAAAGAACGACGAGGAGGGCTTCGCAATGTATAGGAGGAAGAAGCCCTCCAAAGCTTGCCACGACCTCGGCCGAGCTGGCCACGTTATCCCCCAGCGTGTCCGAACGCGAGAGCGACGACGTTGCGGTGGAGGGCGGCGAACAATGACGACGCAGCTGCGTGGCAGCAGCTCCACCCCTTTTCTACTGTAGCTCCCGATTATCCCAAGTTTGAATTTCCAAAATTACTTCACATTTCGTGTAATAAGTTCAAAAGTTGGTCAAAATAAGAATTGTGTAGAATTCAATTCTGGACAAATTTGGTATTTGAAATATTTTCAATTTCAGAATATTTGTGAAATTATGGAAAAGGGGGTAAATGGCCCTTTTCAAATTCAATTTAAATCTCAAAAATTTATTGAACAAGTTCACAATCCGTAAATATGGAAGTTGTTCTATTTGATGAGATGCATAACTTTCATTTAAGGCTCATCCTCATATTCCAAGTAATTTTTGAATTATAGTTTTAAATTCAAATTTTAAAATAAAATTTAGGGTTTAATTTGGATTTTCAGGTAGTAAGTTAAAAAACTTTATATATGAAAGTTGCTCCACTAAATAAGAGCTATAACTTTGCTTTTGGGACCAATACCCAATTCTACCTAGTTTTGAAATTAGGGTTCTAACCCCCAAATTAAGGTTTTAAATTAATTCCAAACTTTGTTTTTTAAATGGTGATTAATTAATGCACCCAATTAACAAGCCAATACAAGAGGAAATTAAATCACTCTAAATCACTTAAGCACAAACAACCTATGAAATTAAATTTGTTTTAATTTCTATGCATCTTAGAATTGGCTTACACATGCATTGCATAATGACATGTCCAATTTTTAGTTCAGTAACACCAGGGGTGTTACACTAGATTTTCTAGAAAATCATCAAAAGTTTTTCCATAAACTGAAAAATTATCCATAAAAACTTCCATGATTTTTTCTATCATTTCGGAAAATATAGACATCATACATCTTTCAAAAGAAGCAGGCGCATTAAATAATACAAAAGACATTCTACGATAAGCATAAGTTTCATAAGGACATGTAAAAGTGGTTTTGCTTTGATCATCAGGGTGGATAGAAATTTGGTGATATCTAGAATAACTATCAAAGAAATAAAAAAAGAATTATTTGCCAAACGCTCTAACATCTCATCAATGAAGGGCAGCGGAAAATGATCTTTCTTGGTTGCTTTATTGAATTTTCTATAATCTATACACATTCGCCATCCTGTAACAGTTCTCTGGGGTATCAATTCATTTTTATCATTTTTAACTACGGTCATACCACCCTTTTTAGGTACAACTTGAACATGGCTTACCCACTCACTATGCGGAACAGGATAAATAATCCCAGCATGCAAAAGTTTCAAGACCTCTTTCTTAACAACTTCGCTCATCGCATTTTGAATCCTACGTTGGGGCTCTCTAGAAGGTGTAATTTCTGGGTTGGTTGGAATACGATGGGTGCATAAAACAGGACTAATCCCCTTATGGTCTTGGAGTGAATAACCAAAAGCAGCACGATGTTTTTCTAAGACAGTTATTAATCTAAAAGACTCTTCATCAGAAAGTTTATCACTAATAATCACGGGAGAATTTTGATTATTATTCAGAAAAACATACTTAACACCAGTGAAAGGTCCTTGTTTGGTTTTGTTAATTGAGTGACAATTTAAGTAGACTAATATGTGTTTAAGTGTTGATTACACAGGTGATTAGTCCACAGGTACATGTGTGTGAGCATTTATGCCATGGAGGTGAAAATGTCTTGGAGATGATGCTTAGCTCACACATATGGTATGAAGGAGCTAAACGCATGAGACATGACATGGAGTCATGTGGCTAGGTGAAGAAGATCAAGACAAGGCTTCGCGTCGATGGACCGGTTGCAAGTGTGAAGGGCAAGTCGGGTGATGGCTTGGCGCCGATGGACCAACGCAACGGTGAAGAGCAAGCAAGTCAAGGATCGATGAACCAAGAGCCACATGATGATATGAAGTGGATTATATCATTCATGAGGTGTTGGTGCATGTGTTGCACCGGCATCGATGGTGTCGGAGACGGTGATGAAGACGGTGATCGAAATGGAAAGCGCAAGGCAAAGGTATAGCCTAGGGCATTTCCATTTCACCGGTCTAAGGTTGAGTAGAGAAGTGCTTGACCGGATTTAGGATAGATGGCCGTACTATCAAGAGGGGCAAACTTGTTTGCATATCGGTCATCTAGTGCCACTTGAGTGATCTAACTTGCATACGTTGCTAGGATCGAGTGGCGTGGTGAAAAGAGTGAAAAATCCTTTGAAAAATGTTTGTGAAAAGCTAACACACATGCACATGAGGTGTACACTTGTTGGTGTTAGCACTTTTGCAAAAGTGAAAGTGTTTGGAGGAGGTGTTGTGAGGTAGAGAGGGTGTGGTTCTCTCTCTTCCTCCTGCCGAGCTTGCGAGGCAGGATTCGGAGGTTTTCGGCGAAGTTGCAAAAGCGTCGGACGCTAAGGCCAGGGGGCGTCGGACCATGGGTTCGGTCCGACTGCCTGCCCTTGTCTTCTGTGCTGTGGTGCGAGCGTCGGACGCTGTCTGCAGTGACAGCGTCGGACCATCCTCGTGCGTGTAACACCCGAAAAATTGCATTCTTTTAAATAGTGGGAATTTATTTAATTATGCAATTAGTTGATCATTCCAATATAGGGAAATAGTAATTTTTCTCAAATATAAAATCAAACCTAGGTCATACACATGTATGATGCATTCATGCTGGAGCATTTCTTCTTTGTACTGTTGTAGATTATTTGAATCTCTCAAATATTTCAAAACCTAATTTGAAAATCCTTTTGGAAAAAGGGAAAAAGGAAATAGAGCAGAGCCCTTCCCCTCTCCTTTCTGGTCCGAGCAGCAGCTTGGCCTGTTTACCACTCCCTGGCCCCAGCAGCTCCAGGTCGGATGGCTCGAGGACAGCTCGGCCGACCTGCTCCCTTCCTTTCCCCTTACCCCATCTGACTGACGAGTGGGACCCACGGGTCAGCCCTTCCTTCTACATCTCTCCCGCCGCGCAAACAGAGACGCCGCTGCCATGTTCATCCACCGCGGCCGAACGCGCGCGAAGCGCCCCTCTGCCGTGACTGCCAGCACGACCCCAGCGCTCGGTGCTACCGAACTGTGGACCCACAGGACAGCCCCTCCCCTGTTTCCCTCTGCTGCTCGCCGAGAGTCCGACGCGGGCAAGAAAGAAAACGGCCGAAGCCGAGTTCGTCGCCGCACCGAGAGTCCGTATCAGAGAAGAAACGGCCGAAGCCGATTTCTCCGCTTTTCGAGTTTGTTTCAATCTCTGAGATTGTCTCACACCTCGGGAGTATTTAAGCAGTGCTACACACCCCCGTAGCCGTCACCTAACCCTAGCCGCCTCTTCTCGCCGCCATTGCCGAGCTTCCACGAGAATCGAGCAGCCGCCGCCACGAGCAATTAGCTCGATTCGCCACCAATTCCTCTCGGTAAGCCTTTGAGGAGCTTCGCTGTGATCTTGAAGAAGTTCCCAAGCACTTTCTCCCTTCGATTTGTGCACTGACACGGCTTCGCCGCCGTTGCAGAGATCCACCGTCCGCCGGATCACGCCGCGAGCTATCTCCGAGTCGATTTCCGACCTTCCTATTACCCTAGGTGAGCTTGCGACGCTCTTCCCGATCTATGGGTACCATCCCCGACCTATTTCATGCACCGGAGGCCGAGTTCACCTTCTTCGGCGGCCCTCTGGCCATGGCGCCGCCATCGGCCTCTGTTTTCCGGCCGAGAGCACCGCCACCCCTCCTCTCTGTTAATCTGATCCGCCGATTTTGAATCGGACGGCCGGAGAGCAGCCCATACCGATTCGGCCGGCGTTTTGCGAATAACCCCTGCAGTTTTTAATGCTTAGCTCGCAGCCCTTAGCGTGTTCAGTAGATTACGTTTTAGTTCCGATTTGAACGATTCAAATTGCGTTAGATTCGTAATTTCATAATCTATCTGATGGTACCACTGTTTCATATGTTTTTAACTTTTAAAATTCGAGATTATATTTAATCTATTGTTATTCTATTATAAAGCTTGTAAAATTCATATCTTCCTCGTTTTAAATCCGATTTGCGCAAACTTTATATCGATGTGATCGTAGCAACGTGTAGATTTGTTTTATAACCTTTTTAATTTATTTTCTCTCTGTTGGTGTACTGTTCTAATGAAAACTCTTGTTTGTATGCATGATTGCCCCTGTATGCGTGTGTGTTGTTATGATGGATCGAGTATAGACGGTGAGCTTTACGTGGGTGATCAAGATCAGTACTGTGACAACCCGGATCACCAGGAGTTTGTTGATCAAGGCAAGTATTAGCATGGATCATCCTTGTTGTCCTATTCACCAAATAAATAATTACATTTGCATGTGTCTTCCTTGTTAACCATAGTTACTTCCTAGTTTTGTTATCCTGTTCCTTGCTACCTATGGGATTATGCATGTGGTAATTGAGGCTAGTGCGTTATTGATATCATGATCATGTGAACATGATTAATTGAATATGCAATAAAGATTAAAAGATGCCTTTTTAGCAACATGGAACTAGGGGATTCGAGCATAGTTTTGTGATGCTCAAAATCCTTCACCTTTGATAATGATCTGTAAGTATGACACCGGGATTGACAGTGCAACTATGAGATCTACATGGCTCTGGTTTTAGCTCAGTATGAGGACCTTTTCTAGCTTGTTAGAGGTTACCGAAAGGCGCAAGAGGGGCTTTGACGACTCGGGTATAGTGCGGCCTCTGTCCATATGTGTATAACCTGCGTGACCTTGTGCCATATGGAAGGGGGGCTCTACATCTGCTTGCCGAGGGAAACCTCGCGGCCCTAACATGTTAGACGAACCTTTGAAAGGCTTCATAGTGAAACCCTGCTCTCTCACCTTGGTAGTGTTATGGGAGTAATTAACCCGAGCAGATGGGAATCACGGCTCATAGTGAAAGTGCACAACCTCTGCAGAGTGTAAAACTGGTATACTAGCCGAGCTCGCGGTCAAGAGCGGCCTTGGACGTCTTATGGAGTAGTTATTCTTTTGGGGTGATGTTTACTTGTTGCTTATCTATTTATTGCTACTCATTAATTATGTTTACTATGATCATGAGAATGGGCATATTAACTTGTTGCTGTTCAACTGCATAAAAGATGATTAATTAAAAGCAACCTGCTGTTAAACCGTGTCAATCTTTTGAGCCTCATGAACCCATGCTAGTCTTGTTGAGTACGACATGTACTTACGCTTGTTTATTTTTCATTACTTGGTTAAAAATCCCGGATGGGTAACAGATGGTGATAGTGATGAGGATTACCCAGAGGACTACTAGACTTGTGCTTCACCAGTCGACGTCCCTGTGCTATGGAGCTACCGCGAGAGTTATCTTTATTTTCCGCTGTGTAATGACTTTGATATTATTCGCTATGTATTAAACATTGGTTATGATACAATTTATGCAATTTGTTGGCTTATGTGTGTGACTGATCTCTGGGCGCACATAAGATTATGCATCCCATTTTATCCTTAAAATTGGGTGTGACAGTGCGTCCGACGGTGTTTGGCCAGTGAGCGTCGGACGCTGAAGTTTGTGGGCGTTGGACTTTTGTCCGAGCGTCCGACGGTGCAGATCGTGCGAGAGCTAACACGTGGCGAGCTTTGAGAGCGTCGGACTCTTGGGTTTAGTCCGATGGCGAGCGTCGGACGACCGTCCGACGGTTTTCAGCCCTCGGGGAGCTCTCTGGAAGCGTCGGACCGTGGAGTTCGTTGGTCCGACGGTGTTCCGTCCGACGGTGAGCTGAAGCGCGGGAAGTTAGCCGTTGTGATCCAACGTTCGACTTCAAACAGCTAGTGACACGTGGCGGCTATCGGGAGCGTCGGACCGTGGACATTGGTCCGACGGTGGCGCGGCTGAGCGTCCGACGCTCAGTCCGACGGCCGGTTTGAGAGGGCAACGGCTCTATTCGCTTGAGGGCTATAAATCCAAGCACTTGGCGGCCTTGGCCGACCAGCTGAGCACCCTTGGGCCTGTGTGGCTTGTGTAGGTGTGCTTGGAAGCCCTCCCACTCACTCACTTGCTTAGTGCACATCCGATTGATTGATAGTGAGTGATTCTAGTGCGTTGCATCGTGAGATTGCATCGAGTGGCACTAGGTGATCGTGTTGCAAGCCGGTGGTGCTTGTTACTCTTGGAGGTTGCCACCTCCTAGACGGCTTGGTGGCTTGTGGCTCCGTGAAGCAAGCAAGAAGATTGTGCTTAGCTCCGGAGAAGCTTTGTGAGGGGTTGGAGCTCACCCCGCGGGAGATCGCAAAGAGCATCGCTAGTAGAGCGAGACGTGAAGAGCGACAAGTGGTCTGGCCGAGTCAAGTGCTAGAGCTTGTGGTAAGCACTCCATGTGGGAGAGTGTGACTTGCGGGTCACCACTAGCAAGAGGACCGGCGGCAACCTTGGAGCTTGTCTCAACGGAGGACGTAGCTTGTGGCGACAAGTGAATCTCCGGGAAATAAATCACCGCGTCAACATCTTCCCATCCTTTGCGGTGGTTTGCTCCTTTCTACACAAGTTATTTATATTGTGCATTACTTTATTTGTGTAGTTGTAGTTGCTCTTGTGAGACCGGTTAGCTTGTGTAGCTTGCCACTCACTTTCTTAGCTTGTGTAGCTTAAAAGTAGTTCTCACTTAGTTTGTGTAGCTAAAGTGAGTTGCGCTCTTTGATTTGGATTGTGTATCCTTGTCATTGAGCAAGTAGTGAGCTTAGGTGCTTAGTGCGTTTTTGCTTGCTAGTTAATAGGAGTTTCCCCGGTGCTTAAAGTACTAGCGCTTAGGTTTGTGTGATCTTGCGCTAGAACGGTTTAGGGAAGCTCAAGCTAGACTTGCACCTTTGCTTTTCGTTAGGATCTTTGGCAAGGTGTTTAGAGTCTTAGTTAGAGGGGTGAATTGTCGCTAGAACCGATTAGGTTTTATTCCGCTGCGATTAGTTATTATAAAGGACTATTCACCCCCCTCTAGTCCGCCATCTCGACCCTACAACCAGAAGGTAGTTGTTTAAGCTTAATAGAAGGCTTAGGTGGCTCTAGTAATTCATCCAGAGGTTCAGGATCAATCGGATCCTCCTCCTCTTCATTAATGAAGAACTGAGTATCATCCTCTAAATTAGATTCAACAAATTTCTCAAATGACACAGCCTTAACTTCTTCTATCGGATCTAACTCAGGAGGTGCCCCT
The DNA here is from genome assembly GCA_038502445.1 of Eremochloa ophiuroides. Lineage (NCBI taxonomy): Eukaryota > Viridiplantae > Streptophyta > Magnoliopsida > Poales > Poaceae > Eremochloa > Eremochloa ophiuroides. The sequence goes on from JAHLJS010000005.1 coordinate 70,923,594, forward strand.
GCCTTAGCTTTTAATGCATGAGTTATAGGCACTGAGAGATTAAATCCTTTCCCAAGTTTAATATCTAAATTGCCCTCACAACCTTCTCGTAAAAGCTTTCTTATTGGTAATCCAATCATTGCATCAAAATCCCAAACGTCAAAGATATAAAAATTCAGCAAAATTTGGAATTCATTAATCACAATAGGAAGAGAACATAAAACACCTAAATTAAGAATAATATGTCCTGAACGATTTTTTAATAATTTATTTGTAGGAATTGATGGCATATCTTTTAAGAATTTTTCAGCAAATGTAAGAGACATGATATTAATACCTACTATAAGATTATAAAAGACATCAAAAGGATATGCATTAATTTGACATTTAATAGTAATGGCAGCAGAATTTAAACGAATTATATCATTTGAAAGCTCAGATTCTATCAACCACTCATTACTCATAACAAAAATCAATTCTCTTGTTGTTTCTCTAAGGAATTTTAGATCAGCAGGATAAGAAATATTGAAATTCTTAAAATTCAGAGATTCTTGTGGTTTCATAATTTTATGATAGCGTGAGGTGTTTCCATAATCATCAAAAAGTTCATCCTCAAATTCAAGCATAAAATCAGAAATAAGAATTATCTCCTTCTCATTAGATAGTTCAGGTAAAGGTTGAGATGAATCAGACAAAAGCTTAGAATTGAATGAAAAAAATTCATCTTCTAATAACTCTTCTTTTTTTTCAGTAAGATCAATTAAGATATTAGTAAGAATAGTTTTAGCATTTGAAGCAGTAATATGCATAAATGATCCACCTGTGGCTAAATTAAGATATTCTTTATTTTTATCATCAAGGTCTAAAAAGAAATGTTACAAAAGCATAGGTTCTGGTAAATCAAGATTAGGTCCAGAGTTTATAAATCTATCAAGGCGTTCCTAAGCCTTACCTAATGATTCGTTATCTAATTGTTTATATCCAATAATTTCAAAACGAAGTTTAACGACCTTTTCAATGGGGAAAAATTTAAGACAAAAATTAACACGCAATACTTTCCAATCTCCTTGGCTACTCCCAACATGGCGATTATACCATTTCTTTGCCTTTCCCATTAATGAAAATGAAAAGAGTTTCCATCTTAAATTTTCATCTGCCATGCCCTTAATGTGCAAACATGAACATGTCTGCTCAAAATTGGCTAAATGGAAATAGGGGTTTTCGCTAGAACTATCAGAAAAAATATGATCCTGAACTAACTTAATTAATCCCAGGCGTAACTCATAGCTAGATGACGTGATGGGTAAAGATGATTCTTTTGGCTGGAGATACGATCCCGATGGTGCTCCATATTGATATAAAAGTTAGGACGTGGGTTCCATACTTTAAAGGTAAAAAATAAAAGATAAAAGTATAATACGATATTAAGATATACTAAGCCAAAATCAGCAAATCGTTCCCCGGCAACAGCGCCAGAAATTGCTTGTTTGTATAAATTAACTGCACTCTATTAAATATTATTATTATCAAAGTATCCGCAAGCGCACAGATAAAACACCGATGTAGCACTTCACCAGACAATCCCGGTTTTAATATTGAACCCAAAGGAACAGTAGGTGATACTGACTAAGTCTATTGGCTCTTAACCCGATAATACAATCAATCCAGAGAATATCAAGAATGAGGAGACAACAAATGATTATCTAGATCCGACAACCAGTAAACTTCGAATAATATCATTCTAATCGGGCAGTGAAATGAATAAGAGCGAAAATTAGAGTTCCCTCCTACCAAACACTTATACACCTATCGATCCTATCAACGGAAAGTGGACTACAGAGAAATCAACGCAGCTGTCACCTACGCGAACTACCACTATCTGGCCAATCAGGGGACATTCACAAGCAATTATAGCCCAGACACCATGTCTACACTACAAACTACTAGTTCAACCAAGGAGCTACCAAGATCAAAGCACTCAAATAGAGTTGTAAACTTAAGAAAGAATAAGAACAAATGCTGAATCCAGACGAATACAGCTACGAAGAAGCACCGACAGGCCGGGACTCCTCCGAATCTCTACTCATCTACTCTATCTCTCTAATCTCTCTCTTGATTGCTAGCCTAGATCTAGTGGATATCTATCTAATGCTTCAGGGTCTTTATCTCTTGATCTCGCTCTCTTCTAGGGGGGTCTGGCCCTCTATTTATAGCCCGGTGCGATGAACGCGTGTCGTTGGATCAAACCGACTTAACCAAGGGCTCAGATGACTCCTCAAAGGTGGTAGTAGAAGACTCCAGAAGGCGGCGGGTGGAAACCCTAGGGGGCGCCGCCTGGCCCCCCTTGGGGCCGGCCGGCCCCACCTTGGCAGGTGCGGGTCTCCGGTTGGTTCGGGTGCCTTCTACACTCTTCCAGGGTCCTCGTGATGATGTTTCCTTCGTGGTCAAGTTTCGTATTTTTATGCACTTTAATTCCTTTTTTATGTTTTTCTGGAATAATCCCTGAAAAATATACAATTCACCAAAACTTGTGGAAATTATTAGTAATAACCCTATTCTACTGGATATTCATGTTTAATGCAGGGATAATTGATAATAAAATTTAGATAATAACAAGTGTCAACAATTTTCATATGAAAACCATCGTTATCCGATGTCGCATTGAAGAGGTATAATTTTTCAAATTATTTTGGTCTGCCATTGGAGAGTTATGATTTTTCAATGTACTTTGGTTTGTCCGATGGAAAAAGGACAAAGAAATTAAGTCGAAATTTTCTACAATTTTCATATGGAAATCATCTTTTTCAGATGTCGCATTGAAGGGCTATGATTTTTCAAATTGTTTTGGTCTAGCCAGATCATCCGGTGTCACAGTGAAGAGTTATGATTTTTTCAATGTATTTTGGTATGGCGGAAAGGGCAAAGAAACTAAATGAATTTCGTTTTGGGGTGAAATAGCAAAGTTCGATGAAAAAAGGGCAAAGAAATTTAGTTGAAATTTTTTACAATTTTCATATGAAAATCATCTTTATCGATGTCGCATTGAAGAGCTATGATTTTTCAAATTATTTTGGTCTGGCATTGGAGAGTTATGTACTTTGGTTTGTTCAATGGAAAAAGGGCAAAGAAATTAAGTAGTTTTTTTACAATTTTCATATAAAAATCATCTTTATCCGATGTCGTATTGAAGAGTTATGATTTTTCAAATTATTTTGCTCCGGCCGGAAAGGCCTAGAAACTAAGAGAATTTCGTTTTGAGCGATCTAAAATTTCCACATAAAAATCATCATCATCCGATGTCATAGTGCAGAGTTATATGATGGCAAAGAAACTAAGCGAAATTCGTTTTAGGGTGAAATAGCAAAGTGTGATGAAAAAGAGTAAAGAAATTAAGTCTAACTTTTTCAAGGTCAAGTAAATAATTTGCTCATATATTTGATTAGTTAGATTCGGAGAAGAATCCGCGAAGCAAAGAAAAAGCGAGAAGGAGCAATGGAAAAACGTTAGAAGCTGCTTTCTTTTTTGAATTTGTGAGAAGCTGCTTTTGATGGAATCCACTTTAAATGATTTGGATCGCACGATCGAAGATCTGACGGCCGACGGGATTTGGGGCAACGTGGACGCCGCTCCCTCCCGAGGAGCTGATGCTCCTTTTATCGTAATAATAGTGTGGCATCTCTGAATTCCCCTAGGTTGCAACATTCACACTCAGTTAGGTTTATGCCCAACCATTGCAATAGCCCCAAAATAGATGTTCCATACATAAATTATTGTGAAAGACAAATATTAAAAAATGTAATGGCGTCTGAGCCATTTGTTATTTTAGTCAAATTCTAAGATAGTTGTTGTTTAAGTGAAATATAGTTTGAACCATTTACAGTTACAATTTAAGTCTATTCAGAGTTCATTTCAGGTAAGTTTCATATGGAAATTAAAGTCTGAACACGGTCTTTACACGGTGTGAAACTAGGGCAGCATTTGTATGGTGTTGTATGGAGGCTAGTTTGGCCACTACATATATTGGTCGTCGATTGAATCGTGGAGTAAAAGACGACGACAACGATCTTGGGGAAAATGTATTATACATTGTACTGTAGGAGTACATCTTAAACATGTTGAATGGACATAATTGAACACATAACGTTATTCATCTACCAACTTGGGAAGTCTCCAGCTCCTAAAATGGCTCGCTATCCCTTTAGTAGAAAAACTCTAATAAAAAAACAACTCTAGTTAGAAGACTAGCAAGTTAAAAAAAATATGTTTTTCTACCTTTTGGTATGCTGACAAGATAACAACTTACCAAATGTCAATAAAAAAATCACCACCAAAAAACTAATAAGCTAGCTTGTGAGGAAAAATTCCAAAGTTATATGGGCGTTTGGTTCGTGGAGTGAAGTTGTTCATCATCATCATACTCTTGGTTTTTGTTTCATTCATGTAATAGAATGAGTTGATCTATCACCATCTCTCTCACATGTTAGTAATTAGTAGTATTATTATTATGATGAACATGGTCATTCAATTAAATTTTATGGATGATCTCAAATACATCATTCATGAGGTTAATTATTATTTTTTTTATCTAGGCCATTACAATTCTCCGAGTTTTGACAAACACCATTACAATTCGCCTATTTCGAGATCTGCCATTGCAATTCTCCCGGTACCGGATCCTTGCCATTTTATACGTCTTCCTGGTGACTAGCCCCACCATTAGACCATATGAAAGCCCTAGTTTGGTTTTGGTAATTGATGACACCCTAAGGACTAACTGTCGGTACCAAAGTATGGGGTACCCAACTTCGATGCAAAAACACATATTCCTAACACAGCCCAGCCCAGGAAAAGCCAGTGGAAGCCCACGAAGGCCACGCTTCCGGAGGCCCATGACGACGCCGCGTCAACGTTAGCCTACCCTCGGGCGTATGGGACCCTTGGGCGCCAATTTTCCGATTCGCCCGAGCCTCCCCGAGAGAGCTCGGGAAAGCGGCACCCTCGGGTGCCGATTCTCCGATTCGCCCGAACCTCCCTGAGAGAGCTCGGGAAAGCGGCACCCTCGGACGCCGATTCTGCGATTCGCCCGAGCTTCCCCCATCCCCCTCGGGCGCAATATCTCTAAAGCATCCAATGCACAATTGACGTCAGCGGAGCAATCTTGGACCACAAGGGACCTCTCTGACCACTTTACAAGCATTGTCCCGTCAGGCAAGATTCTCGATGCGACTGTGCTTCACACGCGCATGACGGCCATACCACCTGTCAAGACTTCCCTAGCGATGGATTTGATGGACCCACTACGACCATATCCTCCCCGGTATAGTCTACGGTGCTCCGCCCCGTTTCGCGCTGGAATCTACCAACTACGACTACGATAGCCCAAGCACCTGACGAACGGGATACGCAAGAACGGAAAAAGCACCTACTGCACTGTCCGCTTGAAAGGACGAGCACGCCTTCCATTCGGGCCTCCCTGACCCTCAGGAAACATTGTCCGAAAGCCGAAAATGCGCCCGAGGGAAGGTGTCGCCCTGCTCCATTCCATCAGGCCTCCAGGAATCCCGAGCCTCGGGAGACAACGCCCCGAGGCGACTCACCCTCTTGTCACATCGTGCAGGAGAACAGCCATCGGGTGTGACACTGCGCCACGCCATAATCACGACGACTATTGCCGCCTTGGAACTCACCAAGATCCTACGAACCACTACGGCCATACCCCTGGGACGCGGAGACAATACCGTGGCTGACGACAGTCAATAGTGACAACAACTCCCAAGTGTAACATGCATAGCAATGTACGCGCTGCCCTCGCCCCTCCCTTGTGACTATAAAAGGGAGAGCAGAGGTCAGCCTTAGGGCACCCGCTCACAAGCTCTCACACACCCCACTTCACCGCACACAACAAGTAACTTGTATACACCTACACGCTCATAAGAGATCTATGAGCACTTTCCTCTCTCGCTTACCTTGTAACCCCTACTACAAGCACCCCGGTGCAAGGCAACACGACTCGCCTCTCCACGAGACGTAGGGCCCTCTTGGCCTGAACCAGTATAAACTCTGTGTTCCCCCTTGCACACCATCCGGAGCCTCAACCGCGAAACACAATTCACTAGCCGGTGTTAGCACCCGCTAAAACTAGCACCGACAGTTGGCGCGTCAGGTAGGGGCCTTTTGCGTGTTGACTCAGGTTTCGGATGGCTGACAGCTCCACCACGCTTTCTGCTGGCGCGGTGCTCTGGTTCGGGAGTCTTGAGTTCGTGACCACCGGCCAAGGACTCGAGATGAACCTACGCCCAACCGAGCCCCGCATCATCATCGTCCTTACTCCGGCCCATCAGACGGCTGGGGAAAGGACCACGACGACGCTCCCGCCCGTCCCAGAGGACGAGGGGAACGCCGCACGCCACCCCCGGCGGACCAGGAGGAGGAGGCTCAATCGCGCCAACCTGCCCCTGGTCGCGGGAAGCACGGCCAACCAGGTGCCCCCAGCAAGGGACGCCAGCTCTGCACCGGCCACCCCGACATCTCCGGCAGCCGCACGCCCGCCAACCGCCCGAAGGCCGGGAGAGGGTGGGATCGCGGCGTCAACAGGTCTCTCTCTCCGTCCTCATTGGGGGAGGGGAACAGCGTCGCCATCTCTCTTTGGGCTCCAAAGGGCTGTGGACGCCCACGTCCGCGCAGTCTGTGCCCTGTTGCACGACTTGGTAGAGACACCTGCCCATCGCCTCGAGCGTCTGGACGACCTCGTGGGCGACCACGTGGCTTCCCCACCATCTTCTCCCGGGTGCAGTCCCAGGGCGTATGGCAGAAGGGAGACGGACTCCACTGACAGCCTCACTCCCCGAGAATACTCGGAGGAGTGGGATCGTTACGGTTGGACCTCACCGTCACGGCGGGGCCTCAGCGACGACGGCGACGAGTTCTGGGCGAATATGGACTTCACCGTCCACCCCGACGACTCATGGGAGGACGCCCCGAGCATCGTCAACGACTCCGACCAGTCCTACATCGGCCCCGCTCAGGAATGCTACCACTTGGTGCACCCCGACGACGGTCGGGTGGAGGACGTCCATTCAGGAGACGATAACGAAGTACCTCCTCCGCTCCAACCACAGCTTCAGCAACACACTCCACCTTCGGTGACTCCGCGGCCTGCACGGTGTAACATCCCAAAAATTCATATATAAAAATCACTCGCATAAAATTATTTTCAAAATTTATTTCGAAAACCATAAATCATTTGAGCTCTAATTTTATCTCATTCCAACTTCCATAAATTCATCCCAGTTCTCTCCCAAACATATATTCTTTTCTCCGCACTACCAGCATTACTCACCCGTCCCTACCTCTCTCTCTCGTTCGCCCTCGCCCGACAGCATCTGTGCGTAGCGCACGCGCCGACCCCACCACCATCGCCGCCTCGGCGCACCTGCGTCCGGACCCCCCTCGCCGGCCGCTGTCATCGCACGACACCACGCCATGTGGGCCTCACCTCCCGTCTTTCCCTCTCTTCTCTTCTTTTGTGGTACAGCAAAGCGCGGCACACAACAGAGCAAAGAAAAACTATATTTACCATGCATACAGAATATATCTTAGCAATTACTAGAGCAATATACGTTTCCGTCTCTCCAATAAATGTGCATGCATGCACCACACACACATGCAGGCAGAGAGCCCGGGCTAGTTGCGTGCATGCAGCATGCAAAAGCCAATAGCCACTTGCTTCGCTACGCGCCACACCGGCCACCTGCAACAACGTCCCGTCGTCCTAAACCATGCGTGGCACCACAGCGATGCCATTGATGGCGAGCTAGAGGGCCGGTGGCACAGCGACCTCCTCCAGCCCATAAAAGGCGACCTCGAGCTGCTCCTCGTCTTGCACCAAGCCACCAGCTCCACGGCTTCCTTCCTCTATTCACCTTCCTCGCTGTTTCTCTGTTTCCCGAGCTTGAGCTTGCTCCATTGATCTCTCTCTGCAAGTAGTAACAGACCGAGGTAGCACACCCATGAGTTTCTCCTCACCCTCCTCTCTTTCCCCATGCCCTTGGGTTCGGAAATAGCAGACAAAATCACTCCCGGCCGAAGCTTCGGCAGTCGTCCATGGCGGACGCGTCCGAGGAGCACGACGCTTGTGCTCTGCCCCTTCCCCTATGTCCTGTGCCTTTCCTTATCCCTGTATTATTTTTATTACTAGCCAATACCAGCAGCTACCCCCTCTGTCTCATTCTCAGACTGGAACACCACAGCAGGCCGACACAAGCACACACGCAATAGCACACACGCAAGTCCCTTCACGTGCAGCTACGGCCGTGAGCCAACCCACGTCATCCATTTAACTACATTTCTTTTCTCCCATAACACCAACAGCAGCACGTGAGCACACCCACACTAATCACGTTTTCTTGTGGTTAATTAGCGGCCACTACGGCGATCAATATCTCCCACATGCAAACTCCGGTTCCAACGATTTTTCTTCCTAAAATCATCTAAAATCGAACTCGACCTCCTATATAAATTTCATAATTTTTAGAGCTCATTTGAATATATGTGAATATTTATTTGTGCTTGTTTGCCTGTTTTGTTCGTTACGTATTTTTAGCGGACGGAGTGAATGAGCCGGAGAACGAGGACGCCGGAGGCCAGTATCGTGAGTTCAAGGCCATACCCGAGGATCCAGACTATCAACAGGAGTTTCACGAGGACGCCAACGAAGGCAAGTCCAACCTATCTCCCCCTTGATGCATGTTGCTCCTATTTTTAAACACAACCCGTAGAGGCCGTTTTAAATATTGCATAAAGTATTTTACTGCTTAGTTAAATCCCGCTTGAATAGCCATCCTTGAGTTGATATAACCTGATGATTACCTTGTTCAAACTTAGGAATAAATATTATGACGTGACAAAATATCGTTATTTAGTATGCTTAGCACTGCACTCGCCATAGTTACTCATTACTATATTTTCTCAAATACAATGATTTCAAAGAAAAACTGTGTGAATTGTAAGAAGAAATTGTGGGTATTATGAAAGGGATTAATGAACAAATAGAGATGGTGATTACCTATGAGATGGGGTGGATCGTGTCCCTTTGTGGGATGCCTTGGTGTTATGGCTTGTACCTCTTTTGTTAAGCGTGGAGATATCCGACTTGTCTATTTAGGACTGAGTTGATTCATCTTGCCTAACTCATTTTTCGTACAACCACTCGACCCTGTATGCGGCAGGGCTTAGTCTAAATCCCTCTAGTTGGTATGGCAATCACCTGGAGGCAGGGTGCAACGGGACACTAAGAGGTGTATGATGAGAATTGAGAAATTGTATGAAATGCTATGAGCTCTATGAATTATTGTATTATGAGATGGTGGACTTAGTGTTCCCGTGGTGAGCGCCAGTACTCAGCTAGGAGGGTAATGGCTTTGGTGGATCTGTACTTGCACTAAGGTGTTAAGTTACGGTACCCTACTTGTGGGAAAAGTGTGCAACCTTTGCAGAGTGTAAAATCTAACATGATAGCCGTGTCCACGGTCATGGACGGGTTATGGTTTGGTTTCAACAATAGATGGGTTGGGATGAGTGGTAAAATGAGCGAGTATGATTTTTGAACACGAATGGTTGTCGGCCATGTGTTGTGGGAACAAGAAGTGTTCAGCAACACTTAAAATGATGACAAACCCCCTTTTCAGAAACAATCTGATATATGAAAAGTATATATCTTTGTTAACACCAAATTCTGGACTGGGAGCCGATAGCTGATACCAGAGGAAGATAGCCGATCTCGGAAGCAGATTCCGTCCAGCGGAAGGAAGGAAATATCCGATTGCGCGGTGAATCGGTTATCGGGCCAAGGTGATAGGAGGCGTGCAGCGTCTGTATTGATGACGTCATCAGAGTCCGCGCCGCCAGGGTGCGATCACGATCGGAGTCCATTATGGAAAGGGAAGGTTGGACTCCAAGTTTCCTTAGATATAGGATAGTTTGTTAGTTTCCTTATCTGTTGATGAGTTGTAATTCGACTAGGACTCTATCTACGCTCAGGGTATAAATATAAGCCCTCAGCCATTGAACAAAACACAACAATATCAATACAACACAACTTTCGGCTCCGGCCAACAAACCCTAGAGTCAATCGAGTCCGGCGAGTTACTTCATCCAGGCTGGGTGTCATCCGGTGGACGCAGGCTTGCTTGTAAGTATCGTCAACCACCTATTAAACTGTCTTTTTAGCGTCATCCGGTGGACGTGGAAGCATGGCGGACCAGGGTCCTTGCTAAGCTTTGTTTCTTTGGCGTCATCCGGTGGACGCGGGAAGTATAGTGAGTCAAGGATGATTCACGTTGGTTTACTCGATTAATCTGTGTTAACCGTCATCCGGTGGACGAGATGCAGATTAGGACGGTTTTCACGCGCGGATTAGTTATCGATTCGTGTTTGTTTGCTTGATTAATCTATTAGTTAATGTCATCCGGTAGACAGGCTATAGATTGAGATAGTTTACATGCATGAATTAGTTATCGGCTCTAGCTAAATATGACAATTTAGTTAGATTCATTAAGTTATCAAGATGTTATTTGTTGTTTATTGTTTATTTATCAGTATAACATCTCTTTGCGCGATCAAGATTGCATAGTATTGGCCTCAGATCTACATGAGAGAATGTTCATTATATTCCGTCCATGTTTATGCTTTGTTATGATATTTATTCGATTCGGCCAGTATTGTCGTAATCTTGTTCGTACGTGATGAGAGAGCTTACCAAGAGTCGATCTGAATGAATATAGAGCCGCCGGCCTTCTAGACCAGCTTTGTATTCCTTTAGATCTACTTGTGGTTACTTTCGAGGATAAATCTAAATTGATATAAAGTCGCAGGCCTTCTAGACCAGCTTCGTATCAGTTTCAGATTTATACTTGGGACTAGTCACCGCTAAGTTTTCTGCTTCACGGACCCTGGATCGGCTAATCAGCCGATGCAGTCGTGCTTCACGAGGAAAATCAGTTAACCGATTGTTCCCTGCCAAACCGGTTAAATAGCCAATTTCTGTCTGTTTGACGTTCAGACAGCCCGAACTGAATGATTTGACATGTTAATATCAATCGATTATGCATTAATTCAGTATCTACTTCCATGGCCAAACACGTATACATGCCGGAATCGACTCTTTAGTCGATTTCCGATTGAATCGGCTTTCAGAGCCACATAATTGGAACTACCTGGACATACCGGTTAGTTCCGCCCTGTGATTACTGATTACTATTTTTTCCTTGTCAATTGCAGGTCAAATTGACTGGCACGCTTGGGTGTTACCGACACTCTCAGACCGGGTCCGAAGCTAGCTGGATCTGTGAGAGGTCTACTGCTTTCAAAGGTCATTTTCGGCTTCGCTGGTGTGTTGGGCTTAGGGAACCACTTTTTGCGCCAACACACTTTTTGGCACTCCCGGTGGGACTAATCGCTGAAGACCATGGCAAAAGGGAAGACCGCGGCAGACGGCTCCTCCAAGGGTGATGGTGTCCTTAGGGTCAGGATCGAAGACCTCAACGAGGAGGATGCAGTAGTGCTGAACAAGATCGTCGAAGAATTCGCTGATGCCTGCCTGCTTTTATTCAGCAAGCAGGGCGACGGCTCCATAGTGAAGAAGAATGCATTCCCAAGGTGGATCATGGACGGCCATTCTGATAAATCTGAAGAAGAGTGCAAGGCCAACCTCAAACAGATGCTGGAAGAAGCGACCTGGGAGGCCGCCTATTCAGCAGTCGGCCACCACCACAAATCCTTCCTGCAGACATTCTATAACATAATGAAGACCATCCTCAAGCGGCAGGATTGGAAGTCTTTGGGTCCAGTTTATTTCAACATACCCGCAGATGACGCGGATCCAAAAGCAGCGGCAGGGATCTCCAATTCCCCACCGCAACAGCCGAGCCAGCCGAAAGCGCCAGTGCAAGATGCCACGGTGGCCGGTTCGGCTCAAAAAATAGCAGCTTCTCCCAGATTATATAAAGATCATACTCCAGAGGAGATCGCCGCTTTCATGCAGGCCACCGGGCAGACGGTGAACTCGATGAACTCACCAGCAGTGAACCCGGCGGCTAGAAATACGCCGGCGGCAGACACGGCCAACCCTACCCCTGGATACCACGAGGGGATTACATATCAAAACCTTCAGGCAGCGCCGCACCCGGGGTACGCCCAGACGCCCAACAATCAGCTGCTGGAGCAGATGAGTGCCATGCTCCGTGATACGTTCGGTTTGCAGCCGAAGACCAGGACTGGAATCAAGTACAGGCGTCCTTACCCCGAGTGGTACGACCGAGTGACGTTGCCGCCCAGGTATTGCTTGCCCGACTTCTCCAAGTTCAGTGGGCAGGACGACATCACCACCATGGAGCACATCAGCCGCTACCTGACCCAGCTCGGCGAGGCCTCGTATGAGGTAACTCACAGGGTCCGGCTCTTTCTGCTATCACTGACAGGGCCAGCGTTTAGCTGGTTCGCATCCATGGAGCCTGGCTTGATTCAAGGTTGGGAAGATCTGGAGACCAAGTTCCATAATTACTTCTTCTCTAGCACCGGGGAGAAGGACATCACAGACCTCACTAACATGCGCCAAAAGCCGAATGAAGTTGGATCGGCTTTCATCAGGCGATTCAGAGAAACCAGGAACATGTGCTACTCCTTGAACTTGAACGACAAGCAGCTCGCCAAGATAGTGGTCAGTGGGCTGCTCCCACACATCCAAGAAAAGCTGGTGGGCACCAACTTCAACAGCATCAGCGAGGTGATGCAGAGGGTGGCCGCATTAGAGCAGCAGGCCCAAAGCTTCAAGAAGGAATCGAAATACAAGCAGTTGGCTTACGTCTGTAATTCCGAGTCAAAGGATGGGGAGAACGAAGAAGTGGCCGCTGTTGAGCTCAAATGGGGTACAAAGCCCATGGTCGTGCCGAAAGGTTGGAGCGCGGAGGATCAATACGACTTTGACACGCTCAAGCTGGACAAGCTCTTCAACCTGTTAGTCAGCGCGGGCCACATCACCTTCCCGGCTGATTACGTCAAGCCATCTCCTGAAGATTTGCAGGGGAAACCGTTCTGCCAGTACCACGGCCTCACCTCACACTCCACAAACAACTGCCGCAATTTCAAAGCAGCAATCCAGAATACCATTAGGCGCGGCCTATTGAAATTTGAGGCCCCTCCCAAGTGGAAGATGAAAATCGACAAATTCCCATTCCCAAAGGGGCAGAACATGGTCCAGATCGCAAACCCCCCAGCCAAGGTAAAAGTGTTGACCTCCAAACGGGCCAAGAGGAACTCTTTGGTTGATACCAATGTACAGATCACAGCTGAGGAGCTGGCACTGATCAAAGAAAGGAGGGAGCAGAACCAGAAGCAGCCGAAGAAAGGAGAGTCCAGCGGCACCAAGAGCAGGAGGCCCACACACCAACATCTCCTGAATAAATGGCGGCGTCAGAAAGAGAAGGACCATCAGAGGCAGCTGCAGCGCGAAGAGGAGGAATACCGCAGGTGGCTCCGCGAGGAAGAAGAGGCGCACTATCACGAACAAATGGCTCGCCGTCGGGAAGGTGAGGAGGATCATTGACACTGCCCGTTCTTCCGACACTGCTGGAACAAAGGCTTGAGACTGCCAACGCTGCGCAACTGTCCAGAGTGCAGCGATCAGTACCGAGAGTACATGCAGTCCCAGGTCAACCGCCGGTCCGTGCACCAGAGGCTAGGGAGCCCCCGTAGCCCACGGGATCGGCGTGAAAAAAGGGACCTGCGTGATCGGCTTGATGAGGCGGTGGCTGAACGCCAACAGCCGGTTTGGCAGGAGAACCAGTGGTGCCCGGGAGATCTAACTAGAAGCCAAAGGCGCCGGGTGCAGCGGCTCAGGAACAGGGAGCTCCAGGCTGAGGGGCGTGCCAAGCAGGTGTGGCGCGAAAAGCCTTCGCAAAGTAATGGGAAAGCTGTAGCCGACGCACAGATGGTGTTTGTGCTACCTGCAGAGTTCAGAGCCAAGAAGTACGATACTGATTCCGACTCAGACGACTCGGGATCAGAAGGAGTGGCCAAGTTAGTGCTTGCACAGCAAGCTACTTTTGACAAGCCGGCCAAGAATCGACATCTGAAGGTCATCTACCTCAAAGGTTATGTCGACGGCATGCCCATGACGAAGATGCTGGTGGACGGTGGCGCCACTGTCAATCTCATGCCCTACACCGCATTCCGCAAGTTAGGCAAGGGTCCCGATGATCTGATAGAAACCGATCTGATGCTCAAGGATTTCGGGGGCAATTCTTCTAACACTCGGGGGCAATCAACGTCGAGCTGACAGTGGGGAAGAAGACACTGCTCACCACCTTTTTCGTGATCGACAGTAAGGGTGCCTACTGCTTGCTGCTCGGACGCGACTGGATTCATGCCAACTGCTGCGTGCCACCCACCATGCATCAGTGCCTCATTCAGTGGCATGACGATGAGGTCGAAGTGGTCCCGGCCGATGACTCGGTCAGCGTGGCGACGGCGGATGCCGCGTACTGGGAAGCTGGGGATCATGACTGTTTCTTCGGCAAGGTTTGGGGAGGAGGCTCCATCAAGGTCAGCGATGAGAGTCAACAGCCGATCAGGGCAATCGGCTCTGAGTCTTTTTATTAAATGGAGAATCCGATCGACGGCACAGAGGGTAAGTTGGGGCAAGGATTCACGTCGGCCGACAAGCTCGAAGAAGTAGATGTTGGACCCGGCGACAGGCCAAGGCCGACGTTTATTGCCGCCAACCTAGACCTAGAGTTCAGGCAGGAGCTGATTCAACTGCTAAAAGAGTACAAGATTGCTTCGCCTGGGAATATTATGAGATGCCTGGATTGGAAAAATCTATTGTTGAGCACAGGCTACCTATCAAGCCAGGGTTTCGGCCACACAAGCAGCCTCCGTGTCGGTTTAGAGAGGACGCTCTGCCTGACATTAAGGCCGAAATCGCGAGGCTGTTAGAAGCCAAGTTCATTCGAGCTTGCCGATATGCCGAATGGATATCGAACATCGTCCCTGTGTACAAGAAGAATAGTAAATTGTGAGTCTGCGTTGACTTCAGGGATTTAAATAGAGCTACACTGATAGATGGATACCCTATGCCAATAGCCGATATGCTGGTAGACTCGGCTGCTGGGCACCAGGTTATTAGCTTCATGGATGGCAATGCTGGTTATAATCAAATTTTTATGGCTGATGAAGACATCCCGAAGACTGCCTTCAGGTGCCCTGGTGCGCTTGGTTTGTTTGAATGGGTGGTCATGACGTTTGGTTTGAAGAATGCCGGTGCAACCTATCAGAGAGCTATGAATTACATATTTCACAAGTTAATCGGCAAAATCGTTGAAATCTATATAGATGACGTGGTGGTGAAATCCAAGAGCTATAAGGATCACCTGGCCGATCTGAGGGCCACTCTGGAGTGCCCAAGGAGACATGGTTTGAAGATGAATCCTAACAAGTGTGCATTCGGCGTGTCGGCTGGCGAATTTCTGGGATTCATGGTCCACCGCAAAGGGATAGAGATCGGCAGCAAGAGTAAGAAGGCGATCGATGAACTTGTACCTCCAACCAACAAGAAGGAATTACAATCTTTGCTCGGTAAGATTAACTTTATCAGAAGGTTCATCGCCAACTTATCAGAGAAGGTGTTGCCGTTCTCGCCATTGTTGAAGCTCACGAATGATCAAGAGTTCAAATGGGGTGACGTGCAACAGAAGGCTTTTGACGAAATCAGAGAATACATGAAAACTCCACCTGTCTTAGTACCGCCACGAATAGGGAAGCCTGTTAAGTTGTACATGACGGCCGAAGGCCATACTATTGGATCGGCCCCTTTTCAAGAGTTTGAAGGGAAGGAGAGAGCAGTTTTCTACCTGAGCAGGCGGCTCCTTGACCCTGAGACAAGATATACACCGACCGAGAAGTTGTGCTTGTGCCTATTCTATTCATGCACCAAGTTGAGGCGCTACCTGCTTGCCTCAGAGTGTGTGGTGGTGTCCAAGGAGGATGTCATCAAGCACATGCTTTCGATGCCAATTTTAAATGGTCGGATCGGCAAATGGATCCTGGCGCTCTCAGAGTTTGACTTGAGGTTCGAATCGGCTAAGGCAGTCAAAGGCCAGGCGATAGCCGATTTCATCACACAGCATCACGGAGGATCAGCTAATGTAGCAGATATAGCGCCATGGACTACGTTCTTTGATGGCTCTTCATGCAAACAAGGTGGTGGCGCCGGAGTAGTGCTCATTTCGCCACGGGGTGTGCGCTTTGAGTATGCTTTCCAGATCGGGCCGATTGTCACAAACAGTCAGGCTGAATATGAAGCCGCGTGGAAAGGTTTTCAGCTTCTGCATGAAGCAAAAGTCGATGCAGTTGAGGTATTTGACGATTCACATCTAGTCGTCAACCAATTGCTCGGCCTGTATGAGTGTAAAGATGAGATACTCAGAGGCTATTATGATCAATGTCAGGCTCTCATCAAGAAGTTTATGACGGTATCTCTCTGTCATATCCCCAGGGCCCAGAACCAGGAGGCTAATCGGCTGGTGCAGAACGCGTCAGGTTATCGGCCGATGCAGGAAATTTGCAACAGCGAGCAATCAGCTGATGACTGGAGGGGCGAGATAGCAGGTTACCTGGCAAATCCTTCACAACGGGTCAACAGAAAGCTAAGGTACAAAGCCACCAAGTATGTGTTGCTAGATGGTCAGTTGTATTACAAGACTGTTGAAGGAGTGCTGCTCAAATGCCTGGGGATAGAGGAATCAGTGAAGCTGATGAGCGAAGTACACGATGGAGTCTACGGTGCACATCAATCGGCTCACAAGATGAAGTGGATCATCAGGAGGACTGGTTACTATTGGCGTACGATGCTGGAAGATTGTTTCAAATATTATAAAGGGTGTCAAGAATGTCAGAAGTTCGGAAATATACAGAAGTCTCCAGCCTCTGCTATGAATCCTATAATCAAGCCATGGCCGTTTAGAGGATGGGGTATTGATCTAATCGGCCAAATCTACCCACCATCGAGCAAGGGTCACAAATGGATCCTGGTGGCGACTGATTACTTCACCAAGTGGGTAGAAGCCATTCCTTTGAGGAACGCCACTTCGGCTGACGTGATCGAATTTGTAAAGGAGCACATTATTTACAGGTTTGGCATACCTCAGACGATCACAACCGATCAGGGGATAATGTTCACTTCAAAGGAGTTTATGACCTTTGCCGACGACATGGGCATCAAGATTTATAATTCATCGACGTATTATGCCAGGCCAACGAACAAGCAGAAGCCTCCAATAAAATTTTGATCAAGGTCATCAAGAAAAAGATTGAGCAGAACCCCAGAAAATGGTATTTGCATCTGAGCGAGGCGCTATGGGCATATCGCATGGCACAGCATGGATCGATCAAAGCTTCACCTTATGAGCTAGTCTATGGACACGCTGCTGTCCTGCCATGGGAGATTCAGTTTGAGACACGGCGCGTCACGTTGCAAAACAAACTTACAGCCGGTGAATACAAAGACATTATGATGGACAGTCTAGAAGATTTGCACTGTCATCGGCTTAAGGCTTTGGAATACATTGAGAAGAATAAGGTACGGGTGGCCAAGTATTACAACACTAAGGTAAGAAGCAAGAGCTTCACCGAATCAGAGCTAGTATGGAAAGTCATTCTGCCTATTGGTACGAAAGATAGCCGATTCGGTAAGTGGTCACCAAACTGGGAAGGGCCGTATCGTGTGGTTGAATGCGCCCCGGGTAATGCTTACATCCTTGAGGATTTAGAAGGACAGAGACTCGCCAGGGCTATTAACGGGAAGCATCTGAAGAAATACTACCCTAACATCCCAGTTGGGGGTGATAGCCGATTCATGTGAATCTGGCTCTAAAAGCCGACGCCGTGTAAGCGGGTCGCCTTCAGGACAAAAATGGCCGACATTGTAGTAACGAGTCACCCTTAGCACAAAAATAAAATACCCTCGATGGGGTGTAATAGCCGATGCGATAAGCATCGCCTTAAGTCCAAAAAAAGAAAAAATAATAATGGAAAATATATACGTATCCGAACACATATGGAAATCAGATTGATGCTTTTGAAGGCAGTTTTATTTCTGATTGTGCTTATAGGAGCCCTATTACATTCTAATCATGTGTGGCTTTATCTATGATGTCTTGGGCGTCGGTGACAGCCACGACCTCGTCGGCGTGAGGGAAGAAGTTCGCCAGTTGGGCGCTGGCCTCCTCCATATTCTGGCCCTCCGGGAACCCGGGCTCGATGGCCTCCAGAACAATGCCAGAACGGAGTCGCGCGGCTGTGAGAGCCCCAGTGGCGCCGTGACGAACGCCGGCTATGGCCACCTGGGAGACGCGGTGGTGAACATCCAGGAGCCGCTCCGCCTGCGTGTTGCCACGGGCATTGACGGCATTGGTGGCGGCCTCGGCGGCCACACGCAACTCTTCAAGCTGCGCGGTCAGGGCTGCAAAAGAGAGAAGTGTCAGCATGAAGGTGATCATCAGCGCGTCACAATTCGAAATGTTACCGGCCACAGCAGCGTCCGATTCGGCGAGTTGGGCTTGCACCCTGGCCACCTCGGTTTCGGCGGCCTTAAGGGCAGCGGCTTGGGCTTCGGTGACGTCCTGTAGCCGGCCATTCTCCTTCGTAGCCTCTGAGTAGAGGTTACGGTACTCCACCATCTGGTGATGGAATCGGCGACCGTCGGTGGCAGTGTAGGACCTGTCAGAAGACCCCGATTCTGACCCAGCGCTCGAGGCCGGGTCTTGAGGGGGTTCCTGAGGAGGCACAGTTCTGAGAGGCCGGGTGTCCACGCCAATCGGTGCTCCCGGTGGGAAAGGAATCACACGGGCCTGACTGAAGTTTGACAAAGAAGCGGATGTGTCAGAATCGAAAGAAAACCAATGTCTTTGGTACAGACTGATTTACCTGCTGTAGATGGCTAACTGCCGGGCCCAGCGACGACGGCCGTGATGCGGGTCAGCAGCGGCATTCGTGCCAGGGGTGGCTCCAGCGGCTGCAGGGACGGCTTGAGACGGCCAGGCAGCAGATCCCGAACCTCTGACGCCGGCAGTTCCCGCATTGTTGCGCAGGACGGTGATGGTCAGATTAGATCAGGTCAATGTATCAAGAAGTGAGCAGCAGCCTTACCCTAACCAGGCTCGCAGGCAATGCCTCCGTTCACCCACGGCTCGCAGGCTCCGGGTGAAGTTGTCACCTTCGGTGGAACTCGAGGCCGGCCGCTTGCCGTGGTTTCCGTCGCTAGCCATGGATTTGGTTTTGGGAATTTGTTTTCTCTGATCTGAGGAGAGAAGGCCGGGTGAGCAAAGGTTTTGATGTTGCGGTTGCTTGCCCAGGCCGAGCGTGTATTTATAAAGATGAGGGCATCGAGACGGTTCCTCCTCGGAAGGCGAGACGACGCGGCAGATTTTAGGTTGCGGTTAATCCGTGTTTCTTCAATCTAGAACAGTTGCCAGATCAGGGAGACGAAGCGCCGCCATCAGTGGTCGCACACCGATCGGGTCTTTGGGTTAGGCTGCCTAGCCGATCCTATTGTGAGTGCTCACAAGCCGATTCGTAGTGAATCGGGCTGAGAGGTTAACTCTAAGGGAAAGCAGAATAAAGACGATGCTAAGGCGCAGGCCCGTAAGTCGATTCGTATGTAGAACGGATCAGACTGAGTAATCGATTTTAAGGTACAATGCAAGCCTGAGAGCCGATTCACATGCAGAAACGTATCAGACTGAACAAGTCCCTTCGAAACAGGACGAAGCTGATATTAAGGTATGAATCCAAAGGCAGATCAGGCTAAATGTTCAAACTCAGGGTGAAACAGCACGAAGACAAAGTTGCAAATAGAAAAGAATATGCCAAGTAGTACACCCATCATGTTACAAAGTCAATAAAGATCGAATCAGTTCCACTAATTCAGCACGAAGTGCATGGCCAGCCTGCAACAATTGTTGATCTCAGTTTTCGGTGGACTGCAACAGATCCAGGCGTTGGCATGTCTTCCTGCCTGCAATGACTAAGCTGCTGATTTTCTTCTTTTTCTGGGAGAGCTCGATCGTGCTGGTGGAAATAGTGATTTCGTGCTCGCTGATAGCCGACTGAACTGCTTCCAGTTCTTTTCTCAGCTGGCCTCGTCTCGTTTTCAATGTTTCCAGTTCTGTTTTAGCTGTGTTGATTGAAGATTTGAGCAGCCTGGCTCGATCGGCTAATCCGGTGGCCTCTTGTCTGTTGGCCGATTTATTGCTGTTCAAGCTCTGCCAAGTTCCCATGAGCAATGATAATCCCTGATGCTGTAACTTTGAGATCACCGAGTCTCTGCAGGGATTTTAAGGCTGTCAGATTGGGTTGCTGCTGGACAAGTTTGATTATTTGATCAACCAGTCTGAGATTGGAGGCCAGGGCAATTAGATCACCCTCTAGGTGGGGGAGAAGTGTACTCAGCCGATTGTTGAAATCTGGCTCTGAAAGCTTCTCGGAGGAAGAGGCGAGTTCGTCTCTATCACAGAATTCTTCTATGTCAAATGAATAGCCGGGAGACGAAGGCTTCGGTACCTGCAATACATACATTCTCTCATCAGAAGAGGTACAATATAGATTAATTGTTTTCTGGCAGAAACAGGATACCTGAATGAGGCCTGAGGGCTGTAGGGTTGATGCCGATGTTGCTTGTTCGACTAAGACAGTTTTGTCTCTTGCGGCATGCGGATCCTCAGCTGTCATTGTCTCGGGCAGATGGGTTTCCGCAAACCAGAAGTAAGAGCAGTATGGAAGTAAGGATAACTGCTAACAGCCAAATAGGAGTTACATAGATTCCTCTCAGGGGGAGACTCCTCTTCTTCAAGGTTCGCCCAGACTTCGTCGGAGGGGCTGTTCGGCTGTATTTTTGAAAAAGAAGATTTGATCAATCAAGGTATCCGCGTCGAGGAGAGAAAAGCCCAACGAGTAGTACCTGAGTTTTGGCTCCTTCTTCCTGGATCCCTTCTCCTTGAGCAGCTGACTCTTCATGGCCGGTGAATTCTGGTGATTCCTCGGCCAGTTTCTCTCCTAAGGTATCTTGAATCGGCTGGGGTTTCACCTGATAAAAGCCGATTTAGGGATCGGAACATACTGCAGTAAAGGAAGGTCGATGCCAATTCTGGATACCTAAACTTTTCTTATCGAACGGCGTTTCTTGGGTGCTTGCTTTTGAAGCTGAGCTGCAGTTGGTCGTTTGGAGGCAGAAGGGGGCGTCAGTATAACAGGGCCTGAAATTAGTTGTCGCAGCGTCGGTGCTCGAGAACCTAGCCTCGCTGTCGGACACGGGGGATAGTACTCCACTTGCTCGGGTGGATTGGATGATGGGTCCTGTGAGAAACATCTGTCAGGTAACATGTTTGACTAAGGCCGTTTTTACTAGGATCGGCTGAGATCACTTACTGCTCGGGAAGATTGGAAGTTCGAGTCCAGGGCTCTGCACTTGTCATGGACAGTCTGGCAGAACAGGTGAGCGTGCCATCGCTGCCACCAGTCATCAAAACTCTGATGGGTAATGAAGACTTGATTCCATGGCTTCGGCAAGAATGTGGGCAGGTTTGCTCCAAGTTGAAAAATTCTGCCAGCCTGAAGGAGCTCTGTAATGTTCTCCCTGTGTTTCAAGGTATTCAAAAAAGGGAGCCGAGGGGGCAATTGGCTGAAGCCTAGCTATCTTGCTGCTATGTTTGGGTGATAAAATTCATAAGAGGGATAGCTAGTTGGCTCGCCGCTTGCGCTCCGAAGGTGTTTGAAGTCTACTGGCAAGGCACAAGGTTTTATGATTGCATTCAGGATTCTGGTAGCCTCATCATCAGAGCACCCGTTGTTGAACTTGAAGCTGGAGGGTGCTGGAAATTCATCTTCATCCTCATAGGGGAACCAGGTAGTAACCTTTGGTCCCAGGCCCCTGTATAATGTTTCCAGCATGTTGCCCTTTGTAGTTGGGATGGTTATGGCAGAAGCAGCTTCACCATAACTTTGACAGCCTCTGGTTTTTGGATCCTCTTCCTCTGAGTACTCAGTGGATGGAAAGCTGAGGCCCTGGAGTTGTGTTCTTACTAGCTTGTGCAGATACAGGTTGAGCCACAGCTGTACTAGTCACCAAGGGCCTGTTATGCATTGTACTTTTTCACCTATGATCAAGGAGCTGAACACCCGGTTCGTAAGCCTGTATGCCGCACCCAACAGGAGTTTGCCTAGGGGGATGGAGTGCCCTTCAGTTAGTTTCTCTGCCAAGACCCGATAAGGGTATGCTAGTCCGGCAGTGGCGCCACAGAACACGAATCTCTAAAGCCACATGGTCAAAAACGCGACGTGCTCTTTCTCGCTGATGGAAGAGGAGGTTTTCTGGTGGTGTTGAACATAGCCACTCCACCCTTTGTATGTATCCAGCTTCGAGAAGTAAGGGTCCTTGTTGCCACTGGTGCAGAGATCCCAGAAGTCATACGATCCAGTGATTTGAAGCCCGGTGAGCATGTGGATATCACCCAGGGTGATGGTTTTTGGACCGTCTCCGAACACAAAAGCGTTCAGGGAGTTGGACCAAAAGTGACTGGCGGCTATCAGGAGCGGCTCATTCTTTGCCATCTCTGATAATGATAGGTCAAGGCATTGGCTCAGATGGCGCATCTCCCAGTCCGCGCGTTTCTTCGCCGCGACGCGGCGGAACCAGTTCCTCCATCCAGCAGGTATGCTCGGCCAGTTTCTGAAAGACTTGGCCCAGGGAGAGGCGCCCATCATGGAGCTTCGGAATGGGAACTGATTGGTTTCTTGAACGATGAAATCTTTGGGGACCGGATCACCCATCGGACCCAGGTAGTAGGTGTTGGGGATATCCATCAGCGGAATCAGAATATCGTTCCTCAGTGCCTGGATTTGAAACTCGTACTCAGTAAGGTTGAAGAGGGATTCACAAATCAGGAGGTGGATCGATGAAATTGATACCTCAGGGACCTCGGATGGAGTCACCATTAGCTCAGGGATGGTTTGACGGCGGCGAATCGAAGTTGACGGCGGCGGATTGAAGCCCGTGGCAGAAATTACGACTGTTTAGGGTTTCGTTTTGGTGCGAAAGTTTGAAGCGCCGAGAGGGAAGCTGCAGTTTGACTATTTGAAGGCTCAAGCGCTAATTTCGGAATAAACCAGTTTATTCCAAAATTGGGGGGCATGTGTTAGCACAAATTCTGGACTGGGAGCCGATAGCCGATACCAGAGGAAGATAGCCGATCTCGGAAGCAGATTCCGTCCAGCGGAAGGAAGGAAATAGCCGATTGCGCGGTGAATCGGTTATCGGGCCAAGGTGATAGGAGGCGTGCAGCGTCGGTATTGATGACGTCATCAGAGTCCGCGCCGCCAGGGTGCGATCACGATCGGAATCCATTATGGAAAGCGAAGGTTGGACTCCAAGTTTCCTTAGATATAGGATTGTTTGTTAGTTTCCTTATCTATTGATGAGTTGTAATTCGACTAGGACTCTATCTACGCTCAGGGTATAAATATAAGCCCTCAGCCATTGAACAAAACACAACAACATCAATACAACACAACTTTCGGCTCCGGCCAACAAACCCTAGAGTCAATCGAGTCCGGCGAGTTGCTTCATCTAGGCTGGGTGTCATCCGGTGGACGCAGGCTTGCTTGTAAGTATCGTCAACCACCTATTATACTATGTCTTTTTAGCGTCATCCGGTGGACGTGGAAGCATGGCGGACCAGGGTCCTTGCTAAGCTCTGTTTCTTTGGCGTCATCCGGTGGACGCGGGAAGTATAGTGAGTCATGGATGATTCACGTTGGTTTACTCGATTAATCTGTGTTAACCGTCATCCGGTGGACGAGATGCAGATTAGGATGGTTTTCACGCGCGGATTAGTTATCGATTCGTATTTGTTTGCTTGATTAATCTATTAGTTAATGTCATCCGGTAGACAGGCTATAGATTGAGATAGTTTGCATGCATGAATTAGTTATCGGCTCTAGCTAAATATGGCAATTTAGTTAGATTCATTAAGTTATCAATATGTTATTTGTTGTTTATTGTTTATTTATCAGTATAACATCTCTTTACCCGATCAAGATTGCATAGTATTGGCCTCAAATCTACATGAGAGAATGTTCATTATATTCCGTCCATGTTTATGCTTTGTTATGATATTTATTCGATTCGGCCAATATTATCGTAATCTTGTTCGTACGTGATAAGAGAGCTTAGCAAGAGTCGATCTGAATGAATATAGAGCCGCCGGCCTTCTAGACCAGCTTTGTAATACCTCTGGTATTACAATTTAATTAATCTTCCATGTCATCATATTTAAATTTAAGCATCTGCATATGATTGTGCCTAGGGCCTAGAGTGATTTGATTTCAGCTAGTATTGATTGTGTAATTAAGTCCTTAATCAAAATCAAAAAATAAAAAAAAATTAAATAAGAATCAAATTAAACCCTAAAGTTGACCTAAAATCCCAATTTAAAATATATAAAGAATCTGGGAAAAATATCTTAATAAAAGTTGTAGAGCTTTTAAAATGGAACAACTTTTATTTTTGGAGATTTTGAAGTTATGTTATAAAAATTCAAATTAAATTCAAATTACTATATTGAAATTTACATTTGAAACTTCAATTTCAAAAATATTAAGAATATTCAAAAACTTCCTAAATAGAAGTTGTCAAGCTCACTGAGTAGAACAACTTTCATGTTTACAAATTTTCAAGTTGTTGAGAAGAATCAAAAGTAATTTTAAAATTTCAGTTTAAAATTCAAAACCTAATTCTACCCCCTTTTGTATAAATTCAAATTGGTGCAGAATTTGAACATGGTGTAAAAAGCAAAGATGTTCTAAATAAAATTTGGCACAACTTTTATTTTTGGAGCACCTACTGTAGCTGCACGATTTGGGAGGAATTTCAAATCTATAGCTGTTGACCCCTGTCTGCTACAGTACCGGGGCCCCCCTCTCCCTGTTCCGGCCGCATGGCCGCGCGTACGCGCGCGTGCCGCGCCGCACGCCGGCGATGTCCGGCCGGGGCATGGCCCCGTCACCATCAAGCCACGACCGCCTGAGGGCCCCGGGACCCCTCCCGACCTTATCCCCGAGCTTCGACGGTTTAAAAGCGACGGCCGCATCCGTTTCTTCCCACCCACTCCCGTACGGTCGCCGGCCAAATTGCTGCCGCTCCGACCCCCTCCACCTCTTCCCTCGTGCAGTAGTCCGATTAGGTTCTTTGCGCGTCTTCTGGACCGCTTGTGGTGGTAGTTTGTGGTCGGAGTGCGCCGCTCGTTCATTTTTCTTCCTCCGCTCCGGCCGAACACCGCCGCGGGCGGCATCAACGCGGCTAACCCGTCCCGGTGAGCTCCCTCTCCATTTCGGCTTGCGTTTTGTGCTCCTTTCAGTGTCGTGATGCTCATATTCCCGTGGGTTCCGTGTTTGCGGCTTTAGGTACCTCGGAACAGGACCTCGCTGTGGAACTCGCGCCGCTCCGTCAACCTTCGTCGCTGTTCTCGCCTACCCGTACCGTCGTAGTACGAGTCTCCTAGCCAGACCAAACCGTGGTGAGCCCCTGAAGCCTTAACACGATTCATCTCGGTCGTTTATAGCTTGAGCTCGCCGGCGTGTGGCTTGCCGCCGCCGCCGAGCCGCCATTGTTCCCGACGAGCTCGCCGGAGGCGGTAGGGCGTAGGATGTGCTAGTAGAGTGGCCGGCTAGGGTCTATGCGAGTCGTAGTGTCGTTAGGGTTCACCGTTGGGGTCGCCGGCGGCGAAGTCCGCGCCGTGCCGTTCACGCGCGCGCGCGGGAGCGTTCGACCGGAGGTCGGGGATGACCCTGACAGGGGTGGCCCGCCTGTCAGCGGCCGAGAGAGAGAGAGCGCGCGCGC
This sequence comes from Eremochloa ophiuroides, assembly GCA_038502445.1. Lineage (NCBI taxonomy): Eukaryota > Viridiplantae > Streptophyta > Magnoliopsida > Poales > Poaceae > Eremochloa > Eremochloa ophiuroides. The sequence continues at coordinate 70,949,518 of JAHLJS010000005.1, forward strand.
TCGCGGGGCTGACGGCTGGGACCCCTCTGTCAGCGGCCGGTCCGGGGCGAGCGCGCGGGCGAGTGCGCGAGCGCGTGCGGTTGGGCCGGTCTGCGCTGTTGGGCCAAGTTGGGCCGAATGGCCGTTTCCATTTTTCCGGTTGTTTTACAAAAGCTTTTTTATTTTTAATTAAAATGAATAGTGTTAGGTTTTAACCTTTTTGTGTGGATTAATCTACTGCACCATAAATTATGAAAATATTTCTAGATACTCTCTGTGCTGTGTAGAATTTAATAAAAATATTAATTGCATGATTTAAGTGTTTTCTGTATTAATTAAAAATTAGCACATTAAATGATAAAAGGAAGTTTGATGATTTTTAATAATTTCTGTGATGTTCCAAAAATCATGAAATTTATTGTGTCACTGTTTGGTACTAAAATCTATCTGATGGTGGAATTTGGCATCAAATAAAAATAGTTAAATATTTATTAAATTATATGTTAGTTTAAACGATTAATAATAGGAATAGTTAATGGAATAATTATTGGATGATGTGACTTTTGGATTGATTGAGATTCTAGGTCAATCACCTTTATGACCTAGGGCATTGTGTATTAGAGTAATCATGGCTAGCCTATGGTAGGATCTTGATCATGTGTGTACAGTACTTATCATTTAAATTTTATCTGTCATTTCATGTCATCGCATTCATACATTCATTCATTGCAAACGTGTAGTGACCGAGAATCCGGAGGTAAAGTCTGAGGGTCCATCTGAGGAGACTGCTTAGGAAGTTGTGCAAGGATTTGATATTTGTGGTACTGACCCGGACCCGACACTCTACACGATCCAAGGCAAGCCCCGGTGCATTTGCCCCTCCTTGCTATTTTTTTTAAAAATGTTTATCACTTGAGTTAATCTATTGCATTAGGATAATAGGAGTTGATTGACAACCACTTGATGCATTACCATCTTTGACCAACTATCCATACCTGAGAACCTGATTTAATTAAAGTGTTGAAAAATGCTTAGTCATGCTTAATAATTAGATTTGCAAAAATGCTATTTTGAACTGTGATGATACAAATCAAATGAATCACCTTAAGGGACTGGTTATGTCCTTGTTGGTTGGCAATGTTCCTAGCTAGTTCATTGTCATCAACAGGGATGGTTTTTCCCGTTTGGTTGACCAACTGCTTGGGTTAGAGTCCCAACTTTCGTCGCCATCAGGAAAGGAATGTGAAAACCGGGTAGTTACCAGTGTACTTGGGTTAGAGTCCCAATGCATGGTTTCTAACGGAAAAATATTAGGGACCGTTCGTTGTCAGGCCTGCTGTGATCAAGACTTTGCAACTAGCCACATACTACGGAAAGCCTCTGACTCCGGTGGCTCTACTGCTGGAACCGACAACCACGCACTGGGAGTGGAGAGATGGCGAGAGTAGCGTGTACCCTTGTGGCCGTCGTGCCTGGAGACGAGAGGAGTACTGTGCTCTCGGGTGGCACAGGACCGGTTCCGGGGTATGAAAAGCCGTGGTAGGCGGGGTTGGCGTATGCAAGCTTAAGTGCTACATACGCAGTGTGGATAGGGATCCCCAGCTGGGTATTAATCGATTCGAATCGTCGTTGCTCCTCGGATATGGAGACTTGATCCTCACACCTACAGTGAATAGTGGTTCGGAACTAGGATTGTTTGTGAATGGATTAAACAAATGAAAGAATGTTGATATATGAGAAAGAACTTGGAGAAATGGATAATGATGAATAGTATTATTGAAATAAAATATCGATATAGGAATAGTAATGCTTTTCCGCAAAATTCTTGAACTCTTGCTAAAGCCTTACCTTGATTCCCCCTCAGCCTGCATTCCTGAGTCTAATCTTACACTTTAGTCGGGTAAGTCTTGCGGAGTACCCCATGTACTCAGGGTTTGTTAACCCCGTTGCAGGAGTGCAGCAGGAGACTGAAGTTTGTCTCGCTCCGTGCTGCGTCACCATCGTCCAGGAGAGTGAAGAAGACTAAGGTTAAACCCTTGGGCAGGGTTCGTGTAATATTAAACTATCTGTCGTACTGTTGTTCCAAACACTACTGCTACTCTTTTAAATTTATGGTCTGTAATAACTGCACTTAATTTATTCGAACACTGGTCTGTAATATTAAGTCCTATTTACTCTTCCGCAAATTCTACTCTGATGTACTTTGTTATGAAATATTGTAACTCTGTAATGGCTTCGCAATGGGATCCTGTCGGAGATAACGGGTGTTTATGTAGCCTGGCAGAGCCCGCCTAGGTCGTATGGAACACGGGCCCAGCTGTCAGATGTCATTAGTGACGTTGACAGGTGCCTGTGGGTCACGTGATTTAGGTGGTTCTGTTACAAGCTTTGTATTCCTTTAGATCTACTTGTGGTTACTTTCGAGGATAAATCTAAATTGATATAAAGCCGCAGGCCTTTTAGACCAGCTTCATATCAGTTTTAGATTTATACTTGGGACTAGTCACCGCTAAGTTTTCTGCTTCACGGACCCTGGATCGGCTAATCAGCCGATGCAGTTGTGCTTCACGAGGAAAACCAGTTAACCGATTGTTCCCTGCCAAACCGGTTAAATAGCCGATTTCTGTTTGTTTGACGTTTAGACAGCCCGAACTGAATGATTTGACATGTTAATATCAATCGATTATGCATTAATTCAGTATCTACTTCGGTGGCCAAACACGTATACATGCCGGAATCGACTCTTTAGTCGATTTCCGATTGAATCGGCTTTCAGAGCCACATAATTGGAACTACTTGGACATACCGGTTAGTTCCGCCCTGTGATTACTGATTACTATTTTTTCCTTGTCAATTGCAGGTCAAATTGACTGGCACGCTTGGGTGTTACCGACACTCTCAGACCGGGTCCGAAGCTAGCTGGATCTGCGAGAGCTCTACTGCTTTCAAGGGTCGTTTTCGGCTTCGCTGGTGTGTTGGGCTTAGGGAACCACTTTTTGTGCCAACAGTCTTTTGCAAAATGGTATTTATAAAAGGAAACCCTGCATGTGTTAAAAAGATAGCTTTCCGCAAATAAAACCAAGCCTTATCCTTGATTTATCCATATTCATATACTGATATCCCATTCCGTAGGGTAAGGTTGGATTTGCTGAGTACTTTGTACTCACCCTTGCTTTGTTGTACAGAGGAAGATCCAGACTTCAACCCCGAAGCTGCATTCGAGTAAGGTCGTGTCTGCACCCAACTAAGCCTGTGGCATTGGGATTTACCAGATGTGTTGCGATCCGTGTTTGTTCTGGGTCTGCTAGACCATTACTGTATTATGGTTATTGTACTTTATAGCGTGGCTTCATCGCCCGCTTCCATCTGAACTACTGCTATGAGACCTAACTGAATGTAATAAATGTGTGTGCTACCCTCCTGGTACTAGTACTTGTGTCACATTTGAGTTCCTGGACGACCAGGGGCGCTTCACATGGTCAGCTCCGCCGCAGGACCCGGGGGCTGGGACGTCTCGCCCCATGCACCAGTCTCCGGAGCTAGAGCAGCTCCGAGAACTTGAGGCATGGATGGATGAGGACCGCCTGCGCCTCACCCAGCTGTGAGCCGTGCTCGAACGCGAGGAGCAGCCGGGCACCGGCGGAGCAGCTCGTCGCCGGGCCAGGGACGTTCGGGCTCGTATCATCGCTGACGATGGAGCCAGGACACTAGGAACCCCGCCTCGAGCAAGCCACAATCTCAGGAGACAGCAATGCTATTCTGGAGCATGCCCGAGCCCTCCACCGAGGAGGCACGGCAGCTCAGGAACCAGCTCAAGGATCTCCTGGAGGACGCAGCCGTCCTCCAGGCGGAGAGTTCAGCGTCACGCCATCGTGGCGCTGAAAGTCACCAACGTGGCGGTGCGGCGTGCCACGAGCGAGAGACCTCGGTGCATCCTGAGGTCCCAAGGGCCCCGTCGGTTCACCAACGGCTTGGTAAGGACGTCGACGTCCGAGCCATCCTTCAAGACCGCGGTCGGTGGAAGACCGATGGAGCCGCACGAGGCTACAACGTCTATCGGGGCGGGCGCTACGACTCAGATGAGGACCGCGAGCCCCCGGGTCCTCGCGTCTTCAGCGAGGCAATCCGAAGGGCTAGATTCCCGCCCCAGTTCCGACAGCCGGCCAACATAGCCAAGTATTTGGGGAAAACCAACCCCGAACTGTGGCTAGCGGACTATCGTCTTGCGCGCCAGCTTGGTGGTACGCAGGACGATCTCATCATAATCCGCAACCTACCCTTGTGCCTCGCCGACTCTGCAAGAGCCTGGCTGGAGCATCTCCCCCTGCGGTTGATCTTTGACTGGAGCGATCTGGTCAAGATCTTCGTTGGGAACTTCCAGGGCACATAGTGTGCCCTGGCAATTCTTGGGATCTCAGAAGCTACAAATAGAAGCCGGACGAGTCCCTCAGGGACTACATCCGACGATTCTCCAAGAAGTACAATGAGCTGCCCCAGGTCGCCGATTCTGACATCGTCGGAGCATTCGCTGCAGGAACTTCCTGCAAAGAGCTCGTTCATGAGCTGGGACGTCAGACCCCCACCAGCATCTCTGAGCTTATGAAGATTGCAACCAGCTTCGCCTCGGAGGACGAGGCGGTGGGAGCCCTCTTCTCTGACCCCAAGGGCAAACGAAAGGAGGAGGCCCCCAAGGGCATCTCCTTCCGAGCCCCCAAACAGCAAGAAGAAGAAAAGGAAGGGAAAGGCCTCCCTCCGCAACGACTCCCTCGTGGCAACCACCGAGCCCAAGGGGGCACAGCCCTCTCAGGGCCGTTTCGATGGGATGCTCAATAATCCGTGCCCTTACCACCAGGGTCCGGTGCATCACACGTTTGGGCAGTGTGTGATGCTCAAAAAGCACTACGGCCGGCAGGTGTTCAAAGACGACGCCGGCAAAAAGCCCGCAAAGGGCCAGGAGGACAAGGACGGGAAGGATGATGAGTTCCCGCCCGTCGACAAGTGCCTCATGATCTTCGGCGGGCCCGGGACCGCTCCTACGCCGCGACAGCGAAAGCGCGAGCGTCGGAAGGTCTACTCTGTCAGACCAGCAACGCCACATTTCCTCGACTGGTCCCTCGACACCATCACCTTCAGCCGGGACGATCACCCGGACTACGTTCCATCGCCGGGGCATTACCCACTCGTTGTCGACCCCGTCGTCGGCAACACGAGGCTCACCAAAGTCCTCATGGATAGAGGTAGCAGCCTCAATATTCTCTACGCTGAGACCCTTGATTCGATGGGGATCAGCCGCTCGCTCCTCCGGGCCACGATGTCCCCGTTCCACGAGATAGTGCCCGGGAAGAGCGTGCAACCCCTCGGGCAGATCGACCTGCCCGTCTACTTCGGGACTCCTGACAACTTCAGGAAGGAAGTCCTGACGTTTGAAGTGGTGGGCTTCCGCGGCACCTACCACGCCATCCTCGGGAGGCCATGCTACGCCAAATTCATGGCAGTCCCAAACTACACCTACCTCAAGCTCAAGATGCCAGGGCCAAAGGGGGTGATCACCATCGGCGCTTCCTACCAGCACGCGTACCAGTGCAACGTCGAGTGCTGCGAGTACGCCGGAGCGCTGGTGGAGTCTGAGGCCCCCATTGCCGACCTCGAGAAGATGGCAATGGAGGTCCCCGACCCCAAGAAGGCCACGGGCACCTTTGAGCCCGTTGAGGGGGTGAAGGAGGTGCCCCTCAACCCGAGCTCCCCCGACGGCAAGGTGCTGAAGATCAGCACCACCCTCGAACCGAAATAGGAGGCCATGCTCGTCGACTTCCTCCGCAAGCACGCTGGCGTGTTTGTTTGAAGTCCCTCGGATATGCCAGGCATCCCGAGGGAGGTCGCCGAGCACTCCTTGGACATCCGGACCGGGTCCAAACCGGTGAAGCAGCGCCTGCGCCGGTTTGACGAGGAGAAGCGCCGGGCCATCGGGGAGGAGGTGCAGAAACTTTTGGCGGCCGGATTCATCAAGGAGGTCTTCCATCCAGAGTGGTTAGCTAATTCTGTTTTGGTTAAGAAGAAAAATGAAAAATGGAGAATGTGTCTATTACACTAGTTTAAATAAAGCTTGTCCTAAGTATCTGTTTCCACTACCTCGCATTGATCAAATAATTGATTCCACCGCTGGCTGTGAATGACTTTGCTTTCTTGATGCATATTCCGGTTACCATCATATTCGCATGAAAGAATCCGACGAATTAGCGACTTTTTTCATCACTCCTTTCGGCACATATTGTTACGTAACCATGCCATTTGGCCTCAAAAACGCGGACGCGACTTACCAGCGTTGCATGCTCAAAGTTTTGGGGGACCTCATCGGGCAAACCATTGAGGCTTACGTAGACGATATAGTGATAAAATCTAGGAAGGCGGGCGACTTAGTAGCCGACCTAGAAGAGTCGTTCGAATGCCTCAAGGAGCGAAACATAAAGCTAAACCCTGAGAAGTGTGTTTTTGGGGTCCCTCGGGGCATGCTCCTCAGGTTCATCATTTCCGAGCGTGGCATCGAAGCCAACCTGGAAAAGATATCGGCCATCACATAGATGGGCCCGATTCGGAACCTCAAGGGTGTGCAAAAGCTCATGGGATGTCTCACGGCCTTGAGTCGATTCATTTCAAGGCTCGGCGAGAAGGGACTTCACTTGTATCAGTTGCTAAAGAAAAGTGAGCACTTTACCTGAACCACCGAGGCCCAGGAAGCCCTCAAAAGGCTTAAGGCTCTGCTTTCGAAAGCACCGGTTCTCGTGCCCCCTATGAAAGAGGAGAATCTCTTGCTATATGTTGCTGCTACTAACCAAGTTGTGAGTGCTGCGATTGTCGTAGAATGGCAAGAAGAAGGGCACGCGTTACCGGTACAGCGGCCGGTCTACTTCATCAGCGAGGTCTTGTTCGAAACCAAGACACGCTACCCTCAGTTCCAGAAGCTGGTGTACGCTATCATCCTTGCTCGGCGCAAGTTGCGGCACTACTTCGAATCGCATCCCGTGACAGTGGTGTCATCTTTCCCCCTCGGGGAGGTGATCCAGAATCGGGAAACTACGGAGAGAATTGCTAAGTGGGCAATCGAGCTCATGGGGGACGGCATCACTATTGACGGTGGATATACCACAAATTTCCACTTTCAAACACCGTCAACAGGCCTCGGATTTAAGAGAGAATAAACATAACATGAGCATATTTTATCAATAATGAGTTCCACTTGTACTCTTAGCTTGCGAATATAGGGAAGATCAAAACAGGACAAAATGCAGCAGCTGGGGCTCACATATGTGGTTCGGCCGAGCCACATATGGAGGCACCAGACAACCACATCCCAATACATGACACAAGGGACCACATGGAAGAGACCAGAGCTCAGAGTGGGCCCACCCATGGGTCGACCGAACTACCCATGGGGCCCACCTGGCTCTGGTGACGTGGCAGAATCCGTGTGACACTCCAACCAAGTCATTTCATCCGTCTGATCAACTTGTGCTTTCATTCAATGGTGGAGATCAAAGGCACACGGATTGAGGCGTGAAACGAAGCAATCAAGACATGACAAGTACCAGGGAAGACCCTATGACTGGTGGGGCCCACACCTGGCTTGGCCCCACCCATCATAGGGGTTGGCCAAACCCCCCTATGTGGGTTTTGGCCACCGACTCACTCTACCGACTTCCTGCATGCTTCCCATGTGCTGAAATTACCACGGCCGTCCATCTTAAGGCGGTTCCAAGTCGGTTCATCCAAGAGTGGAGAGGCAAGGAGCACACGGATCGCTGACGTGGCACCCCCTTCCTCTCCCCTATAAATAGAGGGTGGAAGACATGATTCATTCAAGATACAAGTGAAGAAGTAGTGTAGTTCCACCTTTAGTGGTAGTTGTAGACTAGTGTGAGAGTTAGAGTTGAGTCGAGCTGCGCTCGGGGTCTCCGGAGTCGTTTGCTGGAGAGTCTGGTATAGCTCTTGTATCTTTCTCTTTCTGTAAGACTTATCTACTTTAATATATTATTCTTACTTTACTTTACTGAGTCTTTACTTAGTGCATTACTTTAATAGTATTGTTGTGAGTTATTATATTACTTGGTTGGTTTGCATTAGATTGTGATCCTGTAACCAGCTCACGTGTGTAGTTCATCGCCTGTCATAGGGTGCTCTAGTTGCCTTGATCACTACTAGAGTAGTAAGGCTTAGTGTAAGCGTGGTGCTTAGACTAGATCTTGCCTTTGAATGCCGCTTGTCGCACGGATTGTTTGTGAGTGCTAGCAGGTGGTGACAGCCCTGTCTAGTCTTAGTATCCCTCCACGTGTTTTACGTAAGTTCTTAAAAGGTAGGCTCCCATAAGAGATTAGCCGCTTCGGGTAGAGGTTATATCCCCTGCTGTCTCGCATATCCCCTACACACCGGAAGTAAGGTAGCAGTCTTAGTGTACTTCGTCCATTTGATATGATAGATCACAGGAGTAAAGTTCGAATCACAGGAACCTTTCTCACTCGTTGTCCTTCCACCTAGCTACACTACACTAGTTATCTTTTAGCATTTCATTTGTTATCTTTGAATCATCACCTTCCTATCATACTTTGATTACCCCATCTGCACTAGTTGTGCTAAGTTGAGATAGATTTAAGGATCTCCTTCTATTAATATTTCTAGCAATCGCTTTCCCTTGGGATAAAATAAATAACGATACCTTGGAATACTCCCAGGTGAAGTGCTACAGCGGTATATTCTGTGCGCTTGCGGAATTATCCGATAGACATAAGAAATACCCTCAGGCACTTCTGGCGCCGTTATCAGAGAATAGCCTAACACCCTGTCTCTGGTGGTTGTGCTAAGAAGTGTCAACAATCACCTATGCACCTCGCAAGGTGATTAAGTCCCAGGTGTTGGCGGACTTCGTGGCAGAGTGGACCGAAACACAACTGCCACCGCTACCGACTCAGAAAGAGTGTTGGGTCATGTACTTCGATGGGTCGATGATGAAGAATGGTGCTGGCGCAAGCATAATTTTCGTCTCACCCCTTCGGGTCAGACTCAAGTATTTGTTGCAGCTACATTTTGCCGCCTCCAACAACGTAGCGGAGTACAAGGCACTCGTCAACGGGCTCCACATCGCCGTCGAGCTGGGAATCAAACGCCTCAAAGTTTGGGAAGACTCCCAGCTCGTTGTGGATCAGGTGATGAAAGAGTCAACGTGCCACAACCCCAGGATGGCCGCTTGCTGCAAGCTAGTGCGTCTTCTGAAGGAAAAATTTGACGGCCTCGAGCTCAACCACGTCGCACGTCGGTATAACGAAGAGGCCAACGGGTTGGCAAAAATCGCATCCGAAAGGACTACGGTCCTGACGGGCGTGTTCGCCAACGACCTCTACAAGCCGTCGATCGGTAGCAGCCCCTCGGGAGCTACGAGCCCCTCGGGAAAAGAAGAGCGCCCTATGACCAAGGCTGAGGACGATAACAACGACGAAGCCGAGGCAATGGAAATCGACGCCGAGGCAACCGAAGACGAAGCCGAAATGGACGACGACGAGCCAGACTGGCGCGAGCCGCTGGTCAGCTGGCTCGTCCGAGGAGTCTTACCCTCGGACAAAACCAGAGCACGATGGCTGGCACGTAAAGCTAAGTCTTTCACGACGATCGACGGTGACCTCTATCGACGGAGTCCCTCAGGAGTCCTCCAGCGCTGCATCCCTTTTAGTCAGGGCAAGCGCCTAGTCGAAGAGATAAATGCTGGAGCTTGTGGCCATCACGCTGCACCGAGGGCGCTCGTCGGCAGCGCCTTTCGATAAGGTTTCTACTGGACAACCACCGTGGCCGATGCTACCGAGGTGGTACGCTCCTGCGAGGGATGCCAATACTACGCTCGACAGACGCACCTCCCAGCCCAAGCTCTCCAGACGATTCCCCTAACTTGGCCTTTTGCCGTGGGGGACTGGATCTTGTTGGGCCCCTCAAGAAGGTGCCCGGAGGCTTCACCCACTTACTTGTTTCCATCGACAAGTTCTCTAAGTGGATCGAAGCCCGGCCGATCGCCCAAATTAGCTCGGCGTAAGCGGTGTTATTCTTCACCGACATTGTCCATCGGTTTGGTGTCCCGAACTCCATCATCACTGACAACGGCACGCAGTTCACCGGAAAGAAATTTTTTATCTTCTGCGACGGGTACCACATACGAGTGGACTGGGCAGCGGTAGCCCACCCAAGAATGAACGGCCAAGTAGAATGTGCCAATGGCATGATTCTCCAAGGCTTTAAGCCGAGAGTCTTCAACAGATTGAATAAGTTCAGCAAGAGGTGGCTGACCGAGCTCCCGGCAGTGATATGGAGCCTAAGGACTACGCCAAGCCGAGCCACGGGCTTCACGCCCTTCTTCCTGGTGTACGATGCCAAGGTTGTCCTCCCCACGGATTTGGAGTATGGCGCCCCGAGGGTCCAAGCCTACGATGAACAGGGCAATCAGACTTCCCGTGAAGACGCGTTGGACCAAGTCGACGAAGCTCGGGACATGGCCTTCCTACACTCCGCCAAGTACCAACAATCCTTACGCAGGTACCATGCTCGGCGCATCCGGGCCAGATGAAAGCCCTAGTTTGGTTTTGATAATTAATGACATCCTAAGGACTAACCTAAGTTGCTAAATGATGGCAAGGTTTAGGTTGGTCAAACCATGGAGTGTGGAGCCTAGGAGACTATGTTGATCAAGATGGCTCTACCATGGATCAAGTGAACAAGAAGTGAGGTGATCAAGTGTTAAGCAAAGGCATGAAGGCAAAGATATAACCTCAAATAGGCTTTTCTTTAAGTGATCAAGACACCTAGAGGGTGTGATCACATTTAGGATAGATAGCCGACTATTAAGGGGAGAATGAGTGTTGGATTACTTTCAAGTGCTCTAGGTTGCATTTCATTTGCATTGAACTAACATAACCTAGATATCAAAGTTAGAAACCCTTGAAAAATGTTTTGAAAATGCTAACACACTATGCACAAGTGTTGGAGATCTTGAGTGTTAGCACATAGAAACAAGGGGTGGAAAATTAACTTGAAAATTACTAAGAAATGAGCGTCGGACTATTACCAGGGGCAGCGTCGGGCTATTGTCCAAAGTCCGACGCCTAACCCTAACTCCGGCCAATGGCGAACGTCGGACGCTCGTTTTACGAGCGTCGGACCATTGTGATCAATAGTCCGATGGTATAACAGTGTGAGGAGTGACGCGTGGCGCAATCTGAGAGCGTCGGACGCTGGAGCTTAGTCCGACGTCGAGCGTCGGACAAAGTCCGACAAAGTTTTAGCGTTTCTGGACCTCTCTAGAAACGTCGGACTCTCGAGTTCGTTAGTCCGACGACCCCTCCGCGAACGTCCGACGGTACGCGCGCAGTGTACTGAGAACAGTGCATCGGACAGAGAGTTTTAGTCTGACGCCCCCAGTCCAACGGGCCGCAGTTGAGCGCGAGAAGTAGCCGTTGCGATCCAGCGGCTGAGGTTGAACAAGAGTTGACACGTGGCAGCCATCCGAGCGTCGGACGCGAAGGATTAGTCCGACGGACTCAGTACGACGGTCGGTCCGACGCCCCGAAAAGCATGTTAACGACTGTTTTTCGGTGGGTAACGGCTATGATTGCATTTAGGGGTATTTATACTCCTTCTCTGGTCACTTGGTGACAACTCTTGCACACTTGAATCATTTACATACTCTTTGTGAGCATCCTAAGCCTCCCACTCACTCACTTGTTCATCTTTGATCATCTTTGTGAGTTGAGTGATCCTTAAGTGCATCATTGCTAAGTGAATTGCATTCTAGAGCACTTAAGAGCAAGGCAAGGCTGAGTTCTTATTCTCTTGGGGCATTGCTGTGTCCCTAGCGGCTTGGAGGCGATTCCGGTGTGAGATTGATTGGAGATTGTTCAAGCCCACACCGAGGTGATTGATTGTCAGAGGTTTTGTGGTTATCCTCGGCGGAGTGCCAAAACCAACTCTAGTGGATTGCTCGTGGCTGATAGCCACTTCTCTTGTGTCAGTGAGCAGCTCCCGGTGAGGGATTGGCATGTGAAGCTTAGCTCGCAATCCACCAAGGAAGACCGGTGCCACAATGAGGAGTAGCGTGACGGCGATCGCGTGAACCTTGGTAAAAAATCGAGTGTTCTTTGTCTTCTCCACCATCGAGTGGACTCGTGGCTTTCTTATATTCTATTGGGTTTGATCATTTGGTTTTCATATTGGATATATCCTGGTGATTGGTCTTCACGGCGTGCGGACTTCACTTCAATCAAGCCCATCGGTATAATCCTCTCGATCTCTCTTCCTTGCGCTTAATACTTGTTTAGGTGCCATCTCCTTAGGTTCGGGGGAGTTGGTTTCTTGCGTGTTGAGTGCTTATATTTGTGAATAGCATATCTTGATAGGTGGCTTGCATAGAATAGTCTAGATCTAGCGCTTTGTCTCGCTTGCTTATCTACTAACTTGTGGTCTAGTATTTTGTTAGAATTTTTAATAGGCTATTCACCCCCTCTAGCCTATACCGTCCTTACACCAGAGCCTTCAGCGTAGGTGACTTGGTGCTGTGGCTCAGGCAGGAAGGGTCGTCCGTCATCGCCGAGGTGCTACGTCCCGGCACATACAAGCTCGCAAACGAGAAGGACGAGGTCTACAGCAACGCTTGTAACATTGAACAGCTACGTCGCTTCTATCCCTAAGATTTCGAGCATTGTACTATTCGTAAATCTTGAAATCAATACAAAGGACCCGCTTTCTTCTCTTTATGATTTTAAGATTCTTGCCCGAGTCTACCCTCGCAGCAAACGAGCATATCTTTTTTCCATGCACTAGAGTGAGGCTCGGCCTCACCTCTGGTAAGGCCAATCCTCCCTCAGGGGCTAGGACGGGGGGAACCCCCGGACTCCTCTGAGCCTCAACGAAAATTGAAGCTCGAAATTTCAAAACGCGTTGAAATTTTCTATCTCCCGAACGTCCTTCTCGCCTAAATCGAGCATGAACTTATAAAACTCGGAAGAGCGCAGGAGGCCCTAGAGGGTAGAGCCGGCCGAGCCGTGAGACTACATACGCTCTAGGGCTACGGCACCTCCACTCACCACTCTTCGCCCGAAGGCCGACCCGCGCTCAGAAGAGAATTAATAAGTTCAACGCTCGGCGAAGGAAGAAGGCTCGGATAGACACGACTAAACTTTTCTTTCCAAACTTTCCCTTCGCCAAAACCCCTAGGACTATGGTTGAGTCTACGCCGCTAAAGCTACGACGCCCAGAAAAAAGTCCCCCGAGGCTCGATAGCCCGGGCTCAGGATCTGCAAGGGAAACACTTAAAGAAAAATTGAAAACAAGCAACGAACATTTACATAAATATGGCCACGAAGGGCCGCATGTTTGTTTTTCATGAAGTTTTCTTCCTAAAAACGGGCTCGATGGCCTGGCTCGCTCTCTCTCTCTTAATTAAGGTTCAGGGGAAGCTCCACGTCATCCTAGAAGAGGCTTGCCAGCGCTTCTCCAGGGGCCTTCATCGAATCGACCAGCGCCAGGAGCTCGTCGTCTTCGGCCTCGGGGAAGCCCTCGCTGACGGGGTCCGCATCGAAGTTCCCATAATGGGACTTTACCACTGCCAGCGTCTTCTGGACACCCGCCAGCAGAGCCTCCTTCAGCTGGACGCCGACGCGGCCGTGAAGCACCTCTAGCTAGCTCCGGACCGAGCTCCTGGAGGGCTCCCCTCCGGGCACTCCTCCGGCACTGAGGGAGTCGCACAGCGCGCACGCCACCCTCTGCAGCTCTTCGTGGTCGGTGACTTCACCGTTGTAAGCCGCTTGCAAGGCTGCGGTGATAGAACGAGAAAAGGTAAGACAGAAACTCCGAGCGACGAACACCCAAGGTATGATGGCACAAGCTATGATCATTAGAAAAGAAAGATGATTGTGCACTTTATGACCATGCATATTGATGTGTGGAAAGTGACGGAGACAAAGATTGAGTATGAGAACGCTCAAGCTCCCACCGATGCCGACAAGAGGAAGATGGAGTGCAATGCCCATGCAATCAATGCACTCTACACCGCTCTTGAGTCTCACGTGTTTGAGGAAATCAAGGATCTTGATTTGGCTCATGACATTTGGAAGCGATTGGAGGAAACATATGAGGGCACACAAGAAGTTAAGAATGCCAAGGTGTACATGTTGAGAGAAAAGTTTGGCACCTTCAAGATAGAAGGATGAAAGTTTATCGGAGATGTTCAACCGGCTATAAGTGATTGTCAATGATTTAAAGAGATTAGGTGAGGACATCAAGGATAAGGACTTCTCTCACAAGTTCTTGAGGTGCTTACCCGCAAGATTTGCTATCATCAAGACTTTGCTTGCAAGAGAAGACTTGAGCAAGAAGAAGCCCAACCAAATCCTCGATGAGATCATCACACAAGCCATGAACAATGAGGAGGTGGTTGAGGAGAAGAAGAAGAATGTAGCACTCAAAGCTACATCATCCTCCAAGAGCAAGGGAAAAGCAAAGATGATTGAGATTGATGAAGAATCTACTTCAAGTGATGATGAAGATGATGAGGCTATGGCTCTTCTAGTGCGCAAGTTTGGGCGCTTCATGAAGAGGAAGGGCTATGGTCAAGGCAAGAAGAAGTTCATCTCCAAGAACAAGCAAGAACCAAGGAGATGCTTCAAGTGCAAGAGCTTGGATCACTTCATTGCCGATTGTCCTCACAATAGTGATAATGACAATGAAAGTGATAATGATAAGAAGAAGAGCAAGAAGAAGGACAAGAAAGAAAAGAAGAACAAGAATGTGACACTCAAGAAGAAGAAGGGGCAATCATATTGTGTCACTTGGGATGATAGTGATGCCTCTACCGATGATGATGATAGTGATGATGAGAGCAACACAATCAAGAAGAAAGCTATTGCAAGCATTGCTCTCAACAACAAGCTATCTCTCTTCGACACTCCATCCACATGCTTGATGGCCAAGCCATTCAAGATACAATCCGATGATGAGACTGATGAAGAGGAGCTCTCATATGATGAGCTCATGTCCATGCTTGATGATGGCAACACTTACATTGAGGCCAAGAGAAAAGAATGCAAAGAATTGCGCAAAGGCAAGTTAGTCATTGAGCAATCCTTTAATGAGCTCTTGAAGTCTCATGAGGGGTTAATGGAAGCACATGAGAACCTCAAGGTAACTTACTCCAAGCTAGAGAAAGCTCACTCCTCTCTAGTGGCCGAAAATGAGAAGAAGCCATCTATCAAGACATGTGACATGGGTTCCACATGTGATATCCTTAGTGACAAGTCAATTCCTTCTACTACTATTGTTGTCACTAACCCTTCTTGCAGCTCTACCACACCTAATTCACCTAAGGTTGATGACTCTAAGTCCTCACTTGTGGTGGAAAACAAAAACCTCAAGGAGGAGGTCAACAAGCTCACCCGCGCCTTAGATAATGCCTATGGTGGGGATGCCAGCTTGCTAAAGCGATTGTGTAGCCAAAGATTTAGTCACTCAAGGAGGGACTAGGCTATACCCCCAAGAAAGGCAAGGCCGTCTTTGCAACTCCCAAAACTAGCTTTGTGAGGAGTAATGGTAGGTATTGCCAAAAATGCAAGCAAGTGGGGCACAATGAGCAATATTGCATGGCCAACAAGGTTAAGCAAGACAAATTTGCTAGTGCGACTTCAATTTGCCTTGATTCTTATTACATGCTCACAAAGAGAGTGAAGGGTGTTAAAGTCAAGTACATTGGTACATCAAGAGGCAATCCAAGGATGAGATCCATTAGGGTGTCTAAGTCTTTGGTTACTAACCTCCAAGAATCCAAGAATGGTTGGGTATCTAAAACCAATTGATTTACTCTTTGTAGGTCAATTACAAAGCCGAAGGAAGGCATTGGGTGCTTGATAGTGGATGCACTCAACATATGACCGGAAAGTCTAGTAAGTTCAATTCTATCAACACAAATGGCAATCAAGAATTTGATTCTATCACTTTTGGTGACAATGGCAAAGGCAAGGTAAAAGGATTAGGCAAGATTGTAATCTCAAATGATATGAGCATATCCAATATGTTGCTAGTTGAATCTCTCAATTTCAATCTATTTTCGGTTGCACAACTTTGTGATCTCGGTTTCAAATGCATCTTTGGTATTGATGATGTTGAGATTATGAGTGTGGATGGTTCCAACTTGATCTTCAAGGGCTTTAGATATGGGAACCTATACTTGGTGGATTTCAATAATAGTGAAGCTAATCTCTCTTCATGTTTGATCTCAAAATCAAGTCTTGGTTGGTTGTGGCATAGAAGGCTTGGATATGTTGGAATGAAGCAACTTGGAAGATTAGTCAAGCACGACATGGTTAGAGGCTTGAAGGATGTACACTTTGAGAAGGATAGGTTGTGGAGTTCTTGTCAATTTAGAAAACAAATTGGAAATACACATCCTAAGAAAGGCATGATGAGTACATCTAGTCCACTTGAGTTATTGCATATGCATTTGTTTGGTCCAACCACTTATGCAAATATTGGAGGAAGAAAGTATGGCTTTATGATAGTTAATGACTTCTCTAGATATACTTGGGTATTCTTTCTTGTTGACAAAAGTGAAGTGTATGAAATCTTCAAATCTTTCATCAAGAGGAGCCAAAATGAGTTTGATATAAGGGTGAAGCAAGTAAGGAGTGATAATGGTAGTGAGTTCAAGAACACAAGAATTGATGAGCTATATGATGATTTGGGTATCAAACATCAATTCTCGGCCAAGTTTACTCCACAATCAAATGGTCTTGCTGAAAGAAAGAATAGAACTCTTATTGACATGGCAAGAACAATGCTAAGTGAGTACAATATTAGTGATGAGTTTTGGGCCCGAGCTATCAACACGGCTTGCTACTCTAGCAACCATCTATATTATCATCCAATGTTGAAGAAGACACCCTATGAGCTCTTGAATGGAAGAAAGCCCAACATTACATATTTTAGAGTGTTTGGTTGCAAATGTTACATTTTGAAGAAGGGCACTCGATTGAGCAAGTTTGAGAAGAAGTGTGATGAAGTATTCCTACTTGGATATTCAACAACAAGCAAAGCTTATAAAGTATGGAACTTGGCATATGGGATAATTGAGGAAGTTCATGATGTTGAATTTGATGAAAATAATGGGTCACAAGATGAGAAGGATAATCTTGATGATGTGAAGGGACCACAATTAATTGATGCTATGAATAACATGGACATTGGTGATATTAGACCAAGACAAGTTGAAGAAAATGATGATGAAGTCACCCCTCCTATTGTGCAAGTGGAAGATCAAGTGACTCTCAAACTCAAGTGCAAAATCAAGATCAAGACCAAGTTCAAGATGCTAGCTCAACTCATATACTCCAACCAACTCACATTGTAAGAGACCATCCTCTAGATCAAGTTATTGGTGATATTAGTAGAGGTGTGCAAATAAGGTCAAGGGTAGCTTCTTTTTGTGAGCACTATTCATTTATCTCATAAGAGAAGCCTACTACCATTGAGAAGGCACTTAAAGATGAGGATTGGATAAATGCAATGCATGAAGAGCTAAACAACTTTGAGAGAAATCAAGTATGGGAATTAGTTCTAAAACCAAGCAAACAAAATGTGATTGGCACCAAGTGGGTCTTTCGGAATAAGCAAGATCAAGACAGAATTATTGTGAGGAACAAAGCAAGATTGGTTGGACAAGGTTACACTCAAATTGAGGGCTTAGATTTTGGGAAAACCTATGCACCCGTGCCAAGATTGGAAGCAATTCGGATTCTATTGGCTTATGCATGTGCTCATGATATCAAGCTCTATCAAATGGATGTGAAGAGTGCATTCTTGAATGGCTACATCAATGAGTTAGTGTTTGTTGAACAACCTCCCGGTTTTGAAGATGACAAGAAGCTCGATCATGTGTACAAGCTCAAGAAGGCTCTCTATGGCTTGAAACAAGCACCAAGAGCATGGTATGAGAGGTTGAGGGACTTCTTACTCTCTAAAGGGTTCAAGATGGGAAAGGTTGACACCACTCTCTTCACCAAGAAAATTGGAAATGACTTGTTCATCATGCAAATTTATGTTGATGATATCATCTTTGGGTCTACAAGTCAAGCATTTTATGAGGAGTTTGAAGAGATGATGGCCAAAGAGTTTGAGATGTCCATGGTTGGTGAGTTTAGTTATTTTCTTGGACTCCAAATCAAGCAATTAAAGAATGGCACATTTGTGAGTCAAAGCAAGTATATCAAGAACATGGTGAAGAAGATTTGGTTGCAAAATGATAAGGCAATCTCAACACCAATGGGCACTAGTGGAAGTTTGGAACCGGATGAAGAAGGATATTTGGTTGATCAAAAGCAATATCGGTCAATGATTGGTAGTCTACTCTATATGACTGCTTCTAGGCCGGATGTGATGTTTAGTGTGTGCATGTGTGCAAGATATCAAACCTCCCCAAAAGAAAGTCATTTGAAAGCTACAAAAAGAATCTTGAGGTATTTGAAAAGCACACCTAACATTGGTTTGTGGTATCCCAAGGGCTCAAACTTTACATTGATTGGTTATGCGAATGCGGACTATGCCGGTTGCAAAATTGATAGAAAGAGCAATTTCGGTACTTGTCAACTCTTGGGAAGGTCACTAGTATCATGGTCATCCAAAAAGCAAAATAGTGTTGCACTCTCTACCACCGAAGCCGAATACATTAGTGCGGAAAATTGTGCACAAATCCTATGGATGAAGTAAACCTTGAAGGACTATGGTTTGAAATTCAACAAGGTTCCATTGCTATGTGACAATGAAAGTGCGGCGAAGATCACAATCAATCCGGTGCAACATTCAAGAACCAAGCACATAGATGTGAGGCACCACTTCATAAGAGATCACCAAGCAAAGGAAGACATTGCAATCACAAGTGTGGGCACCGATGATCAACTAGCCGACATATTCACCAAGCCACTTGATGAAGCTAGATTTTGCAAGCTAAGGAATGAATTGAACATACTTGACTACTCCAAC
This sequence comes from Eremochloa ophiuroides, assembly GCA_038502445.1. Taxonomy (NCBI): domain Eukaryota; kingdom Viridiplantae; phylum Streptophyta; class Magnoliopsida; order Poales; family Poaceae; genus Eremochloa; species Eremochloa ophiuroides. The sequence goes on from JAHLJS010000005.1 coordinate 70,968,547, forward strand.
ATGTGTTGACGCACTTCATGAAAATCTTATATCATGTCTCTCCTCCAAGTAAGGCAAATGTATCATTGTTTGACATGTGTATACATTCTTTGCTAGAACTTGCTAGATTATATAGACATGATTTTGTTCTATCTAGGTCATTCATTGAAAGCCAAAATAGTTTTAAAGTCTATATGACATCACTATTGCTTGATTGATTGCTTGATCTAGTGATGGCATATAACTTGTTCATGGGGATGCAAACCTAGTGTTGAATCTAGTTAAATGAGAAACTAAGTGCTTAACTCAACATAGGTAAGATAACCCCTAGTGGCGTGAAGAAGCTTGTCTTTGGTTCAAACCGAGTTAAGAAACTTGTGCAAATTTGCTAGGTTAAACCAAATTTAACTAAGAAAGTCTCTCACTCTATTACCTTGACCCCTTTGTGGTACTTGATGCCAAGGGAGAGAAAAACAAAGATAAAGAATAAGGGGGGAGAACTTAAGCTTCGCGATGAACCATTATTGAGGCCGATGATGGAAGAGCAATAGGCCAAAGTAAAGGGATCAAAAATTTAAATCAAAACCTTTACTTAAAATGAGCTCACATTGAGGGGGAGCAAACTCATTAACTTGGTTGTTACATTTCAAATGTGCACTTACATATGTTTGTTGCATGTGCATATGTATTTATTTTCAAATTGCCATGTTTTTGAGTGGTGTATGCTAGTGTAAGCATTGCTTGATGATTTGATAACTAGCATGCATAGGAGGTAGCTAGATGATCTTGCTATTTTCACTTGGTATTTGAGCATTGCTTGTAATATTGATCTCATGGTATGCTCAAGTTTTGTGATCATCCAGTTATCAAAGTGCTAAGGATGGAGATTCCAGAACTTCGATTGAAAATTTCATTTGGTATCACGCCTCAAAGGTTTATCCTAACCATCCTAACACATATTAGTGAAAATTTACTCCCTAATTATGCATATGTGCAAGCTTTCAAATCCAAACTTATGCACATATATAGGGGAGCTAAATAGCCACCAAACTGGATTTGTGTTGTTTGTCCACTTCAAAACATGATAATCTTGTTTGGACAAGCTCATAAGTTCAAAAACAAATTTAACTCTTATCTTTGTATAGGAAGTCATCAATTACCAAAAAGGGAGAGATTGAAAGCCCTAGTTTGGTTTTAGTAATTGATGACACCCTAAGGACTAACCTACTTGCTAAGTGATGGCTAAATGTAGGTTATTATAACCACGGTGAGTGGAGCTGAATAATGTTGATCAAGTGAGCTCAACCATAGATCAAGTGTAGTGGATCAAGTGGAGATGATCAAAGTGAAAAGAAAAAGCTTGAAGATAAAGGTATAACCTCATTAGGGCTTTTCTTTTGGTGATCAAGACACCAAGTGGGTGTGATCACATTTAGGATAGATAGCCGACTATCAAGGGGAGAAAAACGAACTCGAATCGGTTGTCAAGTGCTCTAGCGTTGCATTGCATTGGCATTCACTCTTAGGACTCTAGATCACACTAACTAGCCCTTCAAAATGCTTTGAAAAATAGCTAACACACGTGCCTTAGGTGTGAGAACACTTGAGTGTTAGCACTTGAGAGAAGGGGCTGGTTGCTAGACTTGAAAGAGTGCTTAAAGTAGCATCGGACGTTGCACCGGACTCTGGCCGGAGCGTCCGGTGACTAACCCTAGCAGTGGCGCAGAGGTGCTAAGTGCATCGAACGCTGAGAGCGTCCGGAGAGTATGCACCGGACGCGTCCGGTGTGGTTTGGAGCTCTCTAGAACCTCTCAGTTTAAGCACCGGACACTGGAACAGTAACTCCAGCGCGTCCGGTGGTGTTTTTCGTGCGTCCGGTGAAACTGTTGGAACTCTGACTCAGTGACTTGGAGCTCTCGGCGTTCGGTGTGTCCTCAATGGACGCGTCCGGTGTGACTTGGAGCTCTCGGGTTGCTCTCTGTACGCGCACCGGACACGGACGGCGGAGCGTCCGGTGTGACGTTTCGCGTCTGGTGTAAACTTAGCGCGTTTTTTAGCTGACTCGACCATTGGGATTTGACGGCTCGTGTTTGAACCTAACGCAACGTGGCACTAATCTGTGCATCGAACGATTGTTGACACTTCTTAGCGCAACCACCAGAGATAGGGTGTTAGGCTATCTCTGATAACGGCGTCAGAAGTGCCTGACGGTATTTGTTATGTCTATTGGATAATTCCGCAAGCGCATAGAATATACCGCTGTAACACTTCACCCGGGAGTATTGCAAGGTATCGTTATTTATTTTTATCCCAAGAGAAAGCGGTTGCTAGGAATAATTAACAAAAAGAAAGAGAGATCCTTAAGTCTGTACCAACTTAGTACCAGCTAGTGCTAGGGGGTAAATCGATAGGTAGGGGAAAAGGTAATGACATCAACACACAACAAGTATTAAGATAACTAAAAGATAACTAATAGAGTATAACTAGGTGGGAGGACAACGGGTGAGTATAAGACTCCTATGACACTTACTTTACTCTTGTGACTTACCTTATCAAATAGATGACTTATACTAAGATAGTTACCTTACTACCGGTGTGCAGGGGGTAGTGCAAGACAATAGAGGACAAAACCTCTATCCGAAGCGCCTACACTCTTATGGGAGCCTACCTTTTAAGAACTTGCCTAAAACACGTGGAGGGATACTAAGACTAGACAGGGCTGTCACCACCTACTAGCACCCACAAACAATCCGTGCGACAAGCGGTAATCAAAGGCAAGATCTAGTCTAAGCACCACGCTTACACTAAGTCTCACTATTCTAGCTGCGTACCAACAACTAGAACACCCTATGATAGGTGATGAACTAACACACGTTGAGTTGGGACAAAATCACTATCAAGTATAAAACAACTATAGAAGAAGACAAGACACAACAATACTATAAAGAATAGTAAAGACTAAATAAGAACTTAGTGAAGTAAAATAAAGATAATATATTAATAAAGATAAAGTCTTATAGAAGGAAAGGTACAAGAGCTATACCAGACTCTCCAGTAGACGACTCCGGAGACTCCGAGCGTAGCTCGACTCGACTTTAACTCCTACACTAGACTAATACTACTACTATAGAGTAGAACTTCACTCTAGCTTGCTTCTTGTGTTGTATGGTGTGTCTTGAAGAGGAGTGGGCAGCCTCTATCTATAGGGGAGGATGAGGGGGTGCCACGTCAGCGATCCGCGTGCTCCTTGCCTCTCCACCCTTGGATCCACCGCCTTATAACCGCCTCAAAATGGACGTCTTTGGTGATTTGAGCACATGAAAAACATGCTTGGAGTCGGTGGAGGCCAACCGACCTGGCTGGGCACTAGGGGGGTTCGGCCGACCCCCTATGACTAGTGGGCCCAGCCAGGAGCTTCCAGCAGGTGTCCCCACTAGTCAGTGATGGTGTAGGTGGCCTAGGCCCACCAATGGTGGTTCGGCCGACCCACCCCTGGTGGGTTGGGCCCACCACCGTGGTCCCCATCTGTCATAGAGACTCCCCTGGTCTTTGTTATGTCTCGTTTGCTTTGTTCACGCCTCAATCCGTGTGCCTTTGATCTCCACCGTTGAATGAAAGCACAAGTTGATCCGAGGATGAAATGAGTTGGTTGGAGTGTCACACGGATCCTGCCACGTCACCAGAGGCATGGGCCCCATGGGCAGTTCGGCCGACCCATGGGTGGGCCCACCCTTGGCTCTGATCTCTTTCATTTGATGTTGTATGCACTGTGTTGAAAGGTGGTGGCCTGGGGCAACATGACATGGTTCGGCCGAACCATGTAGTTAGCCCCTAGCTGCTCACTTTTGCACTGTTTTGGTGTTCCCTGCAATCACAAGCTTAAGAGTACATGTGGAACTAATTATTGATAAAATATGCTCATGATATGTTTATCTTCCCTTAAATCCGAGGCCTGTTGATGATGTTTGAATGTGGAATTTTATAGTATATCCACCGTCAACAACGATGCCACCGGACACTGAGCGTCCGGTGCTCCCGTAAAATAGCAACGGGTAAATCTTTGTGAGGGGAGTATAAGTAGTGCTTGGGATGGCTTGTGGACTAACTCTTGCGCATTTTGATCATTTCTAATCTCTTGTGAGCCAAGCCTAAGCCCTCCACACACTTCTCACACATTTTGACTCAAATCTTTATGAGATAGTGTTGATCCAAGTGTTGATTGCTAGAGTGTTGCATCCTAGAGCACTTGGTGGCGGTTTGCTTCGGTTTTCTTGTTCTCTTGGGGCTTTGCTGAGTCCCTATATGGCTGTGGAAACAAGGAGGAGGTGTAAGCTTGATTGATGATTGTTCAAAGCTACACCGGCTTGATTGTGAGGGGTTCTTGCGGTTATTCCCCGGAGGGGAGCCAAAACCGACTTTAGTGGATTGCTCGTGGTTGAAAGCCACTTCTCTTGTGTTGGTGAGCGTCTCCCGGTGAGGGATTGACGTGTGAAGCCTAACTCGCAATCCACCAAGGAAGACCGGTGCCACAACGAGGAGTAGCGTGACGGCGATCACGTGAACCTCGGTAAAAAATTGAGTGTGCACTTCTCTACTCCACCTTTGAGTGGATTTCTTGGTTGATCAATTAGATTTCTTGTTGGTTATCTACTCTTGGTGATTGGATCATCCTCTACTCTCCTCGGCGGTATATCCTTCTCGATCTCTACTCTTGCGCTATTGACTTGTTTAGGTGCCATCTCCTTAGGACTCGGAGGAGTTGGTTTCTAGTGCTTGTGTGCTTATTCTTGTGAGTAGCATATTGTGCTAAGCAGCTTGCATAGAGTAGCCGTAGAGCTAGTGCTTAGCTTTGCCTTGTTAATTACTAACTTGTGGTCTAGTGCTTTTGTAGATCTTTTAATAGACTATTCACCCCCCTGTAGCCTATCTGGTCCTTTCATCATATATGTATACGTAGCCAACGACCTCTCTTCAACCCTGCTCGTCGAGTGCTCTGCCGAGGATGCGCTGGCGGTCTCTACCCAATATTGCGTACTGTTGAGCTCCTCACAGACGGCGTCGAGGAGACCTGCTAGAGTCATGCTAGTGACCGCTCCCCATCCCTGCGCGCGTCGGAGAGCTCCACACGGTCAAACTCCGGAGTCCGCTAGTCCGCACGCGCCAAGGAGTTTCTCCCAAACTATCCTGGTGAGCTCATCGATCCAGCTGCCACAATGGTGACAATCTCGGCCTGCCCCTATCTAGCCACCACCAGGCTGTGGGTTACAAGGGCGATGAGCGACCACGGAGGTACCCGTCTTAAACCATGCGTCGTCTGGAGACAGAAGAAGCTGACATGTGGGCCCCACATGTTAGCGAGTGGAGGGAGAGGTAAGTAGTTGGCTAAGTAGGGTGGGCTCAGTCACTCGGAAGACGTAAAAAATAATAAGGATTCGATAGAGAAAGAATTGCAACGACAGATCTCAGAAATAGGTAAATGAGTAAAATGCGCTGTGGGTCCTTAAACTTTTGCCCACTTTTTATCTAGGTCCATAAACTTTTTTTTCGCTTATCTGGGTCTATAAACTTTTCTCCACTTCTCATCTAGGTTCAGGTACTTTTTCTTCGCTCATCTGGGTCCATAAACTTTTTTCTACTTCTCATCTAGGTCCACAGCAGACCACATAGGACTCTGTTGTCTACGTGGCCGCTGATGTGGCACAACGTGTTCTTTTTTTAATTTTATAAACTGGCTGAAACCTTGAAAAATTGTATAAAATCACGGAAAAATCGTAAAAAGGAAAATCTGGTTTTGTTAGACTTAACATGAATATATCTATGCAATAGATGTATAATATGATATGTTTTAATTTAAAGTTTTTTATGTAGCTGTAGATCTATGTAGATCTATGTGCTCCTGTGTTTAATTCATAACTGCAGGTCCTGTGCTCCTGAACTTTAGATTTATCTTTGCATCTCATGCTTTGTTGCAATTAAAACTTGTTTTTATTGTAGTAATTAATTTACTAATTTTAGGTATGTAATATATTTATACTAGTCATGTTTTGTTATCATCCATCACTATAAAAATCTCAACTTCAAATTAAATGTTTGGTACACCAACTATTTATTATGAATTAAACATGGAAACACATAGATGTATAACTATAATAAAAATTTTAAAATAAAGCGTGTCATATTGTAGTGCCACATCAACGGTCACGTAGGAAGTAGAGTCCTATGTGGCCTGCTATGGACCTAAGTGAGAAGTGAAAAAAAGTTCATGAATCCAGATGAGCGAAGAAAAAGTACCTGGAGCTAAATGAGAAGTGGAGAAAAGTTCATGGACCCAAATGAGCGAAAAAAAAGTTTATAGATCTAGATGAGAAGTGAGCAAAAGTTTAAGGACCCACAGCGCATTTTACTCTAGGTAAATTGTAGCTGCGTTTCTCAGAACTCGGAAAATTGTAATGGTCTAGATAAAAAAAACCTTTATATGCTCTATTCGCTTCAACTAAACAGCACATATTTTTCAGCTCTAGAACAGTATTTCCCCTCACAACAAATCAGTTTCAGTCTAAATCAGCTCAGTTTTTCGGCTGAAGCGAACAGTTTACTAGTTATATTTAGGCTAAGGACTTCCGTGAATCACACCAAGGTTCTTCCAGTCTTTGCAGAAAACACCCATGGGGAACTCATTATTATACGCGCCTCGCAGACGCAGATTCGTCCTTGTTTCTCTGAATTCTGAAACGAACCAAACAGCCACCGCAGATCCGAGCACTCCTCCGTCCTCCCGGGCCACGGCGAATCATCAACGCCGCGGCGCCGCCCATATTCACAGCAGAGCCGCTCGCCCGATAGCTTCACCTCGGCCGCGCGTGGGGCGGCCATGGAGGACTACCCGGAGGAGCTGCGGACGCCTCCGGTGTCGCTCGTGTCCATCGTGGGGTGCCCAGAGCTGCACCCCTCGATCTCGGCGGAACTTAGCTCCCAGCAGCCGCCCATGAACACACTGGCCCTCCCAGACTTCGCCAAGGCCTCCATCCTGGCCCGCAGCAGTAAGCCCCGCGACCCTCTCGCACCGCCGCAACCCCCCGCTGGAATCCTTAAGAAGGACTGGCTCCTTAAGCACCGCACCCGGGTCCCGGCCGCCGTCGCCGCACTGTTCCGTGCCGACCAGGTCTCCGGCGACCCCGCCCAGTGGCTCCAGGCCTGCTCCGATCTCGAAAACCTCAAGTATGTTATCTGAATCGTTGCGTTGTTGATCCCAAATTGACTTTGCACGGTTTTACATTTATTTAGTTACGAGTGTTAAGATGCAAATGGACAACGTATCAACCATTTGGGACTTAGGAAGAACCAGCGACACTTTATTGACAGCAGCTAGTATAACCGAAGTTGACACCAAGTAATTTTCGTTTGTCGCACAGGTCTGCAATTCAGGGTCACAACACTAAATTAGTGGTGGTCCTTGTGCAGGTTCAAGCTAGTGGTAAGTACCGACTTAGATAATTTTTGGTCTTCTCTTCTCTCTATGCAGTGACTGGTAGACTGATTATCTCTGGGTAGTTGGATGCCTACTATGGTAAAGATTTTAAGTTGCACCTAATGGTAATTTTTGCAGATGAGCTGAGTGAGGATGTAACTGTTGCCCTGAGGAAACGTGCGGAAATCGATTCCAAGCACTTGGTTGTATTGGTTGAGCACGATGAAGCAGAATGGAACAGATCTCTGAACAAGTCTGTAACTTTTCTTTTTCCTGTGTTTTTACTGCTGCACTTTGTAGAACAACCCTAATATCATTTTCTGTGCCAAATTCTTTGGATGTGTGGATGATTGTAATATTCTGTATCTGCAGATTGAAGAATGTGTTTGCGGAGTTATGTGCAGCATTCTATAAAGAGGAAGGGCGAAGGATAAAGGCTCGCATCGAGAAAAGAAATTTTGCTTCTGTCGAGCTGAGCATCCGGTACTGCTTCAAGGTGAGGACCTCTCCTTCAATTTAGTGTTATTAGGTGCAGTGTAAAAGCATTGAAGCATAGATAATTTTGTTCACATTTGGTTGGTAATTCGATTAATCTCTTTTCCACATTGTTCTGATCTATTCATTTGCTTCATTATTCTAATGCATCAGGTTGCTATTTATGCGGAGTTTAGAAGGGATTGGCCAGAAGCATTGAAGTTCTATGAGGAAGGGGTTCGTGTTTTGCGTGAGGTCTGATCACATCCCTTCCCTTATCCTTTATCAACAAGTAGCATACTGAATCAGTTATCTCACAGATAAAATGCAAACTATGGCTATCATAAATCCAAAGAAAGTTCACTGCTAGCTGATCCGCCATTGTTTCTTAAGCAGTTTCTATTGACTTCGCATCATCCATTGATAATAAATGTGCTTTATTTAGATGATTGGAACTTCGACAAGGTTGCCTCCAACCCAACGCCTAGTTGAGATAAAAGCAGTTGCTGAGCAATTTCACTTTAAGATATCAACCTTGCTACTTCATGCTGGGAAAGTGGTAGAAGCAATCACATGGTTCCGTAAGCATATCAGAAGCTATGAACGGGTTGTTGGAACACCAGAAGTTGCTTTTCTTCACTGGGAATGGTTTAGCAGGCAGTTCCTTGTCTTTGGTGAGCTTATAGAAACAACATCTACAACAATTCCAGATACATTATCTCCTCGATTTGGCACTGCAGACAATGCATTGACTGAGTGGGAGTTTCAGCCAGCATACTACTATCAGGTTCAACCTACATCTTTGCTCAGCACTATGATAGACACTCCATTTACTCCTTTGCTTGATTGCACTAACAATTGACTTCTCATACATTTTCTTCTGACAGTTAGCGGCAACTTACTTGAGAGAGAAGAGGTATGCCATCGAATGCTCATCATCACTGGTTAACCTTACAACAGAAGTTAATGGAGTACCTGAGTCAGTAATGCCTTCTGTATATGTTGGCCAATATGTGCGCTTGTTTGAGCAAGGAGATACAGTTAGTGTACTACCGTAAGCTCCTTGATACATGTTTTGAAAAATTTATAACATATTCTTTATGTGAATATTAATAATTATACCTCAAATCTTGTTTCAGCCTTTCTGATACCGAATACACCAGCTATGCTTTGTCAGAGGCTGAAAGGTTTCAAGATTCTTATGAGATAATAGCATTGTTCAGAAAAGCTTATGAATCATTTCAGAGCCTAGGTGCTACAAGAATGGCTTCTGCCTGTAGCGGTGGAATGGCCATAGAATACTACTCAGCTGGGGATTTTGGTAACGCAAAACAGCTTTTTGATAGTGTTGCTGGTCTATACCGCCAAGAGGGTTGGACCACTTTGCTCTGGGAGAACCTAGGATACTTGAGAGAGTGCTCAATGAAACTTAATTCCCCAAAGGATTTTATCAGTTATTCCCTAGAGATGGCTGCATTACCATTATTTTCTGGTAGTGGAGAGGAAAATCGAGAAAACAAAATTAAGAGTGGGCCTGCAGGTTCCCCTACCATTTCCAGGAGAGAGAATATACAGCAGGAAATTATTAATGTTTTGGAAAGAAAACTGTCATCAGAAGGAATCGATGATGGATTTAATAATGCGATGGAAGAAGTTACTCATCTTGATATTGATCAGATAAGTCCGCTAAGAATGTTGCTTACCGCGTCTGTTGCCTTTCATGATCAATCTGTGAAACCTGGTTCACCTCTGCTTGTCAGCGTGTCACTCTTATCTCATCTTCCTTCTCCAGTTGTGGTTGATCAGTTGGAGGTTCAGTTCAATCAATCCGACTGTAACTTTGTGATACATAGTACACAGGAAGATTTTCCTCCCTCAGATTCAAATTTGAATGACCAAGTTGTTCAAGATACTTCTTCTCTTACACTCCTCACCAATAGATGGATTCGGTTGACACATGAAGTAAAATCAGGTACTATCGGTATATATACTTGTCATGATCAGGAACATTGACAATACTTCATTTCACTAAGTGGTCATGCATTCGTTGTTTTACTGTGCTAACATCTATGGTAAATTAAACTGCGCTGGTTGCCTGGCCCTATGTTGTAATACGTGAGCTAGGAACTCCATGTGGGGAACCTGGATTAGCAAAAGCCAGATACTTTATGTATTTTAGTGTTAAAGAAAATAAGAAAGCCCATAAATATTATTTTCATTTATTTTAGCCAAAATAGTTTCTTTTAGGATGTTATTGTCATGCTAAGGGAAGGATAAAAATTCTGTGGAAATCACCACTAGCCAGGAATCTAGGAAAGTAAATATAATGTCAACTGAAGAGAAAGATGTAATCCTTAGGTTGTTCGCTATCAAATGAGTTTTTCTGAAAATAAAATAGATTGTGCTTACTCATGGCATATATGGATTCATGATAAATACATAGTGATATGATGTTATTGATGTATCCTTTGACATGTATGATAAAAAAGTGTATCATCTATAGGTTTATCAAACACGCAGGAGAGCTGCACAACTTTGTATTAGACATAGGAAAGAAAGAACTGGTCTCTTACGATCTCCCAAGAGGCAAAGCTCAAAGCCTAGAACACACACAGACACACACCATGCACACCGCCACTCAGGCATACCCAGTGTAGAGAGTTCCCGCTTTGTGTGGGGTCTGGGGAAGTGTGTTAGTGGCAAGCCTTACCCTCACATGTGCAATGTGAGGAGACCGCGATTCGAACCCGGGACCTTCCGGTCACAGGCAGTAAGACTCTACCGTTTGCACCAGGCGTGCCCTTCGACACCATCACTTAAGCACTCAGCAAAAAGAGCTCAAACAAGAGAGAAATGACCTGGGATAAATGCATGGGGCCTCCCAACTTTCTAGCACCTGCATTATCTAGAGCTGCACCTTATCATAGATTTTATGAAGAACTGAGCTAATATTTGGAGTAGGTGAACATGCGATATGATGTATACATATACTGATATACCTAAGGTAGATCAAAGTTGGGAAAAAAAAATCCAGTGAGAACAAAGACTTAAACATGTTTTATAACAATGAAAAAAATTTGGAGGAAATAGAGTATTGAGGAACTGGCCGTGTGATGTGTCCCTTACCTATCTAGTTGTAGTAAAAATGGGATACATCCATTTTGAGTAAAAGGTGGCATTGTCTCAAAAAGAATTGTCAGGTTATATGCCATCTTTAGCCAAAACTGCAGTGATTGCTTAACATTTACCATCCATGTGTGTTCTTACTCTTAGCATTTTACATGTGCTGTTACTGTTAGCATGCCATATGAACATATGCATACACTGATATGCATATATTTGGTACTTGAACATTTGAGACACTAATTCCACAGTAGAGCTAACATTATGAGTATGTTCTGCAGGACAGAGTGGAAAGCTAGAATGTTTGTCTGTGAAGGCAACAATAAACAAACACCTTGTGATTTGCTGCCATGCTGAAAGCCCTGCTTCCATGGAAGAGTTCCCATTATGGAAATTTGAGAACCAAGTGGAGACACTGCCCACAAAGGACACTGCTCTTGCCTTTTCTGGACAGAAACTTATTCAAGTTGAAGAGCCAGATGCTCAAGTTGACCTTGTCTTAAATTCTTCTGGCCCTGCTTTAGTTGGAGAGTTATTTACTGTACCAGTGACCATAGAGTCAAAAGGGCATGCAGTCCATTCTGGTGAGCTGAAAATTAACCTCGTTGATGCCAGAGGTGGTGGTCTGTTGTTGAGTCCGAGGGAAGCAGAAGATTCTGAAAGTCATCATGTTGAACTTCTTGGTGTCTCAACTGTGTCTGAAGATAAAGAGTCAAAGGAAGAGGCTGATAGCATAAGAAAGATCCAGTATTCATTTGGGGTTGTATCTGTTCCAACATTAAGTGTGGGTGATTCCTGGTCATGCAAATTAGAAATCAAATGGCGTCGAGCAAAATCAGTCATGCTTTATGTTTCACTTGGTTACTCCCTAGGCTCAAGTGAAGAAAAAGCATTGCACCGGCTTAACGTCCATAGAAGCTTGCAAATTGAAGGGCAGATCCCCTTATTAGTCAGTCACCAGTTTTTGAGGCCATTTAGGCGAGAACCGTTGTTGCTCTCAGGGATCAGGTCCTTAGGAAGTGATGATAAAAAATGTTCTCTTGCTATGAATGAGTCTAACATGCTTATTGTGACTGCTAGAAACTGCACTGATGTGCCTTTGTGTTTGCATTCAATGACCATTCAACCTGATAGTGATGGAGAGCAGCTCTGTTCAGTGCAACAGATCAGTGGAATTTCCAATGGTCATGCAGTTGTTGCTCCAAGTGAGGAATACAAAGGAATATTTTCGGTCAATCCACGGGCTATCAGTACAAACTTCAATCTAGGTGAAATTTGCCTGAATTGGTCAAGAGATTCAAGCCTTGGTGAGGATCAAGATATGCTTATTACCATGAAAGAACAATTACCTGAGGTCAGCATCGAGGAGCCGCCACTTGTTGTAGGCATGGAGTGCCCTCCCTATGCAATCCTTGGAATCCCTTTCACTGTCTATGTGAAGATTCACAATTCAACGTCTTTGCTTCAGGAAATAAAGTACTCCCTTGTTGATTCCCAGAATTTTGTTTTTTCTGGTGCTCACAATCATGCTGCTTTCATTCTGCCAAAATCAGAGCACACTGTTAGTCATAAGCTTGTACCGCTTGGTTCCGGCTCTCAGCAGTTGCCAAGAATCACAGTGACTTCGGTGCGGTATTCTGCTGCATTGACTCCTTCAGCCTCAGCAGCGACTGTCTTTGTGTATCCCAGTGAGCCTAAATTCAACTTGGAAACTGTCCATTCTACATCCGATGAGATCGTGAGTTGAGACCTGAGCAGCCTGAAGTTTTCCCTCTCCTGACACTTAGCTCGACTCGGGCTGCATGCGACGCATGGTATGCTACTGGAAAGACTATCAGTTTAACCCTCCATGTTGATGTTGAAGAAACAAATCAGATTCCTGTCGGCGTTCGGCGAGAAGGGATTGTTGCTGTGCAAAATTTTTGGCATTATTTTTCAAGGTTTCGATTTTGTAGTGCTTCTGGATTAACCACATATCTGTAACTTATGATTACTTCATTGTTTTTGGCCCAACCGCCCAAGGATACAACATACACAGGAGGCTATTGTAAATCACCAACCCACCAGTCAAGTGGGGAATAAACCAGCCCCATGTCTCAGTTTTTACTCTTTGATGCTTGCCAAATCTTCCTCTGAAGTCTGCAATCTGCTATTTAACTAGATTGATATCGTTTTTATTTCACTGGAAACAGGCAAACAGCATTCTATACTGGAAAAAAGTCGCTTCATGTATACAGGGGGAAAAAGTCACTTTAGTTATGATGTAGGCATATATAAGGAAAAAATCACTTTATTGTGATACTAGTAATGGTGTATTTGAGGTAGGACGATGGCTGCGTGCTTCATGGTGGCAGGACCATGGAGGAGAAAACTGAAAAACAACGCGTCTCCTTGGGCAAGTAGCCGTCGCGTTCAGCCTGCGGCGCGTTCCATGCCGATTCGTCTCGTGTTCACTTATCCGGTTTTCGGTTTTTCTTTATATAAAAAAAATAGTGTTTTTCTCTCAAGATAAATTATCATCAGCAGAAATCATAGGGTTTAGGCGTCCCTGACAAAAATCTAGGGAAAAAAAAATATTCGCCGCCGTACCCACTTCGCGTGCCTTTAAAGCCGACATCAAAGTTCCGTCAAAGCAGAGCCCGCCCCTCCCCTCGCCGTCTCCGCCGCCGCCGAAACAAGCAGAAGGCGATGAAGCACATACACCTCTTCTACTGCTCGGAATGCGAGGAGCTCGCTCACAAGATCGCCGCCAGCTCCGACGCCATCGAGCTCCAATCCATCAACTGGCGGTACACCACCTTCCCCTTCCCCTTCCCCTTCCTCTCCTCTTCCTGTTCCCGCCTCACCGATTTCGTGGAGCATGCTGATTCGTCGAGTTCTGTCTGTGCTGTGACGCCGCACCACCAGGAGCTTCGACGACGGGTTCCCGAACCTGTTCATCAACAACGCCCACGACATCCGGAAGCAGCACGTCGCGTTCCTGGCCTCCTTCAGTTCGCCGGCGGCCATATTCGAGCAGATCTCCGTCATCTTCGCGCTGCCCAAGCTCTTCATCGCCTCGTTCACGCTCGTGCTGCCCTTCTTCCCCACGGGCTCCTTCGAGCGCGTTGAGGAGGAGGGCGATGTCGCCACAGCGTTCACCCTCGCGCGCATCCTCTCGATGATCCCTATATCGCGCGGCGGGCCCTCCAGCATCGTCATCTACGACATCCATGCGCTCCAGGAGAGGTTCTACTTCGGGGACTACGTCCTGCCATGCTTCGAGACAGGGATCCCGCTCCTGCTGCAGCGCCTCCGCCAGCTCCCGGACGCAGAAAACGTGCATAGTCCTGACATTATTATTTTTGTGAATAATTCCTACTGTAGTCCTGACAGATGGCATGTTGCATGCAGATCACCATTGCCTTCCCAGATGATGGAGCGTGGAAGCGGTTCCACAAGATGTTGCAGCACTATCCAATGGTCAGCGGTTCTCTTTTTTTGCTTGGATATGTCTATCTTTTGTTTCACATACCTTGTGTAGTTGTATGGTCACGAATCGCTCAGTTTTAGGTCTCTTGTCATGGATTTCATTCATGTTGGTCTGTTTGATTGTATAGATAGTCTGTAACAAGGTTCGCGAAGGTGACAAAAGAATAGTTCGTATAAAGGAAGGACTTCCTGAAGGCCGTCATGTTGTTATCGTTGATGATTTAGTGCAATCTGGGGGAACTCTTAGAGAATGCCAGGTATGATGGATGTGTTATTCTATTGCTTCTTCATGGTAGTACTGGTAGATGACAATGCTTTGCCTTAGTATTTATTCACTCTGGAAGGAAATACTGTCTCATATATTTAATACAACAGAGGGGCACATTGTCATGCCATTCTGGGGAGCATATAATCCTTAAAGCACATAGGGTCTGATTGGTTGCCTGCATAAGGTACTAGGGAGGCTAGCCTGATCCACTAGCGTAATGCAATGAATCGGCCCTGTTCGACAGGACTTATTGCGGCTGCAACTGATTTGTTGTGAGAGAAACACTTCCATGGCTGAAAAGTAGGGCTGATTCTGGATGAAACTGAAGCAAAAGTGGTGTTTGGCTGGCCTGGATACCTGTCTTTGCACCTGTGTAGATCCTGTGTTTTGTAGCGTGCATAACAAGTGTTCTGTGTACCATTCCACCGTTGTGGACCAGGAGATGCGGCCGCGGCGACACAGACTGGGATCATGCCAGAGAGGGAGAGGGAGAGCAGACATTGCATTGGCTTGTGCGGGTGGGTGTGGGGCTTGTGCAGGCACTGCACTCATGCGGCCTGCACAGCATAGTACACAGCTGAGTTGCGTTATCGTGGATCCAGCCCAATAAGCGGTTCAAGCAGCGTGCTAGCCTGTATAAGGGCCTGTGCAACCAACCAAAAAAGTGAGTTGCAGCCCACTAATCTGGATAGCCCGTTAGACTGTCTCCAATAACGACATGCATACCCAAAATGCGACGCGAACAATGGTTTTGCCTCCTCCCAACACCCTCCAACGGACAATCCATACCTGCTAGGCATTTTGGGTTCGAGGAGAGGGGACGCAAATTTGCCTCTCCCAGACGCGCGACCCAAAGCCTCGGGCTCCTCGACGCGCTGCTTCGGTGGCCCGTCCGCGCCGCGCCGCCTTCCCAGCTTGTTGCTCAGACATCACAGTCGCGACGCCTAGCGGCCATATCCATGCAGTAGCGGTTTCCTCCACCGCGGATCGGCCGAGGTTGGAGACGGAGGGGATCCACCGCAGATCGCCACTGGGAGCTCGCGGAGAAGGTCCGGTGGCCGGCGGACGACGACGGCGAGGCGGGCCCGCAGATGGAGTCGCCAGCGACCTCGGCTCGACGCTTGGGGGCTCGGTGGCTTTCGGGGCGAGGGCCCGGTGCGAAGAGGCAAGCCCCTGGCAGCTACTGGCGGGTCCTAGGCGGGGCGCGCCGGCACGGCCTGGTGGGCCCGTGGTGGCGCGATGGCGAGGCGAAGCGACACCGTGCCGGAGATGACGACCGCGGTAGCGGCCGCCACGGGCGGCCGCGCGCGGGCTCCAGCCTCGAGCCCCGGCGAGCTGCGCCGTGCGGGTGGCCTCCGTCGCCGGCCTCGTCGCACGCCGCTGTCGCCGGACCAACAGCTCGCGCTGAGGGGAGGGGCGCCTCCGCCATGCAGCTCGAGCAGAGAGGATTTGGGTGGGAGAGGCAGACGTTTTGGGTTCTCACCGTTGGAGTAGAGTGGATTTGGGTGGTGACTCTTTTTACTGTGCATGATTCAATTCATGGGATGGGTCCTGAATTTGGGTATCAATTGTTGGAGATAGTCTTATGCAGGCAAGCAATCAGACCCATACTGAACACTTGCCAGTAAACGAAAAGTCATGATAAGAGCTAAACGGAACACTAGTGCCTTCTGTTGCCTGCCTATAATTTTTCGGTCCTTCTGAACTCTCGTGTTGGTAGACTGGTCTGCTGTTTGTACTACTGTAGTTTATCATAACGTCAGTTGATAAATTGAGTGTTAATAACTCTCAGTTGGACCTTAGGGGCATATCTTTTCCTCTAAAGAATCACATATTCTGTTTGCATTACCTGCCATTTTTTTTTAAATCTATCTTGTTTTGCAGAAAGTTCTAGCTTCGCATGGCGCTGCAAAAGTTAGTGCTTATGTGACTCATGCTGTGTTCCCTAAGCAGTCATATGAACGTTTCATGGCGTCTAATTCTGGTAATTGGTAGTTCATCCAGCTTAGCAATTCCCAATTTTTCTTCTTGTTGCTTATTATGTGTTAATCACAGCTGGGCCAGGCGATCAGTTTGCTTACTTCTGGATCACGGACTCATGCCCACACACAGTTGAAGCTATTGGCGAAAGACCTCCATTTGAGGTTCTGAGCCTTGCTAGCTCAATTGCAGATGCTCTTCAGATATGAGCATAGACTGGTAGAAGGGCTTGAATTGTGGATGCCGATCAGATTAATCTGGTACTATGAGATAGGCTGCTCCTGCTTTTTCCTAAATGTAAGAGTTTGCTTTCAGTTCCTGGAAAAGCAAATAATGTGAAGTTAGTTAAGTACCTGAAGGTTCCATAAACAGCCCTGCGATTTGATAATAAATTCAGGCATTGGATACTCAGTTGTTGACATCTGTGTATTTGTCAATATTCACTTCTGTTTGAAGTGCCCGAGATCAGTGCTTTATGTTATGGTGGATGTTAGCACTTTACTTTCCTGACCTGTCGGTGTACCGTTTTAGTGACTTCAGGTACTGTGCTTTGTTGTGAACAACTAAATAGTGAAATGTTACCGAGCTTCAACCCAATTGAATTTCTATTAGATTGGATGAATGTTCATATTGCAATCATGACCTGGGCTGCCTTGAATTTTACTGTTCATATCCTAGCGTGCCCCTTTGAGAAGTGTCTATCCAAGTGAGAAATTAAGATTCAGTTTCAAGCAAATAAGAATTGGATGATTTTAGTATCAAAGCGGTCATTTTTTTGGGTCCTTGGTTCGGAGTGTAAGCTTCCAGGAATTTGAGATTGTCAGTTGGCACATCTAGCATCTCGTCACCAAACTCGAACTTGACAATGCAATTAGTTGGTTGAGAATAAAATAGTGTGGGGGGTTCTTTTGTTTGGTGATGACTTGAGCAGACAAGCAAAGGATACTTAGCTATCCTTCTAAAAAGGCCATCGTGCAGCTGCTTCGCATGGTCGAGCAAGTTATGTCCCAACAGGTGTGCAGAGCTGCAAGTATAAGATACCCTTACTATAATTCATCATGCTACCAAAAGCAAGATTTAAACGTCATCTGAGGCTTTGGAGAAGCACTGAAAACCATTCATTCTCCTACGAAACTTGTGGAACAGAGGCATACCTGCAAGGCTGCAACGACAGCTTACTGCCCTTCAGAAGCTTCACCCAGAAGAGCCATATCTGGTGCTGCGAATTACTTGCAAGAAACATATAGATATTTGCGGTATAAAGGCGTTCATGGATCCTGGACATGCCATGACAGGAAGAAACAGAAGCAGGCATTTGGCATGGAACCCAAGCTCGCGGTGCTCGTCCTGTTCCTAGCATCTGCAGCCTGTTCTGCTTCTGCCAACCACCACCGAGACCCCTCTGTTGTTGGATACTCCCAGGAAGATCTTGCATTGCCCAATAGACTTGTTAGCCTCTTCAAAGCCTGGTCGGTGAAGCACACCAAGATCTATGACAGCCCGAAGGAGAAGCTGAAGAGGTATGGGATATTCAAGCAGAACCTGATGCACATTGCAGAAACAAACAGGAAGAACGGCAGCTACTGGCTTGGCCTGAACCAGTTCGCCGACGTCGCTCACGAAGAGTTCAAGGCCAATTATCTGGGATTGAAGCAAGGCTCGTCAAGGATGGGTGCACAAACGCGTACCCCGACACCGTTCAGGTACGCGGCCGCAGCCAACCTGCCCTGGTCAGTCGACTGGAGGTACAAGGGAGCCGTGACGCCGGTCAAGAACCAAGGAAAATGCGGTGAGTTCCATCTCTGAACACCCTGTTCGGCAGGCTGATTTTGGTTATGGCTGAAAATATGAAACTATCTCAAGCGAACAAGCCAGGACACCGATTAGATTCCCCTAGTAGAAGGTGAAAATGTGAAACTGCAAGACGATAACAAGGTGAAAAAAAAATGGTTGTAGGGAGCTGCTGGGCCTTCTCGTCAGTGGCAGCGGTTGAAGGGATCAACCAGATTATGACGGGCAAGCTGGTATCGCTGTCGGAGCAGGAGCTGATGGACTGCGATACCACATTAGATCACGGCTGCCAAGGGGGTCTTATGGACTTCGCGTTCGCCTACATAATGGGGAGCCAGGGGATCCACGCCGAGGACGAATACCCGTACCTCATGGAAGAAGGCTACTGCAAAGAAAAACAGGTTCGCCCAAAACCTTCATATGCAAATGTAATCTGGATTGCACGCAGCTCTAACAAGGGCTTCTAATTCTTTGCTCTGGCGTGTGTTAGCCCCATGCTAACGTCGTCACTATAACTGGATACGAGGATGTCCCGGAGAACAGCGAGATGAGCCTGCTGAAAGCGTTGGCTCATCAGCCTGTCAGTGTTGGCATAGCTGCAGGGAGCAGGGATTTCCAGTTCTACAAAGGGGTAAGCAAGCAAAATTGACTGCCTGTATGGTACTGTATGGTTGGTTTCAGTTTTAGATGGTGTCACTGGGCACTAGCAGTAGCTTCAGTGTCTCACAGAGCAGAAGTAACATGTGTACCTCGTGTGGCTGCAGGGTGTGTTTGACGGGGCCTGCAGCGACGAGCTTGACCATGCACTGACGGCCGTCGGATATGGCTCGTCGTACGGCCAGAACTACATCACCATGAAGAACTCGTGGGGCAAGAACTGGGGAGAACAAGGCTACGTCAGGATAAAGATGGGCACCGGGAAGCCGGAGGGTGTTTGCGGCATCTATACCATGGCTTCCTACCCAGTGAAAAATGCAACGCACTGGGGTGCCTAAATAATTTTGTAACGAATTTGACAATTTGTTCAAAAAAAATTGTTGTTGTTGTTCAAAAGTAATTTTTGGAATGAATCTATCTAGTAATATAATCCACATGGCAAGATACCTTTTTATCGTTGATGTCAGGATCCCCTAGCTACTTGATTTCACAAAATCATGTCACATCCACCACTCCAGCACAACAAATAATTAAGGAAAGTGGTACAAACGATTGCGTGGCCAAGCGGTAATCAAAGTACGGACAATTATTCGGAACAACAGAGAAATCCATGGTTCAAAGCTGATATCTTGTCGACTGTACTTAGCCGTCCTCATCCTCCTTCAACGTGCACTTCCAAATAATCAAGCATGTTAACCAAGATTTCGGGGTGTAGTCCATTTCCAAACACCACTCCTGTAGTCCTGTTGTATAGTTATAAGTAAATATTTGTGTCGGACGAACGCCAAAGGTCCCATGGTCTAGTGGTCAGGACATTGGACTCTGAATCCAGTAACCCGAGTTCAAATCTCGGTGGGACCTATTTTTTCGCATTTTACGTTTTTTTTATGCAGTAGAGAGTGTAACGCGTTAAGCAATTAGCAATCTACAGGCAATCTTCTAGCCCAGACCCAGAAGTCGTAGCCCCCCCCCCCCCCCCCTGATTTTTTTTAGAGGTACCTGAAATTCTGATGATGACGATGAATTATTCGCCTGAGGAGGGAATTCGCACTCCGTCGTCGAGTTGGTCTTGGTCGTGCTCGTGATGAGCTGCTGACGCTTCGTCCGGGTTTGGGGCCAGGTAGCACGGAGTAGCACGAGGGCGATCGCCCAGGTTATCATCGGTCGCCGGCGACGTGTAATAACCCCGGCGAGAAGATGCATCTGAGCGCGAACGAGGGGATCGAGGGCGTGCAGTTCGCGGTAACGGGCGGGCAGGGCTTCGTCGGAGCCGCCCTCTGCCTCGAGCTGCTCCGCCGCGGCGCCCGCGAGGTCCGGTCCCTCGACCTCCGCGCCTCCTCCTCCTGGTCTCAGCAGCTCCTCGACGCTGGCGTCCGCATCATCCAAGGTAAGTCCCTCCCGCTTACCATCTTCATTCATCACCAATCACCACGGTTTTACTTTGCTGTCCCTGTGGCCTGTGGGTAAATAGCTTATACTTTATGCGATTTACTGCGTCGTGACTCGTGAGTAGCAGAATTGGACTACTCTTAGAAAAAGACGGTTTGGAATGCTATATACTAGTCCTTATATGTTGTATTTCGGCTTCAGCTGGAACAAGATGCAAATTAATTGTTACTAGTTGGTGACCCTTGCGTAGTTTCTTCTGTACATTTTTTTGCCTGCAATCACCCTGTTAGCTTCAGTTCCTTTCTGTTTAATGCAACTGGTTACCAATATATAGCTTGTGCAATGAATCATCAGTTTCTTAAGGCCTTTTTGCGCAGGGGACATAAGGAAGAAGGATGATGTGGAGAGGGCTTTCAGTGGAGTGGACTGTGTTTTCCACCTTGCTTCTTATGGCATGTCAGGGAAGGAAATGGTGCAGACTGGGAGATCTGATGAGGTTAATATAAATGGGACGTGCAATGTACTGGACGCTTGCCGTGAGCAAGGTGTCAGGAGGCTTGTGTATGCAAGCACTTACAATGTGATATTTGGAGGAAAGCCGATTGTCAACGGAAATGAGGCGTTGCCTTATTTTCCAATTGAGGACCATGTTGATGCTTATGGGCGCAGCAAATCAGTTGCTGAACAGTTGGTACTGAAGAGTAATGGGCGGCCAGCTAAGTAAGTTTACCCTTCTCCTTTGCTAGGCTCCAGTACATTGAAAAGTATGGCAAACATGTTTAGTTTTTTTGTGGACCTTGCTGTCCTCCAAAATGACAGTTCGAAAGAAACTGTTTAGGCTAATGCTACTCTTTGCACACTTTCTTAGATTGTGATATTATGTTCTGTAAACCTTAGAGTTGTCATGCATAATCGCTCCATCTTAAACAACAATGATGATTTGTAATTTCATTTCAGCTTGTAAGCCAAGAGTGACATTTGATAGTACGCGTCTTACTGATTGGGTGAAATCCTACAGGAGTGATAAAAGTACTTGTCTTCATACATGTGCAATTCGACCTGCTGCTATATATGGACCAGGTGAAGAGCGTCATCTTCCAAGAATCCTGTCCCTTGCAAAGTTGGGATTAGCATTCTTCAAGATTGGAGGCCCGGATGTCAAGACAGATTGGGTGTATATAGATAATCTAGTTCTTGCTCTGATATTGGCAAGCATGGGACTTTTAGATCACATTCCTGACAGGAAGGGAACCCCTGTAGCAGCTGGTCAGGCGTATTTCATCTGCGATGGTAATTGCTGTTACTGTTAGTTTCTGTGGTGTCATTACTAAATTATACTCACGCAGGTTCTGTATTTGTGTCTTTTTCCTGTTCATAATGGTACTTTTAATTTTGGTTTTTATTTGAATTTGAAAAAAAAAGGCAAGCCTAGGCCAGGTAGTGAAGACATCTGTGGTTTATTATCTTAATAGTTTCAACTTATGTACTACATAGATCAGAGGTACAGCCCATCATCTACTGGATAATTGGATATCTAATCGCATAATTGTCTTCTGGGCTGAAAATTTGATTTATATAGTTTCAGCTGATGTCCTTAGAAATTTTTCTTAATGTCCCCTGAAAATTTGGTGTCTAGAAATCTCTGTGATATTGCGTTGCCTTATTGAGCTATAACTATTTCGCAGGATCACCATGCAATACTTTTGAATTTATCATCAAGCCCCTTTTTCGAAGTTTGGGTTATTCCGTTCCTCAAGTGACACTGGATACCTCTGTTGCCCTTGCCGTTTCAAGAATATTTTTATTCATTTCTAGACTGTTCTACCTATGGCTTGACAGTAAATGGATGCCTCAGCCTCTAATTCTTCCTGCTGAAGTGTATAAGGTCAGCCTCCATCATATTCAATTTTGATATTTTTCTTTTGTGTTTCCCACTTTACCTACCCCAGTGTAGTTTCGAAATATGAATATAATTGGTCATATGCAAGTGGACCAGTCATGTCAATTTCATTGCTAGTTTTTTTTGTTTTATAAAATGAACAGTTGTTTTCAATGGATCTCTCTACTGAACTACTCTTGACTAGGCCTGCAGACTTGCAAATAACATTTTTGTTTGATGTTGGACAAAAGTTAAGGTACGAATGCCAATATCCAAGGATCTGTAAATAATACATCTGATGTTGCTTGCTAATTGTGACAGGTTGGTGTTACACACTACTTTTCGTTCTTGAAAGCTAGAGAGGAACTCGGCTATGTACCTATGGTGAGCCCTCACGAAGGCTTAGCTGCAACGATCTCATACTGGCAGGAGCGGAAGAGAAGGGAACTGGATGGCCCGACCATATTTACATGGTTGGCTGTAACAATTGGAATGCTAGCTGTGTTTTCTGCCGCTTGTCTTCCGCCAGTCGGGCCATTGAAATGGGTGCTTGACATCCATTTGTTTGTGTTTCGCTCGATGCTTGCGATCCGGCTGGTCTTGGTGATAGCAATTGCAATGCATGTTGGCGAAGCCGTGTATGCCTGGTTCTTGGCGAAAAAGGTTGATCCAAGGAATGCCACTGGGTGGTTTTGGCAAACCTTTGCTCTAGGGTACTTCTCCCTCCGGTATCTTCTCAAGAGAGCCAGAGGGTGAATTTGTGTGTAATTCACATGTACATTGGGGATCCAGTAACAAACAGTGACTCCAAGCTTCATGCTTGCTTTTATTGAGGAGGCGTATGCGTATCCCCAAATTGTTTTTTTTTTTTTTACTTCGGTATAAAAGTTTCCTTCCTGATGACATGCTCGTGTACCGTGATCGAACAGATCGGATTGAGCCGTGCGCCTGTGGCGCAATGGACAGGCCCCTAGTCGGGTATATATACTTAGTGGTGATGCTGTGAACTGGTGAAGTTAAACAGGTCACTTTCTTAGATGAGCCTGTAATGTAACCACTAGTCATTGTTAGATCAAGAAATGCAACTACTGTTCCAGCAGAAATTTGGTGGCCGTCGCACAATGCCGTATATGCCGTGAAGTCTGAACTGTATAATATTATTAATATGCCGAAAGCTAATAGTAAAATACAGCTCGTTTTCCTTGCCTGCTAGTTCATCTGCACGAGTCTTTCCTGTGTCTGCAGAGAACTCTGAGGTCTGAACCCGGAAGTCATGTTAGACAGACGACGGAATAACCGAAACCAACCGGGGCTCCTAAAATACTGCCACGGAAACAATGAGGTCCAGCTTCAGTTGAGCTCCACCACTCGGCTGATTCTTCCACCAACCCCCCAACCTACCATTGTCGTGCATTCAATAAAAGTTAGTGTCGGCGAGCGGAAGCAACCGAAAAAGGAAGAGAGGAAAATAGGTGAGGGCCGAGTGCTGTCAGGCTCGGAGATGGACCTTTGAGCTGCAGCCATGTACATGAGCCGCACGACGGCTCCAGAGTTGGCACCTGTGCGCTCCTCTCTCAATCCTCCCTCCTGACCGCATTCTCTTCTCTGGGCCAACAACTCCCATAGGAAATCATCACCGTAAAAACCACGGTACTCCTTCAAGTGTTGTGTAACCGGCTAACCGCGTAGTGTAAAGTTTATGTTCAGAGCATGCAGCTCTGAATGATGTTTTCTGAAAGTAGATTGGCATGCATTTGCTGTGGAGAATCATTGCTGAAAAGCTATGCGCCTCTACCTTAAAGCCTAGTATGATGAGCAGCCGAAACATGACAAAACGTTTCGGTAGCAGGCGGGGACAGCCGGACAGACAAGGTTGGTGGGGCACAGGGCTGCCATTTGGACGATGGATGATTGGCTCCTCGCCTCCTCCCCCTTCCCGCGCTCCCGGCTCCCCCATGTTCTCATGTGGTGGATCCTTGGGTAGTTCGGTGCGGCCGCAGCTGCCCAATTTCCTTTTCTTTTTAAGTAAACGCTAATCAAATAAACAGCTCTGTCACATTCCCTCCTTCCGTCATTCAACCATGAGTGAATCATCAGAAGCTTCGGTTTGTACTTTTTTCCTATAACTACAAACACTGCATGACTGCATCCTTCAGAAAAAAGTACATCGGTGCCTCTTCACCATTCCACTCCATTTAAGGCCCTGTTTAAATTCACCACAAAATACACCACAAAATAAAAAAGTTCTATCCTAATAATTTTTGGACACATACTCCCTCTGTCCGTTTGTCTTTGACATTTGAAATCTGTGCCCCACTCACAATCACAGTTTCCGAGCGACAATTGTGATGGGACGGAGGGAGTACATAGAACATTAAATATTGATAAAAACTAAAACTAATTTGACAGTTTCGTAAAATTAGACATATGCATAGAGCATTAAATATTGATGAAAACTAAACTAATTTGACAATTTCGCAAAATGTTATGAGACAAATCTTTTGAGTCTATTTAGAACATGATTGCACACTTATTCCAAAAGTTAGCACGTTGCTACAGTAACTCATTTTCCAAAATGAGTGAATCTAAACGGACTCTAAGGACGCTAACAATTTAGCGTTCATGCCTTTGAGGCGGAGCTTCTGTACATATCTTTGCTTATTCTTTTACTTAATTGAGATGCAGAGCTCCTATCAGTTTTTTTTTAAAATAATTTACAGTTCATGTTGGTAGCACAATGAGGGAAAAAAAAATTCAGACGGCCGCTGTTCACATGAGTCGTCACACAGGGCCGGGCAGCACACCACTTGGTGGGCGTCAAAGCGGCTGCCAGGTGGCCGTATCGAGGCCTGCACCGCACCAGCAGCTGCCGCCGCCCAACCCATCATTTTTTGCCAACACGGCTCCAGTGTATCTGAGCTGCCTGACGCCGTGACTTGGAGGAGGATGAGGGGAAATAAACATGTTTGGTAATTCTTTCACGTCGTCTCGCGCTACAGGCTCTGATACTGATTTTTTAAAAAAATATTATAAAAATGCTGAAAAATAAGTGGTTTTAATGTTTACCATGTTCTTCTGTTCATTCGCAAGGCTACTAGAGGAGGAAGAGGAACTTTCAACTGCACACCTCGTTCGTGTCCCCCTCATGCATGAATAAAGCCAGCCTGTCGTGGCGGAGCCAAAGCTGTTGTGGCTGCGACACAAACACCGCGCCATCACATACACATACCTCCTCCTCACCTTCCACCTCCATCCTCTGTCCACACCAAAAGGAGAAGGAAAGGAGAGATCTGGGGGCTGAGAGCAGGAGGAGACATTGCCCTCTTGAAGGCTTGAGACTCCATCCTCTTCTCTTCCTCTCCGTCTCTCTCTCGCTGGTTTGCTTGCTTGCTTGCTTCCCTCTATCTACATCTAGTTCTACTCGAGTCGTCCGGTCTCGCCATGGCCACCATCCTGGAGAACATCCAGAAGGCGAGGTTCCTGCCGACCAGGCCGCTCAAGGACGAGCTGCCCACCTTCCAGGGCGGCGGCTTTGGCGGCGGTGGCGGCGGGAAGGAGGAGAGCCACCTCATGGGCCTGAGGAAGCGGCTGTCGTCCTTCTCCGGCAAGATCCAGCCCATCTCCGCCGCGTCTGCCGAGTGGGCGTTCCGGCGCTCCAAGTCGGCGCCGTCGCTCGGCGCCGCCTTCGCCGCGGGCGGCGGCTCGCTGAGGCAGTGGTGGCGGTGGGGCGTCGGCTGGCTGCTGTCCAAGAAGGCCGGCTTCGCGGGCGACCTCGAGATGAACGAGGAGGAGGTCGCCGCGCTGGGCCGCCAGAGCAGGGGCACCTGGGCCCACATCCTCTACAAGATGCGCTCCGGCGTCCGGCGGCTCGTCACCTCCTCGCGCTCCCTCCCCACCACGCACAAGCAGTCCCTGCCGTCATCGTCGTCGTCGTCGGCGGCGGCGGCGGCGCACGGCAGCGTCCAGTGCAAGCCGGCCGCGGCGTTCGCCTACGCGCAGCGGCAGAGCTTCCACCACACCGGCCACGCCATGGCGCACTAGAGGAGCGCCGCGGTTGCCGCGCGGGCGCCGTTCGCGGCCGTTTTTCCTCCAGATTCGGAAACGGAGAACGGTGAGAGGCACGAGAAGAAGGAGAAGAAGAAGATTCAGGTTCCAGGTGCGTGGGATCGATGGTGAAGATATATCGCTGTACTGTTATTATATGTGAAAACTAGCTCGATGAAATGGTGAATCGATGACGAATGAAATGGAATGTAGGTTTACGTCCATCCTGTGCTGTGTAGATCTAGTGGCCTTGTAGAGGTGAACAAGTGTTGTATGCTCGTTCTTTATATTCTTTTGGGTTCTTTTGGACGATGTAAATGTACAATGTTTGGTTGATTTTTGTACTGTTTTTTGGCTCCCGCAGTAAATAAAACCAATGCAAATTGTGCTCCTCTGTTCTTGAGTAGTGCTATGCCTTCATTCAGAGAATCAGATTAGCCTCCAGATCTGATATGCCTTCATTCAGAGAATCAGATTGGCCAGCATGTATCGGTGTCGGTGCACGCGTTTGCTGCATGGCTGTACGTACCTCCTGGTCAATGCGGCGCAAACACAGCTGGAAAAGCTTACGAAAAATTCAACCTAGGGAGCAGCTAAGGCCTCGTTTCCTTCCCAAAACTTTTTCTCTTTCCTTATTACATCGATTATACTTTACGTCTGTATGGAGTATTAAATAAAATAGCAACAGTTATATGTTTGTACTTTTTGTCTGGCTAACTCGAGATGAATCTTTTGAATCTATTTAGACTATGATTAAACAAAAATTGTCAAATATAAAGAAAAGTGATACAGTGCACTTTTGATCTCTTTTCACCCAACTAAACAGCTCCTAACAGAATATTCTCAAACGAGAGTTCCGCCGGTTCATGGAATCGCGGTGCCGGTTCAGTGAATTCGTCGCCGGTAGAAAGGTCTCACGTGGACTTCGAGTCATGGATTCGAACGCCAATTTCACTCGAAATTCGTTTCTAGAACGACACCATACTATTCTCTCCGTCTCTCGTGTCCCTGTCTACCGCTACCAGTACCAGGTGTAGTTGGAAGCTGGAAGCACAGCAGAAGGTGAAGCGTCACGTGTGAACAGGTAGGCGGTCAATTCTGTCACCTACGACTACGAGTCCGATGGACCTGCAGTCGAGCAGTGCCGAACCACGAGAAAATGGTTGGTTCCGCTTCCGCACCGGTCCGTTCGCCCGTGAAACAGACGTGAATTCGGCGGCCGGCGGCGCCGGTCCATGGAATTTGGAAGGAAAGCCAACCCGACCTTGCCTTTTCCTCGTAAAATAAAGACAAGGCCACCGACGTTTTCTTACCAGGGCCAGGCCAGTCAGTGGACGCCAAGCCCATTTCTTCCAATCTTCTTCGCGAAATTCAGCCCAAAATCAGTTTCGAGATCAAGCCACCGCTCCAAAATCCAGCCCATGGCCCATCCGGGAGCGGCCCCGTACCACAAAGCCCGCGGTCCACTTCCACTCCAGGCTCGTCTCCCCTCCCGTCCGCGTCACTCGGCTTTGTCGTCTTTTCCAGTCTTCCTCCGGCCTTTCCCTTTCGTGCGGTACAGTGCAAAGACAAAGACAAAAAGCTTCCCCCTCTCCCCGCCGTTGTTTCCTCCACGCGCGCACCGAACCCCCAAACCCCGAGCGCCGGCGGCCACAGGCACCCATCAGACACGCGCATCACGCCACCCCATCCATCCGTCACCAGCAACCCGCGAGCAGCCATGGCGAAGGGAGGTGGTGGAGGCCAGCGCGAGGGTAGCGCCCTGAAGACGGCGGTGATCGTCGCCGGGGGGCTCGCGCTCGCATGGGTCACCGTGGAGACCGCCTTCAGGCCCTTCATGGACCGCCTCCGCGCCGCAGTCTCCCGCTCCACCGACACCGCCCGCGACCCCGACCAGGAGGAGGCCCCCGCGCCTGCCGCTGCGGCCGAGGCGGCGGCGGCGGAGGCGCCCGCACCAGCGGAGCCGTCCGCGCCGCCGGCCCCGGCCGAGGTGGAGGAGAAGGTCGAGGAGAAGGTGGAGGAGGCCGCCGCCGCCGCTGCCGCCGACAAGGCCGAGTGAAGGGGATGGCCGATGGTGACATGGCGACCTGCCTGGCTGCTCTTCTGGATAGTATGCTGTTGGTTCTGTGAATCTGTTCTGTGATTTTGGAACCTGTCGCTGTCATGAATAGTGCAAAGTTTGGACCATAATTTCAATTTCAGCGAGTTTACTAGTAAGGTTGCGTTGGTTTTTGGTTTTGGTACCATTTAGTTAACGTCGTAGATGGGTTGATGTGATTGTATGCATGTTTAAATGTTTATTAATTTGCTAACTACTTGATTTGGATATTTGCAACAATAGTGGCTGCTCGTCTTTTGCAGCTTCAGGTGCTCTAATCATTTCATATCATTAGTGCTAATATAATGTGATTGTGTGCTATAAATCGCTAATTTGAACCTCCTTATCTCATTTTCCCATCTGGTGCTAACAGTCCATGCGATCAGGTAGGCATTTTCCAGATGAATAAGTCCTGGGTGTAGCTTATCTTTACTCAATATTATATTACTATGTTAGTCTTCAACTCTGTTTCTGTATTTTATTCCTTTTGCCACGCATAATGGATGATGCAGTTTGTAGAATTTGAGTTTTAATATCAGTATCCACATTTAGCAATAAGCTTAGCTCACCTGTTTGATTGCTGGTAATATTAGTTTTATTACATGTTATTGATGTGATCCTTTGTTGATGCTTGGAGTTGGGTTTCCATTTTTGTTGCAAATTGTCCTGGACCTACCAAAGGTTAGAAAATATTTAGCACTATTGTGCAGAGGATGATGGAGCGATCAAATTTCATGTAAATTGCTAACATTGCAATGCTATGCATGTGAAATCACAACAAAAGTAATGCTAATTACTGCAGTATCATGCACAGGACCAGGGCAGGCCTAGCAAGAAAACTGAGCAGGGGCATGCTAGCTGAAGCTAGTTTAGCACTAGCTGAGGGCCTTATGATTATCCGAAGCAGGGGCATCTATGGCTGAAATTTGTGATTTACTATGGGGGACAAGAATTAAGTAAGAATCTATGCCCTGGCTGGGTTGACTGTAGGTCCCATCCTTATACCGGGCATGATTTGTTAGTAGTACATATGGAATATCATACGATGTTCTCATAACTAGTGACAGAATCTACATTTAGTGCTACACCTGTTTGATTGCTGGTTATATTAGTTTATTACATGCTATTAATCTGATCCTTTATTGATGCTTGGAATTAGGATTCTGCTTTTCCTTCTAAGTTGATGTACCAGAGGTTAGAAAGCATGTACCACTGGTGTGTAGAGGATGATGGAGCGATCAAATTTCATGTAGATTGCTAAAAAATGCAAATGTTAAACATGTGAAATCACAACACAAGTAATGTATGATTACTGCAGTAAGTGTACTGATCATGGGGTGCTGTCCTAAGCTAGTTTAGCACTAGCTGAGGGCCTTATGATTGTGTGTAGCAGGGGGCATCTATGATTGAAATTGTGATTATTATACTATGGAATAAGCATCAAGTGAGGTTCTGTGCCCCTGCTGGGGTGACTGTAGGTCCACCCCTACACAGGGCATGGGCTGTTAGTAGCACATATGTAATTTAAAAACAACTGTTTTATATATTCAGATAACTAGTGTGAGAATCCATAAATGTACTTGCTTCTTAAGAGTACTTCATTATATGTGCCAGGGAAAAAGTAGTCATGTTATTTCAAACAAGACATTGAAGTTTGAAATGGAAGTGGAACCTAGCTTATTATAGTAAGAATGTAAGATTATAGTTTCTCCCTTTGAACTTCCCGTGGTATATTTGATTACGCCAGATATGACATCTGTACATATTAGGTCATTGCATGATGATATTTAATATTTAGACATTCAGTCATTGCATTCATACCCATAAGCTCATAACTTCATAGATAATTCATAGTGCATAAATGGCATATCTGGAATCAAAATTTCTGGACTATTACATAGTTGCAGAATTTCTTTCTTTGCATTAGTTATAGATGCTATACCAGTAGCGGATTGTAGAAGGCTAGAAGCGACCAAGCAATATGTATAAAGATGTTATATGTTAAATTTTAACTGACACTGTTTTAGCGAAGTAGTAGTTGGTTTCCCTAGTTCTTCCTGCAATTTTCAGTTGTTTTAATGCGGTGTCAGCGCACAGGTAAGGTTATGTTATTAGCATGGTCAAGACATATTTTCTAGATTCATGCATGCATAGTTAACATCTCTCTGAGGAACAACTCAATTGCTCACTTTTTGCCGAACCTATAATATTTCTGCATTTACTCAGGCATTCATGTGTGACATTGTGTTATATCCTAAACAATCTTGAAAGTAAAGTAGTGCTGTTGTGTTAAACCAAGTGAGGTCATCAGCAGGGGCGGAGCCAGCGCTGTCTAAAATGGGGTGCTTTATCATTATGCTCTAGTTAGATATGCTAAAACGTTCGAATTTAGCTTAAATAATTTTGGGCTTGCTGAAATTACATGAAATGCTTAAGCATTCATGGGCCTAGGGGGTGCTGCAGCACATGCAGCCCTGCCTCCGCCCCTGGCTATCAGTCTTATTAATTAATTAAGCAACAAGGTTGAGATTCATGTTGGTACAAAAGTTGGGCACCAATTGTCGTTATTTCATATCATTTGGTATACTCTGATTGCATGTTGTTGCTATTTCCATGATGGTGTGACTATTTGGTTAGAGGAATGTCAAGGGCAGTGAGCCCGAGGGTAGGAGGACCTCGGCTACGTAGATTGTAGCCGCTGTCCGTGATGGCCGGCCGGGTTATACCCCCTTGCCGCCGTTCTTCGTCGGTGGGTTATTCCCCCTGCCGCCGGCTTAGGTAGAAGAAGAGAGAGGATTAGATGGTAATATCTTTCTTAATTGCCAAGCGTTTGATTACAGCATATCTATAGCCTCCGGCTCAACAAAAAGAGTAACAAACTCCACTAATTAAGGACTAACCAAAATATCTAAAAGATCTCCTACTTTCCCTCCTAGCCACTGCTGGAGGCCGTGCCCTGCGTGCTTGCCGTGCGTGCAGCAGCGCGTTCCTGGGCTCGGCGCATGTCACGGGCCCTATGGCGCCTGGTGTACACTTGTTTGAACATGACATCTCCCTCCCCGTCGAGAGCCAGCTCGTCCTCGAGCTGGAATTGGGGGAACTTGGTGCGGAACGGCGCGACGTCTTCCCAGGTTGCTGATGCTGCCGAAGTGCCCTTCCATTGGATGAGCACCTGATGTACGCCGCGAGCCAGGCGGTACCGCACCGCGCGCTCGGGTTCTGGGCTTATGGCGCCATGATGCAGGAGCGGCAATGGTGGAGGCGCGGTTGGCGGCGGCCCCTGATACTTCTTGAGCAGCCCCACATGGAACACATTGTGGATGCGGGCGCGGGAAGGAAGCTCCAGCCGGACGGCGACCTCATTGATGAGTTTGACGACGCGATACGGCCCGAAGAAGCGCGGCTTCAGTTTGCCGCCCACAGCCTGAGGAAGAGACGACGCCGCGCGCTGACGTAGGCGAATCAGCGCCCAATCACCGACCTGATAGGTGACGTCTCGGTGCGCACGGTCGTAGTGGCGCTTTTGGTACGCCTGTGCCTGCTCCAGACGGTAGCGGATGTCCTCCAGGAACTCCGCGCGCTCCTCCATGCTCTTGGCGACGGCCGGCACCCTGGTTTCCCCGGGTTCATAGGACCGGATGGAAGGGGGATCACGCCCGTAGACCACGCGGAAGGGGGTGTCCCGCAGGGACGTCTGGTAGGCCGTGTTGAAAAGGAACTCCGCCCACGGAAGCCACCGGAGCCACTCACACGGCCTGTCTCCTGCCAAGCACCGCAGGTACATGAGGATGACGCGGTTGGCCGACTCGGACTGCCCGTCGGACTGGGGGTGAAACGCCGTGGTCATCTGCAGCTTGGTCCCCATTAGTCGCATCAACTCCTGCCAGAACGTCGACGTGAACACCGTGTCCCGGTCGGAGACCATGGACTGTGGAACACCTAGGAGGCGGACAATGTCGTTGAAGAAAGCCTGGGCGACGGATTCAGCGGAGTACGGGTGTGCCAATGGGATGAAATGGCAGTACTTGCTGAACCGATCCACCACGGTGAGGATCACTGACTTGCCGCGGACCCGTGGCAGTGCCTCCACAAAGTCTAGCGCGACATCAGTCCACACGCCCTGTGGAACCGGCAGTGGAAGAAGGAGACCCGCAGGATGCTGGTGCTCGGACTTGTAGCGTTGGCAGACTTCACACGTGCGCACCCGTTCCTGCACAACTTGCTTCATGTTAGGAAAATGGAAGTCACGACGCAGCCGGTGGAGCGTCCGCTGTACGCCTTCGTGTCCGTCCTCATGTATGCCCCCCACAATTTCTTGTAGCAGCGGGGAGTCGGCCGGGATGTACAGCCGCCCGGAAAATTGCACCATGCCGTCCACCCGTGCCCAGGGAGCTGGTCTGGTGCCCGCTGTGATCTCTCCATGGAGAGCCACAAGGGCCGGGTGGTCCAGCTGGGCGTGCCGGAGCTTGGCGATGAAGTCGAAGCGCGGAGCAGAGAGGGCAAGGAGCTCTCCCTCCACGGTGTCGCGCCTGGACAGCGCGTCGGCGACGGCGTTCGTCGCGCCTGGCTTGTACTCGACGGAGAAGTCGAAGCCCAGCAGCTTGCCAACCCAGTGGTGCTGCGGAATGGTGGCCAAGCGCTGGTCCAGCAGGTACTTCAAGCTGTAGTGATCCGTCTTGACGGTGAAACGGCGCCCCCAGAGGTATGGCCGCCAGTGGCGCACCGCCTGGACCAAGCCAATGAGCTCACGCTCGTAGGCTGCCAGGGCTTGATGTCGAGGCGCCACCGGTCGGCTGAAAAAGGCGATCGGATGCCCCTCCTGGATGAGGACAGCACCAAACCCGTGGGACGACGCGTCGCACTCGACGACAAAGGGCTTGTCGAAGTCCGGCATAGCGAGCACCGGTGCCGAGGTGACCGCCTCCTTGAGGGCGAGGAAGGCCGAGGCAGCCTCAGGACCCCATGCGAAGCCCTCCTTCTTGAGTAGCGCGGTGAGCGGCGCGGCGATGGAGCCGTAGTTGTGGATGAACTTGCGGTAGTATCCCGCGAGCCCAAGGAAGCCACGCACCGCCCACGCCGAACGAGGTACCGGCCAGTCGTGAATGGCCTGCACCTTGGCGGAGTCCATGGCCACCCCCGCCTCCGAGATCGTGTGGCCGAGGTAGGCGACAGAGGCGACCCCGAACGCACACTTGGAGCGCTTGACGAAGAGGGTGTGCCGACGAAGCGCGCTGAGGACGGCGCGGAGGTGACGCAGGTGGTCGGCCCATGACTTGCTGTAGATCAAGATGTCATCAAAGAAAACAAGTACAAACCGGCGAAGAAACGGGCGCAAAACGTCGTTCATGAGCGCCTGAAATGTGGCCGGGGCGTTGCAGAGTCCGAACGGCATAACCAGGAATTCGTAGAGGCCGTCGTGTGTACGGAACGCCATCTTGTGAACATCCTCCGGCCTCATGCGCACTTGGTGGTATCCCGAGCGCAAGTCGAGCTTGGTGAAGTACTTGGTGCCATGGAGCTCATCCAAGAGCTCGTCGACGACGGGGATCGGAAACGCGTCCTTGACCGTCACCGCGTTGAGGGCGCGGTAGTCGACGCAGAATCTCCACGAGCCGTCCGGTTTCTTGACGAGAAGGACCGGCGAGGAGAATGCGGAGTCGCTGCGCTGGACGATGCCATTCTCGATCATGGTCTCGCACTGCTTCTCCAGCTCAGTCTTGTGGGCGGCCGGATATCTGTAGGGCCGCACTGCCACTGGCGCGGTGTCCGGCTTGAGGATAATGCGGTGCGCTCGGCCACGCGCGGGAGGCAGGCCCTTCGGCTCGGCGAAAACGTCAGCGAAGGAGGCAAGCAGCTCGTCGAGGAGGGGCTCCACCCCCGAGGCAGAGTGGATGCGCGGCGGTGTTGGCGGTGTGACGCTGCGCCAGCAGACCTGCTGGTCCGCCACCCTGAACTCCATGGTCCCGGCGGCCACGTTCCAGACAATATCACCCAAGGTAGCCAGCCATTGAGTGCCTAGCACCAGGTCATAGCCGGCCAGGGGCATGATGTACAAGTCGACCGCGAACGGCCGGCTGTCGATGACGATGGGCGCCTGGCGCAGAACGCCCGGGCAGGCGATCCGTTCCCCGTTGGCCACGGTCGCAGTCAGCCGAGGCCGAGGCTCGACGGCCAGGCCGGCCCGCTGTGCGGCCACCTCGCCAATGAAGCAGTGGGTGGAGCCCGTGTCGATGAGGGCGATCAACGTGGCCGCGCCCACCTGCACCTCGAGTTGGAGAGTACCGCACACTGGAACGCCGGCGACTGCGTGGAGGGAATAGACGGGTGCCTCCTCAGCGGGTGCGTCCTCAGCCAGCTCGACGCCGTCGATGTAGAAGATGCGGCGGCAGACTCTGTTGTGGCCGCGTGAGTATGGCTCGTTGCAGTTATAACAGAGGCCGAGGCGGCGCCGTTCCGCCTGCTCCTCCATCGAGAGGCGCTTGCCCCCGCTGCTTGGTGGTGGTGGTGGCGCCAGTAGTGCCAGGGGCTGCGCCTGGGGTGCTGGTAGCGCCTGGACCGCGGGCGGCGGCCGGATGGGCGCAGGGAGGGCCGCCAAGACGCCTGGACGTGGAGCGGGCGGTGGCCCGATCGCGCGCTGCGCAGCCTTGCCGGGGGTGGAGTTGAGACGGTCGAGCTCGGCCAGTTCCAACGCCCGTGCCAGACTCATGGCTGCCGCGAGGGTCTCCGGCGCGTGGATGCGCACCTGGTGGCTGAGCGGGGGCAGCAAGCCGCCGGTGTAGAGCTGCACCCGCTGGCCTTCCTCGAGCCGGCCCGCGCGAGGGAGAAGCGCCTGGAAGTGGTTGGAGTACTCCTCGACCGTCCCCGTGCGGCGGCACTCGGAGAGCTCGAACAGCGGGGCGGACCGCAGCACCGGGCCGAAACGCAGGTTTAGGAGTTCCTTGAAGCGCCCCCATGGCGGCGTGCCCTCGTCCTCCTGAAGCTGGATGAACCACAGTTGGGCCACCTCCTCCAGGTTGTACGACGCCATCCACACCTTCTCCTCCGGCATGGTGCGTTGCTGGCGGAAATACGACTCGCACTGATTGATGAAAATCAGTGGGTCAGACTTGCCGTCGAAACGCGGGAAGTCCATCTTCTGGAACCGCGGGGGACGATCCGTGTGGTGCTGGCCGTCGTGGTGGGTGCTGGAGTCGGTCGACGAGCCGACCTTTTCCTTCATGCCCGCCATGTCGGTCTGCATCTTCGACATGTCGGTGGTCAGGGACTGGAGCATCTGCATCACATCGGCCATGGTTGGTTGATCGCCATCGGCCATGGTTGACGGTGCGGACGTTGCCGTGGGCGAATAGGAAGGAGATGGAGGCGGCGGCTGGAATGGTGGTGAGGCTGCGGTGGAGGATTGGGTGGAGGTGGTGGAAGAGGATCGACGAGACTGAGATACCAGGTTGTCAAGGGCAGTGAGCCCGAGGGTAGGAGGACCTCGGCTACGTAGATCGTAGCCGCTGTCCGTGATGGCCGGCCGGGTTATACCCCCTTGCCGCCGTTCTTCGTCGGTGGGTTATTCCCCCTTCCGCCGGCTTAGGTAGAAGAAGAGAGAGGATTAGATGGTAATATCTTTCTTAATTGCCAAGCGTTTGATTACAGCATATCTATAGCCTCCGGCTCAACAAAAAGAGTAACAAACTCCACTAATTAAGGACTAACTAAAATAGCTAAAAGATCTCCTACTTTCCCTCCTAGCCACTGCTGGAGGCCGTGCCCTGCGTGCTTGCCGTGCGTGCAGCAGCGCGTTCCTGGGCTCGACGCATGTCACGGGCCCTATGGCGCCTGGTGTACACTTGTTTGAACATGACAAGGAATGCTAGAGATTTTCTTATGTCCTCCATTCCTTTATTTATTTCTTTATTTGTAATTGCTCTTCAAAGCTGTTTCTATCTTCTATGGTTGTCCCACCCTCTTTTTTCCTCGAACATGATGCTTGTTCCCTTTTTGCTATTTGTCATGAAGGATGCAAACTGAAGTTTGAATTCTTACATCGTACCACATTTAAGTTCAGCTTGCTTGTGGTGTTGCTGTCTATATTTGTGCTTTTTCATGCTATTGATGTGATCCTTTGTGTATACATATTATTGATGCTTGTAAATGTTTACGTTGTAAGTTCATCGATCAGAGGCTAGAGATGATGCAATACTAATGTGCAAAGGAAGATAGAGTGGTGAAAGTTCATGTAAGTTCCTGACAGCTCAATTTCACACATGAAACTGAAGCATTAGCAGTGCGGCAGTGCCTGATAACTTAGCATGACTACACTGAATGGGTCTCAGATCGTTAGTACTAGTAGCACATACTCCAAGGTTCATGCATGGAGTATATAATTAGTGAAGTACCACAATGTTTGGATAAATAGTGATAGAATCCATAATGTACTTGTGACTTATATGATTATATGTGCCAGGAGAAAGCAGGTAATGTTATTAGGATGCAGCACACGCTGGTCATTGACGTTTGATAGTTGAAACGAAATAATTATTATAAGCTTATAGTCTGCTACGTGCTATATTCTCTTGTTTGATATATCCATAGGCAGTAAATAGGTACTTGTATGCTCACATTTTAGCTTCTTGCGCAATACATAGTTCATTCATGTCATATCTGGAATTAAACTTTCTGTAGTACTCCATTAACCAATAGATGGCTTTAGGACAGGATAATTAGTGCAAATTTACATCGATTATCCAAATTCACTCTTCTATATATCATATAGTTTTGTTTCATTGAACTAAGTAAGAATTTCATGTTACTTGATTAAGCAACAAGGATCAGATTCAGAGTTCATAAAGAATTTTCCTAAAAAGGATCGTTATCAATGGCAGCATCCTCTTCTGATGTTTGATATGCGTGTGACTGAGTTCTCGTACATCTTCTGTGTTAGTTTCTACTGCTGCCATTTTGTTTTAGCTTGTTAGAGCATCTCCAACAGTTGTGCATTTGAGGTTTGCATTCTTATGTTTTGCTAAAATTCACAAAATCACCTCTCCAACAGTTTTGCATATTGGTTTTGCATTTTAGTAAACTTGGCAATTTCAGGGGGAGGTTTAGCATATATGGGAGTCCGCGGCGACTTGGCATTCGCGACCTCCCGGGGTATGACTGGTGGACCCCGGGGTATGTTGTGGTCCATTTTTGGGATTTGCCAAGTTAAAAATGCACAACTGTTGGAGAAGGATTTTTTTCTCCTTTACTAGATCATTTGGGGAGTTGGCAAACAACAACAATTGCCAAACCAAAAATGCACAACTGTTGGAGGTGCTCTTAGCTTCTACGTACTACTAGCAGCTTGCTCTTTTGGCTGAAAAATAAGCGCTGATTTTGGCTCGTGCTGATTTATTGTGAGAGAAAAATACTGTTTCGTGACTGAAAATAAGCGCTGATTGGTAAAAAGAACAAGCTGTAGATGTCTAAACGCACACTTCACTTGTCCAGTTTCTACCGTTGGCATTTTGCTATAGTATGTCCAGTGATTTTACTTCCTGACTGAACACACTTCCAGTGATTTTACTTTCTGACTGAAGCACACTTACTCCCTCTTCCAAACTATAGAAGTTTTGGTTGATACTCAAAAAAAAAAATACTATAGAAGTTTTGACCTTTTTGGCTATGTATTGAGATATATATTATGTCTAGGTACATAGTAAAAACAATACTCCCTCCATCCCAAATTGTAAGTCGTTCCAAGAATTTTGGAGAGTTAAACTTTTTCAACTTTGATCAAGTTTATATAATAAGATAATAATATTTATAATATCAACTAAGTATTATTAGATTCTTCATCAAATATATTTTTATAGTACACTTATTTGGTGTCATAATTCTTTATATATTTTTCTTTATAATTTTGGTCAAAGTTGAGATAGTTTGACTCTCCAAGATTTTTAGAACGACTTACAATTTGGAACGGAGGGAGTATTTCTAGAAAAGCTGAAATGTCTTATTTGGAGCGGTGGGAATATATCTTTTGCTCGTGATTTACAGTTCACACATTTTGATCTCTGAAACTTAACTACTGCAGGCTTTAGATGCAGAACTTTATGTTTGAATTGTTACACAGTTTTTTGTGACGACAGCAACACATTAGTAGCCTAAAACAAACATATAAATAGTTACTTCACAGGATGATATCTACTTTTATTATATTTAACCTAAAACCAACATAGATGTAATCTTAATTATTAAAACTTTGATGCTTTGTTGGTGATGTTGGCATTATTTAGGTTGCTGAAGTACAAGATCATTCTGGTTTTTAAAAACTCAAGTAATCCTAATCATTCAATACTTCCACGATGTGGTAGCTGATTTGTTTTTGTTTTTTTGGGTTTATATTGACAACTTGTATGGTTCCATAGAAAAATGAATAGCACTTTTGTGGTGAAACTACTAAACCCAGGTGTATCAATGGCTATGCAATTCCTTAGAAGATGGATAGTGGACTTGTGGTTGACTACTGCTTGCCAAAAACATCTACTGTATCCTGAATCTAAGTTGTGTTGTATAAGGGACCATCACAATCTGACTTATCTTGATTTCCATGTAGGAAGCGGACAACTGTTAGTTCTCAAATTATATATGATAGAACCTGAAATTAAATAGAATATATATGATAGAACCTGAAATTAAACAGAAAAAATGTCGTATCATGTCCTTACATTTTTTTTTTTCTACTAGTGGCTTTGGTCTATGTAGATGTTCTAGCTGAACTGAGCTTCATTGAACATCGACCTTATACTGAATCCGCCTGTCAATCTTAAAATAATATTGGACACGTTGAGTTGGATTCCTGATTTTCTTTCCACAGACGATAAGATGACTCAGAATTAGTATCCCCTCACGGGGAGTACCATGAGACCCCGTACTCTTGCAGATAACTAAAAATTAACCTGTTGCCTATATATGAAAATGACTCTGGCAACGCAGATATCATCGTGAACAATGATCACGGTCATGATTAAAATCATTGCATGTAACAAGTTTCCAATCAAATATCAACGATGATTTGCTAGTAGAATTATCTGGACTAAACCTAAGAAATCTAAATCGAAAGAAATGTTTAAGGCGCACCTCTCCTTTGGAGAGGAATTAAGAGATTAATTTGATATGTGCCTCCAATTAAAATAACTTGATTCTTCACATAATAGAGCTATCGTATTAGAGGTTGAGTGTGTTTGGTTGGGGATGAGACGAACCCACCTTACTTTGGTGTTTGGTTCTGGGACGTCAGGGATGGAGATGCCCTAGGGGAGGAATATTCCTTGAGATGCTAGGAGCCTAAGGGTCTGTTTGGTTCGCGTACGAGTAGAGCCTGGCTCGTATCTGAGAGTCAGGCTCACTTGAGACAGGCTGAGTGCATGCAACGGTGTTGTGTTTGGTTGACCGTATCAATTCAGCCTGGCTGAGAAAAAATGTTGTTTGGTTGGCTGTACGAAGATATGTTGCATGAGATAAAAAAACTATAAAATAATGATTAGGATTTTTATTTTCTATAAATACACTTTTAAATTTCTTATTTTATCTAATTATGTCTTAATCATCTTTAAAATATATTAATATTGCTTGATATTTACTAATTATACACTAATACATCATTAGTCGCGTAACCAGTTGCACCGAGCCAGCCTGGCCCGGTAGAAACGGCCGATTTCGGCGTTTCCACGGAGCCTGGTTGGGGGCTGCTCTTTGTATGGCCAGAGCCTAGCCCGACACCCCACGCAGGCAACCAAACACGGCCACCCTGCATCCCGCCAGCCTGGTTCGGGCGGATGCAGGGAACCAAACAGCCCCTAAGACGTCTTTGCACAGAAATTATGGGACGAGGTAGGACAAGCAGTGATGTGCGAGCAATATTTGTTCCCTGTTTCGTGATGCACCTAGTTCTTCCTACACGGGGCACGAGCTGTAACATCCCCTACCACGAGCTTAGCCATGGCTTTTCGCATTGCAGCTAGGTAGGCGCACGACTAGATGCGGTGGAGAAGGGGTAGCCTCATGCGCACAAGTGGCCGTAGCTCTAGCCCCCGCAGCGAGTTGGCTTTCGACGTGGCACCATGGTGGAACCATCTCATCCCTAAAAACTAGGTTATGTCCATCCTATCCTACCATGTATCTCAACGAAAGACTACCTAAGAGACGTTTGGCTCCTTCCCTTCACCTCTGCTCAAGTTTCATATTGTTTAACTTCTTGAAACAATAAAATTGGCATTCAAACCTATATGATGATGAAGCAAGTACTGGAATATTTAGCGTGATGGAGTTTGTCTGAGCTAGTGACTTCGTCACGATGTTAGAGCAAGTATAATAGATTGTCTGTAAATGTCTTTTATGCTGAGGTGGAGAAGAGAGAGAAAGAGAGGTGAGCTGTGAGTGGGAGAAGAAACTTTGTGAGTGAAGAAATGATTCATTATTAATGATGTGGCTTTTATGCTGTGCTTGAGAAGAGAGAGAAAGAGAGAAGTGAGCTGTAAGTGAGAGAAGAAACTTTGTGAGTGAGGAAAGGATTCATATATTAATGACGTGGCTTTTATGCTGAGCTAGAGAAGAGAGAGAAAGAGAGAAGTGAGCTGTAAGTGGAAGAAGAAATTTTGTGAGTGAAGAATGGATTCATATATTAATGTTGTGGTTTTCATGCTGAGCTAGAGAAAAGAGAGAGAAAAGAGAGAAGTGAGCTGTAATTGGGAGAAAAAACTTTGTGAGTGAAGAAAAAAAATTCATATATTAATGATGATGTATGTCCTATTAGCCAACTACTATATGGGTGGATTGATAAATGAGCTGTAAATGTACATACATCTAACAATAAGTTGTACTATTAGCCATGCTCTTAGACATTATAGAGCTGGATTAATTGTTTGTTTAGTGGTTTGGAATGTGGAACTGTGGACCCCTACTTGTCCCAGTAAGCTCTTTTTTTTTTTGGAGTGAAGAATGGGTTTTATGCCCTTGAGTTGTTTGCCGCAACACAATTGTGGTTATAAAGATCATTACTTGCAGTTGTTCGCTAAAACCCATGTGTTTTTAGTGGAGATATATCGAAGTTGTTTGACACTCTTAGTTATGTGGTATTCATGAACCAGTGTTTATTGCAAACTGAGCTAATTTTCGTTTTCTAAAAGTCTCAGCAAATTTCTTGCCATCTACATTTTGGGGCAAAAAAAGAGAGAGAAATGAATTTGCTTCCAAGCTATATTGACCGTATATCAAGGGAAATCAAACGAAAATTTTGAACTAGTTTTTGGCGCTGTCGTCAACTAAACTTCAGGCCTCTAGCAATTCATTTCACCGAGTGGAGACAAAGTACGTCTCCACCTCACACCATAGGAGATGGTATGCATGCCGTCGCCCGCTGCCCGTTGCCCGTAGTGCCCGTTGCCCGTTGGACACAGCCCTGGCCATGCAGATCTGGTGCTTCGACCTTCGATTCTTGGAGAGAATTGAAGCCCACCGTTTTGTGCTTCGAAAACAAGCCCTCCCGCGGGCTGCAGCGCTATCTCCAGCCGCGCGTCCAGCGTCCGTCCACCATCCTCACGCTGCGCGCGCGCGCATAAGTGGCGTGCCCCGCACCACAGTCGCCCACACTCCGCAGCACACCACGCCACCGTTCGTACTGGCAGTCGCAGCCACCACGGCAAGGGCAAGGAGAGGAGAGGAGCCTTCGGTTTCGAGAGCGAGCGCAGCCACGGTCGTCGTGAGCCGGGACCGGGAGAGATGATGAGGAGAAACCCGGCGGCCGCGGCTCGCATGATGATCCCGGCGCTCGCCGACGACCCCGACACCATCTCCGACTCGGGCTCCTCGACGTCCTCGTACTCCGTCTCGCAGCCGCAGGTACGTGCTGCCGCGCCGCCGGTCATCCCGGCGCCTCCTCCTCCTGAAGAAGGCAGCGCCACCAGCGCCGCGGCGTCGGGGGCGGCGATCAACAGGTACCTGCGCACCAACGGCCTTATCCCGATGACGCGCTCGGAAGGCTCCGCCGTGGCGGCGCCGGCGGACGACAGCCAGCCCCCGCCCCCGTCGCCGCCCCAGGAGCGACCGCTGATCTGCGCCTACTGCAACTGCGCGTTCTGCTTCGGCGCGCACGAGGCTCATCGCCTCGACCCTCCTGGCGCGGGGGACGTCGTCTACCCGGCGCCGCCCGGGCCCATCACCCTCAACCTCCTCACGCCGCCGCCGGTGGCGCCGCTGTACCGCGACCCGCGGGAGGCCGCGCCGGCGCCGCTGCTCGTCTGCTCCAGCGAGCGCCATTTCACCGCCACCATGGGCATGCTGCAGCGGCTGCCGGGCGGCGCGCCGTCGCTGCGGTGGACGTGTACGTCTTACTGTCTTCGTGTCCTGCCCATCGCCGTGGGCAGCGAAGGCGCTAGCTCGCCAGATCTGCTTGCTGATCCGGCACCTTCTCCTGAACCGTGGACATACGCTGGTGCTTACTGGAACTATGTGAAGCTCGGGGACGAGGACATGGTCAAGCTCAAATTATACCATGATCCTCTGAAGCTAACTCTTGGCCGCCTGTGAAAGCAGCGCGCGCGTAGTCGTGCCGGTCGGAGGAGTCATCCCTCTCGATCGGCCGGAAGGCACAGTGTGCCGTTTATGAACGCATGGATGGAATAAAAATCATCGGCGCTAGCTGTAGCTCTCTAGTCTTATGGTCATGTTAGTCTTAAGTGATGAGTCTGTTGTCTATAGAGTCAACTTCTTGGTGACTTTTTGTCACTGACAAATGGGTTTGATGTTCATCAGACCCGCTTGTTAGTGACAAAGTCCCGTGAAGGTAGTATCGTGTTATGGAGTCGACTTCACAGTGGTTTTTTTTGTCATTAACAGATGGGCCTGATGTTCATCAGACCCACTTACGTGACAAAGCCCTGTAAAACAGGTAGTACTAGAGGGATCAGTAGTGTTGGTCTCTGCAGTCTCCATTATAGTTTTGAGTTTTTGTGTTCCTCTCTAATGTGTTATCATCTTGTCGAGTTGTAACTTGTGAGAGAGCTAGCTGTGATACACCAAAATCAATCTGTATATGTCAGGAATCTCTCACTCATTGGCTTTATTTGTGAAGTATCGGACATGTTTAATTTGATGGAACTTGTTTTCCTCCTAATTCTGTGTGGAAAGTGGTTGTTTGAGAGAAATGATTCTCTATGATAAAAGTTATGTAACAAGCTAGCGAGCGGTTTATTGATCTGTGCGGGTAGTGAATTAGGAGGAGCCACTTTTTTAGCTTTTATCCTTCTATTTCATTTCAATAATCACTTTGTAGAATTGGCATAAAATCTTTTTCTTGCATATATTGTTTGGCAGAGTTTCTCATGAATTTAACCTGTGAACTACTTTGGGGTTCTGACAAACATGCTCTTAGTCTTAGCGTCTATCTAGTCAAGAAATTAAAAGGGATCCGTGTGTAAATTAATTAAAACTGGTACTGATCATACGATTCAAAGATTATTTCCTTTTGAAGTCCACTTAGAAAAATATTTGAGACGGCTCACAGGTCGAAACCCATAGGTGATTCTACGCATAATTCCAACTATGATATATCCTAACGAACGTGTAATCAAAGTTTTGATATATATTAACTAGGCTATATCAACAAAGGCCGATCGAGTTCTCCTTACAAAATTAACTGCCACAATTCGTAGTAGTTGCCCACAAACAAACACAGATACTAAGGAAGTCTCTCACTGTGGTACGCTCTTGATATCTTTTGCTCGTCGGGATCGATGAATATCAGGGAGCAACTCATTCTCCTCAGCAACAAAGCCAGCTTCTCGTACATCCTTCATTAATTTATCCATCCTCCTGTATATTTCAGCACTTTGTGGATGCAAAGTATCTTTAAAGAGAGAACCTGTGATCTGTTTTCTTGACTGTGATCCAGTTACAAGCTTTACCAATGTTTCAACTACCTTGCAGGCGTCATCCTGTCTACCGGATCTAACATAAAAGTTGAGGGGCACAACATAGCTGTTTATTTTCTCAGGTTCCACTGCCAATAGCTGTCCGCAGCTAATTTCGCAAGATGCATGTTCTTATGGATCCAGCTAGCAGTAAGCAAGCTAGGCCCCCCCACATGTTTGCAGTTGGGGTGAACGGTGCTCTTCTTACCATTGAATACGCTTCATCAAGTAGGCGTTCTCTACCAAAAAGCTCAATAACACATGCATAAATGCATAGCCCGTAGCTTTATCCTCAGATTTTCAGTCATCAACTGGAAAATTCTCTTCCCTTGTCAAGAAACCTACATGCATTCAGCACACAGCCAGAAC
This sequence comes from Eremochloa ophiuroides, assembly GCA_038502445.1. Classification (NCBI taxonomy): domain Eukaryota; kingdom Viridiplantae; phylum Streptophyta; class Magnoliopsida; order Poales; family Poaceae; genus Eremochloa; species Eremochloa ophiuroides. Next base: position 71,013,481 of record JAHLJS010000005.1, read on the forward strand.
GTTACATGGTTTGGCGCAACACCCTCAGCTATCAACCTCTCAAACATCTCGAACGCCTTATCGTCCCCATGCCATGGTAGCCGTATCCAGCTATCAGAGCCTTCCATGAGATCAAGAAATCAAGTACTCCTAGTCCTAGGCATCTTCTCAAAGTCATTCCTCGTCTCCAGTACTGTAAAGATCAGCAAAGAACTTCAGTATTAGGAGGTGAAATGTGATCCAGTCTTGTAATCCTGAGTTCCCGCTCATTCTTTATTTGACTAGGATAGGGTTGGGCTCAGTCTTGGATGCTTATATATATCCTCGTGTGCGTCTTGTATCGCGTCCGCGTCTGTGCATATGGGATGGCGCATGGGATCAGGGTCATGGTGAATGGTGATGGCGTGAACTCTGCTCAGCCGCGGCCCTTAGTTTTCTTTCTAAATTTAGCTTGCTAGCTTGTATATGAGGCATTTGCTAATCCAAGTGACTGAAATTTAGTTTTCTTTTAAACAATGATAATTACAGATACTTTATATTAAAATTACAATTTCGTTCGTCGCAATTTATGTAGGTGCAATCTATAATATTTGTATCGATAATAAAAAAATCGTTAGACAAAACTACAAAATTGATAAAATCTTATTTGTGTTGGCACAAAGACAATCAACAATTTACAATTATTTTTATAGGAAGATAAGGATAAAATTTTAATGTCATAACACAAAGACAAATAACAAATAACAAAAGTAACAATGCACTTGTACTAGTTGGTAGTATGAGAGTAGTGTCTGAAATCAATTATCTTAAATTTCAGACACCTAAAATATCGAAAAAGTGTGTACATAAAGAGGCAATCAATATTAACTGAAAAGCTGACACGGTTGTGTCCAGCACCAAATATCTTGTGTCAGTTCCAGTTGTTGCGTGAGTTCTTGAGAGTGTGGTGATCTGTTCATCCTCGCCGGTACGGTGTTCCGATCGTCGACTGAGAGAACTCAGGCTAACATCCTCCATCCTTCCCCAGTTTGCAATACAAGTCCTAGGCCGTAGAGTTTACCTGTTGTGAGTATGGCACGTGGGATCCACTGTGATAAAGTATTGTACTGCTGATACTTTTTGCATGTAAAGTGAGGATGTGACCAGATCTCAATGTGGATGGATGTGTGAGATAAACTCTACGGTCGCTATCGAATGATCAATGTCCAGCGTCAATCCTCTCTGGATCAAAAGTTAGCACGCGCCTGCTTCGCGTGCTCCAGCAGCCTCAACCTAGAGAACACCCGTAGCAAGGTCGAGAACGTGAACTGGTCCATGGCGAAACGAGCTCATACGAGTGCCAACATGGAGTTCCACGCCTCCTTGCTGCGGCCATGGAGATGGAACACATACGAGTGCCAACATGGAGTTCCACGCCATGACGCCCCCGCCTTGACAACGCAGTAGTGCAGCTGCCGCCCGACTCGCCCCGACCCGAGGACGTAGCCGCGCGGACAGCCACCATGAAAGACCTTGGTGGAGCGTCCCCGCTGACCACTGCCCATATCTCCAGCAGTGCTATCTAAATTAGATTATCTAAATCTTTATTTAGGTAGCCATTTATTTTTCTATTACCCATATTTTGCTCCTAATTCCAGCAATACTATCTAAAACAGGCTACCCCAAATCTATCGTAACTGAGAATGACATACGGGTCCTACCTGTCATCCTCTCCGTTGTTCTTCTCTCCACAACTCCACACCAGGGAAGACGACGAGGACCAAGGAAGGTCCACGCCAGTGAGGCCGCACGCCGGGGAGAAGCCGTGGGAAGAGAGTCGCTGGGGAAGAGCGCCAACGGGGAGCCGCCACCAGGGAGGAGCGCGCACGGGGAGGAACCCGAGGAGGGGCCGTCGAGGAGGAGCGCCGTCGCCGGGGAAGAGGCCGTGCACGGGCGCGACAGCGGGGAAGAAGCCACGCATGGGCGTGGGTGGGCAAGTGCGTGCGTAGAAAGGCGAGCATAAAAATAGGTAGGGATGTTTGTTGGGCCAATAGAAATAGCAGTGTGAGGTGATTGTTGGGCCAATAAATTTAGTTAGTCATTTAGATAGTCTGCTGGAGTGCGTTTTTTGGCCTCCACTATCCAAATCGAGGGATAGGTAGCGGGTTTAGGTAGTCTGCTGTAGATGCTCTAAGTACGCAGGGGCGGGGTGGGTGGAGCAAAGTTGGAGATGCTCTGAGTATCCTTGGATTGAGTTGAAGCCTGAGGAAGGATTGTGAGCCTTTAATTTATTGTTTTCCTGAGCATGAATTGTGTGGTACATAAATGTTGAGTTATCTTAGAGGGAAGACATAATTTGAAGTGTCGCTAGTTTTATTTTGATTATTGCTTTATAGTAGAAGATGAAGATTTGAGTACTAGTAACTATTTCCAAATATGTCTCTCCTGCTTATAAGATTGGACACTTGTTGGAGTGGATCTTTATTGTTGGGTTAATTGTAATCTCCTAAAGAATATACTACTAACTAGGTGTTGGTATTTATTAAGTGTAAATAGAACATGAAAGATTCCGCAAGCGCACAGAATACCATTATAACATTTTACCGGAGTATTCCAGGTATCGTTATTTATATTTTACCATAGGGAAACAATGATTAAAAAAGTTTGATAGTTGACCATCATGTGTCTACTAATTAATACACCAACTAAACTAAAGTATGGGTAAGTAATAAATGACAGGAGTTATGCTTAAATGACATAGACACACAGGAGAATTCTATGATAAAAGAGCAGATAGCTAAAGTGAGAGGACAACGGGAGAGTTCAAGATTCCTAAATACCTCTCTATTACTGGGGTTCTATATTAACTGATTCATAGTAGACAAAGCAATCACACAATAACACTTCGGGACATCAGAACACTAGCCACGGAACGGGATGAGAATGGGACTAGGAAGTTCTGACTATGGTTCTACAATCATCAACCTACACAAGGTGGAATACATCGGCCATCAGGGCTATCACCTTCTGGGGCTATCACAATTATTCGTAAGGTCGAGTGCAATCTCAGGTAACCTTTAGTCTAGACACCATGCCTACACTATTAATTACTACTCTAATCCCATATGAAAACTAGAGCACTCGATGCGAGCGGAGATCCTATACCAAAGTATAACAATTATACTGACCAATCAAATTCAAGGCATAAAGTAAATAGAGAAGATAAATATATTAAAGCATAAGCTTACAAAGATGAGATATAAAGATATACCAGACCCCTGAAGACTTCTCCAGAACCGAAGTGCAGCTCCGTTCTTCCTAACTCTCAACTAGAACTAATCTACTACATTAGAAAGTCTAGCCCTAATTCTCTAGAGTTGAGAGGTTATCCATTCGAGGGACGCCTCTACAACTCCATAATGGTGCACTTGACTTGGGGGGTCCTGGGTTCCTTATATGGGGGCGCCTGGCCTCCCCTTCACCTTGGGCAAGCGATATGGTACTAAGCCTTTCTATCATGTGCACATAGGCTTTAATGGGCCAAATTTTGATTTAGGCCCAATTAATCCCGCAGCCTTTAATTAATCTCGCAGCTCAGGTTGTAGAATCTTCCAGTGTTGTAATATTCATATCTCTTTATTGCAGACTCCAAAAATAGCAAACCATAGGTCCGTTTCGATCGTCTTGACGAGCTCTATGCAATGGTGAACTCCAATTCCTCATTTGAGATACTTTTAATTGGTGAAAAATTGAATATCCCTTTATACCCTGCAAAATAAGTGAGAACACCAAAACTCGTGGAACTTGTTAAAATTAAACCACATAACTATGTTGTGTATTATTTTATGCCCTTGATTCATGTTTAGTTGATGGGTAAAAATGAGCAATAACTACCGTCAACAAGTTCTCCCAAGCTTACCCATTGCTAGTCCCTTAGCAAAGCCAAACTTTAGCATATATCAAAAGTTATAGCTACCCCTCACAAGTATTCAGTTTTAAACCAAGAAGTACTCAAGGATTATAGTAGACCAAGCTAACCTTCAGACTTACATGTATTACCTTTACCATGGAGCTTGTAACTTTCTCTTGAGTCTTGGGTAATTGAAGGATAGAATGTCTACGTTAAACACTATGTCTCAAGCTCTGTCGTTCAACTCTTATCCTGGAGCTTTTGCAAGTTTTTAAAATAAAACTCAGAGTTTCCTTTGTATGACTCTCTCAAGTCTCTCAATATGTGATATTTGTGGATCCTCACCAAGGCAATAGTGATGCATGCCTTCTCTTCTCTCTCTCACCCTATAACTAATAGCTTGTGTGGAGCTTATGGGTAAGGAGACAGCTCATACATACTTGCATTGAATATATTGTAAAGTCAAACAATGGATCCAAAGGAATAAGTCATACAATTAAATCAAGATGTGCATGTGTGTGGACGTGAGGTGGTACGTGGATATATATGGTGGCTAATCCAAATTCTACTCGTTTGCTCCATGAGACATCTCTCTCTCTCTTTCAAACACTAGGGAATTGTGTTGCAGGACAACATGGGCTATCTTTCTTTTTTTCTTCTTTTTTTCAGGCGGGCATCAGAGTACCCATTGTTTTGATAAATTCGGACACTTGTCCATTTTTACCTCTTAGGCGTGCATCTTTGTACCCATTGTTTTCTCTCATCTCACTCTTTTGCATAGCCACATGCCTCTTCTCTGCAACAATACTTCTCTTTTTCTTTTTCTTTTTCTTTTTCTTTTGAGAGATAGCAACAAGAACTTTGGAGCATTGATCTGGGGTAACCAATGAGATATTTTTAGTGTTCACTCCTAGTTTAGGAGTAGAACATTTTTAGGTGGATCTAGATGGAATATGTGGAATGTGGATGCGCCCACTCGGATATGAGTAGTGCATTATGGGTGGAGTGTATGTGATCTTGATTGTAAAAGCATGACAAGTTCCTATGGTATCAACAAAGCTTGACTAAACTCAAAACAAAGCAAGTAGCATATAATGTGTATGTTTTCCTAATCTATCATGTATGGCTATGGTAGGATTATAAAGCTCTTGTCATACAGGAACTCATCATGTGGTATTAAGGATTTTCAAAATAAATCTACAGAATTCAAGTATCACTAGGAACAAGATAAATAGCAGCTCGAATTTTGCATATCATATCCCTCAATTACTTAGACTTAGATCAAACATTTGCTACCCACAAGTTTCAGGTTCAAAACAAATCTTCAAGTTAAAATGGTTGTATCTAAAACTTAGGATGATTCAAGGTTGAAAACTTGGGATGATTCAAGGTTGAAAATTAATGTTGAAAACTTATCAAATTCCTGAGCATGGTTTCCATCGAGTCTGAACAAAATTATTGCAAGCACTCTCTTTTTATTTTATTCAAACACACTAACTAACCTAAACACTATTTATTCAAACACACTAGCTAACTCACGCGAAAAGCAATATGGTATAATAATAAGGATGTGAAACGTATACTTAGCTGGATTTAAATGGAGGGTGCTCTCCCCCAAGCTGGATGTTGACATGATCTTTGATGTTGCAAGTTGAGCAATCCTTCTGCGAGTAGGCATACTGGCCGCGTAAGGGCGCTAGGTTGACTAGCTCTTAATCTTGTATTGTCTTGTAAAACTCAATTGCCAACAAGAATACCAAATCTCATGGAGAGGGGTTAGGTTAATACCACTATTGGCGGTGGATAACGTCAACTTTTATTAGAACTTTAGACACCAAAGGATACATGAATGCACGCTAGTCTAGGGTTTTAACTGACAGTTTCCACGAGTTTTGCATGTTCTGTATTTTCCAGGGGCTATTCTAGAAAAGCATAAAAGAAGGATTAAAGAGCATGATTACCACGAAACTTAACCGCCAAGGAAATATTATCACGAGAACACTAGAAGCATCTGGAACACACCCGAAGCACCAAGGCCCGAGACCCACCAGGGTGGGGCCGGCCGGTGCCAGGGTGGGGCCGGCCGGTGCCCCCCACTAGGGTTTCGGCCCAATTTCAGGAGTACTTTTCGCCACCTTTGTGGAGTCATCTCAGCCCTTGTTTCAAGTCGGTTTGATCCTACGACGCACGTGCATCCCACCGGGCTATAAATAGAGGGGCAAACCCCCTGGAGGCATCAACTCATCATTCATTCAAGGCATCAAGTCTTCAAGCCATCAAGAGCCTCCTAGTTCATCAAGAGCCTCCTAGTTCATAATTCTAGTCTAGTTAGATTAGAAGTTGAGGAGTTCTAGTTCTACAGCGGATCTGGAGCCCCGACGTCTGTCTGGAACACGGAGTTCGGTATAATTCTAGTTCTTTCTCTATTATTATATTCTTCATTATGATTAGGAAAACATTGTTCTTAATAGTTCATATGTTCTTGATTACAATAGTCTTTGTCTACTTTAATTATATATCTAGTATAGTTGGCTTGATCTTATTGAATTCATGTAATTGCTCGTATAGCGTTTATTCGTGCGGACGATGGATAGATGATGAACAATATGTAGACGTGGTGTCTAGGTATTTTATTTATCTACGAGTGCACCCTGATGTGCCGAGTCGTGTGGTAGATCGCGTAGGTGACAGCTGCGTTGAGTCCTCTGCAGTCCCCCCCCTGTATGTAGGCCAGCAGGCACGGTCGCGAAGTTGAATGATGACTCTGTTTCACATCCTTCCTAGATGATGCCCTTTGCATATGATTATGATATAGGATTTGTCTAACAATGATTGCTAGATGTAATTGCACTAATTAGAGTTATTCATTGATGTAGTTATAGAATTACCTTTGATATTAATTCCTTAGTTTATCCATTGGCTAGCTATTACTATGACTAGAGAAGTGCTCTGATGATTATCTTTTATTTATGATGCTTGATCATACTAATCACCTTTATCTTTATTTACCTTGTGACCTCTACCTGTTATGAGTAGAGTAAATGACATCGATAATGTCACTTATCCATTGTATACTATTACTATCAATATAATAGATTAAAGTTTATCCTAGTCTTTCCCAGTGGTATAAATATAAATCGACAACCTGGTAGAACTCCCTTGGTAAAATGCTACAATGGTATAATTATCTGTCCGCTTACAGAACCGATCTTAGTTTATATTATTTATATTTATTTCTGCCTAGTCACATAGATTAATATATGAAACCTTTATTTATTCTTAGCATTATTAATTAGGGATGACAACCTAGTTCTTGCATAAGAATGTTGGTAATAGAAAAGTGGCTAGTTGCTAATGACAAGTTAATTAATTACCATTCATCTTCTAATCTCGCCTCTCGCATTAAAAGTTATATAGTTATATTTGGTGACGTTAGTAGATGTCAACAACCACTCCATGGTAAGTGATTAATTTTATGTTTCTAGCCAAAAGTTTCCTTTACTTCACCCACTTAGGGAACTTTCTAAAAAAACATGGACCTTCATGTGCCCACATATTTCTGGATTTTTCTTAAAAGTGTGTGGACATTCATGTGCCCATATTTTTTTTTTAATTTTCCTATGATACTATTGTGAACCTTCATGTGCTCACATATTTTTGATATTTTATGACTATATAAAATAGACTCGATAATCGCCTAGGTATAGATACCTGATAACTAGTGGATGCTCCTCCCCCAAGCTAGATGTTTGCAATATTTGGTGTTGATGATCTTTAGAGTGGGCTTACCAGCAGCAGTCTGGTAGGGCCACTGATGGACTCACTTCTCAGACATAGTGTTATCCTGCATAATTATACTCCAACAAGAAAACCAAAACTCGAGGCTCGAATGTGTTAATGGGTTAGCAGTCAGCCAATAACTAATTGATTATTCTCTGAGTTGATTTTAATTGACAGATTCTAGCATGATTCTCTTTTTAGGGATTTTTAACTTTCTTATGCAACAATCAAATATGTATGCATGCTATATATTTTTATGCCACCACAGAGAATATTTATTCTCATGGGGCTTAGGATTTGCATAATGTAAGAAAGTAAATACAGATGCTATTATCATTTTTTTATTTATTATATTTTTTTATGCCACCATAGCGAATATTCTATAAGTTTATTCACATGGGGCTTTAATGGTTTATGATGCAGTAAATAAGGCAATAAAGATTTTTCTTTTTTCTTTTGATATGCATAAAGATGAATATGCTAAAGTAAAATTACTAATGTAAATTATGAATACTAATTAATTAGATAACTACCATGTTACCTTATGGCAAGGGTGCGGAATTTAAAGTCTACCGATAGGACTTTTTCTTCCACTTTTGTGTATGAAGGTCTTGATAGTTGCACCTCTGGTGATGGTGATGTCACTTTTGTTCTTTGCTTGGCCAGCAGGTTGAAGTAGAGTATTAATAGTGCAAGCTGGCAGCATCTTGCTCAGCGTGCATGTTCATAGAACTTTTACTTGTAGAATTTTGTGAATTAACAAATTTGCTTGAAGTGTTGTCCTGTTTGCAAAACCAAGGTAGAGATCAAGTGCATGGGCTCTCCTGGTGGAAAAACTCCAACAGAACTGATCTATTTCTTTATTTATTCTTCCCTAGCCTTAGGCACATTGAACAAGATAAAGTTGATGTTATATAATTTGTTTTACTCATGACATGAGTGGTAAGATCAGAGAATTAAGCATTAATGTTGCATTTAAGTTCATATGGCAGAAAAGATTTAAATTGCTTAACCAATGGAATGGTTGTCTATCTCTACATAATATATAAATTTTCACATGAGTATGACAATCATCTTCCAAAGATAGAATACAATGTTTTAGCATATTTGGTTAAGATTGAGATCAAAAGAATGATGTTATGAACAATCTTAAAGGACAAAGCATGCTGAGTTAATTAGGTTAATCAATTAAAGATGTAACTCTAATATATTTGTGTCTTTATTTATCTGCATTCCAAGATCAAGAGAAAAATAGTGACCACTTACCTTAAGATATTACCTTCATTATTAGAGCGTGATAGCATTAAGTAATGAAGGATAGATGATTGGTGGTCCTTTCCTTCTCTTGCATCTTGAGTTGTTCATGAGCATCTTGTCTCCTTTGTTGCTTATCCTCTTTGCCATCTTTTGCTTCTTTGATCTTATGACACCTTGTCACTCCATTCACTATTATGCCTGCAACAGATTAGTGGACAACATATACCCGAAGGGATGTACAACTTTGGAACATAGGTTGTTTGTACAGAATTTTATCATGTTCCATCTACGCTACTAAGAAGATAGGGTTGATATTATGTTAGCATAGATCATATTCTATACCGGCATGACTTTAGTCCAAGTAACTTGCAGCAGAAGATAATGTGAATGAATCATTAATACTCATAGTTCTTCCATCCATAATGAATGAGTTATGTCTTCCTCTGCAAAGTTATTGAAGTTCAGCATGTGCCCTGTCTCATCTCTGATTTGAATTTATCTCATGACTTACCCGAATTAAATTGGAGGTTTTCTGTAAGGGTTAGTCCAACAAAATATCCAATATCTACTACAGCATACAAGCGGCTCAAAAATCAACCTAGATACCACATCCAATTTGACTTACGAAGGCATTTTAATCTAAGCATCACGCTTAATTCAAAAAGCCTTTGAAAGTAAAATTTTCACACCTCTTGGTTCGGAAATCAAACTAAAAACCTTGTCTAATTATAATTCCAGAAAACAGTTTAAACTAACCACCATGGCTAATTTTAAAAGGTGTATAAAATTTCTCCAAACCTTAATTATACTATAGCGAACAAAGGTAACATGAAAGTTTATAGAAAGTTATGCAAACAGAGATGAAAGAGCATGATCATTGATTAACAATTTGAACATGGATTGACAAGGTAGAGACAACCAATATTAGCAACATACAATTTTCTAAATAAGCCCATTCCCCCAAGCTTGAATTTTGCAGGACAAAGTTAAGTTTGGATGGATTAATATTGCATGATGATTGGTTCGACGTACTTAATGATGTCATCCTTCTACTTCAAGTCTAGAATGGTTAGTGATAAAAATAACGAGATAATATTTTTATAATTATAATTCTATGCTCAATTCTCAATGGTATTACATCAAAAGGTACAAGCTCACGTTATTTTTCAAGAGTGGTTATTTTATGACACAAAGTCGTTCTTGGGAGATCTTCTAATTATTACAGTTTTAGTTAATAAACTTAGATTAAAAACCTTTGAAAGTAAGATCAACACTCCTAAACTTGGCACCATGCTTCATTTAAGAGATGTATGAAATTATTCTAGCCATAAACTATAGTAAGTAAAGGTAGCATGAAAGCATTACAATGATTTATTCAAATAGAGATAAAATAATATGATCATAGTCAGGTATATATATATATATATATATATATATATATATATATATATATATTTCTTTTTAATATGCAAGTGGTATGGATGTATGCAAGAACTAAACATGCTATGGATTTGATATGAGGGAATATAAACTAAATGGTGTGGATGCATGGATTAAAATAAATATGCAATGAGATGCAATAATTTAAAGATAACCACTCAAAAGTTTAAAGTACATGAGCAAGACTTTCTCACCTTCTTGATCATACTTACCATGACTTGTGTGTAGCACAGCCTCTATGTTCATCATTTGAGATGTGATTTGAATTGTTGTGACGATGACCTCCTTCTCCTATCTACACAAAGTTAGAAAGAAATATATATATATATGTGTGTGTGTGTGTGTGTGTGTGTGTGTGTGTGTGTGTGCAAACCTATGAGATGGCAGCGTTCCATTATTGATGAATCTTGAATGTTCAGGCACCCTGGGCTCTTCAATGTGGAAACTTGCCGGAAGATCAAAACGGCTTCTATTGTCCTGTCTTATTCCACAACTCAACAGAATAGCGGTAATCATACTAAATCTAGTAGTACACTAAATTAGCAGACATCAAGATCACTATAAAGCTCTTATGCCAATTGCTTCCCCGGCAACGGCGGCAAAAATGCTTGTTGGTATTTATTATGTGCAAATAGAATATGAAAGATTCCGTAAGCGCACAGAATATCATTATAGCATTTTACCGGGAGTATTCTAGGTATCGTTATTTATATTTTACCACAGGGAAACAATGATTAAAGAAGTTTGATAGTTGACCATCATGTGTCTACTAATTAATACACCAACTAGACTAAAGTAGGGGGTAAGTAATAAATGATAGGAGTTATACTTAAATGACATAGACACACATGAGAATTCTATGATAAAATAGTAGATAGCTAAAGTGAGAGGACAACGGGAGAGTTCAAGGTTCCTAAATACCTCTCTATTACTGGGGTTCTATAATAACTGATTCATGATAGATAAAGCAATCACACAATGACACTTCGGGACATCAGAACACTAGCCACGGAACGGGATGAGAATGGGACTAGGAAGTTCTAACTATGGTCCTACAATCATCAACCTACACAAGGTGGAATACGTCGGCCATCAGAGCTGTCACCTCCTGGGGCTACCACAACTATTCGTAAGGTTGAGTGCAATCTCAAGTAACCTCTAGTCTAGACACCATGCCTACACTATTAATTACTACTCTAATCCCATATGAAAACTAGAGCACTTGATGCGAGCGAAGATCCTATGACAAAGTATAACAACTATACTAACCAATCAAATTCAAGGCATAAAGTAAATAGAGAAGATAAATATATTGAAGCATAAGTCTTACAAAGATGAGATACAAAGATATACCAGACCCCTGAAGACTTCTCCAGAACCGAAGCGCAGCTCCGCTCTCTCTAACTCTCAACTAGAACTAATCTACTACATTGGAAAGTCTAGCCCTTATTCTCTAGAGTTGAGAGGTTATCTATTCGAGGGACGCCTCTACAACTCCATAATGGTGCACTTGACTTGGGGGGTCCTTGGTTCCTTATATGGGGGCGCCTGGCCTCCCCTCCACCTTGGTCAAGCGATATGGTACTAAGCCTTTCCACCATGTGCACATAGGCTTTAATGGGCCAAATTCTGATTTGGGCCCAATTAAACCCGCAGCCTTTAATTAATCCCGCAGCTCAGATTCTAGAATCTTCTAGTGTTTGTAAAATCCATATCTCTTTATTTCAGACTCCAAAAATAGCAAACCATAGGTCCATTTCGATAGTCTCGACGAGCTCTATGCAATGGTGAACTCCAATTCCTCATTTGAGATACTTTTAATTGGTGAAAAATTGAATATCCCTTTATACCCTGCAAAACAAGTGAGAACACCAAAACTCGTGGAACTTGTTAGAATCAAACCCCATAACTATGTTTTGTATTGTTTTATGCCCTTGATTTATGTTTAGTTGATGGGTAAAAATGAGCAATAACTACCGCCAATACTAGGTATTAAAAGATCTAGTCTGTAGCTATTTAAGTTGGCATGTATCTTGATCAGGGATATAAAAACCAACCTAAACAAGAGGACCATGTTAAGGCCCAGTCAACCTAAGGGATTAGAGGCCGCTAGAGTGCAGCAACAACCATAAAAGGAGACATCCTTAAACATCCATAGCTTAGCTACTGATCAAGCAGTTGTTGTAGCACTTGTAAAAGTCTATGTCTTCACCTCACGCTTGCTGCACATCAAGCATGATCTGGTCTTCAATAGGACTCAATGGTTTCTTCGTCATATGAAGGTACATTCTTGGTGTTCTAGTCTAGAGCTTATGGTCTTGCACTTCTAACATTTATATCCACATTCCACACTCTTCTAGTCCACTATCAATGTCTGTATAGTGCTTAAAGAACATATTCCTCTAAAGCATTTTGTTGTCCTCAACATACTTTATTTTCTCGACGATAGAAACTCTGCAAACATATGATATGTTTAGTAATTATATATACATATATACAAATAAAATGGTAACTTTAACAGAATGGTTTTAAATTTTTCACAATAGTGAGCCGAGTTCTTTTTGGGGTTTGTGGGGGGGGAGTTGGGGTTGTGTTGTTGTTTGATTTCCAGATCATGCTCTAACCCATTGATTTGCTTGAAGTCACATGAAATAGGAAAACTAGAGCTGGAAATCCAGCCTTAGAACCATGTAGTTCAATTAAAATTTGAGTGTGATTCACAGAGTTGCACAATTTGTGCATAAACAATACTTGTGCATAAATAATACATAATTAGTTGTACACATACACAAAGTCACATACTTAGACAATTAGGTCTTAGACACATAACTCTCACATGATTAAATATCATTACATACTACAATATGTGATTAGACACTTATTTCCATATTATTGACAAAACACATGTCAATGTGTCACGCAACAATCTCTAAGCACTTCTCCTCACATTTATCTTGGGATCGACGTGCTTAATTAGGAAACAAGAGTAGTATGAGAAACTAGGTTCAAAAGCACTAAAACACCCTACTATTATGTTTCCAACTTATTATCATCTCCTGTTGTGCTTACTAAATTTATCTTTATCATTCCAGCTACTTCCTCTTGTCATATGATTTTACTACATCCACTAATTGAAGTGAATATTTCACTCTGTATGTTGTGTGAAAAGAATTAGTTGTTGTGATCTTCAACACTGATAGTACAAACTCATGCATATGTTTTACTCGTTGCTAGGCTCTTTTATGTGTTTAACTTGACTGAAGACTGCCCCCTTTATCTCTGTGAATGCATGCACAACTGCTTGGATTAGATTCTGATTTATTTTCTTCATGTCAGTATGTCACACATGTCTGAGATCATTTGTCCATGTGTTTCTTCTAAAAGGCTGCATTTTTTGCCAATACTTCATCTCTTCTGATGTTGCATGTTGTGGCTATCATCTTACTCGCACAACCTAGGAGATGCAAGGGCCTATGTTCATATCCTTGACTCAACATCTATGCAGACACCTCATCCATCCTAGGACATGCTTCTACTTCGTCTCTAGATAATATAACATATCTCTCTTTCTGCTAGCTACCCTTCCATTGCTAAACCTATGTCGAAGAGGAACATGTTTGCAACAACGTACTCTCTTAAGTTTAACATACCATTATCCGTTATAGGTTGTTGACGGTGGATAACGTCAACTTTTATTAGAACTTTAGACACCAAAGGATACATGAATACACACTAGTCTAGGATTTTAATTGACAGTTTCCACGAGTTTTGCATGTTCTATATTTTTCAGGGGCTATTCCAGAAAAGCATAAAAGAAGGGTTAAAGAACAAGATTACCACGTAACTTAACCGCCAAGGAAACAATCATCACGAGAACACTAGAAGCATCTGGAACACACCCGAGGCACCGGGACCCGAGACCCCCCAGGGTAGGGCCGGCCGGCGCCCCCCTGCTAGGGCTTCAGCCTATCTTCTGGAGTCTTCTTCCACCGCCTCTATGGAGTCATCTTGGCCCTTGTTTCAAGTCGGTTTGATCCTACGGCGCACGTGCATCCCACCGGGCTATAAATAAAGGGGTAGACCCCCCTAGAGGCATCAACCCATCATTCATTCAAGGCATCAAGTCCTCAAGCCATCAAGAGCCTCCTAATTCATCAAGAGCCTCCTAGTTCATAGTTCTAGCCTAGTTAGATTAGAGAGTAGAGGAGTTCTAGTTCTCCGGCGGATCTGGAGCCCCGACGTCTGTATGGAGCACGGAGTTTGGTATAATTCTAGTTCTTTCTCTATTATTGTATTCTTCATTATGATTAGAGAAACATTGTTCTTAATAGTTTATATGTTCTTGATTACAATAGTCTTTGTCTATTTTGATTATATGTCGAGTATAGTTGGTTTGATCTTATTGAATTCATGTAATTGCTCGTATAGCGTTTATTCATGCGTACCATGGATAGATGATGAACGATATGTAGACGTGGTGTCTAGGTATTCTATTTATCTGCGAGTGCACCCTGATGTGCCGGGTCATGTGGTAGATCGCTAGGTGACAGCTGCGTTGAGTCCTCTGTAGTCCACCCCCCGCATGTAGGACAGCAGGCATGGTCGCGAAGTTTGGTGATGACTCTGTTTCACACCTTTCCTAGATGATGCCCTTTGCATGTGATCATGATATAGGATTAGTCTAACAATGATTGCTAGATGTAATTGCACTAATTAGAGTTATTCATTAATGTAGTTATAGAATTACCTTTGATATTAATTCCTTAGTTTATCCATTGGCTAGCTATTACTATGACTAGAGAAGCGCTGTGATGATTATCTTTTATGATGCTTGATCATACTTATCACCTTTATCTTTATCTTTATTTACCTTGTGACCTCTGCCTGTTATGAGTAGAGTAAATGACATCGGTAATGTCACTTATCCATTGTATACCATCACTATCAATATAATAGATTGTAGTTTATTCTTAGTCCTTCCCAGTGGTATTAAATATAAATCGACAACCTGGTAGAACTTCCTAGGTAAAATGCTACAATGATATAATTATCTGTCCGCTTGCAGAACTGATCTTAGTTTATATTATTTATATTTATTTCTGCCTAGTCACCTAGATTAATATATGAAACCTTTATTTATTCTTAACATTATTAATTAGGGATGACAATCTAGTTCTTGCATAAGAATGTTGGTAATAGAAAAATGGCTAGTTGCTAATGACAAGTTAATTAATTATCATTTATCTTCTAATCTCGCCTCTCGCATTAAAAGTTATATAGTTATATTTGGCGACGTTAGTAGATGTCAACATAGGTTACTAACTTCATCATGAGTGCATGTGTACAGGGGCAGGAAAAGGGGTTATTCGATGGTATTTATTGAATACCAACTATTTTTGCTAACCAATGGTGCTTAAAGGTATGACTTATTATACTTGTTGAAAAATAGGATTGAATCAATCTATTTCTTTGCCTATTGAAACTTTGAATACACATTTTCCAAACCTTGGGCCCGTCACTGCATGTGTAGTTTCCTCACTCGTACATTGTCACATGCTTATGATTTGCCACAGAGTCAGACACAAGATTTGGCCATTGAAGAGGAGGAAGGGGTGGGAATGGTCCTTCCTATTGGCCACCAAGCTTGATTGTGTATTAGGGGATTCTTAAAACCTTGTATAGCCACTTCAAAAGGGCACCTCGCGTTTATATAGATGATGCGTTAATTGTTATTAACTTCTTCGCATGTTGCTTTCACTTAACATGTGCCTATGTTACTGTTCTTTATTGCATGTTTGCAAAAGCATGAACATACAACTTCCCCCCTATATTCGCCGTGTGTTTATGATTTGTCGCAGAGATGGGCACAAGATTTGGTCATCTAAGAGGCCGTGTGCTGTCAATAAATAGTGGTCCTCTCCCTAGATTGGTCGCGAAGCTTGCTTATATGAGGTGATTGGTAGAACCTTGTGTAGCCTCAGTATCAATTTAACTCTAGATTCACTCAATTCTTTAGAGTTTAGTATAATTCTTGTGGTGGAGAATTATCAAGGGTGGGACAACTTCATCAAAATGTCAAGAAACATTACTAAATAGACAAATACCTCAGAAATATTCATCAAAATGTTTAGTAGTGACTTTAGGTGATATTTGAGCATGATGTCACTCTTGAGTATTGTAAAGATCTCCTTTTGTTTTTTATGGGGAGTAACTTGTCTCTACAACATTAGTGCAAATTATATAATATTTCAAAAATAATCAAATTCCAAAAAAATACTAGTACCTGCTTTCAAATTAAATCCAATGGTATCAATGTTACGGCACTTAGCTAAAAAAAATTTGGCAGAAGTAATTTGGAGATAAATTAATATTAAGTGGTGATTCATCTAGCTAATACATGTTATGACTTTATTTAGAGGATGTAGACACTGAAATTACATGAGTAGAGTTAAAACATATATTTGTTAAAAAAAACTGATATAAAGAGATTTTTGCATTCGAGAATTTCTCGTTAGATATATTTCACCGTAGCAGAAAGCAAACAAACATTATAAGAAATTAGAGCAATACTGCCGTTGTCATAATAGGCTTCTATAGATATTCTAGGAAACATTAATCGAAGTAGCATTTCATATAGCTATTTGAATTATTCCAAAGATGATAGAAGCTAATAATTATCATTCACTATTCACTACTACTGAACTCATATACATGCTAGGTGCCTATTAATTATGCTTGAAACGCCAACGTTTCAATATTAATCACTTCTGGAAACTGATGATCAGCAGCTTCCATTTTTGTCTTGCTTTGACTGAGTTCCACTGTGACAAAACGAAAAGAGGAAAGCGACTGCCACCTTCGGCGTACCATGTCCCTGACATATCTTTTATTGAGTCTTCATAGTCCACACAAAAGAAGGAAACCGTTCTGGATTTCTATAAGAGTTCGGTTTACATTTTTTTCTACTACTTTTGAGAGGATGTTGGGCTTGTGTTGGATAGTTATGTTGACAGCTTTCTTGTTGCAACCCCAAGAATATTTACCTTTTCATTTGATTTTTTTATTCTTATATGTTTCTTTTTTTGTCTTTTCATAAATAAATGCCACCATAAAAGATTTTTAAATCTGACCTTATTCCACCAATTGGAATGACAATAAACAATAAAATTCTAGTTCATATGGCGGTAAACTAAAACACAAGATTTAGTATAGATATTATATTTTTTTAATCATGTACATATATATTGTTGAATATTGAGTTACAGTTTTCACAGAAGTGCCTTTGTAGCAATTAGACTTTTGATGTTAATATAGCTCTCTATAGCTCCAACACACTGTTCTAGCTAGCGGCCGATCGAGAAGTTACTTCAGGCGTTAGTTGTTAAATTGTTTGGACAAAGATGCCAACGTAGCGAAGTCGCCTTGCTCTTTTTCGTCATATATTCCAATGGAAATGAATAATACTAAATACCCGTAAGGTGGTCATTTCAAAATCATCGCTGAAATTAGCATCATAAATTACCACCACACCGATATGACTTTTGATCTTCTAGCAGTGTAGCTACACTTTTTTTTCCTTTTAAAGGAAGCCTGAGTTGCATCGTAGCAATGTCTATAGTTTCATAATGTTTTTTACAAGAAGGTAGAATGCAATGAAACATGGATAAAACGATTACTCTTAATGCATGGTTTTATTCTTCTATTTATTTAGAGTTGAAAGCCGAACCAGTAGTTTCATATCCACATGAAACACACATCTTCTCCCTTCTCTTAAGAATATTGCCACATAATAACAAATGCTCATGTGGCAGCCTATTAAATGCACATGAAACTTTGATAAAACCCATCTCATACTATATTAAGATAAGAAAAGGAATTTTTTACATAAATTCCAAGGAAAAGTGCGAATCCGACCCTTATGATCACCACCCGATTCATATGTTCACTAGACCCCTAAGCGGTAATTTGTACTGCTCACAACATTCGATCTCACTAGAGTAGCTATGCGACCAAAACTTAGCACCTAACATGGCACAAAGTTTGGAACGCAGAAAATGAGACGCAGATTTCTTCCTAAAGGCTGCTCCTACATCGTGAGTTTTCCATTTGGTTGCTATCATCAGCTAGGGCAGTGAAACGACCTTGATTTCCGCGAAGGGAAATCCACAGGCTCGAATTGTAATTCAACAGATTGCTTGGGACAATCCATGAAATTACCCATATCTCAGTTGACACCAGGATCCATACAACGGTAATTAAGTCTTACATAAATACTTATTACATCACCACACTGGCGGAATCAACATTCAGAGAAGCTTTAGAAGATGCGGAAGCGATTCATCCTTCACGGCCAACTTGAGTGTAGCACGTGACCCTATTCCTCGTCATCATCTCCCTCGAAGTCGTACTCATTCTCGTCACCTGACAGCAAATTTATCAGTACGATTTGTACTGGCCACGGAGCCCACCTATGCAGCATTTGCTTTGTGGAAAGTAGATGCAAGGCTATACAAGCAGACCTATAGGCTGAGGTTTTCCTATGCAGCTGTAATCAATGTTTAATTAGTCAGGTTTTATCACCAGTTAACACCATCATCCCTTTTCCCATCACCACACCTCACATACCCACACCTCACTCTCATTCGACAGGCCCAACTCCCTCTCGGGCCTATCTCAGCGGCACACTACCACAACGGGTACACTGCCGGAAAAATGTTATCCAGGGGGAGAAAAGAATATGCTCTCATCTAATAGTGGTTGCAGAAACATTAGGAAAGGTCCATAGCCAACGAGTTGGCTTATGTATCGATCGATCAACCATACACTCTGCAGAGGTTTCACTACTCACAAGATTAGCCATCATCGATGCTGTACAATCATCTAGACAGAATTCCGGGTGCTTGCTTGCCTAGGTCAGTACCACCCTGCCACTCAGCCCTGGGACATTCTGGATCCAACACCATCACACTGAGACTGGGAGACGCAGTACCGGGCCCCATCAGTGGTACTGCGCATCTAGAACGGTACGGGAATCTGCCATCCGTCACCGTCCACCCTTATCACCTCTCAACCTAGCAGTAGTGGCACCGCCCTACCAAGTAGTCCAGCCGTCTCCCGCCCATCAGAAAAGAGTGAGTAGCAAGGGAATCCAGATGTTTCCGGTCACTAGTCAGATCCTAGGTTGTGACCAAGCAGGCATCTCCACATAGGGGATACTCTCCCCGTGCCATCACGGCACCTCCGCTCACGGGACTTCAATGCACATCCCGGAACCACCTCATAAGTCATTACTCGCCACAGGTATCTCTCGTGGGGATGCCCAAGTTGCACCCCCGGCACGACTTGCCCCACGGGCTTGTCTCACATCCCACTTGGTCGACATCAACCCTTACCACGCACCCAAGACGCACGCAGCACTCTCTCCCAGTGGTTATAATCAGTTATGCACCGTCCCAATTCCACCACATAGCATATAGCATGTAGTAAGTAGTGGAAGAGTAACAGTAAATTAAGCAGCAGCTAACCTAACAGCGGATAGCAGGGTAAAGTCTTATCAAGGAGGGAAATTCAAATATACTACCACGCAACCAATCCATACATAATCATAAAGCAATAGCAACAATGTCATTTGCAATGCGTAAATATGATCTAAGGATTTGGTGGGACGTGGCACCTTCGTAGTCGTCTCCTAGCTCCTGAAAGTACTCGTGGTCGTCTTCCTTAGTCAGATCCTCCTCCGGCTCTGAAATCGAACACGAAATAGTCGCGTCAGCGACTCCTATAGAGTATTTCAGAAAAATCCAATAAAATAAAGAGCCAAATGCACACAAACATAGTTTTAGATTGTAGATCTCATTTTTCTGAGAATTTTGATATATGGTGCGCAATTTTTGGACATCGAATGAATAAGTTATGAATTTCCGAAGATTATCCTATTTTCTGAAAATGGGAAAATCGGTCGGTTAATCAGGGGCAGCTCGGGATTGGTCCACGTGGCGCGCGGGTCCAGTAGTGCGGCATGTGGCGCCTCGTCAGAACACAGACCCGATGGTCGCCCACCAGGTGTTCGATGCTGGTTCCCAGAGAGTCGCTGGCGTCGGCGTAGCTCGGCGGTTGGTCGGGCGAGCTCGACGGTGGTCGGGGGTGGTTCTCAGTGGTCGGGGCTGGTTCTCAGAGGTCGGGGGTGGTTCTCAGAGGTCGGGGGTGGTTCTCAGTGGTCGGGGGAGGCGTCGGCGTAGCTCGGCGGTGGTCGGGAGTAGCTCGGCGGTGGTCGGGGGTAGCTCGGCGGAGCTTGGCGGAGCTCGGCGGGGCTCGGGCGAATCGGACATTTGGGCGCCGAGGGTGCCGCTCTCCCGAGCTCTCCCGGGGAGTCTCGGGCGAATCGGAGATTTGGTGCGCCGAGGGTGCCGCTCTCCCAAGCTCTCCCGGGGAGGCTCGGGCGAATCGGAGATTTGGTGCGCCGAGGGTGCCGCTCTCCCGAGCTCTGCGGGGGAGGCTCGGGCGAATCGGAGATTTGGTGCTAGCAGGGTTCCAGGGCGTCTGTTCAAGGCGGCGGTGTCTCTCCGGTGCGGCGGACGATGACAGGGCGGCGATGACCATATTTCGGCAAGACAGGGCTCGGCTTTCCCCAATTGGCGTGCTCAGGCAGTCGTCCGACCAGATGGTGGCGGGTTTGAGTCGTGGTATGGCCTCCTCTCCCTCGGCATACGGCGGTTCTCCGACGAGGTGGAGGCGCACGTAGCCAAGGCGACAGACATGATTCGGGGCTCGACTATCTAGCGGCGGTGCCGAGGCAGACTTGGCGAACCTCGGCGGCCTTTCTCCGCAGCGCGAGGCGATCGGGGGTACTCGAAACAGGTTTAGGCGAGGCGGATCGTGTCGGCGGCGATCACGTTTCCCCGAGAACGCACCTCTCGGTGTTCCGGGCTATGGAGGTTCGATCTCCCGCAACTAAGCTTGTCCGAGGTGGTCGGTGGGTTGGTGGTCACGCTAGCGGGTCGCGGTATTGAGATGCTCCAGTCATCGGCGGCGATGTCGCCGCGACTGGGAGGTTCCGACGGGGCTAAGGAGGTCTTCTAGGAGATCTATACGCCTCCAGGGTCTATGGCGATGGTATACCAACTACCAATTTTGGCTACCGAGATTCCCAAGGTGCTCGGTTGTGGCAGCGGCTGACGACGGCAAGGTGATTACGGTCTCGTTTTGGCATAACCGGACGTGGTTCAGTCAAATTGGCGTGACTAAACGGGCATACGTCCGCTTAGTGGTGAACTAGTGACAGGGCAGGGCCTCCTTTTGGCTCCGGTCCGCGGCGGCGCTCCGGCGAGGTCGCGGCGCACTGCGGACGAGACTTCCTCTAGCGCTTAGATCCGTGTAGCTAGCTCAAGAGGTCGTGGCGGTGCTCCACGACGCTCTAACCTATACGGGTGCTAGTCGGATTGCTCGGAACGGGTGATTCGGCGTCGGAACGCGTCGGTGGCGAGCGCGCTCCGCCGAGAACGCGTCGTGCTGCGTTCTCGGTCTAGCAAGCTTGTAGTCCGGGGGTTTCGGCCGATCGCATGAGTGCATGGTGCAGGTGATCTTCCTGAGCCGGTAAAGGCTCCTGCCTGCGCGTCCCGTGGGCGGAACACCATGGCAAAAGCAGGGCAAGGTTCGGACATGGCGTGCGGTGGCTCACCGTGGTGTCGGTGAAGCTAGGATGGCGATGCAGTGGCGAGTCGGAGCCGTGCAGAGCGATCGCAGTGCCGTGCCGCTTCTCGTCCGCAGCTCGGGCTTCTCCTCCGTGTCCGGCTCCGGCGTGCTCCGCGGCGGCGGCGCTCCGGCAGCTTCTCCTCCTCTGCTCCGCCCTTCTCCTACGCTCTCTCTCTCGGTTTGGTGCAGTGTGCCGGTCTGTGCCGCGGTGGCGGCGAGGGAAAATGAGGGTAGGGCTTCGGGGTGAGCTCCTTTTTATAGGCGAGCTTGGCCAGCTCCAATGGCGAACGGTCCTGACCGCGCTCGACCGATCGAAGGGCCGTGGCTCGAGTGGATCTAGGGCTCCGGATGGGCGCGGGTTCGCTTGGCGGCCAAGAAAGGAGGGGACAGGAGGGGGACAGCGGGGTCAGGGCTCTGCCATGCGTGGCGTTGTCGGTCACGCCATTTGCGTGACCCGGTGGCGTCGTCTTCGTGTGGAAGAGAAACAGTGGAAGGGCGAGAGCGGCTGACAGGCGGGGCCGGGCGGTCAGCGGCTGCGGGACAGTGGGTGCGGATGAAACGGTCGCGCGCGTGCGGTCGGCATCGCGCGTGCGCGCGGTGTTGGGCCGGTCCAGTGCGGGGAGGCGGGGTGGAGCGCGCGCGCGGGTGAGGTGAGGAGAAGAAGGCCGGGCTGGTTTGGGCTGGCCTAACTCTCTCTCTCCATTTTCTATTTTCATTTTAGTGTATATATACATATATTGCCCATTTTAAATATTGAGTAAATATAATCATAAATTGCAATAAATCCCAAATGTGATGCATAGGCTATTATTCTATGTGAATGGAATTAAAATGCAAACTATACTTCTTTATTTACCAAATTCATAATGAAACCTATATGCTTGCACCAGAAAAATAGGTTTTCATAATAAATAAATGAAAAATTTTAATTGGTTGGGATTTTTGGATTGTGTGAATTTTTAGGGTTGTTACAGGCAGCAAGCTACGTAGTCGCTGGAGACAGGGTTTGGCGCCGGAGAGCCACCAACAACCTGGAGACATTGCAGGAAGAGATCGAGAAGACGGCCATTCTCGGTCGTCCGATCATGTCCTGCATGCAAAACAAAAAAAAGTTCACTGGACAAAGAATTCTGGTCAATCGTCGTATAGGTGGCATGACACACTAGATAAGCAGCAATTAAACCCTGCCAAAATACCCCTTCCAGAAAAATAAGCACTGCATTAAAGAAGTAGGCACCGCGATGGGCATTTTTTGGCGTGCGCATGGCGTGATCAGCTCCAACCCCTACCATTACCCGCCCGGCCATCTCTATAAATGGTCCCCTCGCTCACAGCGGGCAGCAAGACAAACCATCTTCTCCCATCGCTCGCCACACACGCCGCGTTCCAAGATCGATCGATCAAACGCGAGCGAGCCAGCTAGCTAGCTACGTGAAAGCATGGCTCCTGGACAACAGCCGGAGGAGCCACTGCAGGGGCCTTTCGTTTGCGAGTATTGCGACGAGGTGTGGCCCTCGTCTCGGGCGCTCGCCGGCCACATTAAGGCACACAAGGGGAAAGCTCCGCAGGTGCCCATCCCCTCTATGCCGCCACTGCCGCCGCCGGCGTTCGGTCCAGGCCCGTCCATGATGCCAGTCATGCCACGCTTCTTCCTGCCGCCGCCGCCATCGGTGATGGCTTTGGGTCTGGGCCAGCCTGTGGCGCATGCTGCAGGGCTCTTCTCCCGCGGGGTGCCACGGCGGCCTGTGTGGGAGCCGCGCGTGCAGGTGCGGCAGCCTCAGGCCCAACCACTGCAGCTGCGGGATCCTGTCGTCTACGACATAGGTGGAAGCATCAGGATGGTTTTCATCTATCCAAACCCTGCCTTCTGGGCGGCGTACCGCATGGGCATGGACCCTCCTGTGGAGCTAGACTTCATGAGGCTGCGTCCCAGTCCCAGGCCGGAGTCGCCGTCCCCCAGCTTTGCGAGCTGGCTCAACAACGCCTGAACGTTGGCTAGATTCTCAATCCGCGTGCGGATATGGAGTGAGCTCGGTGATGAGATGGATCGAGAAAAACTAAAATCTTGACTGTATGTCGTTTTCGTAGTTGTTTGAACTGAATCGAAATAATAGGTAGGAATCTTGATATTTCTGGTTTTCCCCCTTCGAAATAGAACAATGATGGTAGATGTTCAGTGCTACTCCGGATCCATGTTATTGATTCAACAATGACTACAATTTATGGTTGCATATATATGTGTTTATCTTCTATGATCCAGTTTTGGGCTGCGAAGCATGAGAATGTACAGCTGATCTCGGCTTGGTTTATAAACAACATATTATATATTGTGTTGCTATACAGCAATACGCACGTATGTAGACTGTTTTATGGGAATCAGCCTGTTAGCTTATATATTAGGAAAGATATGATCCATAATGAGATCATCAGGGAAACTTTTATGTGACAACACTTGTCCTCACATTTATCTTGGGATCGACGTGCTTAATTAGGAAACAAGAGTAGTACAAAACACTAGGTTCAAAAGCACTAAAACACCCTACTATTATGTTTCCAATTTATTATCATCTCCTGTTGTGCTTATTAAATTTATCTTTGTCATTCCAGCTGCTTCCCCTTGTCATATGATTTTACTAGATCCACTAATTTATTAAGTGAATCTTTCACTCTGTATGTTGCGTGAGAATTTAGTTGTAGTGCTCTTCAACACTGACAGTACAAATCCATGCGTATGTTTTACGTCGCTGGGCTCTTTTATGTCTTTAACTTGACTAAAGACTGCCCCTTATCTCTGTGAGTGCATGCTCAGCCTGCTTGGATTAGATGCTGATTTATTTTCTTCATGTCAGTATGTCACACACATCTGAGATCATTTGTCCATGTGTTTCTTCTAAAAGGCTGCATTTTTATAGGCTGCCGATACTTCATCTCTTCTGATGTTGCATGTTATGGCTATCATCGCATAACCTAGGAGATGCAAGGTCCTATGTTCATATCCTTGACGCACATCATCCATCCTAGGATATAACATGTCTCTTTTGGTGCTGGCTACCCTTCCATTGCTACACCTATATCCAAGAGGAACCCATTTGCAACAACGTACTCTCTCAAGGTTAACATACCATTATTTTGTTACTGGTTACTAACTTCATCGTGAGTGCATGTGTAGTTTCCTCACTCGTACATTGTCACATGCTAATGATTTGCCACAGAGGCAGACACACAAGATTTGGCCATTAAAGAGGAGGAAGGGGTGGGAATGGCCCTACCTATTGTCCACCAAGCTTGATTGTGTATTAGGGGATTCTTAAAACCTTGTATATCCTCTTCAAAAGGGCATCTCGCGATTACATAGATGATGCGTTAATTGGTATTAACTTCTTCACATATTTCTTTAACTTAACATGTGTCTATGTTATTGTTCTTTATTGCACATTTGCAAGCATGAACATCCAACTTCCCCCCTATATTCGTCATGTGTTTATGATTTGTCGCAGAGATGGGCACAAGATTTGGTCATCTAAGAGACCGTATGTTGTCAATAAGTAGTGGTCCTCTCCCTAGATTGGCCGCCAAGCTTGCTTATATGATGTGATTGGTAGAACCTTGTATACTCTCAGTATCAATTTAACTCTAGATTCACTCGATTCTTTAGAGTATAGTAGAATTCTTGTGGTAGAGAATTATCAAGGGTGGATCAACTTCATCAAAATGTCAAGAAACATCACTAATAGATAAATACCTTAGAAATATTCATCGAAATGTTTAGTAGTGACTTTAGGTGATATTTGAATTGGTACATGATGTCACTCTTGAGTATTATAAAGATC
The DNA here is from genome assembly GCA_038502445.1 of Eremochloa ophiuroides. NCBI lineage: Eukaryota > Viridiplantae > Streptophyta > Magnoliopsida > Poales > Poaceae > Eremochloa > Eremochloa ophiuroides. Next base: position 71,039,347 of record JAHLJS010000005.1, read on the forward strand.
TCAGTTTGTTTTTTATGGGGAGTAACTTGTCTGTACAACATTAATTAGTGTTTGGCCTTAAGTGTAAATTATATAATATTTCAAAATAATTAAAATAAAAAATACTATTATGTGCTTTCAATTTTAATTTAATGGTATCAATGCTATGGCACTCTAAAAAAATTGGCTGAAGTAATTTGGAGATAAACTAATATTATGTGGTGATTCATCTAATACATGTTATGATTTTATTTAGAGGATGTAGACACTGAAATTACAAGAGTAGAGTTAAAAAACATATTTTCAAAAAAAAACTGCTATAAAGAGAATTTTGCATTCCGGAATATCTCATTAGATATATTTCACCATGGAAGAAAGCAAAACAAACATTGCAAGAAATTAGAGCAATACTGCCCGTTGTCATGATAGGCTTCTATAGATATTCTAGGAGAAATTAATTGAAGCAGCCTTTCATAGAGCTATTTAAATTATTCCAAAGAGATGATAGAAGCTATTCACTATTGTACTACCGAAATCCTATGCATGCTAGGTACCTATTAATTATGCTTGAAACGCCAACGTTTCAATATTAATCACTTCTAGAAACCGATGATCAGCAACTTCCATTTTTGTCTTTCTTTGACTGAGTTCCATTGTGACAAAACACATAGAGGAAAGCGACTGCCACCTTCAGCGTACAATGTCCCTGACATATCTTTTCTTGAGTATTCATAGTGCACACAAATGAAGGAAACCGTTCTGGATTTCTATAAGAGTTCGGTTTAATTTTTTCTTCTACTACTTTTGAGAGGATGTTGGGCTTGTATTGGATAGTTATGTAGAGAGCTTTTTCGTTGCAACCCCATAATGTTTACCTTTTCATTTGATGATTTATTTTATTTCTGTATGTTTCTCTTTTTGGCTTTTTCATAAATAAATGCCACCATAAAAAACTTCTAAATATATTCTTATGCCACTATTGGAATGGCAATAAACAACATAGATCGAGTTCATATGGTGGTAAACAAAAACCGCTGGTTGAAGAGGCGTAAGCTAGACTAGTGGTGGTGAGGTGGCATGAACCCTCTTGTTGTTGAGTGTTTTTATTTACTCCTATTTAAAATTGTAAGTTGTTTTAGCTTTTCTAGATTTATACGTTTGATTATGTATCTAGACATAAGTGTATATCTAGATTCATAACAACAACTATGCGCCTAGAAAAGCTAAAACGACCTACAATTTTTAATGGAGGGAGTATGTGATTTAATGGTTTCTATTAATGTTACATGGAGTGGTGGTTTAAAATGGGTATATCCATAAATCATCCTGTGACACGATGATATAGTGAAAACGCCAAGTGAAAAGGCAATTGTTTATGGAAAATTGTAGAGGTGCTCCCTGGCACTTTATTGAAAAAAAGAACAACGGTACAGGGTCTGTTAGCTAGGGGCTAATAGAGAGGAAGAAAAGCATAACAACCTAGAAAGAGCTACCTAGAGGAACTAGCAAGAAGAGTACAAGCAGACTAAGCTGTTACAAGAGAAAGCAACAAAAAATATAGATGATTGAGCCAACTCATAACGACCGTGTGCAAGTTTGCGGGAACTGTATTCTTCCAAAGTTGATGGCACTTTGTTTTTGAAGATGAAAGGATTTCATTCTTTCTAGATATTCCATAGTGCAGTTATGAATAAGTCCATGAAAAAGGGTGAGTTGATGCTGCCTTCTTCTCTGATATCATCTTGAATACGGCTGTGTTCGGTGAAGCTGAAGTGCTGTAGATAAGCGCTGAAGTGCTGTAGAAGTGCTGAAATCTTGTGAGAGAAAAATACTGCTAAAGTGCTGAAAAATAAGCGCTTATACCCTCAACCGAACGCAGCCTACGTTGCCTTGTAAGGTCCACTAAATGTTTAGTATGAACCATCTTGAGAAACTAGAGGTACATTCAAAGTGGGTTGAGTCTCTTCATCATCCTGACAAAGGACAAAAACATAGCCCTCTTCCAAGAATTTGCTGCGTCTTTTAAGTACATTCCTTGTATTCAGCTTGTCTGTTAGAGGAAGCGAAGCAAAAAAAATCATGAGCATACACTCAAGACTTCCAAATCTAGACGAACAGAGCTGGGGAGTAATAGACACAAAATGATGCTTATAGTATCAACTAGAGCTATAGTGCACAACTTCCAAATGTATGTCCAAACAACAAGGTGAATTTTGTTGACTACCATATCAACTAGGAATTTATAATAACCATCATTTGTACTACTAGTATCTAGTGGTGAAGTTTCAGGAAAAAATCAAGTAGGGGCTAAATCAGTGTTATATCTACAAAGTGTAGATGCATATTCAAAAAAGTTATATAACTAAGAGCCAAAAGGCTTGCTCAACAACCCCAAAAAAGTAGTTAAAACAAAAGAAGTGGTACACACAATTACTTCCATGAAAATTCACTGCACAAGGGGGTCGGAGCCAAATTTTGCCTCCACTAGGGTACACCCCTAGTTGCTATAAACTGCCATTTGACTTCTCATTTTCTAACAAATGGCCTACCATATTTTGCACGGTTATAAATAATGGTAGTGCATTTATTAAGTTTTTATTATGTATAGAAACCAAAGATTAGACAAGAGGGAATTTTTTATAGTGTAGTTCAAATAGTCTTAGTATTGTGTGTTGTTGAATTCTTGTTATGTTGTGTTCTCTTCAATCATATGCATTGTTTACTAGTTCATGTCATGATGAACCATGCAGTATCCATGCATTGCTTGTTTTATGAACTACTTTTCTATGTGATTTGTGTTTTTGCGGTTACAAAGGATCCAAATGGCAAGGATTATTTCTTAATGTTGTGTACACATCATTGCAGTAATATTACAACACAAAAAAAATAGAAGGAGCGCAAGGAACACAAAAGCCTTCTGAGTCAGAAAGCCATTTTGTGTATTGGAATGAGAAAAAATGCATGGACATTACAAGCCTCGCCCTTTAATTAATGCAGCAGTGCCCTTAGTCATACGATCTAAAGGAGTATTAGGATGGCCCTCGTGCATAGCTCTAGGCTATGATAGATAGAGCTGCCAATGGTGGTGAAGGAGGAGGAGAGCCCTTGTTCCGATGCATGGTCATTGTTTCAATTACTACTAAAGGTAAAAAATAAAGTTATGTGAGCATAGGATGTATTCTTGAAATGAAGAAAAAGGAGGATCAACCTATCTAGCTAGTGAGATAACAATCAATGTCCTCATATTAGGACTTCAAATGATAGAATTTGTAAGCATTAACAAAAAAATGATGTTAACATATGGTAGCTACAGTTCTTACCAATCTGCATGGGCACCTAAATAATCAAAGACCACCACTGATCCATCCATCAGACATTTGGACCATGCAGTTTTTCATAGTGATAGCACTTGGGTCTTCTCTCATTATCATATGATGAGAGATAATTTGGTGGGTGAAAGTCACTCTTCCCTTATACGAGAAAATGCTAAAGTGGGGCATCATAGCAATAGGGACAAAACAAACTAGGCCAATTAAAGCTACATGGAGCAACATGGGTATGGAGGCGCACCTTTGAATGCTGTACATATAGGCAAGATATCCATTTGTGGTTTCAATAATTTATACTCTGGTGCATTGATGAGGGTATGCCAAATCATAGTAGTATGCTTCTGTCGGTGTTTGATGACTGGCAGCAGGTCACAGGTATACACGATACGACGATTGATGGGCTTTGGCGTATGCAAAACTTGTCGGTAAACACAAAAAGTTTAGGCTTCTAAATGGCATAATACCCTAAGTCCAATTAGGCGTGTTACCTTGGGTTGGATTGTATGAAGTGTTGTGTGTACAGGTGCTCCTACCTCTCTTTATATAGTCCAAAGGGCAAGTGCATATGTCTAATCCTAGTCAGATACAACGTATAGAAGAGTTCTAATCTAATTACCGACTTAGACTTTCTAGAATTTGGCCAGATTGGTTCTTTATAGCTTGTGGTCCCCACCACTTTGTCTCATGTTATCAAGCGAACCCGTGAGCTAGGCCTAGGCCCATGGTGAGTAATCGACCGCATGAAGGATCTTTTACGTCTTGGTCTAGCTTTAAAGGCTATATGTACTTTGCTATAGTATTGAAGTGAAATGTCAATGTAAGGGCTTCAGTGCAAAGACTAAGATGTTGCTAGAAGGGGGAATAGGTGTTTCCTAAAATTAGAAAACTCATAGAGGAAATAAAATCAAAACTAGACATTCCCATTTATAAAATTGGACCACTCGATTTTATTAAAAATTAGAAAACAAGAACACATACCTACGTAAGATCTAGAACTTGTAAACTATATTAGTGAAGCCTAGCAGGAATCTCTTCCCTATAAAACATATAGTAATAAGAAAAATAAGCAAACAAGGCACCACTCTACTTAGAAATCCAAAAAACCCTAAATTTTAAGAACTGGAGCTTCTCCTTTTCAACTTGAGGATTACACTTGACTTATGGAGGTTCCTTTAAAGTGTCTTTGTTGCAAATTCACTAAGAGCCTATACTAAATGAACACAATCCTAAGGAGATCAATGGAAAACAAAAGAAAATCAAATAAACTAAATTAAGCAAGCCACAATAAAGACACGAAGACAAATTTCACTAAAGTTCAACAGCCCCAAGAGGTTGCTATGTCTTCATTGGAGGTGGCTCTAAGCAACCCAAGGGTCAATCTCAAACCGGGTGTCTTTCAACAACTTCCCTCCATCCACTAGCTTGATCTTTTTTTGATAGTCAAGATTCATCCCTCACAAATGTCTTATGGCAGTCCATAATGCTCGGATGGTCATCATTCGTTGAAAGTGTCTAGGATCTTCATTTGGTTTTGGTGATTAATGAACACATATTATTGTAACTATGTGTTTTTTTTACATGAGTCACTTTATTTGGTCATATTACCAACCATAACAACATTCTTGGCCTCTAGGTTATTGGATTCTTGGTATTGGATGCAATGGATATTCATGAAGGCTATCAAGTATATATATAGTTCTAATTGCCACTTGGCGTTTGGATGCCCTTAAGAAGTATAATAGATCTTTGTTTATTCCCTTTCACAAAATAAAGGGGGTCTAAAATGAGTACCTTGACCTTAGGCACATCTAAAGCGCTAGAGTAACGCACACTTGTGAAATCTTGAATAGGTAGCACAAGAGCGGCATAAAAAGGATGAGAATTCACCTAGGAACTCGAATAAGTTGAATTGGTCAAATTATAAGTTGAAACAAATTGAAACCAACCTAAAGTGTAATACACTGCTTAGAGTCCATCATATCACAATGCGACATATCCACCATTTACTTTAGCTCAGTGCAAGTCTCTAGTGGTCATCATATGATATGGTAAAGGGCACAATGAACTTGTGGATCGTCTTGTGGCGCCATTCTAGGGGTGACTCGAAGTTATGCATCTCTTTTTATCACATGATGATCCAATGTGTGCCTAGGTTACCTACTACAAATGTTTTGGTGACACTATGCAGGTGAAGAAAAAAATCCAATGCAAGTTTCTAGAACGTACATGACGATCTAATGAGTGCCTAGGTGGATCACTATGGATTCATGATGTTGTGTCAAAGAGTAGCCACTGGAAAAACGCCAAAGATCGATGAACATAGCATGATCCGATGTGGGATAATAGTATCATACCCCAACCCATTAGTGTTTTGGTTTGGATCAATGCCCATGTGACGTGTTTTGGCAAAATTAGTCCCACTTTGGTTGTCGATTGCTAGCTCACTGGCTATTGGCTGTCTACATGTGGCCTTCACTCCTTCAGCCCCTGGCCCAATGGTTGCTGCAGTCCAGCTATCAGCCCCTGGTCCCTCTCGCACTGGTTGCAAGCAGCCTTCGGTTGGCCTTCATTCCATCAACACACTACAAGGATCCTGTTAATCCATGATGAAAAAATTTCGTCATGGATCAACAAAAAAAAACGTCACTATAGCATCCGTGATGATTTTAGATATCATCATGAATTGAGCGTCATGGATTAACGCCCGTGACGATTTATCGAAACCATCACAGATTTACAGAATCGGTGATGATCTTAGACCGTCACGGTAGAGCCCGAGGCCTAAATAGCCCAGCCCAAGCCCATTTTTCTGTGACAAAAAATAACATCACGGATGAATTGCCACGTCAACATCGATGCATACATGGATGCCAACATGGATGTTGACGTGGCTGATGGCATCATCGCCAGCCCATTCATTATTGGGCCAATATAATAAGTGGGCCACCAAGTTAAACATGTGCGCTCTAGTTATTTCAACCCAACGGTGCTCTACCTTGGGCCTTGAAATTTTGGAATTTGTATAAAGCGAATTAAATTGCCAATTTTTTGCCCAATTTTAACAATTACTATTCTAGCTCACGAGGCCTTTAAGGTCCGTACAGACAACAATATAATTTTGTGAACACATAATTACTGATTTCGTCCAAAATCACATCAAATACAAAGTCACAAGTTTCATACAGGTAAGCTATCACATTAGCTAATCAAACAACAGTATGTTCCAACAAATGTAATTTTGAGTTGCTCTACTCTCCACCTGCCGAGTTGCTCCTCTGAAGACCTGAAAACATAAATATAAATGCAATACAGTAAAACACTAAAAGCAGAGAAGCAGAGAGCTGAACACCAGAGAATTGGTAACTGCTGTTCCTAGGACTGAATCAACCGACACAAAGAATATAGGCTAACTGAACTTAAGCAATGTATACACAAGCTAACTGGGACAAGTCGATCTACTTACCTGCTGTTGCTGTTGTTGACAGTCTGAAAACAGAGCCAAGTCTCACAGTTGCATAGAAAAAAACAAAGTTGAACTTCCAGATTCAGCGTAAAATTGTTTTAAACAGAACCTGTAAGCTACTTGAAAAATTACTGCAGTGAAACTTTCACTTCAAGTTGACAAGTTATGGCAACAAGACTGAATTAGAGAGGCAAGCCAAGGTACTGCATACTAGTTGCACATGTCTCATATAGTTCTACGTAATAAAATCAGCACCATGGTAAGAAAAGGTTGATAGCATGGCCTTGTATAATTTGGAGTGCATGCGGTGGTACTAACTGCAGATCTCTATATTCATTTTTCCTTCCTTACTTATTAGAAACCAGCATGTCATATTCAGAGAATGGAAAATAAAATATGTACAGGTTTGGTTTCTATTTGTTTCTTCTATAATTTGCATATACTTTTGTACGACATCCAGATACTATGTATTTGCACTTAGATTCCAAACGAAATATCAGTATGAAGGCAACTATAGAAAAACAGACATTCGTATTTTAACAATCTCAAGCTGCTGCTGCAATGAGTACAGCATAAATTAGCAATAAATTCACAGAAACCTTCCGTCATCCTCTGATCCACCTTCTTCTGCTGGCACGTCTCTAGGTAGGAAGGTAGCCATTCTCTAGTGGTTCCGCTTGTCACTAGTCAATGGTTGCTGTAGGAAGGTAGCCATTCTCTAGTGGTTCCTCTTGTCACTGGATGCAGGTGGCCTTGGATCGATTTGGATGTGGCAGCGAAGGCTTTGGAAAGAGACTGAATCAGATCTTCTCCTTAACATGCATCTGAAAAGTTTGAAAAACAACGAAAGAAATGGTAAGAAATAGTCAAGGGTTGGCATTTAGAAAGAAAATTGCATGCAGAGGAGAGGGTGTTGATTGCGTCCTTGATCCCATGGATTAAACCGAGAGAGAGAGAGAGAGAGAGAGAGAGAGAGAGAGAGAGAATGAAAATATAGAGAAATAGGAGAGAACTATAGAGAAAGCGTGCGACAAGTGTTGTGGTGCGCTCGATCAGGGGCACCCGCTTCGTGCTGCTGGGTTGATGAGCACTTTTGACATTTTTTAGTTGTAGAAGATAGGGTAGAGATTGAGTTTTTTGGATGACTGATGGATAAAATCCAGCGTTCCCTTGTAACTAAGGCAATCAGACCAACAATTACAAAAGTTTGTCCAAACAGAGAGCTGACCCAACTTAAGAATCAATCCTAACATTAAAAGTCCATCCAAAAGAAGCAAAAGATTTGAAAGCCGCCAAAAATTCTAATGTTCGACACACATGAATGATGCTCTCCTTGTTTTCTTCACATCGTACCAGTTGTGTCCAATGGTGTAACAAATGTGCTTCGATCCCTTGAAAGGTGTTAGGTTGGCATCTGTCAGAAATGATTTCATTCGTTATTTGACATATTGTCTAGCAAATATTAGCACCTCCTGTCAGCAAAAGAGTATTCTTCATTCTACTCCTATCTTTACTCCCCAATGAAAAAGTCAGTATCATCACTACGTGTCTCAAACCAAAAACTAGGTAAACCACATGCCAAAGAAATATAGCCTAGAAGCGATCACAGAAAGGGTGTTGAATGGTTTCCTCCCTACATCACAATGCACAAATCTTGTTCCCATTTCTATTTATTTTTTACTAGGTTGTCTTTGATTCAAACAACACCCTTCTTTAGAAGCCAAAGAAAAATCTTAATTTTTAAGACAATCTAAGAGGCCAAACAACCTGTGAAACCTTAACCCTTGTTTTAATTAGATGTGTGTACAAAGAATTTATTGTGAAGGAACCATTTGGGTTTAAAAGACAAAAAAACAAGTATCTATCCCATCTCGTAGATTTATATTTACCACTCTACATTTGAAACTCCTACAAACGAAATATTAAGCGGAGAAGTGATAAGAGTATGAGAAACTGTAGAGTGTTTTTGGCATACAATATTACTAAAGAGATTATGATACTACCTTTTGAGTGGATACCTACCTAACCAGATATGTTTAGAGAACAGAAATTAGATATAGCTAGATATAGATATATCGATATATAGATATAGATATATTCCCACAATCCAAATTATAAGTATATAGATATACTATCTTGGAGAGTCAAAACATTCTAAATTTGACCAAAATTATATAATAAAATGGTAACATTTTTTATATCAACTAAATATTGTTAGATTCTTTATTAATTATATTTTCGTAGCATAATCTTTGTACTTCTCTTTATAATTTTTATAAAACTTGAGATACTTTCCTTTTCTATAAAATTTAGAATGACTTATAATTTGGAATGAGGGAGCAGATCGAAAGTGCCCCCACCTAGTCCGGTAAAACGAGCTATAGCTACCGATTGGCATGATGGTACGTAATAAGGCTTGTGCCTTGGCGTCGGTGCATTTCAACCAGCGGTATTCAAACATTGCCATTTGAATTCTCGACACGTGATGTCACCATATTTGCATGAACGACACTTTCAATGTCTATTTTATACATCACTATTTCAAACGTACGGTTGCTACTGCCATTTTATCTGCTTTTAGTTTTTATACCGTCGTGTCAATAGGATATCATATCATCATCACGTTACAAAAGCACGATTTTTTAAGAGGGCTATACCGATCTATAGCATTTGCATTGTCTTATTTGAGACTTTCATCGTTCCTACATGTAAGATGTAAAATTTTGACTTTATAGTTTTACCCTTTTTTGTTGCAGTCATCAAATTATTCCTCATGTCAGTTGTTTAAGTCATCAAATTGTTTTAATTAAGTCCAACACCCTCACGAGCATCTCAGCCTCTCAGGTGCAATCCATGGTTGCGTCTACCTGTCTACGGTTCACCGAACTACTCGGTTGGTCAACAAATCTATCAGCAACGCCTGCACAAAGGTGTTTATTTATCCTCAAGATGGAACTGGATCCTCAGTCCCGAGTGTGTGTCGCTGTAACAACACTCATGTTTGATCATCGCGAGCGCCAAGCGGCTGCCACCACTGCTCACTCTCGCTCACTCTCTTTACCACATCTTTCTGCCATATGTTGCATGCAAACATTATCCTGATGCTGGCACAATGACAGTATGCTATGCACAACAGCAAGTCAACAGCACATCACACTTTATCTTCATGTGATCTAGTAATAGCTACATGTATAAACTCTCACCAAAGAATTTGCCATGTGTTAGCAAACTAGCTATGTATAATTCACGACACTTTCTTTCTAGTACTCATTCTATCTAGTCTAGACATCGTCTTATATGAGCCTTTCATCATCTGGAGGATGTAAGATTTGTAAGATTTTGACAATCAGGAAGTTACTTTGTTAAGTCACGTACGTTGTTTTACATCTGTCGATGTTTGTTTGTTCAAGTCTACTTTATATATGTAGATCTATGTGTACAATCTTACATCATTAGTAGAGTCCTAATCCCCACTACTACATTTTTTTTATACCGTGGCCGTCATTTTTTATTAACCGAAGCGGTTTTAGCAACCGCCTCGGATCAAAGGTCACGGTTAATCGTGACATTAGTCGAGGCGGTTGCCCGACCGCCACGGTTAATCAATTAAAAAAACAAAAAAAACGAAAAACCCGCAGAGGAGCCCACCGAGCCCATCCACCGGCCCGGCGAGCCCATCCACGGGCCGCCGCTGCCGCCGCTACACTCCGACTGCCAGATCCGGCCTCCCCGCCTCCGGATCTGGATTTCGCCCGCCGCCTGCCGCCTGCTTGCCATTGACCGCCACCGGAGGAGGAGGAGGCAGCTGCTCACGGGGAGGGAGGAGCGCGGCAGGCCCGCGGCCACCGGATCCGGGCCGGCCGCTGCTCCTGCGCATGACCCCACCGGGCCGGCCGCCACCGCTGCCCGCGACCCCGCCGGGCCCACCGCCACTGCTGCGCGTGACCCTGCTCGGGAGGCGAGGAGGGAGGGGAAGGGAGAAAGAGGAGGGGAGGGAGAGAGAGAGGCAGCGGCGCCCCTGCTGAGTGTGTGTGAGAGAGAGAGAGAGAGAGTGAGGAAGGGTGTTAGGGTTAGGGTTACAGATTCACATCTCGTTTATATGTTACACACGATACTGGGCTCATATGGGCTATTGGGTTAGGCCTTATTTACCGAGACGGTTGTTTTATAATGTCCGACTTGGTTAATGATTTACCGAGGCGGTTCGGTTATAACAGACCGCCTCGGTTAATATATATTAACCGCGGCGGGCATTTTAATACAACCGCTGCGGTGCGAGGCGGTTTTTTCTAACCGCCTCGGTTAATAAAAAAAATAACCGCCTCGGTACGCCTCCTAAAAGATTTTTTGTAGTAGTGCTCTCGACATTGTTTATACATGTACTCCCTTTGTATAGGATTTAGATTCGTTTTGTACAAGGTTTTGGTTAAACATTGGGAATATAAATCATAAATAACTTTTAAGTTGTTGAATTTGGAAATATGAAAAGTATATAAATAGATTTGTCTTTAAATATACTTTCGTAAAAGTATGCATATATCACTTTTCAATAAATATTTTTGTAGAAATATTTTTGTCCTAAACGAGGGAGTACAATATTTTATCATTGAAGTTTGATTTCGTCAACGTTATATCACCACCTGGTCATGGATTCTTCTAAGGTCAGAAACAATTATAAAATCACCGTGTAGAGCACCGCCTAGTCTATAGTCCACACTTTAGTTTTTATTTTTATTTTTATTTTTTTGGACCGATGAACAAGCGACATAACGTCCACTAGGCTTGTGCCACTCAATTCATACAATTTTACAAATTTCTAGTATTTTTGTAGTCCAATTAACCTATTATTGTATTTAGAAACTGTTGATGACATATGAATTCACATATAGAGATTTCAACTAATATATCGCATGGTATTTAAAATATTTTTTATAAACACTTGCGTGTCGTACAGGTATATTTGTTATTAGTATATACAAAAATGTTCATTCCAATGGCGGCATTAGGTTAGATTTGCATATCTTTTCTAGCTGCGTATGTTTAGCAAAAAAAATGAAAAATACAATTGATGACCTAGTGATACAGTGTGTTTCTTTTTAGAGGCCCAACTCCACAAGCATAACACCAATGTCTAGCCCAACAATCTCTATAATCGAGCTTAAAACAGTTGGGCCGATCTATACTGCCATGGCCCGTGGGCGTCCGAGCAAAGAGGTTTAAATAACGGCCCAGAAGCTCGCGCGGTGCACTGCTGGGTCTGCTGCACTATGCCATCGTGTACACTTTGAGGCATGACAAGTGCTCCAAATGAACACATGGACTGAGGAGTAAGGATTATGGGCTTGCTTGATCGACACCGCATTGTGTAAATCTAACAAATTCTTTAGCTGATCTATAAACATCCCAGCTTTTGATGTTCAAAGAACCCCTGCTGCCCTATCCTAGATTGTAAAGACAAAGTCCCATTCGCAAGTACCTCAAATTACCAGCCTTACCCTTTGTCCACTGCAATACATCCTCGTAAAGGCACTATAGACAATCACAGGTCACAGCATCGAAAAGGAGAAATCCAGCACATTTTTCCAGCCACGCCTTTTTTACAAAAAAAAAAAACAAACAAACAAAGAAACAAGGATCAAAGCAAAGCGCAAGCTTTTAGAATCCTGATGATCTAGACACCTCCTGCATTTTACATGGCCTATTAGCCTAGCGTTGCTTTCACATTATCCTCAATTCACGATAAGGACCATACATATTCATATGAAAGCTGGAAAAAAAAAATACAGCTTGCAAGTGACCTCTGTCTCGTAGCCGCAGGGCACGGCGCACCTTCAAAGCACCCGATAAAAAGCGGATAAATGGACGGATCACTTGAAAACCAGGACAGTGGTGCACGCACCACTGACCACCCGCTGGACTCTGGACCCGTTTTGCTGTCTGCTCCCGTCACTGCCTCTGCCTGACATGCCCATACCCATGCCCAGCCGAATCCATCTGGTTCATGTCCCTCCCGGCAGACGGGCTTCGGCTCCGCGCGTCTGGGGACCCCTGCTCGGCAGCCGGTTTCAGCTTGAGTATACGAGTGGCCACGGCGGCTCGGGGCAAGAAAAAGACGGCAGAAATGGAAACAATCCTCGTGTGTACCCGCGTGAACAGATACAGAACAGCTCGTTTTTGTTTGGTCGCCGGTCGATCCGATCCGTGCGCGGTGCGCTTGACACCGAGCCGGTCGACACCGGTCCATTATTGGAATTCTCACTCGGTTGCTTAATAATTGAGGCATGGAGCAGTGATCTTGTACAGGGCAGTAGGATGTACTTATGCGTGTACTATTCCAAATCCAAAGAAATAAAAAGTGTGACGTCTCCACGTATTAATGAGGCGGACTCGGATGGGCGCGCACGGTTCTGCGGTGCCCGCTACGGTGGGTCTGTGGCGCTGCAACTAGCCCACCGGTACCCTTCACTGTAGCCGGAGAGGGATGGACAGCGCCGGCCGGCGGCCGGCGGCCGGCGGTTGGCGATGTTGAGCGCTATTGGCAACTTTTCGCCATCATCGGCAGCGGATAGAGACCGGTACTTTAATTTCTTGGACCTCATCATGCATTCGTGACACGGAGAATGAGCATCCGACGGGGAAATAAAAGGTACCACCACAATAATGTACGCTGATAGGTTCAGTATGAGCAAGTTTAGCTTGGACCGTAAGACAGTTGAGCAAAACACTGGTCCTCCCGCCGGGCAGGTGATTGGCAGTTTGGCAAAGATAGCAGCAGCTCCTTCCCATCCACTATGAATGAAAATGGTACGGATATTTATTCGATCGTCCGTTCGACCGAATCCGTTTAGAGGTGTTTAGATCTGTTCGTATCCGAGTCCGAATATTCAATATCCGATACCGTATCCGTATCCGAATACTCAAAGCGTATATTTGTGATGTCGACATCCAATCGTATCATATCCGGTATGGCTGACACTATCCATTTTCGAATCCGAATCCGACTAGAAATATGAAAACAAATGTAATATCAGTGATATCCGTTCGTATCCGATCCGTTTTCATCCCTACCATCCACACAATAAGCATTGCGCTTGGACCACATTGCAAATTGGCATTGCACAGCCAAGCATGTCCGTCCCAGCTCAGAGAAACGCAAGCAAAGCAAAGACAAAGCTCCTGCTTACCACACATCTTTTGTGTGGATGGATTTGTAGGGAGTCAATCGGGGCAATCTTGGCGGATAAAAAAGCCAGCTAGCAAAAAGACCCAGAAACGAGCAAGACGACATGAGAATCGTGTGCCGACTCGGAAAACCACTACAGCTGCCCAAAAAGTTGTTCGAGGACCTCTGTTATTCCGCCCAAGACACCAGAATATCTTGTTTTACAACAACACGCGGGGAGCACGGAGACACGACGCCGACGCAACGGCCAAGACGCACACGACAAGCGCAGCCACGCACGCACAGGCATGGCCACGGATGCCAACCACACAACGACCGCTGCCGTCAAGCCTACAACGGCGCCGACTAAAACGAAAACACGAAAAACAACTTGGGTCTACCCAAAGCTCACACAGCCATGGGCAGAGAGACACACTACTAAAAGTTGACGAATCTGCCTACTTGTACTTGATTGATGGCAGCTCTAGCGATGGCACTGCAATAAGCCTTCTCTGTGCCCAAATGCTCTCTTCCTTCCTGTCTAAAGAAAGACTGATGACTAACCATTAGATAGGTAAGGGCGATTACCAGCTTCTCCTCCTGATTTCTCCTCCCATTCCTTCCTAGGGTAAAAGTACGGGCGACACCTCCGTCCAAGCGGCGGCTAGAACTTGTTGTTGTACCAGAAGATGCCCTTGCGGTTCTCAGGCTCGACGTAGATGCACTCCTTGGCTTCGCGCCAGGTGGCCTTGGCGACAGGAGTCGGGTCGAACTGGTAGTAGTCGCCGAGGATGGGCTTGATCGCCTTGGTGGCCTCCATGGCGTGGTAGTGCGGCATGGTGGAGAAGAGGTGGTGCGCGACGTGCGTGTCCGTGATGTTGTGGAACACGCGGTTGAGGACGCCGTAGTCGCGGTCCATGGTGGCCAGCGCGCCGCGCAGCCAGTCCCACTCGCTCGAGTCGTAGTGGGGCAGCGCCGGGTGGGTGTGCTGCAGGTACGTGATGAGCACCAGCCACGCGTTGACGATCAGCAGCGGCACGCCGTAGACGCGCACCACCCACCAGGGCCCGAACGCCGCCGCCAGCTTGTACAGCCCGAACGCCACGGCCATGACGCCGGCGTCGGAGATGAAGATCTGGGCGCGCTCCCGGTCGTTGTAGATGGGGCCGTAGGGGTCGAAGTGGCAGGCGAAGCGCGGATACGGGCGCCCCGACGCGTTGGTCGCCAGGTACAGCGGCCAACCCAGGGTGAGCTGCACCACGATGTGCACCAGCCGGCCGACCGGGTTGTTGTACACGTACGGCGTGTACCACGGCAGCGCCTCCTTCTTCTTGGGCACGAACACCTCGTCGCGCTCCAGGGAGCCGGTGTTGGAGTGGTGGCGCCGGTGGCTGTACTTCCACGAGAAGTAGGGCACCATCAGCGACGAGTGCAGCACCAGGCCGACGACGTCGTCCAGGAGCTGGTAGTCGGAGAAGGCGTGGTGGCCGCACTCGTGCGCGATCACCCACACGCCCGTGCACACGCAGCCCTGGGCGATCCAATAGAGCGGCCAGGCGGCGTAGTGGAGCGGGCTCGGGAGCGCCGGTATGATGGCCAGCGCGAAGTACAGGAGCGCCGCGGCGATGACGAGGTCATGGACCACGTAGGAGAAGGACTTGAGCACCGAACGCTCGAAGCAGTGTGGCGGGATGGCCTTCTTGATCTGGCCCAGAGTGAACGGAGGCTTCTCCGCCGGTGAGCGCTGCATTGCAGCAGCACCAGTAGCACGGGCGAGGTGCTCCTGCTTCTCCCGCTCCTTCTCGGTCATCCTGCCGCCGGCACCCATTTTGCTGCTCACACAAACACAAACACAAACACAGACGAGATAGTACGTTACAATGAGATCAAGCAAGGGCGAATCAAGAACAATATTACAGCGATCTCATCCAATCAAAAAGCTGTCATCTGAACCCCAAAAAGAATATCTAGCAAGTTGACACTGATTCAGCGAGACTACGAGAAAGGCATCAATAAAACGAAATCAAACAAATCACGGCACGAGGGGCATGTGCCGTGCATGGTCGCATCGCTTTCTTGATTAGACATATTCCTATGTGCTACAGCAATTTGGGGATCGCAGCATGTGCGAGCCCAATGGCTTATGCAACATACATAGTACATGTTCAGAATTCAGATTCGCTTTTTCAAAGTAAGCATCGTGAGTTGACACGCCACACGCACCGCTTCAGATGTGCCTAAACCTGTACTAGTTCTGAATTACAGCACGGAACTAATAAAATTTAGTCTTACGAGAAGACCAGGGATGGTAGAAAACCCTATGGCAAATATATACATTAAATAAGTGGAAAACAGGTTAAGGTCCTGTCACTCGTGATGTTACATGCCACTAACTGGTCCTACGACCCCCTTGAGAAACATGTGATGTACTGCATATAATTGGGCGGCATGCTTTGTCTAAAGGACTTCTGAACCAAAGGAAAGCAGCAGCACACAGGAGAGAATACAAGCGCCAAAAACGTGTGTAGAGGAGATTCACCGGACGTTAAAAATAGTACCAGACCTGGTCAAATCTAAGCTATCCAATAGCCATACAGCAATGCATCATTGGTAGGAGTGGTCAATTTTGACAAGCTAGCAAATATGAGCTCTGAAGTCATCTTTCTATACGCAACCACCTATCAGAGCCTTAGCGTAAAATGGCAGGTGCTCTGCCTTTGCATTTAAGGTGAAGGTGGTGGTAAAACAGTACGATTTACAATCCGGTCATAAGACCAGGCAAGGAGGAGAAACTACAAGAACTAATGAAGAAAAGGAAACGATTGAAAGAAGATAGCCTAGTGAGGCCACATATATGGCAATGTAAAAGAAGCACGGTGTATTAGTAAATCTAAGAACCAGCCTATTCCGGTGCGAAAAATAGGAAATACTGTTAGATTTTCATTGTCAGTCCGCTTCGTCTTGTTACCAATTTTGGGCGTTTATTACTAATAATGCCAAAACTTTTAGTAGTGCAGCATCCAGTATGGCTTGAAGCTGCACATGTGCTCCCACAAGGAGGATTCGGATGCTCTCTGTCTCCCTTGGGCCTTTGGCCAAAATGACACAAGCGTGTCCTCTCGACCCGCCACCTATGGCGCCCAGATGCAGACAGATATCAGATCCGTCGAAAGAGATGCTTGGCTGTACTGCTGATAATGTGCATTAACTCTGACAAGACAAGCGCGCCCGACTGATTTGTCTCCCTAACTTTCTGATTGGACTGCCGGGGTGCAAACAAACAGGCAAATGGCACATGCGACTACCATGGCCATAACAGTAGCGGCCATTTAAATCATACTAGTAGACAGTACTCCTGCTCCGTACTAGGAGTATAAACACGAGCATCAGTGTCATCACACAGCGAGTTTCATCAGATCAGGCCAAGGCGAAGGACCGTTCACCACCAGTCACAAGAGGCGCCAGGCGCACCCAGATCTGCTGGTCCACAGAGTCCAGATAAGTTTATTCTACGGCTGGAAATCGTGTCGAAAAATAAATCGGTGCACCGTGCACCGCCGATGCATGCCATCTCACGTGGGCCTAGAATTCAGTGTCTTGTACCGTTACGCAGACACGGCCGGCCGCAGAGACCTGACATGCCCCATGCGAAGGTGAGGGGGAGGGGTAGGTGAATCTTTTCTGTCTCGGTTTTTGACCGTACGTGCCAGGAAGAGACAGTAGCCACCGTACAAACTCCGAAGGCATCCGACGGTGGCGAGCGTCGTTCATCACGAGGCCTTTTTCTTTCTAAATTCTAGGTCAAGCAAACAAGCGCCACGGAACGAGGCGCCGGCCTGCCCTCGGGCGCGTGGTGACTGAGATTGAAAGAAACATGCTCTATTTTTTTCTATTCCAAATTCCTAGCACCAGATCACTACGGAGAAAGCCTATACTCTACGGTTTTCCATCAGGAGAAGGTAAGATATTTCTTATGTTGGACATCCTGACGAAAGCGAAACAAGTTGCTTCGTCGATGCAGCAATTGCTCGAGCTAAATAAAAGGCCAGTCAATTCTTGAGTGCACAGTGCAGTCGTCACCAACTCCGCGCTAAAGAAACAGCGCAGTTGACTATCATGCGGCGCAGGCGCAGGCGCGCATGACTATCATGCGGCGCAGGCGGGCGCAGGCGCAGGTGCGCAGGACCGAACGCCAAGAGAAAGAAAAGAGGCTGCCTTTGGAGGCAAAAACCTGTAAAAGGTTGCAGAGCTGCGAAAAGCCTGTGACCAAAGGTGCCATGTCATGTTCCCAAAACGAGTGGTAACGGCAGGAGGAGGGGCAGAGATCATCATGGTCCCATTGCACGGGCAAAAATATCTGAGCGGCACGCACCGCTCGCTGAATCCTACAGATCTGACGAGGAACAAGCGTGCTTTGCCAGGATTCATCTGGGCAAATCCCGCATCAGCAGCGCAAGGACTCTGCGGATGCCCGCCGGTGAGATCGATGTCAAGCTCGGCCGCCGAAGGCTCTGTTCGCTACGGATCGACGACGCGAGCTCGCCCCGCCCGGCCGCCGCGACAGTGGGTGGTGCCACAGCCGAATCGGCTGCCGGCCACGAGCCCGCGACGGCGAACTGTCAGCCCGTTACCGAGCTCAGCGACCCAAAACCGAACTCCGGTCGATTCCTCACCGATCCATTCATACCAATCTATGAAACAGTGGCAGGGGGGGAGGGATGAATGATCCAGACAGAATCCAGGAAGGCTAATGCGGGTACCTGAGGCTGAGGACGACGTAGCAGCTGCGTCGGGGCGGAGCAGATCGGGCGGACACCACACCGCGCCTCGCCTCTGTCGCTCCCCTTCTCCTCCTGTCCCGAACAGGAAAACTGGTGGCGATGTCTGCAGGATTTGCAGGGAGGAGAGGAGGGGAGCCTGGCCGCCTCCGATTCCGCCGGGGGAGAAGCGCTATTTAAAAGCGGGAGCGGCCTCCCTGGCGCGTGGGCCCGGACTGAGAGGCCAGATGGGCCGCACTAACCACGTCGGCCGCTGGAAATCTGGCCCCGTACACGTGTAGAGCGCTGTTTCGCTAGTCCCCGGGAGGAGGGAGGCGTGAGCGTGACCCAGATCGCGCGGGGCGCCGAACGCGGGCCGTCCGTGGCTCGCATCCGACGGACGAGGTCCCCTCGGGAAAACAGAGGACATCGGCGTACTGAGTTCTCGTGTGAAAGGATTGGTCTTTGGTTCACAAAAGAAAATGCCGCTTGATTGTCATTTTTTTTACCTTCGATATTTAATTTTAGCTAGCGATTCGTGTGTTACAACAAAACCTACAACTTGTAGTGTGATACTTAAATAAATTGTGGCTCGCAGATTTATTCAAAGATAGTGACATTTTGTTCCAATGCGTACTAGAATCAAACTATGTACCATTATTGGACATTTCTTGGAGTCAAACTCTATACCGTCACTTAGCGTTGTTTTAACTTGTACTCCAACTTGTATGAGCATATGCGGTGGATCATATCACTAAGTGACGCGAGGGCACTTTGAGAAATAAAAAAAAAAAGACGGTTGAAAGAATACCTTCACACACTCTAACCTATATCTCTTGTAAATATAGAGACCTTTTACGATGGTCGGGAATACTTCCTAATGTTTCCCAATGCCTCCGTAAATAGTTTTTTATTTTATTTTACTCCTCTACAAGTTTTATCTCTAACATATAAGTCATTCACATTATCTCACATTAGTTATCCACATCACCTTTAACCAATGTATATATCCTCCCACTAACTTCGAACTTCTTAATGCAATCTATCAACATCATCTTCACTTAATCTCTTCCTCGTAGCAATGCGCGAGTATCTTCAGTGTCCGGTAGCAAATGTGAAAATGTGAAAATACAGGTAGATGCAGAGAACTATTGGCCATTGAGGTACTCGTAGATATTTTTGCAACAAACCATCTAAGACTCTAGCATATTGTACACAAAGCCAAGCACTGCCACATGCCAAGAGCACAACAATAGAGCTGCAAATACCTCGAAGCCTTTATGAATGAAATAATGTTGGTCCATCATGGAACGGTTTTCGCCCATGAAATCAAGCAGAGCAATAGAAAGAGGTATAAAGAGAATACCAAAATAAAGGAATGACGACCGCATATGTCGTTGTATGGGTTTTCGTCGTGACCTTAGTTAACTCGCTCAACATAATCCACCAGCAACCTCCGCAAAGGATGCTAGTTCCCAAGAAAAATGCCCATGACCACACGCTGGCGTCCCTGCGGACACTAGATGCCACACAATGTCCCCACTACATGCGCAACCACACAAAGACCCCCTCCCCCTGCCGCCTCAAGAAGTCATAGTATGGAGGAGACTTTGTCGTCGCCCTGAGGGACCATTAGCGCCCTAGGGCTACATGTAGCACCGCTCAGCAAAAAGCAAACATCCCCGACAGAATGAGACGCTAGCCGTGTGGAACCATTCTCCTGCCGCCCCCAGAAGGACCTGTCGCACCATGCCACGACCAAAGTCGCCCGACTAGAAAGCAAACTGCCTTAGCTGATCTGACCACCACCGTACAGGTACGACTACCACCCACGATGAAGGACCAAAGCAGGTCACCCGTCTTGGATGACGCGAGGCAAAACAATCTAACAGACTAGTAGATATACTCATACACCAAAATAAGTCTAAAATTACATGTACCTATAACCCATGTCAGTAAATCGAAAACCAAACTGCCCTAGCAAAACCGGTCACTAGCCATGCGGATATGACCACCCCCTGCAGATCTGGTTGCCACTCATATACCAAAATAAATCTAGAATAATACTTGCACTCACATTAAGTCAAGATTTGAGCCAAATAGACATGTTCCATCACATTGAATCCAACCATACGACAACAACTAGTTATAGTTTTAACTAGAAAATAATTAACCTACCTATTAGTCTCCTATTTGAATGAACTAAAACTAAAAATTAACTAGCTAAGAATTAGTACACACATCAAAATAAACCCTTAGTATGTTTGGTTTTCTTTTGTGCGCATATTTATATTATTATGTAATATATAAATGAAATAAGCTAGATCTCCCGGCCGATATAGTAAGGCGCTATCGACTGTATTACGCAATGCAGTTAAAGAGTTAGGCTGCGTTCGGTAGCGCTTATAAGCGCTTATTTTTCAGCACTTCAGCAGTATTTTTCTCTCACAAGATTTCAGCACTTTTACAGCACTTCAGCGCTTATCTACAGCACTTCAGCTTCACCGAACAGGGCCTTAAGCAACTAAGCGACTGGACGTGACGGCAACCGTAAGCACTTAATGGCAGCGTGTCTCGAACTGGATCAAGCTTGCAGATGAATAGAATAGGTGATGTACACGCCACTCGCCCATGAGACCATGATAGAAATCGGCTACTCCACGGTTCTCCGCACGTACGGTCGCTCTCGCTCGGCGTCAGAGGTCGGCATCCTCGTCGGCCCGCCCCGCCCTTGGGTACTCCGCCCGCTCGTGTGTTTTCACGGCGCCGACACGCCGAGGTAACATCGCGACATGGAATTATTCCGTCAGAATTCCATAGAGCATGATAGTGTCGTAATTAAACAGCTGTAATACCTTACGTAAATACGACGCGTAGGAATATGCTGCGAGGCAGCCAGGGAAGGGATAGCACGGATGCGAAAATGAGATCCTCCTCTATTTTAGTATACTTTCTTTGTTATTATACTGGATAAATATATGTCGGATTCCACTTGCTACTTGGTCGACATGAACTCCAACATAGTATAATGGAGATATTCCATTTCCGCGGCCGAACAAATTACAATGTTTGTCCCATCTACGCCTTGGCCCTCCGAACTAGTTAGTGACATTCGCGGCAACTTGTGGGCACAAGTGACCCAAGTTGCCATATAGTACTACCACCACATATACACCTTGATATGTTGCCACTACCATCAATTGGGTACTTTTTCTAAAAGGGAAATTGTTCTCTGGACACTAAAAGTGATCTCCATTTACTGGCGCCTGGCGGACACCAACATAAGGCTCTGTTTAGTTGGCAATATTTGTCACTATTCATCCATCACATCAATTGTACTTTCCGCCTGCATGGAGCACTAAATGAAGTAGCAGCTGTTGCATGTTTGTACTTTTTACCTGGTTATAGGTCGAGATGAATCTTTTGAGTCTCTTGGGCCATGATTGGACAAAAGTTGACAAATACAAACGAAAGTGCTGCAGTGTAACTTTTCACCCCTTTCCCCCAACTAAACGGGGCCTAAAGCGATTTGCTGGTGAAAACTCTACTTCCCACCAAATTTAATTGATATACGCCACGTGCATTAAAAGAACGATAAAATATCCTTTTCACCCTTTTCTTCTTCCTCTCTCCCTTTTCACTTCTTTCTCGCCTCCGCTACCACCATGGCCACAAGCTTGGAGGTCGTTGGTACTGCTGCCTTGTGTCTCATGGGCATGCCTGCGGCCCTGCTCCCCTGCGCGTTGGGTCCCCCAAGGCCATCCCTTGCGCACTAGCACCACGCGTGAAATCCCACGACAAACTGGGGTTGCGAAACGCCTTTGGTGGATGTGGCGAGCAAAGCGCGGCAGGTGCAACACTCGGCGCGGCTAGGGGAGCTCGGCTGCAGCTCCTTCCTCTCCCAATCGTTGATTGCTCGCCAGGGCGAGATTGAGTGCAAAGGTGAAATGGAAGGATAGAGACAAAGTAAGATGAAAGGGGGAAAAGATATTTTGACATTCCTCCTGACCTCCCAAGCTATAAACTAATATTTTAATGAGCATGATGTCCACCAATAATTTCAATGCGAAGTAGAGGGCGTGATTGGTTGACCTATGTGGATAGCCAGACTCGTACGCAGGAGGCAGGCTCCAGCCAACCAGGCTACGTGTGTGCAACCGCTGCATGTTTGGTTATTTGCTGTAGTTCTTCTGGCTAGACTAGAGACGTTGTTTGGTTCGCTGTATGAACCACCAAAATGCAAGCCACAACACCAATATCTTGCATCCTAAGGCCCTGGCTAGGCCAGATGCAGAGAGTGTCTCCCGGTGAATCGTTTTATTTTTTTTATGTCCGCCAACAAATGGAGCTCTCAGTGTCTAAGAGCAAATTTCTCTTTTTTTCTACATGTACGTATATTTTTGTCCAGAGATTCTTGTCTTGTGCTGTTTCACGTGAGCACATTTTGGCTGGTCTTGCATGTGGGTCATAGCGCATTTTTTCTCTGACATTGTGTCGGTAGTGCAACAGTACACAGGTTAGTTGTCAACCCACGGTGTTGATCGCCTAAGAGCAAGTATAGTAAGGCACTGTCAGCCGGCGAAATAGTATTCCACGTCACTAGAAGATGAGGTGGAGGAGTGAGAATCGAAGAAAGAGAATGGAACGGACGGCAAGTAAAACGCCGGGCTGCACGTACAAATCGAGAAAGTAATCGCCTGCTTTCAGCCGGCAGCGAGCGCATACTGGACGTTTTCTTTCTCCTTGCCAATCCACTAGTGACATGCATTGCAGCTATTAAATACTTATATAATTATTATAGTCTATTGTTTAGTCACCCCACTATACCAGCTGACTCTATTACTGGCTATAAGTGACATGACAAGTCTATTTCGCCCGCTGCCGACTGGCTTATTAGCCATGCTCTAAACAGGCAGCGATGGGTGGCGCATTGCAGCCCCGTGATGAGGAGCAGCATGCAAGCATGTGTACCAAAAGTCCGCAGTTTAGCCCGGCCCGCGGATTAGGTGAACTAAATCAGCTATCTGTAAGCCCAGCTGGTTGGAAAAGTACGCACGCAATGTACTTGCACTTGCACGGATCCATGAATTGCGGATAGTTGGAGAGGACCGGGGGAGGCTCACCAGTAGTACGGCCTAGGCGAATTGAAAAAACTTGAAAACTCGTGTTGCTCACCGTTTTTTTTTTTTTTTTTGCTTTTTGGTCTTTAAGATCAGGGTCTATTTTTAGATGGGAACGTATACTATGGAAACCAGTTTTCTGTGCAAACTATGGAGGTGGGGGTGGTTATTTTAGCACTTAAACCTTCCACTCATCCCATCCTAAAGGTGGGTTATTTTAGCACTTAAACCCCTCCACCTGCAGCCATCGGATTAGATTTGTGTGATCTTGATTAGAGTTTTTATAGTTTGCACAGGAAGCTGGTTTTCATACCATATGTTCTCTTTTTTAATACCATCGAGGTGGTCTTTAAAAAAGAAGGGCCACACAGAAAAAGAAAAAGAAAAGAAAAAAATCGGCGTTGATCTGTTCAGAATTCAGGTTTGCAACAGGTTGTTTGTTCAACCTAACACGTGCGTGCGTCGTCAACACCAGAGAGGAAGAGCAAGCCGTAGCACGAGCACGTACTAGGAACGAAGGTCCAGAGGCATGCTTGGTCATTCGTTAGTTAAAAATTTATAATTCGTGCATGTCAAAAAAATCTAATGATGTTAAGTTGGATCAAAATATACGAAACATCAAATGATGTTAAGTTTGATCGAATATAGGAGTACGAAACAAAGAATGATGTTTGAAACATTTCTTGATGGAGGGTTATGTATGAAGGATCTGTAAATGAGATGTATGAAAAAAATTACTATTTTATTAAAAAAAATCGTACCGTATATGGTGAGGATTAAAGGATCATACTGCAGAGATGTTGTATGAAGAATTTCGTACTGCGGATAAGGATGGTGAAACATTTCGTGATGTGGAGGGTTATGTATGAAGGATTTGTAAATGAGATGTATGAAAAAATCCTATTATGAAAAAAAAAAATCGTACTGTAGATGCATGGCGAGGATAAAAGGATCATACTGCAGAGATGCCATATAGAAGAAAAAAAAATTGTACTACAATAAAGGACTTGCAAAGAATTTGTACTACATCTACAAATATGGTGACTGGTGAGATACGTGTACTATGGATTGAATATACGAAGAATGTTGACACTGTGGTTGATGTAAGGAGTACAGCTGTACAAAAATTTCTGTGCTTCTACTGATGAGGCCTATATAAAAAAAATAGGGAAGGAGCTAGCTTCAATGGCTTTGGTTGCTTACTTTTGAATGGATTCTTTGTGGAGCTTTTTACCTGTGTACCATTATAAAAGTTCAAAATAACCTACGTACCACTGAATCGAAAAAAATTCTCTATACCCTCGCAAAAAATTTTCAGTATCTACATACCACTTCCGTCAATGACTTAATTTTCAAAAAATCATAACTTCTCCATGCAACATCGGATGAAGACGATTTTTATATGAAAATTGTAGAACTCAACGAGATCTACAACTTTCTAGTTTTGAGTTTTTTCATTTAAGGACGTTAAGATGCTCAAAAAAATTAATTTAAGCTTTCATTACTAAAATTAATTTTGAGCATCTTAACGTTCTCAAATGAAAAAACTCAAAACTAGAAAGTTATAGATCTCGTCGGGCCCTACAATTTTCGTATAAAAATCGTTTTCATCCGATGTTGTATGGAGAAGTTATGATTTTTTGAAAATTGAGAAGTAATATGTAGGTAAAGAAATTTTTTTTTGAGGGTACAGAGAAATTTTTTTTCGATTCAGTGGTACGTAGGTCATTTTGAACTTTTATAATGGCACACAGGTAATTGTTTCTTCTTTGTGAGTGAATGTGCATCTTTTGAATATAGCCAAACATATGAAAATCAATCTTCCATCGCTTATATAAGCTAAAAGGATGCCACAACACTGCGCTAGCAGAATTTCTGTGTTGCTACCTCTGTTTAAAAATAACCGCACATCTTTAAGAACATTGTTTTTCGAGAAATCAAAGTTTTTAAGTTTGACTAGATTTGTAGAAAGCATTTCATCAACGTTTGTATCCTCTAATATGTGTATACTCTGTATATATTCGCAAAAAAGGTTTATACGTTATATATATTAAGTATTTTATATATAGATTCTGTTAAGATATAATACAATTTGACATCTCAAATAGCTTGGTGTGTAGTCATTTTGAGACAGAGGGAACAGTTCAGTTGGATTCACCGTCAATTTGTGTGCCGGAGCATCTTTGAGGCAGGCAATGCACAGTGTTGAAATGCCTATTCTGTCTGCTTTGTCGTTTCAAACGCGAAGCTCTCGTTTCAGTTTCGATTTCTGTCCCCCACCCCCACCAGTGGGCTCACAAATATTGGCCGTGCACTCTGCCTTCCCCCGGTATCTCCCCCTCCTCCATTTCGGGTTGCTTTGCTAATTTCATCGTGTTTGTGTTGATGTGTGTTTACCAACCGTGTTCCACTGTTCCTTCATCTTCAATTTGAGCGTCGAATGTAACTGTGAGACGTCGCTTTCCTCTCAGGGACTCGGACTTTGGAGAGGTCATCCACAAAGGCAGCAGAAAATGCCTTGGTCTGCTTCATTCAATCATTCAGTTACAGGCGATGTTGCATGCTCCCTCCTACTCCACCGAGTGGTGAGTGGTGACTCTGATAATCGAAATGCGCCAGCACTACCAACCATCTTGGATACTACATGACATCCACCTGTGAATCAAGTTCCAAGAACCGAAAGATACCCATCTAGAGTATCTCCAAAACTCTGGGTGAATCACGTCTCCAAACCAAAACTCTGTCGTCTGTGATGTCTGCCATTACCCATAACAGCCATGCTGCTAGCAACAAGCGAAGAAGCGAGCTCGGTGCTGGCAGCTTGCTGAAACGACTGACAAGTGTCGAGCATGCATGCTCTCTGCGGGTGTCACCGTGTGATGATGATGTTCTGGTTCTGCTCAACATGACAACAAGGATGGCGCTGCACTGCGCCGCGCGGACTGACGGACAGCAGTATAGGTATTGCAGACGACGGCGGGGGCGGTGCGAGGCGGGGGTGGCGTCATGAAGAGTTGCAGACTGCAGAGGGCGCAAAGCGGTGATGCTCAGACGCGCGAGCAGGAGCATGGGACATGAGCAACATGCTGGCCTCAGCCCTCAGGTCTCCACTCTCCAGCGAGCAGTGGTTGTTCTTGGTCGGCGTCGATGCACTGCTAAGCTGGCGAATTTTGGCGGTGGATGGACTCGGCAGCCGGCCGGCCGTTCGGCACCGTCGCGAGTTTAACGTGCCGGGTAACCATGAGAAACTAGCGTTGCAGATGTGTTTATATCAAAGCGAACATTCTTCTCATTTTAAGAATGTCTGTCTTCACGCTGATTCTTAAAGCTGATATTGCTGAAAGTGGGCAATCCTCTGAATCTCTGATGACTACACTATACTGCACCAGTCCGTAGTGCCCAACCCATCTACCTTCACGCTGCGATCAGGCCACCCAAAAAATTCATGGAGATAGACAAGATGAGGCACAGAGGCAGAAATTCTTGTGGACAGGAAAATGCAAGGTAGCATGGACCAAGGTATGCCTGTTTACATTACAACACTGCAGAGAGGTTTGGGCCGCATTGTTAACCTGGAGCTCTTCGTCCCAGACACTGAGAATCAGATGGATCCGGTTCAGCTGGTCCAGAAAAGGCGGACCTTGGAAAGGGACGTAGCTGCCTGTGGAGTGTGGATGATTGTGATAAGGTGCTCTTCAACGCAGCAACCAACGCAGTAACCGGTGTGCAGCTGGGGAATGGCAAACAGGCTTCCTTCTGATCATCACGGTAGCTGCACCGGCGACGTTTTGTTTCCTATATACTCCGTATATACTCTAAGGCACAACAAAAGAAAAGAAATCGGTAAGCGATAGGTGGATTGCAGACATTGACTACAACATGACCCAGCCACCTAGGAAGGCAGGAACTCATCTGTGAGATCGTAGCCTCATGGGAGCACCTGCAGGGGAGCTAAACCCATCAGGCATCAGACTCTGCAAATGACAAAGTAAGCTGGGCCTATACACAGCGGATGGACAGTACAGCAAAATCAGCCCACGAACTATAGTTTGGGGGAAAAGTCAGCCCACAACTGGAGGCAGCGACGTGATCGTTTAAAAGTAGTTGAAGCAACGTCCTACTAACACATTGGGGACCCGCCTAGGCCTGGCATCAGCGCGCGGACCCAGTATGGTCTTAACGTGGCCACTGATGAATTCACCAAAAAAAAGAAAAAAAAAAAGACGTGGCCACTGACCCCCATGGATCTGGTTGTCGAGCGCGTCCTCCTGCTACTCTACACCTAACACCGCATGCTTAAGCAGGTCAAACTGATCTCACCATCACCCCCCCCCCCCCCCCCCCAAAAAAAAAAAAAAAACTGATCTCAACATCTCGCCTGTTGCTCTCCTTGATGCATCGATCTTAACTTCTGTGAGACATCATCGTAAGCCAGTAGCTGAAGCCAACAACTGAACACAGTGGCGGAGCTTGGCTGAATCTAATATATATAATTGATCTCTACACACTAATGAACAATGCTAAAATTACTGTTTACTTAATCAGGATTTAGGTGAGCAGGGGGGGGGGGGGGGGGACACATGGCCCACTTTAGCCTCGACTAAGCTTCGCTCCAGACTGAACATGATGTGTCATGCAGGACACGTTCATGCACCACGCCCGAACTTGTGTACTGAACTACTGATTGTTTGCTTCGGTAGCATATTAGTACAATGTTATATAAATGAGTTAAATATATTAGTGGTACGGTTTTCAAACTTGTAAATGTGTGTCATATAGATCCATAAACTTTAAAATATAATTTTAAATCTTTAAACTTGTTAAGTTGTGCGCTACAACCTTTTCTGTCATGCACGGCACGTTAATTGTATATAAACCGAATTCGCAAAAAAAATAATTGTATATAAACCGTATCCAACGTCAAACCCTTTCGTTCCTCCATGTCTGAATCAAGATCGCGTTGGATTCTTGCATTTAAGAGAGGAGCATGTAATTTAAATAAATAACCGATCTATTTCGCGTAGTTAAGGAAATTTAAGATAGGAATATTTGGGTCTAACGGTACATAAACAATAAGTAAAATAGTTTTTACTTTTATATTTACCTTCATCTCAGCTAACTACGTAACTAACACTATTATGGACGCGCAGGACATGTTGGACCAGGACATAAGCTGATGTAGTGCTAAGCCTCCAACGCCCCATCAATGAACTAGCATCAACGCCAACCACCTCCTACTTTTTAAGTAGTTAAGACAACATGGCTAATAATACAGCTTGCTGCTAGCTATATAAATTCTTATAGCCCATGTCTCAGTCTATTTAAATAGTGATTAGCTCTTCACTATATGGTCCACTTATCTCTATCATAGACTTTCTTACCTATTGTGTCTAAGTCCGTTTCTCTTATCTCTCCTCCAATCAGCATTCAGCCTCTTTGTAACCTTCTATTATACTTGCTCTTATAACCTTGCAAAAATGCAGGTAAATGATTGCTAAGGGCTAAAATAGTTTGGTTTTGCTCCATTTGTTTGTAGTTATAACCTTTTGGCAAAAATGCATGTAATTTAAATGAAAATTATTTTATTGTACCGCCACAGATAGACACACACGCGCACGCACATTCTACTCTAGTGGGACTATTAACACTTATATGAGGTATAAGATAGAAAAGTGTCATGAAAATACATTAAGTTATTGGTAATTAATCATCAAATTAAATAAGTTTGCAATCAACCATGATTTTAATTTTATCGTCTTCCACATTCAAAATATGATATTAAACCGTAGACATGCTTGCAAGATATCTGATAGGATCAACGCATCCTACTCATAGGACAATAGATTCTGGCCCTAGCCCATGAATCCATTTTAATTTTTATTTGAGTCGTATAACCTATTGATCTTATTTTTATGAGTCGGATCAACTCTCAGTCACCCGACCCATTCCCATCCATTGTTATTCCATCAAAGACACTCGGTAAGGACTGAGAGACAGTAATTGATGCCAGCGCAATGATAAGAACGCATAAGAGACACGCAGGCGCAGCCACGCCGATAACAACTATACCAAGCAGCAAGCAACCGCACAAGCTACCCCATCGGTATTCGGCAAGCCTGAGACTACCTGTAAAAGCATCCTGCAGGAGCTCGGTACAAGAAAAAAGCACTGCAGCGCTGTCCGGTAACGAACACCCGTCCGGTATATGTAGCGGAGTACGGTTCGTGTTGGGAGCGCGCTGGCCCATCTCCAAAAGCAGCGCAGCAGCAGCTGGAGAGCGCATGCAAGCGTGCATGGGAGAGCAGTGGCGGGTCCCACATTTTAACAAACCAAAAAAATGTTATAATTTACAAACCAAAAAATTAAATTAAATTCTGATTACGCTATTAAATTCGTTTCAATAAATTCTTCAAAACAAGATCTCACATGGACATATTTAGTTAAAATTATAAGTGGGACTCACTGATAATAGTTGGTATAGAGTATGAGATATAGAAGATGATTGGTGTGGAAAAAACGAGTATAGAGGAGAGAATCTTGATGACGAGGATATATAGAGGATGGAAATAGAGGATGATGAGTGCGGATAGTTTTTTTTTGCGACGCAAGAAGAATTATATTATATGATAGTTGGGTACATCAATTCGTTACAAGCACTTTGAATCATAGAAAAATACCCACGCTGTGAATAGGCCAACTCAAAACCTAACCTGTTTGATGCTTTGCAGTGTGGATGACCGCATAGGCAAACACTCAACAAATGGTCTGAGAGCAAATGCCCAACGGACGACGGCCAATATTCCTGTAGGCGGAATTGAGGAAAGACGATTCCACCCTTCTCCTTCGCCGTCGCCAGAGAAAAGAAGAAAGAGGAGATAAAACTCCAATACCAAAAACTTTAGCATGGAAAAACACTAACCTTAACGACTCAATCTATTAGAAAAAACTTATTAAAAAAATAATGGATCCCCACTCTCTTCAATATCCAGCGAGATGCCGAAAGAGAAGGGAGGGGGACCAACGGTGGTGGACGAAGAGAGGAGGAGGAGGAGGCGGTGGCTCTAGGGCGCCCGTGCGGCTCTCGCAAAAACGATGACTAGGTATCTACCATACTAGTAACATGACCTACGATGAGTGCAGATAGTCTGAGCGACTGACTTAAGGCCTGTTTCCTTTAACTCCATGCGCTTGGGAACGTTCAATTTTAGCAATCTGGCGCAGATAGCGTTCCCGAGCCCGAGCCATGCAAGCTCAGTGTTCTTGGTTCTTCTCAGTGTTCTTGCTCAAGGAGTCATGGGTGTGGAGCTCGGCCTACATTACTCCAAATTCTCCAATTCTACGGTTGTGAAGGTTACTATCTTTATCCTCTCTTGTTTAATTACTAGCATATCTCATTTCTCAGCCTAGAAAAAAGGATCCATATGATTATTTCTCCTTTTTTATTTCAATCTCAAAATCACTTGATAGTTTGCATATTTGGTTGAAGGAAGATTAAATGAGCGTATGCATATTTCATTGCTAATATGCATAGCACACATTTGTTGCTCAAATATTATATATGTAAATAGTGTTTTTTATTTTAGGAATTTTTTTAGTTTCACTTGTTGAAATACATTATTAGGAATTTAAGTGCTTTACAAATTTGAGTCTAGAGAGTAAAGAGTAGATGACAACTGCTTTCGGGTCCTCGGCCTATCATCGGGTTCAAAAGCGACTGAGATCGGACCTTCCTCTCATTGAGTGCGGCAAGTGTAAGAAAAAAAATGTGTTTGAGTTTCGAGTGAAGAAGGTGGGTCCCAACAAGGGGCGTATCTTCTACAAGTGTCCGGATCGCAATGTGAGTTACTCCATCGCATTTGATGATTATATATAATGAATTATGTTAATCTAAATTTTCTTGATGGTTTTGACTAAACTTATGAATTTTTTTCCTAATTTCAGTGGGATGGCGCTGGATGTCTATGGTGGTACTGGTAAGAAGAGTATGTCAAACACGTGTTTGAAACTCTTGCAGAGGCGGCTACGGTGGGTGATGTCGGGCCCCTAATTTAGGGTCCTCTGTGCATCACGTATCAGTCCCTGGATCAGTTGCTGATACGCACAGTTGAACAAGATTGATTCAAAAATCCATACTTTTATTGCTATCGCGGAAAACATGTGACATAGTTATGTTTTACATGGAGTCGGCCTCTGGCCTTATATTAGATATCAGAGTTCTATCACAGTGATCTTAAGACGTCGTGGCTCCAATCCTAAGGCAACTTGGAGTGCGGACGTAACCCCTAGACTTAGTCTCATTCTTATGCGTAAATCGCGGCGATACTATCGTAGCTCACCTGCGTAGTCGTACGGCTCCGTCTTCGGGGATACTCCTGTCGTCCTATGCCTTGCGTAGCGTGAATAACTCGTCGTTGAACTTACTCTTGTAGCTTCCTTCCTAAAAACATGGAATGGAGAGGGTTGAGTAGAAACGTACTCAGCAAGCTCTAACTTGGGTTGGGTGTGGTGAATGGCGGAGGCTTATATGTCAAGGGTTATATGGTAGTGGAGGCGGTGGATGATAATGGAGATGGTGAAGTAATTATATTAAAGTTGGGCCCTAGTAAAGTATTACCATTCTCACCAGTTCCCGGGTTAATGTCATAATGAATAACCTTGTAATTAAGATATTAGTGTGAACGTCCCTAATCACAGTGATCTCATCCCAGCATCTGTCTATTCCAAGGACGTGGCTATTCGAATAGATTTAATTAACTCTGCAGAGGTGTACAAATTTCCCCACACGATAAGCATCACCCCATTGTAACAACCCGGGTTTTCCGACAACAAAAAATTTGAACTTTTCAAAAAACTTTCTTGCAAATGTGTGAAGCATATAGTTTCTAGAACAAACCACGGCTAACCTACTAACAACCGTTGCATTCATATAGAGATTGCTTGTAGGAGTTTGTCAGAGTTTGTAGATGGTCTAGGGTTTTGCGTCAGAGAGCATAAGTCCGTAGCAACTTCTCTTGATCCTTCTCGAATATCTTTCTGATTATTCCCCGAGTCCATATTTAGCTCTTCAAGCCCATTTTATTCCATCCTGATTCATCTCGTCAAATGGAGAAACCCTTTACCCTCTCAGTCTTTCGGAGTACCTTTAAAATTTAATTGAACCCCCTCTGTCGCAAACTCTCTCCATGAATTAAAAACCACAAAGGGAAATTTATTCCTCTTTGAAATATTTCTCTCCTTTTGAATCCATCCACCAAATGCCTTGTATCAAAAATTCAAAATGGGAAAAACAAACCTATTTCTAAATCCTAACACAGCCAGCCCACCACCCACACTGGCCCAGCATCCAGCCAACCGGCCTCGCGCCCCTCCCTAGCCCGCACACGCGCCCAATCGGCCAATAGGCCCAGCAGCACGCGCACACCCCCCTGGTTGGCCCACGCGCGCGTGCGCGGCCCAGCCGGCCCAGGCGGCCGCCCCAGGCCTCCGAACCCTAGCGCAAGGGCGCTCGCCCTCTGAGCCGCCGCCACCACGAGCACCGCACGCGCACGATCGCCTTGACGCGTCCCCGATGGTGACGCGTGTCCCGGGCACGCCTCCCGAGAATCGCCGCCGTCCAACAGTACTCGGCACCCACATGAACCCTAGGCGAGCGCACGTATAAGAAGCTCGGCAGCCACGCCGCTCCACTGTTCCTCTTCACCAAGCCGCCGCCGCCTCTGCTCGACCCTCCTCAACCGACCACGCTTGCAGCCGCGCTTGTCTGCCGCCGAGCGCCGTCGTCCTGCACCCGGCCGCACCAACGGCCGTTTGCTCCGCCACGTGCATAGCGCCGTCACCACAGCCGACGTCGCCGTGCTCCGTCATCCCCATCGGCCCGGGGCAGCACCACCGGTCAACCTCGACACCATGGCCGACCGTGACGTCCTCACCACGACTGCATCGCCGTCGCCCCGCGGCTCCTCACCACCAAGCAGCTGCGACTTCATCGACTCCCTGCGCTGCGACCCCGCCTCGTCGCCCTCTGCTCCGAGCCACCGTCGCGCCGTCACCGAGCCAGCACCCCACCACTGCCGTGACGAGCCCGGACCATCCTCGACAGCAGCCTCACCAACCACCGTTCCCGAGCCGCGACGCCGTCCACCCCGACCCCGCTCAGGCCGCTGGACGGCCGCGGCGATGACCATGCCGGAACGCAGGGCCACCACCTCAACGACCTCGCCTCACCACCAAGCTCTGTCGAGCAGGAGCTGCTCCACAGCACGTCATCCACGGCACCCACGAAGCACCGCACGAGATCCTCCCTACGACGAGCAGTGTGCCCGCTGGTGAGCACCTCTGCGCCAAAACCTCTGGTCCTAGCTTCCTCCTGGTTCTGTTGTCATCCCCGCTTGAAGTTGGCCTTCGTGCCTTCTGTTACTCACTGCAGGGCGCCACGACCTTGCCAAGTCATGTGCAGCAGAGCCGTGCATTGTGCCTCTGCTGACCGTGCCATCGCAGAGAAGCCGAGCACCTAGCGCAGCGACAACCGTGACATCGTGCCCCGTCGAGCTGTAGCCATGCCACGCCACGCCACGGACGAAGCCACTCCTCAGCCACCGGAAAGCAGCCACCCAACAGAGCCCGTCGTTGGAGGCCACCCCGATCGCACTCTGCCGACAACGAGCCCGACCCGCGTCAAGCAACCTTCCGTCCGCAAGCCCTCGGTGAGCTGACCAAAGACCCGGCCCTTCCAACCCCTGCTGCCGGCGAGATGCCGATGAACCTTCCGCCTTCACCCCTACCTAGCTGCTGCCGGCCCAAGGCCGATGATCCCTCCATGTGTCCGGCCTTCGAGCTGTGTCTTCTGTAGGGACCTCGTCGACCGTGTGAAGCTGGCGTTAGCAGGCACGATGCACACATACGCACTTGCCGTGTCCTTTTGTGGCACTCACGCACACCGAACTAAACCCAACCAACCGGATGATAGACCATGAACGCTTGGAACAACATGACGGGCATCGCCGTCGCGTGCACCCGGGGCGCCGACGTCTCGATGGCGTTCCCGCGTGTTGTAGTTACTCAACCATGATGGGCATCGCCGTCGCGTACACCTTGCCATTTGACATCGGCCTTCGTGCTGTGATTCCATACCTTGTTGGGAACCCAGCCATGCTCCGCCACCTCCCGGCTACTTGATGCCACCTCCCGCCAACCTTCGGCCAGCCAAAGCTCCTTCCGACCAGCCTCAGCCCCGCCCAGCCAGCCGCGGCTAGCAAGCAGCAGGCCACAGCTAGCCGCAGCCAGCCCACAACAAGCCGCAGCCGGCCAGAAGCTACTAGCAGCTGGCCGAGAGGAGCCGGAACATGTAGCAACAAGCCTCACCACTTTCCTTTGACACCGACCCAGTTCGGCCTTCATGCCATAGCCCCGTTGTCAGATCTTGAGATTCCATAGATAATGCTAGACTGTTAGAGAGCCCAAGTAATAGACGATGCTAGATTGTTGGAGAGCCTAATTGTTAGATGATGTTGGACTGTTGGAAAGCTCAAGCGATAGATGGTGTTCGACGGATGGAAAGCCAAATTGATATACGACGCTGGACTACTAGACAGCCCCTTCTCTTACTTCTTGTACACTTGTCCACCATATTGAACCCTATCATTACGATCTATCCATCTATGTATCTGTTGAACCATATCTGTTGTACCCTATCCTTACACTCCGTCTATACATGTATCTGTAATACAGGATCCATCCATCTTTGAGCTATGCAATTGTGCTACTCCACTGTCTTGTCGAGTTATTTTGTCTTTTGGGTCGAGTCATTGGTTCTTACTGTGGTTGTTGTGTTGTCTGAGTGCCGTGCCTTCGAACCGGCTGAGGGATCGTATTTCATTCGGATATTGCGATCGCGGGGTTCACCTCGCCATGGCCGTAATGCCGAATGTAACCCTACCTCGCGTTATAGTTGACCATGGAGCTATACCCCGTGTGCCGTTCTTTGATTCTTCGTGCCCAAGCCCTCGTATGCTTGTACCCTGTGCGCCCGCTGCATTTCTTCGATTCTGAGGTGACAACCGCACCGCTACAAATCTGAGAGATGACTTAGTGCCAGTGCAGCCAGGTCGTGGTACCCTATGAGTGGTTTGCGTACTTGTTTCTTCTGGGTGTCGCTCTCTTCTCACGTCCCGCCTATGCCGTGGCGTGCGCATTGGAAGAAGTTGACCACCGCGTTATTATGTTCCTCGCTCTTCGTTTCCATATAGCCCGCTCTGTTCGATCCCGTCTTGTTCGTGGCGATTGGATCAAAGACCGGACTAACCCTTTTTAGTTAGCGAAGCTATGGTCTATATCAAGATCTCGGACCTATCTGAGTCGTCCCGATCGACTACTTAAAACCATCTTCACTAAAGATGTGACCGAGAATATGATATGGACATGCCTAGCTAGCTCCTCCCTCTCCCCTCGCTCTCTCTTGAATTCTTGGTGTTTAAGCACTTGTATGATTGTGCCCGTTTGAATCACAGCCTTGGTGCCCTACAAGTGGATTGAACACTCGCACTATCTTGTACAACATTTTTACCGATAATTCCTCGTTCTTCTCTTTTGCTTGGCCCATCCTCCGATTCCCGTCTCCTCCATGACGCCCGGATCGGAAGATCGTGAGCCGTGGTGTTTGCTATGGATAAAGCTCTGGCCTAAATCATTATCATAAAGCTATACTGGGCTTGGCTATGACTTAGATATGAGCTTAGCAAACCACCACTCCTGTTTCTTTGGCCTGATGAAATCATACGCCGAGAGGGCTAAGTCCTGTACCTTATATTATTTTCCTGATGTTAATGGATCTATTCGCGTCTCGTCGTCTTTTGGTGTATTGGGTGATTTCTTGCCTTGTGTCGCTTCGTGGAGTAGCCGTTTCCGGACTAGCGACGATCGGATCAAGACCCGCTGGAGGAAGAGGACATGGATGACGACAGCACCTATGGAGTGGAGTCACCCCGGAGGTGGTGACCCAGCAGATCAACTACATTAACCAAGGAGTGCTCATACCATTACTACCTCGACAACGCAGGTGTCATGGCAGCACCTTCTTTTAGAGAATCCTATTAGACATGTCATATTTAGAATTGCTAGTGCTCTATATTTATTCCTTTGCTAGTATAAGATGCACGCTACTACCTAAGCCATTAATATCCTAATTGCAGCTACTCCACCATATTGCCCTGCTTGGCGCTCATGCTGTCTTATATATATATTTACCTGCTTTCTTGCATGTTACATTACCATACTTACTATAACCCCACTCGCATTGTATCTGTGATGTAATGCTGGTGGTGAACCCCGGGAATGGTTTGGCTTGGGATGCCAGACTGGTGGACTGTGAGCATGCTGCGTGTGTCTTGGGTGCGTGGTGAGGGTCGAGTCGACCAAGTGGGCTATATACAACGAGCTGTGTAAGCAAGTCTTGCCGGGGTGCAACCTGGGCATTCCCACGAGAGATACCTGTGGCGGGTAATGGTTTATGAGGTGGTTCCGGGATGGATACCCTGTGTGGATTGAAACCCCGTGAACGAAGATGCTGTGATGGCACGGGGAGAGTATCCCCTAAGATGGAGAAAGCCTGCTTGGTCCATTTAGTCATACTTCCGGTGACCAGGAACTTCGGGAGTCCTTTACGACTCACTTGTCTTCGATGGGCGGGGAACGGCTGGACTACTTGGTAGGGCGATGCCACTACTGCTAGGTTGAGAGGTGATAAGGGTGGGCGGTGACGGATGTTGAGATTCCCGTACCGTTCTAGATGCGCATTACCACTGATTAGGCCCGGTACTGCGTCTCCCAGTCTCAGCGTGATGGTATAGGATCCGGAATGTCCCAGGGTTGAGTGGTAGGGTGGCATCGACCTAGGCAAGCAAGCACCCGGAATTCTGTCTAGATATTCGTACGGCATCTATGATGGCTAATCTTGTGAGTGGTAGAACCTCTGCAGAGTGTTTGGTTGATCGATCGATACATTTGCCGATTCCTCGGTTATGGACCTTTTCTGAGTCCTGTTGCACTTCTTAAGGAGCGATATATTCTTTTCTCTCTCTGGTTGATGATTGTCCGACAGTGTGTCCGATGTGGCAGTGTGCCGTTGAGACAGGACCCGAGAGGGGGTTGGGCCTGTCGACTGAGCGCGAGGTGTGTGTGAGGTGGTGTATGGGTGGGATGATGGATTTGGGATAGACTAATGGGAATTGATGATATGGGTTAAAACTTGACAAATTATTATGATATTATTACTTGATACTATTTTGCACGCGCTTAGGATGTAAACCACATCCAAATATTAGGATCGACAGATCCTTTGTTTTCTCTTTTCCACTAAAACTCATCGGTGCTGACCATGGCCTGCACATATCTGGCGGTGTGTAGATTACCTGATTAACCGAGATATTGAGATAAGAAGTATTAGAAGGTCTCGTGCCTACGCTCAAGTTTGGTTTAGGAGATGAAGACTATGCTGCGCCAAGACTAACTTTGATTATGCCCGTGAAGGAGGAGCCTTCACTCGACGACATATTCCGTCAACTCTAATGATGCCTGGTTATGCTTCCGCTAGAATAACCCTGTAATAGGTGTGATCTCAGCTGATATCATCGTGTAAGTATTTACGATGTATGGCTATAATATCAACTGATATATGATAATGTGATGAAATCAATCTTTGGTTTTATTACATTATAGCTTATTCTGTGGATTTTGCCTTCGTGAAAAACACTTTTCCCCTCCACCTTGAGTTTTGATGCTAACACTTGATTCCTCTTCCTCACCTTGAAATCTCCTGCTAGCTGATCTTACCTATTCTTAAAGTTAACCTATAGGAAGTGGACTTCCCTTTTGTTGCCAACGCTAGACCGATAGATGTGTGAGTAGCCCACTTCTTGTGGACCATGCCTTGCACTGTGCTGTGGACCGCTCTCTCCCTCACTTGGTTCTGGTGGACTGGTTCCACCGAAGAAGTGGAAAGGGTGGGGGTCTATGATCCGTGGGTCCCGCAGCTCGACATGGCGCTTTCCCATTGGCCGAGTGAGGTGGCAGGGGGATGTCGACATCCCTGCCATGGTCTTGGGGAGGGGCGCATGTGCGTGCTGTGCTGCTCTGCTCCATCCTGTGCTCTCGGCAGAAAAATACTAGTAGAGGGGAGTAGAGAGAGGAGGAGGAGGAGAGAGAGAAGGAGAGGAAGGAGCAGAGGGAGGGCCTCGCGCAGAGCAGAGAGATGGAGAAAGACGGGAGCAGAAGGCAGAGGGGATGGGAAGGGCAGGGCGAGCAGAGCAGGGAGGACAGCTGCGGCCTGGCTCCAGCACGCGGCGGCGTCATCTCGGGCACCGGCAAAGCGACGGCCGGCGAGGGCGAGAGGAATGGCGCGGCAGCTAGCGTGGAGAAGCTCCAGCGATGGCGGCTGCCGAGGTGCCTGGGCCGGAATCGGCGAAGCTCCAGCGATGGCGGCTGCCGAGGTGCCTGGGCCGGAATCGGCGGCGTGGTAGTCGCGATGCTCGCGTTCCTGTCCTCGGCCGAGAAGAGCAGAGCGCGGCGGAGAGGGCGAGCTGCGACGGTGCTCGGCCTCGACTACACCTTCCTGTTTCCCCGGTCCTCCTCGGTTCTTCGTCTATGCCCGCGGCGAGCTCGTCGGCTCCCTTTTATAGGCGCAGAAAGGCGGTTGGGGAGAAAAATATCTCCGCTTTCCGGTCGACCGTTGGCGCGGCGATTTTCAAATCGCCGGCAATGATGGCAGGACGGCAGCGGCTCCATGCGTGAGCTGTCGACGGATTTCGCGGAGAGGGGATAAGATCGCCGGGAGACGACATGCTAGAGAGACGGTTCAGCACAGTAAGGTCGCCGATATTTTTGCCCGCGATGACGTCACTGCTGACGTTTAGCGACGCGGGGGCGACGCGGTGAGGCTGTCCCCGTGGGGAAGATGAAGCTGACGCCCGGGTCCCACGTGTAAGTGAGAGAAAAGGGGGACGGGGCTGGCTGGGCGCCTGTGTGGCCGGGTTGGCCAGCTGGGCCTCGGCTGCCCTCGTTGGTCCGAAGGCCCGTGCGAAGGGAGGCGGAGATATGGGCTGCTGTGCAGGCCAGACAGGAGAGGGAGAGGAGACATTGAGCCCAAGAGTGTTTTCCCTTCTGTAAACCTTTCTCATTTTTCCCAGAAAATAACTAGAGTTTGTGTATATGGATTTGGACTCAATTTCAATGATTGGATTCAAGGTGGGATATTCAAGGAATATTATTTGGTGCCGCAAATAAATTCCAGAGCATACAAACATGCATTCAAAACAATTATGCAAGCATTCAAGCAATCAATCAAACACACATTCGTTCGAAGATTAATTAAAATGCGACGCGATCATCTAATCCTAGAAAATATTCCTAACACTACAACTAAGTCCTACGAGACACACAATATGTATATGGCGAATTTTGAATACAGGGTTTTGGAAAATATTTTCGGAAACTGTTTTGCTGAAAATAAATAATCAAAGTTTTAATTTGTTGTAAACTCTAAAAGTTCAAATTTTTAGTGAATTTTATATGATGCAAAACACAGAGTGTTACAAGTGATGAGTTAGCTGATGAGGCAGTGAGCCCGCGAAAGAAGCCCATTGATGTTGAACAGACGAATGATCTGTCTGTTTTACTTGAGATCGGTCGTGATATCTTTAGGCTGCTGAAGTGTATTTTAGATTTAATTAGTTTAGTGCTAGTTATGTCTGTCTACATTGTAACGTGGCTTCCATAAATTAATGTCCAATATTGTGATACATGGTTCATTAGTCTTGTAATGTAGATGAGTCGGCATTGAATGTCCAACACTGACCGTCGCTCCAAAGATTTCATTGAAGACGTGCATAATTTCTTAAATGTGGCCGAGTCAAACAAGCGGGATGGATTCATGTGCTGCCCATGTGTTGTATGTAAAAATTTGAAGAAATATTCTTGTTCAAGGACTCTTCATTAACACTTGTTTAAGTTGGGTTTCATATCAAACTACATCTATTGGACCAACCACGGAGAAAGAAGTGTTATAATGGAAGAAGACGAAAAAGAACAATGGGACGATGACGACAATATTACTGACTATGGTGCCTTAAATAATGATATTTTAATGAAGGAAGCTGAAGAAGAGGTACCAACACAAGATGAGCCCGTTGATGATCTTGCTCAGGCTATTTGCGATGCAAAGAGAGAATGCGAAAGTGAAAGGAGAAGATCAAGTTCGAGCGCATGTTAGAGGATCACAAGAAGTTGCTGATGCAAGACAGAAAAAATTGGGTACAACACTAGAATTGCTGCAATGGAAAGCAAAGAATGGTGTATCCGACAAAAGATTTAGGGAGTTGCTGAGAAAAATAAAGAAGATGCTTTCGAAGGATAACGAATTGCCAGCCACTACCTATAAAGCAAATCAGGTTGTCTGCCCTATGGGATTGGAAACCACAGAGGTACATGCATGTCCTCATGACTACATCCTCTACCGTGGCGAGGAGTACGAAAAGTTGGATTCTTGCCCGGTATGCCATGCATCACGGCATAAGATCAGGCGAGATGACTCTGATGATGTTGAGGGTGAAAGAACCAAGAAGAAAATCCCTGGCAAGGTTATGTGGTATGCTCCTATAATATCACGCTTGAAACGTTTGTTCAGAAATAAAGACCATGCAAATTTAATGTAGTGGCACAAAGAAGACCGTAAGGTAGATAATATGTTGAGACACCCTGCTGATGGGTCTCAATGGAGATCCTTGCAAGTATGGGCGATCATCTCAGTCCTGAGTTCCGCATCAAGCGGCCGGCTAGAACTTGTTGTACCAGAAGATGCCCCTGCCGGCCTCAGGCTCGACGTAGACACACTCCCTGGCTTCGCGCCAGGTCGCCTTGGCGATGGGAGTGGGGTCGAACCGGTAGTACTCGCCGAGGATGGTCTTGATCGCCTTGGTGGCCTCCGCGGCGTGGTAGTGCGGCACGGTGGAGAAGAGGTGGTGCGTGACGTGCGTGTCCGTGATATTGTGGAACACGCGGTTGAGCACGCCGTAGTCGCGGTCCACGGTGGCGAGCGCGCCGCGCAGCCAGTCCCACTCACCGGAGCCGTAGCGGGGGAGCGCCGGGTGGGTGTGCTGGAGGAAGGTGACGAGCACCAGCCACGCGTTCACGACCAGCAGCGGCACGCCGTAGATGCGCACCACCCACCAGAACCCGTGCGCCGCCGCCCCCTTGTACAGCCCGAGCGCCACGGCCGCGACGCCGGCGTCCGAGACGATGACCTGGGCGCGCTCCCGGTCGCCGTAGATCGGGCCGTAGGGGTCGAAGTGGCAGGCGAAGCGCGGGTACGTGCGCCCCGAGGCGTTGGTGGCCAGGTACAGCGGCCAGCCGAGGGTGAGCTGCACGGCGATCTGTAGCAGACGCCCGGCGGGGCTCCTACAAACGTACAGCGTGTACCACGGCAGCGCCTCCTTCGTCTTGGGCACAAACACCTCGTCGCGCTCCAGGGAGCCGATGTTGGAGTGGTGGCGCCGGTGGCTGAACTTCCACGAGAAGTAGGGCACCATCAGCGACGAGTGCAGCACCAGGCCGACGACGTCGTCGAGCAGCGGGTAGTTCGAGAAGGCGTTGTGGCCGCACTCGTGCCCGATGACCCAGAGGCCCGTGCACACGCAGCCTTGCGCGAGCCAGTAGAGCGGCCAGGCGGCGAAGCGGAGCGGGCTTGGCACCGCCGGGATGGCGACCAGCGCCGAGTACAGGAGCGCCGCGGCGATGGCGAGGTCGTGGACCACGTAGGAGAAGGACTTGAGCACCGAGCGCTCGAAGCAGTGTGGTGGGATGGCCTTCTTGATCTGACCCAGGGTGAACGGAGGCTGCTCCACGGGTGAGCGCTGCGGTGTCAGGCTGCTGCCGGCACCGGCACGGCCGAGGTGCTCCTGCTTCTCCCGCTCCTCCTCGGTCATCCTGTCACCGCCACGCATTTTGCTGCTGACACAAAATACAGACGAGATATGCTGCAGTAATAATGTATCAAGCAAGTGTGGATCAAGATTCAAGAACAATACACTATGGCGACGACATCAATCGATCCAAGAACTGTTTTCACGTGCAACAAAAAAAAAGTGAACCTACCAAGTTGTCACTGATTTGGATCCCGGATTGGACTGGGAGGGAGCGAAGCAAACAGGGAAATGGCAGATGCGATTACCATGGCCATTTCCATGTACTAGCTAGTTGGCAATATAGAGCCGCTAGCGCAACAACATCACTGTAGCGCCAGCCGATTTTTTTTTTCTATTTTAGCCCTTTTTTTAAAAAAAATATCCAAATTTAGAGCAAGGCAAGTAATACAACTAGCTGTTGCCTATTGGCAGTATAGATCCTTATATTCCACCTCTCAGTTCACTCGTATAATGGTTTAACTCTTTGTTAAAAATATATGGCCCACTTATCTCTCTCGCATACTTTTTTGTTTTGTGTCTAAACCGGCTATAAACTTACAACCCACTTCGTTTCTCTTTCCTCTCATCTCTCTACCACCTCAGCATTCAGTCTTTTTACAACCCACTATTATACTTGCTCTTAGATTCATGGCCATCTCAATTCTGCCTTTTCTAGCCTAGGGATCGGTCTTGTGAAATTCATTCTGCCTGTCCCATTGCCTCCTCGTGTTCGGTCGCATCCTGTCGGGTACCAAAGTATGGGGTACCTAACTTCAACGCAAAAACAAGCAACCTCAGCGCGACCTGGCCCAAATAAGGCCGGCCGAAGCCTACGAAGGCTACGCACGTGAAGGCCCAAAGTGGCCTCCCGTAAGGCCCGGCGGCACGCCTCGGACGGCGGCACCCTCGGTCGCCAAATCTCCGATTCGCCCGAGCCTCCACGAGAGAACTCGGGACAGCGGCACCCTCGGGCGCTAAATCTCCAATTCGCCCGAGCCTCCTCATCCTCCTCGAGCATGGTCTCTCTAAGGCATCCAATGCACAGTCGACGTCAGCAGGGCAATCTTGGATCGCAAGGGACCCCTCTGACCACTTTACAGGCGCGGCCCCACTGACTGGACGCCGCGAGGCGACGGCACCCCGCTCGTCCACGTCCTCCGTACCAACTGCCATACCTCCTCCGGTGACCGATACGACGGTCCCACTCCTTCCACCCCGCCCCAAGGACAGTCAACCGGATGACGCCCCTTGCTGACAGAGAGATTCTCCAACTACGACAGCGACAGCTCCTGCCCATAACGCACGAGTCTCGCTGGGACAGGAGAGGTGACGGCTGTCCCGCCGACCCGGGAGTATGGACAATATAGCAACAGGATCGTTCGCCCCTC
This sequence comes from Eremochloa ophiuroides, assembly GCA_038502445.1. Taxonomy (NCBI): domain Eukaryota; kingdom Viridiplantae; phylum Streptophyta; class Magnoliopsida; order Poales; family Poaceae; genus Eremochloa; species Eremochloa ophiuroides. Next base: position 71,083,495 of record JAHLJS010000005.1, read on the forward strand.
GGGAAGTACCGCGCATAAGAGGAAAACACGCCCGAGGGAGGACACCCCTAATGACCCATCCTATCACGCTCCTGACGGCAAGGAAGGCTCCCAGCCTCGGGAGTCAATCTTTGAAAGTCAACCAGTCTTCTCGATGCACTGTGCAGGACCGGACGCGACGCCGTGACGCAGCGCCACGCAGCCAGCCACGTCCCGAACACTGTACCACCTTGGAACTCAACGATCGAACAGTGGAAGATCAGTCGAATGACCGAAACCATACCGCCGAAGCACCAAGACGATGGCATGGCTGACGATAGCCACTAATCACCTCTGATCCCACCATGCCGAGTACCGTCATCATAGGTCACCACATGTAACTCTAGCTTCTCCTTGTAACTATAAAAGGGAGGGCGGAGGCCAGTCGCAGAGGGAGATTCACCAAGTTCACGACACCAATATACACACAACACAGCTACACAAAAACGAAAGCATCCTCTTCCGCGCACAAGAGACTTGGGATACTCTCCCTCTCTCGACTCAGCTTGTAACCCCCTACTACAAGTACCCTGGTGTAAGGCAACACGACTCGCCTCTCCACTGGACGTAGGGCCCTCTTGGCCTGAACCAATATAAATCTCCCGTGTTCCTCCTTGCACATCATCCGAAACCTCAACCGCAAAACACAAGTTACTAGCTGGTGTTAGCGCCCGCCAAAACTAGCACCGACAGTTGGCGCGCCAGGTAAGGGCCTTTTGCGTGTTGACGTAGGTTTCGGATGGCAGCCAGCTCCACCACGCTTCCCGCTGGCGCGGTGCTCCGGTTCGGGACTCTCGAGTTCGTGGCCACTGGCCAAGGGCTCGAGGTGAACCTGCACCCGACCGGGCCCCGCGTCCTTGTCGTTCTAACTCCGGCCCAGCAGGCGGACGGGGAAGGGACCCTTGCAACACTTCCACCCCCCTCAGAGGACGGGGAAAACGTTGCACGCCGCTCGCGGCGGAGCAGGAGGAGGAGGCGCACCAGCGCCAACCAGCCTCTGGCCGCGGGAGATACGGCCAACCAGGCACCCCTAACGGGGGAAGCCAATACTGCACCAGCCGCTATCCCGGGATCTCCGGCACCGGCGGCCACGCATCTGCCTATTGCCCGAAGGACGGGCGAAAGCGGAAACACGACGCCGGCCGAACTTTCTCTCCGCCCTCACCGGGGGAGAGGAACGACGCCGTCATCCCTCTTTGGGCTTCAGACCGCCATGGACGGCCACGTTCGTGCAGTTCGTGCATTGTTGAACGAGCTGTCGGACACTCCAGTCCAGCGCCTTGAGCGCCTGGACAGCCTCGTGGGAGATCACGTGGCGTCCTCACCGTCATCCCCTGTGGAAAGTACCAGAGCGCATGGCGGTGGGAAAACGGATACCACCGTCAACCTCACCCCTCGAGAACACTCGGAGGGGTCGGACCGTTATGGCTGGACCTCGTTGTCCCGTAGTAGCTACAGCGACGACGATGACGAGTACTTGGCAAACGTGGACTTCGCCGCCTACACTGACGACTCGGGGGAGAGTGCCCTGAGCGTCATCTCCAACTCGGACTAGTCCTACATCGACCCCACTCAGGAGTGCTACAACTTGATGCACCCTGATGAGGGGCGGGTGGAGGGCGTCCACTCGAGGGACAACGACGACATACCCTCCATCGCAGCCCTAGCACCAACAAGTCATGTCCCCTCCAGCGGCCCCGCGGCCTGCATGGTCAGCCCCGCCGCTGGATCAGGGGGCAGGAACATCTCGCCCCGCACCTCAAACCCCGAAGCTAGAGCAGCTCCGGGAGCTTGAGGCGCGGATGGACGAGGACCGCTTGCGCCTCACCCAGCTGCGAGCTACGCTGGAGCGCGACGAGCGGCGGAGCGATAGAGGAGCAGCTAGGCGTCGAGCCCGAGATGTTCAGGCCCGAATCGTTGCTGACGATAGGGCCGAAACACCAGGGGCCGCCCCCCGGGCATGCCGAAAGCTCACGGAAGCAGCGATGCTGCTCCGGAGCATACCTGAGCCCTCCACCGAGGGGGCACGATAGCTCAGGAATCAACTCAAGGACCTCCTGGAGGATGCAGCCATCCTCCAGGCGGAAAGCTCAGCGTCGCGATATCGTGGCGCTGAAAGTCACCAGTGTGGCGGCATAGCTCGCCACGAACACGAAGCCTCGGTTCGACCCGAGGCTCCAAGGGCCCCACCAGTCCACCAATGGCTTGGCAAGGACGTCGACGTCCGAGCCATTCTGCAAGCCCGTGGCCGGCGGAAGACTGACGGAGCCGCGCGCGGCTATAGCGTCCATCGGGGCAGACGCTACGACTCGAATGAGGATCGCGAACCCTCACCCGAGCCATTAGGACCTCGTGTCTTCAGCGAGGCCATCCGAAGGGCCAAGTTCCCGCCCCGGTTCCGACAGTCGGCTAACATAACCAAATACTCGGGGGAGACGAACCCCGAGCTTTGGTTAGCGGATTATCGTCTTGCGTGCCAGCTCGGCGGCGCGCAGGATGACCTCATCATTATCCGTAACCTCCCCCTGTTCCTCGCCGACTCTGCAAGAGCTTGGCTGGAACATCTTCCCCCACGGATGATCTTTGACTAGAATGATCTGGTCAAGACCTTCGTAGGAAACTTTCAGGACACGTACGTGCGCCCTGTTAACTCCTGGGACCTCCGAAGCTGCAAGCAGAAACCGGGAGAGTCCCTCCGGGACTACATCCGGCGCTTCTCCAAGCAGTACAATGAGCTGCCCCAGGGCGCTGACTCCGACGTCGTCGGAGCATTCGCTTGCAGGAACTTCCTGCAAAGAGCTAGTTCATGAGCTAGGGCGTCAGACGCCGACCAGCGTCGCCGAACTCATGAAGATCGCTACCAGCTTCGCCTCAGGGGACGAGGCAGTGGGAGCCCTTTTCTCCAACCCAAAGGGCAAACGGAAGGAGGAGGCCCCCGAGGGCACCTCTTCCCGAGCCCTGACCAACAAGAAGAAGAAGGGGAAGAGAAAGGCCCTACCACGCAGCGACCCCTTGGTGGTAGCCACCAAGCCCAAGGGGGCACGGCCCCCTCAGGGCCGTTTTGACGAAATGCTGACCAAGCCGTGCCCGTACCACGTAGGTCCGGTACAGCACACGCTCGGTCAATGCATAATTCTCAAAAAGCATTACGGCCGGCAAGCGTTCAAGGACGAAGCCAGCAAAAAGCCCGCCAAGGATCAGGAGGACAAGGACGAGAAGGACGACGACTTCCCGCCCATCGACAAGTGCCTCATGATCTTTGGCGGACCAGGAACCGCCCCTACGCCGCGCCAGCGAAAGCGCGAGCGCCGGGAGGTGTACTCCGTCGGGCCAGCGACACCTCGCTTCCTCGATTGGTCGCTCGACGCGATCACCTTCAGCCGGGATGACCACCCGGATTACGTGCCGTCGCCAGGGCGTTACCCACTCGTTGTCGACCCCGTCGTCGGCAACACGAGGCTCACCAAGGTTCTCATGGACAAAGGTAGCGGCCTCAACATTCTCTACGCTGATACCCTCAATTCGATGGGAATCAGTCGCTCGCTCCTCCAAGCCACGACGTCCCCATTCCACGGGATAGTGCCCGGGAAGAGCGTGCAACCCCTCGGGCAGATTGACCTACCCGTTTGCTTTGGAACCCTGACAATTTCAGGAAGGAGGTCATAACTTTTGAAGTGGTAGGCTTCCGCGGCACCTACCATGCCATCCTCGGGAGGCCGTGTTACGCCAAGTTCATGGCGGTCCCGAACTACACCTACCTCAAGCTCAAGATGCCTGGGTCTAAGGGGGTCATCACCATCGGCACATCCTACCAGCACGCGTACCAATGCGACATTGAATGTTGCGAGTACGCCAGCGCACTGGAGGAGTCGGCTCTCATCGCCGACCTCGAGCAGATGGCGAAGGAGGTCCCTGACCCCAAGAAGACCACGAGCACCTTTGAGCCCGTCGAGGGGGTGAAAGAGATCCCCCTCAACCCGAGCTCTGCCGGCGGCAAGGTGCTGAAGATCAGCGCCACCCTCGACCCCAAATAGGAAGCCGTGCTCGTCGACTTTCTCCGCAAGCACGCCGACGTGTTTGCTTGAAGTCCCTCGGACATGCCAGGCATCCCGAGGGAGGTCGCCGAGCACTCCTTGGACATCCGGGCCAGGTCCAAGTCGGTGAAGCAGCGCCTGCGCCGATTCGATGAGGAGAAGCGCTGGGCCATCAGGGAGGAGGTGCAGAAGCTTTTGGTGGCCGGATTCATCAAGGAGGTCTTCCATTCAGAATGGTTAGCAAATCCTGTTTTGGTTAAAAAGAAAAATAGAAAATGGAGAATGTGTGTCGATTACACTAGTCTGAATAAAGCTTCTCCTAAATATCCATTTTCATTACCTCGCATTGACCAAATAGTTGATTCTACTGCTGGTTACGAACGACTTTGTTTTCTTGATGTATATTCCGGCTATCACCAAATTCGCATGAAAGAGTCCGACGAGTTGGCGACTTCTTTCATTACTCCTTTTGGCACATATTGCTACGTAACCATGCCATTTGGCCTCAAAAACGCAGGCGCGAGTTACCAGCGCTGCATGCTCAAAGTTTTTGGGGACCTCATCGGGCGGACCGTTGAGGCGTACGTGATATAGTGATAAAGCCTATGAAGGCCAGCGACTTAATAGCCGACCTAGAAAAGGCATTCGACTGCCTCGAGAAGAAAAATATAAAGCTAAACCCCGAGAAGTGCGTTTTCGGGGTCCCTCGGGGCATGCTCCTCGGGTTCATCGTTTCCGAGCGTGGCATCGAAGCCAACCCAGAAAAGATATCGGCCATCACACAGATGGGCCCGATCCGAAACCTCAAGGGTGTGCAAAAGCTCATGGGATGTCTTGCAGCCTTGAGCCGATTCATCTCTAGGCTTGGTGAAAAAGGACTTCCCCTGTACCGGTTGCTGAAGAAAAATGAGCACTTTACCTGGACCCCCGAGGCCCAGGAAGCCTTCGAAAGGCTGAAAGCTCTACTTTCCAAAGCACCAGTCCTTGTGCCACCAACGAAGGAAGAAAACCTCTTGTTATATGTTGCTGCCACTAACCAGGTTGTGAGTGCAGCAATTGTCGTCGAACGACGAGAGGAAGGGCATGCCCTACCGGCGCAATGGCCGGTTTACTTCATTAGCGAGGTCTTGTCTGAAACCAAGACGCGCTACCCTCAGATACAGAAGCTGGTGTATGCAATCATCCTCGCTCGGCGCAAGTTGCGACACTATTTCGAGTCACATCCAGTGACCGTGGTATCATCATTCCCCCTTGGGGATGTGATACAGAGTCGCGAGGCCACGGGAAGAATCGCCAAATGGGCAATCGAGCTCATGGGCGACGGCATCACCTACGCGCCACGCAAGGCCATCAAGTCCCAGGTGTTGATGAATTTTGTGGCGGAGTGGACCGAGACACAGTTGCCACCGCAGCTCTCCCGGGACGAATATTGGGTCATGTATTTCGATGGGTCGTGGATGAAGACGGGTGCCGGCGCAGGCATCGTATTCGTCTCACCCCTCGGAGTCTGACTCAAGTACCTCCTGAAGCTGCATTTCGCCGCCTCCAACAACGTGGCGGAGTACGAGGCGCTCGTCAACGGACTTCACATCGCCATCGAGCTGGGCATCAGACGCCTCGAGGTACGAGGCGATTCTCAGCTCATGGTGGACCAGGTGATGACGGAGTCGACGTGCCACGACGCAAAGATGGCGGCCTACTGCAAGTTGGTGTGGCGGCTCGAGGGAAAATTCGACGGCCTCGAGCTCAACCACGTTGCGCGTAGGTATAACGAGGAGGCCGACGAGTTGGAGAAAATCGCATCCGAAAGGATTTCGGTCCCGACAGGGATGTTTGCCAACGACCTCTACAAACCGACAGTCAACGACAACCTCTCGGGAAGCAAGGAGAAACGAGCTCCCAAGCGTTCCGAGGGGCCCGAAGCCGCCCCGAACTTCGGAAATCACTCGGGGGCTGCCGACCCTTCGGGAGAAAGGCGACCCCCAGCCGAGGATAAGGATGACAGCGATGCTGAGGCTGAGGCGATGAAAGTCGACGCTGAGGCATCGAAAGCCGAAGCCGAGATGGACGACGATGAACCAGACTGGCGGGAGCCACTGGTCAATTGGCTTGTCCGAGGGATCCTACCCTCGGACAAGACCAAAGCTCGGCGGCTGGCACGTAAAGCCAAGATCTACAGAGTGGTAGACGGAGAACTTTACTGACGAAGTCCCTCGGGCATCCTCCAGCGCTGTATCCCCTTCAGTCAGGGTAAACGCTTACTCAAAGAGATACATGCTCGGGCCTGCGGGCATCATGCCGCACCAAGGACCCTCGTCGGCAATGCTTTCCGACAAGGCTTCTACTGGCCAACAGCCATAGCAGACGCCATCGAGGTAGTACGCTCCTGCGAAGGATGCCAGTACTATGCTCGGCAGACACATCTCCCGGCCCAAGCCCTCCAGACGATTCCTCTCACCTGGCCTTTCGCCGTATGGGGACTGGACCTTGTCGGGCCCCTCCAAAAGGCGCCCGGGGGCTTCACCCACCTGCTTGTTGCCATTGACAAGTTCTCCAAGTGGATTAAAGCTTAGCCACTCACGCAGATCACCTCAACCCAGGCGGTCATGTTGTTCACCGACATCGTTCACCGATTCGGCATCCCAAACTCCATCATCACCGACAACGGCACACAGTTCACAGGGAAGAAATTCCTAGTGTTCTGCGACCAGCACCACATACGAGTGGACTGGTCGGCGGTGGCCCACCCAAGAACAAATGGCCAGGTGGAGCATGCCAATGGCATGATCCTCCAAGGCCTCAAGCCCAGGATCTTCAACAGGCTGAACAAGTTCGGCAAGAGGTGGCTAACCGAGCTTACCGCGGTGATATGGAGCCTGAAGACTACGCCGAGCCGAGCCACGGGGTTCACGCCCTTCTTCTTGGTCTATGGCACCGAGGCTGTTCTCCCCTCGGACTTGGAGTATGGTGCCCCGAGGGTCCGGGCCTACGACGAACAAGGCAACTAGACCTCTCGGGAAGACGCGTTGGACCAGGTCGACGAGGCTCGGGACGTCGCCCTACTGCACTCAGCCAAATACCAGCAATCCCTTCGCAGGTACCACGCTCGGCGCATCCAAGGCCGAGCCTTCAATGTAGGCGACTTGATATTGCGGCCCAGGCAGGATAACTGGGGATGTCACAAGCTGACGCCGCCATGGGACGTACAAGCTGGCAAACGAAAAGGGCAAAGTCTACAGCAACGCCTGGAATATCGAACAGTTACGTCGCTTCTATCCTTGAACCTTGATCGATTGTATTGTATAAATCATAAAATTAATAAAAAAATCATTTCGTCCTTCTTTATATTGATTTTAACCCGAGCTGACCCTCGGGAACAAGCGAACTCGTAAAGTTCTGCACGTAACAAAGTGAGGCTTAGCCTTATCTTTAAGGCTGACCCTCCCTCGGGGGCTAGGATGGGGGGAACCCCCGGACTCTCCTGAGCCGCAACGAAAATCCGAAACTTAAAAATTTCAAAACTCGCTGAATTTTTTTTCCTTTCCCGAGCACATCTCCCACCCAAGTCAAACCGAGGCTTATAAAGCTTGGAAGAGCAAAAGGAAATCCCAGAGGACAGAGCCGGTCGAGCCGCGGGACCGCCTACGCCTCCGGGCTACGGCATCCCCACTCGCCACTCCGCATCCGAAGGACAACTCGAGCTCAGAAGAGAACTAATAAGATCAACGTTCGGCAAGGGCAGGTGACTCGGGAAAACTCGGCCAAGATTTCTTCTTAAGTTTTCCCTCTCATCGAAACTCTTAGACTACGGCTGCGTCTACGCCCCTAAAGCTACGACACCCGGAAAAATCTCCCGAGGCTCGATGGCCTGGGTACAGAGTCAGTAGAGGAAAACACTTAAGAGAAAAGCACCGAGAACGAACAAAAAGCAAACATGAAATAATATTTACATAGATATTAAGGCCACGAAGGGCCGCATGTTTGTTCCCTGATAACTACTCACGATAAATTTTTTCCAAGGGCACGATGGCCCGACTTCTTCTCACGGCAGGTCCAGGGGAGGGAGCTCGACCTCGGGTTCGAAAAGGCTCGCCAGCGCCTCTGCAGGCGTCCTCATGGAGTCCTCCAACGCCAGGAGCATCTCGTCATCCGCCTCAACGAAGCCCTCGCTGACGGGGCCGGTGTCAAAGTTCTCGTAGTGAGACTTGGCGACCGCCAACGTCTTTTGGACTCCGGTCAGCAGGGCCTCCTTGACACGGTCGCGGACACTGCCGTGAAGCGCCTCCAGTCGGCTGCGGAGCGACATCCCCGAGGGCTCGCCGCCGCTGCAGCTCCTGGTTGTCGCGGACCTCGCCGTCGTAAGCGGCCTGCAGAGCTGCAAAGGTACGAAACAAGAAAATAGACAGGGTTTTAGGCAGCAAGCAACGAAGACGAACGAAGCAAAAAGAACCCGACACAACGCATACCGCCGGTCTCCTTCTTAGCCAGCTGCGCCACTTCCCGAGCCTTCGACGCCTCGCCCCGCGCCAAGTCAACCTCGCCGACTGCATGGGTGAGGGCCGCCTGAGTCTCCTTCAGGTCCTCGGCCAGTGATGCGGCGGCGGAGGTCTTCTCGGCGGTGAGCTGCAGGGCGGCGTCGCGCTCCCTCGTCGCCTCGGCCAGGGCGCTCTCCAGCTCCTGCAACCGCCTTGTCGAGGCGGCAACCCGGCCCACTGCCTCCGCAAACTCCTCCTTCAGGAGGGCGTTGCTGACACCCACCTCGGTGAACTGGGAGGTCACGGCGGCGAGCTCGCTCTGGGCAAGTCGAGTGCCCTCTTCTTGAGGTCGAGCTGTCTCCAAAGGCCAAGCCCATCCGCGGAGGAAGCAGGACTTGTCCCGGGAGGTGTGCATCAAGCCCTAAGAAGGAAAGAAAAGACGACAGCAGGTAAGTCGAACACTTACACGCAGGAGAAGTTACAAGGCAACCGAGGCTCACCCGAAGCCGATCCGATAGCTCCGTGTCGAGGACATCGGTGACCGCGCGGAGGGTCACCGCAGAGCCGGACCCCAGCTCCTGGACGGCGTCCCACTCGGGGCCCTCGAGGTCGTCCCAAAGCGAGAAGACGGGTGGCCCCTGAGGGTCCGCCTGATCCGCCCACTCGATCCGAGAGGACGTCAGCTCCCGAGGGGGGCGGGCCCGTCAGCGCCAACGCCCAAGGACCCTCCTCACGAAGAGGAGGAGCCCTCGCTGCGGCGTCCGCCGCCGCCGAGTCCGCGACGACCGGTTGCGTGGCGACGTCAACGGTCGGCTCCTGCGAGGTGCTTCCGGAACCGATGACCGGAGTCCCGGGGGCTAGCGATGGAACCGCTACCGCAGTAGCCGAGGATGCGGCAGCAGCAACCTTGGACGGAGTCACCCTCCCCGTAGAAGGTCCCCCCGACGTCGACGTCAGACCCACGGGAGGGTGAGTCTCCTCGCCCGAGGTGTGGGCTCTCTCCCCGGCCGTGTCATCCCCCCGGATCTTCAGCACCTTCTGGTGAGAGACCCGAAGAGATAGCCCGGACCGCACGCTGCGGCGGCAACAGGAAAAAGGTAATGTCATTACGTTGAAACAAAACTCCGGCAGGAAAAATCGACACAAAAAATGACTTACGTGGTCTTCGGCACCACCCTCCTCTTCCTTGTCGCCGCCCCGGAGCCGGACGGAGCGGCAAGCTCGACGGACGAGCCGGCCCCCACCGACGGTGGAGGAGTGACCAGCACCTCGGCATCGTGCCCGGCCCCACTTCGTGGCACGGAGGCCGCCCGCTCGCCTGAGGGAGTCTCGATGGTGACATCCTTCGGCGGGGGCATGGGTGGCGGCACCTCTAGGCCCCTCCCCCCCGCCTGTGGCTGTCGGGGTGATCAACGACGCGTCGACGGGGAGGGTCCGTCGAAACAGGGGACCCTCGGTCCCCCCGCTGGAGCCTCGGGGCATCTCGGGCGCCGGGCCTGATCCCGTTCCCGGCCCCTCCGACGGAACCTAGCTGCTGATGGCGAGCGGAGCCCTGCCTCCTGATGTTGCCCTGCTAGGAGCCACGTCCGGTTCGCCCGAGGGTTCAGATCACAAACCCCGGCACTTCCGCCGGCGGACGCTGACAGTGGAGCCTTTCCAAGCTCGTCAGCGCCCACCGCCAGCTGTGTGGCCGCAAGCGGCCGGTCAGACTCCATCAAGTCAAAAATGGAAAAATCTTCTTCTTCTTCATCATCGTCATCGTCGTCGTCATCGGTGGGGGTATCCACCTCAGGCTCCCCAGCCTCCCTCAGGCGGCGGCGGCGCTGGGAGGATTCCTCCACCTTCCGCGCCTTCTTCTGCTTCTGGGCGGTCGCCTTGTCCTTCTTCGCCTTCTCCGCCGTGGCCCGGAGGTGGTTCTGGGTTCGCCGTTCTTTGTCCACCGGGACGGGCGGAAGGGAAGCCTTTCCGGTCCTGGAGAGGCCCTATGACGAACGGAGGAAAAAGGTTAGGAAGAAGATAGGGAAACCAGCGGCCCGATCAAGCGAACGACACTTACCAGCGCCGGGAAGCCCATGCAGGGACGCATAGGCACTCGGTTCACCTCCTCCCAGGTGGGATGACCCCCCACCAGGTAGCCGACGCGACGCATGACCTCCACCTAGCCAAGGTCACGGGCCAGCATCGCCGTGCCCTCCCGCTGCGACCCGGTCACCATCTTATGGAGCGCCAGGTGGCGCTCCATCAGAGGTAGCACCGTCCGCATGTCGAAGTTCCCCGCCACGCTGGCCCCTGTAAGGCCCCTTTTGTTCAACTCTTCAAGCGCGTCGAAATAGACGGCCAGGTGCTTGGACTCCTTCGACGGGCACCCCCATTCCCACTAAGGAAGGGGAGCCATGAGCGTCCTTCCCGTGAACTTGGGGAAGAGACCCCCGTCATTGCGAAGATAGAACCAGCCGCTATGCCACCACTTGTTGGAAGAGGGGCCCTGCAGGGGATGTACAACGAGGAGCGGATCACGAAGCCGCAACCCCCAGCGCGCTAGATCTCCCGCGGCTTCCTCGCGCCGACCGACTTGGTGTACCAGTCGACGCGGGAGACGCGGCGCCACAGGTTCCAGTGCGGGGGCACCCCGAAGTAGCCTTCACACAGGGCGGCGAAAATCGACGCCTGTGTGATGGAATTCGGGGTGAGGATGTGGAGCTCCAGCCCGTTCTCGAAGAGGAGGGCCCGGCAGAAGCGGCTCGATGGCGAGCCAAGCCCACACTCGTGGTAAGCGATAAAGCTCACCACGTACCCCTCACCGAGGTTCGGCTCCTCGTGGTCGCGCGGCGGCACGGCCCACTCCGGGTGCTGCGCGTCGGTACGAGGACGCAGCAGCCCCAGAGTGACGAGATGCTCCAGCTGCGCCTCCGTCACGGTGCTCCTCGGCCACGGCTCCAGCCTGAGGATGCCGGCGGCGGCCGCGGCAGCGTCAGTGGCGGCGGCGTCGGTGGCGGCGACATCGGCGGCGGTGTCGACAGCGGCGGAGGAGGAATCCATGGCGAGCGAAGGGGAAAAGGCTGCAGGGAGAACGACGGCCGCGGCAACGATGGCTCTAGAAGGAAGCGAAGACGAGGAGACGGGCGACGGGAGCGAGAAGGCGAACGGTCGTGCGAGCGAATGGCTAAGGTAAAAAGAAAGAAACCATGATCTTTCCTTATATACCTGAGCCGTGATCCGCAGCGAATCCGCCGCATTAACTACGTGGGACCCGCCACAATCCCCACGTCGCTGCCATCGCCGCGCACGCAAACCGCCTCGACTGCGCCGGAACCGTCGCGTCCATCAGGCTTCGCGCCTCAAAAGGTGAGCTAAATTATTACAACCGCGCACCTCGACTCCGCCAATATTCTCTCCTTCCCGACGAAGGAACCCCGGGCTCGGGCGCCCGTTACGTTCCCAGGGGATCGAAGACTGGCCCACAGCGGCTCGAACAGTCGCCCCAGGGAAATCGAGTTAGGGACAGCTAGTGGATGGGTCACGAAAACAACCAGTATCCCGACGCCCGAAACGTCACAAGGGACATCACATGCTGTGTCCAAGTCCCAGTAGCGAGTTGGTTACGTGGAATCCCTCCGTGGGAGGCATCATGCCCTCGGGACCCATCGAAGGGACCCGACATCCGCTAACTGACCCTCGGGAAACATTTGGAGTGTGCTCAGGCCACTAGCCGACCCCCAACGAACGGGACACGGACCTCCACTTGGACCAACCCGTTTGTAGCTCACCGGAAATGCCGACTCGCGCCCCGGCGGGGAAGTCGAGCAGGACCAAACCTTCCTCTTTCCGAAAAAAGAGCGCGAAGGTCGAACTAACAAAAGACAGGGAGGACCAGGTCGACCTCCGATACGAGAACGGAGGCCCAGGAACTTGCCCTGCACCTCGGAAATACCACCAGATAAACTCCCTTTACGATGGGAGGCTCGGGGGCTGCATTTTCGAGGGATCATCTTCCCTTGATAAATACCCGAACATGCGCAACTATGATTTTCAGCCTTTGAAGGGATATAACATCCCTCCAAAGCCTCGGGGGCTACACCCGGCGGGTGCGCTCGCGCGCACCCACCGGAAAATTATCTTACCATTTACTGTTTTGACAGACGAAAAGGTTTTAAATATGTGGAGGAGTACCTTCACTCCCCCACAGGCTCGGGGGCTACACCCGCCGGGTGCGCTCGCGCGCACACAGCGGAAAAGGCACCTACTCCCGACCACAACGGCAGGCGTAAAGACTTGAACCTGTGGACGAGTACCATCACTCCCCCACAGGCTCGGGGGCTACTGTTGGGTACCAAAGTATGGGGTACCCAACTTCAACGCAAAAACAAGCAACTTCAGCGCAACCTGGCCCAAATAAGGCCGGCCGAAGCCCACGAAGGCTACGCACGTGAAGGCCCAAAGTGGCCTCCCGTAAGGCCCGGCGGCACGGCTCGGACGGCGGCACCCTCGGGTGCCAAATCTTCGATTCGCCCGAGCCTCCATGAGAGGGCTCGGGACAGTGGCACCCTCGGTCGCCAAATTTCCGATTCGCCCGAGCCTCCACGAGAGGACTCGCGACAGCGGCACCCTCGGGCGCTAAATCTCCGATTCGCCCGAGCCTCCTCATCCTCCTCGAGCACGGTCTCTCTAAGGCATCCAATGCACAGTCGACGTCAGCAGGGCAATCTTGGACCGCAAGGGACCCCTCTGACCACTTTACAGGCGCGGCCCCACTGACTGGACGCCGCGAGGCGACGGCACCCCGCTCGTGCACGTCCTCCGTACCAACTGCCATACCTCTTCCGGTGACCGATACGACGGTCTCACTCCTTCCACCCCGCCCCAAGGACAGTCAACCGGATGACGCCCCTTGCTGACGGAGAGATTCTCCAACTACGACAGTGACAGCTCCTACCCATAACGCACGAGTCTCACGGGGACAGGAGAGGTGACGGCTGTCCCGCCGACCCGGGAGTATGGACAATATAGCAACAGGACCGTTCGCCCCTCGGAAAGTACCGCGCATGAGAGGAAAACACGCTCGAGGGAGGACACCCCTAATGACCCATCCCGTCATGCTCCCGACGGCAAGGAAGGCTCCTAGCCTCGGGAGTCAATCTTTGAAAGTCAACCAGTCTTCTCGATGCACTGTGCAGGACCGGACGCGACGCCGTGACGCAACGCCATGTAGCCAGCCATGTCCCGAACACTGTACCACCTTGGAACTCAATGATCGAACACTGGAAGATCAGTAGAATGACAGAAGCCATACCGCCGAAGCGCCAAGACAATGGCATGGCTGACGATAGCCACTAATCACCTCTGATCCCACCATGCCGAGTACCGTCATCATAGGTCACCACATGTAACTCTAGCTTCTCCCTTATAACTATAAAAGGGAGGGCGGAGGCCAGTCGCGGAGGGAGATTCACCAAGTTCACGACACCAACATACACACAACACAGCTACACGAAAACGAAAGCATCCTCTTCCGAGCACAAGAGACTTGGGATACTCTCCCTCTCTCGACTCAGTTTGTAACCCCCTACTACAAGCACCCCGGTGCAAGGCAACACGACTCGCCTCTCCACTGGACGTAGGGCCCTCTTGGCCTGAACCAGTATAAATCTCCCGTGTTCCTCCTTGCACACCATCCGAAACCTCAACCACAAAACACAAGTTACTAGCCGGTGTTAGCGCCCGCCAAAACTAGCACCGACACATCCCCGCCTCGACGGGCATGGCCAGTCTGCCGCCTCCCTTGTCCTGGCAGTCTTTCTTGCCGCGACGCACAGTTGCACCCCTGGAGAGTTTGCCACCGGCGCCTCCCCTCCCCTCTCCCCTTCCCCCCTCTCCTCTCGCACCTGTCCTAGCGTCCTCTGCTGCCCCCGCTGCCTCCGGTCACTCTCGGTTCCCTCACGAGCATAACACAACACATGACAGGTACTATACTTAGTTAGCAATTGTAGTTAATTATCTAGTTGTTAGTTGGTTAGTTACCTACTAAGTTAATTAGTTAGATGGATGGATAGATAGATAGACCTAGAGTTTCACATGAGCCATGTACTGTTCCATATAATGTGCACGTAGCACTAGGTTAATCAGAAGTTTCTGTTGCTTGAAATGGTTCAAAGACGGAGCAAGAGTGGAATAACTAGATTTTCTTTTTTTAGTTTATACAATATAAGTATCAATTCGAGATCACTGATACAATACAAAATATATAAAACATAATGCAATAACATAGTATGATCGTCCCTTCCACCAACAAAGAAATGGGGATAAGGGAGGCAAATCTGTCTCTGTCAAGAAGCAGACCAGGGACTTAGGGTAGATAACTCGGAGCCACAGGTCACGGCATCAAGCTTGGCTACATGGATCTTGGTGCCAAGGTCGGTGTCGTGACCTATGGCGCTGAGCTGCCTACCATGTCACTACCGTGCCACACAGCTCAGTATCGTGGGTGCCTAGTTACAGTCCACAAGCATAATTGAAACTACGAGAGGTAAAAACAGGGATAGAAAATTAAAAAAATCGGCAGTGCCACCCCTGTGCCGACCTTCCAAGCTATGATTGCCTGCAGTGTTGACACATGGCCCACTTGGCCAGCTAGATTTTTGGTAATGGTGGCCTTTTTATCATGCAAGATGTGACAAATGTAAATAGATATGATTTGTAGTAACCCGAATACTTTCCACATGTTCCATCTATGAAAGACGGGCATATTTTTGCTCCGATGAGATCTTCCTCGCGTGGGGTTCTAACAGAAACTAGAGGGAAATATGAAGTTTCTCAATATTTCAGTAAAAATACCGGTGTTATTATCTTGTCGCTGAACGGGTGAAGACAATCCGACGATGAAGATAGTAGGACAGTGATACATATCGATAACTGAGTGTGCTGGATGATGAGAATCGAGTTCACCGCGACTTGGCTCAGAATTGGTTCAGTTTATCATGATGGTGTTCTTTTAATCAATCAGCATTTATTTTTAGTTACGAAATAGTATTTTTTTTCTCATAACAAATCAGCACGAGGCGAAATCAGCGGTTTATTTTCAGCTAAAAGAAAAGAAGAGCGTGGATGAAGTGAGTAATTTTGGCTTACAAGGTCAAGGAGCCGTATGGTCACAATTCTGTATTTCTGAGCTCAATTTTTTAGGTGAGGTCGAGATGTGTGAGGGCTGGACAAAACTTCGGGTTGGCTCATCAGGCTTAGTTTGAAGTTAGGCCTTAAACAATTCCAAAAACTATATTAAATAAAATTATATCATTTTTAGAAAAGCTCGAAAAAATATACTTGCTCACTATCAAGGGCTCACTGCGACCACATGTATCCGTGAACTAAACAAAAGGGCTAGCTGTTCACTTGCATGGTGCCACGCATGACGCATGTACCAGTAGTAGGACCAGAAGAAGGGGGTGTTTAGTTTCTCTCTAAAATCCCAAAATTTATATTATATTAATTTTGCGACACATGCATGGAACATTAAATATAGACGAAACTTTTGCTTGTTTACCCAGTTTACCTGTAAATCATGAGACGAATCTTTTAAGTCTATTTAGGCTATAATTAAACACTTATTGCAAAAAATTCTTCACTGCTATAGTGCTAAAATCAAAAAAATTGGGATCTAAACACCTCAAAGTGGGAATCAAGGCTTAAAAAGTTAAAAGTATGGTTGCTTCGACAGACAGCAAAAATTGGCATCGCGCAAAGAAGATGGCTCGTGGATTGTAGGGAAACTGATGGGACATGAGCCCCCACAGAAACAGAAGCAATGAATGCCATGATTTTGATGCTTTGTTGGTGCATTGGCGGACACTGCAAGGAACTACTCCCTCCGTCAAATTGTCTCTGGTAGTCGTATCGGTTATTTTTTTTAATTACACACCTTACAATACACGTATATTTACCTTTTAAATACAACATAACATCGCTAAATTCTGCAATAAATTTAGAAAAAACGTGACAATCAGAATTTGAATCCTGATAGATAGCGTATCATTATTGGACAGTTTTATCATTGGACTACAAGTCTATTCGCATATTGTATTGGTTACTTTTCTAAAATATTTGACTAGGAGTGCTAAATGATACCCTAAGAAATTGCTCGAGGCTAAAAGCGAGCTTGTAGCTTAAGAGTGATTCTTGCGACACCTTCGGTTATGGGAAGTGTGATGCTTTAGTAGTGCGTGAATCATCTCACCATAAGACTCGCCAAAACAGCAACCGAACATCAGTAGAACAATTCATTGTGTCATCTCTTTCGTCCGGTCCAATATAAGCTTTACACTTGCAATTCATTCTTTCCATTACCTGTGTAGTCCTCCGTAGACATCTAGATCTCTACATCAAGTTCTAGGAACCAAAAACACATTGCACCTATCAATTGCGCTCTATTCGTTTGAGCTAGATTTGATTTACTTTCATCCACAAAATAATACTTTTTCTCACAATAATTCAGCCCTACAAGCAAATGTCATACTAGCAACAAGCAAATAAGTAACATACACAGTGTCATACTAGCGACAAGCAAACAAGTAACATATACACAGATGTTTTTTAAAAGAAAAAGGCATATCCGCCGTAGGGAGTAAGCGCATGTCCAATGATGAGAGGTTCAGGCATGAGAGGTTCAGGCATGATTGTTTTTCCCATAAAAGTAAGAGCATGTCTAATGATGAGAGGTCCAGGCATGATTGGTTTTCCCATAAGGAGTAAGGGCATGTCTAATGATGAAAGCTTACAGATGGACATTATTTTGCAAACATCCGATGTGATAAGATTAAAGTTTAGCTCTAGAGAACCAAACACCAGTGCATGGTGGCACCGCTATGTGCTAGGTGGACTAGCTGCCACTAACTTGGTGAGTAGCCCAAGCGAGCTCAATCACCGGCGGATGCAGGATGGCGACAAAAGAGGGGGGGGGGGGTAATTAATGAAGATTTAGGGTTCGAACTAGAGATTAATAGTGATTTGAAGCTAAGTAACTACGGTCGAATAAGAAATCAGGCTCGGTAGGGGGCTTTAGCCCCGGCATCCCCTCCTTTGGATTCGCTCCTGAGCTCAGTGGTGACACCTCATAGAAAGAACTGAAAAGTGACAATTGTGTTGACACTCAAAAATGTCCCCAAGGTGATTTTGGGCACCAACAACTTATATACATCATGGACATGTCAGAGGTCAATTAGCGCAGCAAAACATCAAAAGAAACACGTGAAAAAGTGAAAGGACCTAGGATGTCGCCTAGAGGGGGGTGAATAGGTGTTTCTGAAAATTTACACTTTCAAATGCGGAAGCGACTAGAACCGGAGTTTCTAATTACTTAGAAACTCCTTACAATGAAACAAAATCCCCCAGAGGAGTAAACAGAGAATGTAAACAGTAAAGAAAACACCTAGGAGCCTAAAACCTGCACCACAAGTGATTAGAACAAAAAGCACACTTTTCTGCACAGGAAGCCGATACCGGACGCGTCCGATATCAATACCGGACGTGTCCGGTATTCACGGGCTGGTGAGTTTTGTTCCAAAACTTATGCTCCACTTCTCCAACCTGCTGCACAGTCTTCCAGTGGTATAGATAAGCCTGTAGAACCTGCACAACCACTTGCACAACGGAGATAATCAGAAATATCAAATGGAATGCAAAGTTAGACACGATATTTGTTTTACCGAAGTTCGGCACCCCCTCGGGTCCTACTCTCCGTTGAGCCGGCTGCGAGCAACCACAAGGGTTAGCTCTAGAGGACGCCACAGGTCAACTCTAGCCGCGGTCTATTTCACCCGGTATGCCCCTTCCACTAGGTGATCTCTTTTGCGGAGAGATCGAACCGTTACAAACTTTTCAAGGTACACCATAAGTTCTTGGATGCTCTCCGGCGACGCTTAACCGTCTAGGACCGAAGAGTCCAAGAGTAACAAATGCGAACCACGAGATCGACGATTTGCACAAGTGTTCAAGAGGTTGGTTTAGTCACTTTTGAATTTTCTCTCTAAACCCACAGATGGATTTGGCACTTAGGATCAATCACTCACTTAGAGAGGGTTAGAGAGTGTTGCTAGAGCTCAGAGAAAGTCAGGAAAGTCTGTAGAATCAGCAGCCTCCGAAGGTGGAGGCTTGGGGCCTTTTATAAGCCACTCCCCGAAACTATCTGTTAACTAGCCGTTGGAATACCGGACACGTCCGGTATTGCCCCAACGGTCACCTGTCAGAGCTCAGATCTCCCTCGGAACATCCGACCTAAGTCGGTACTTCCGACGCTCCGGAACTTTTGACCAACACCGGAACTTCCGACAAACGAACAACCCTAAACAGAGGTGAAACTTACTGAGCCAGCCAATACCGGACGCGTCCGGTATGCTCAGCCTGAGAGCTCTTAACTAGTTGAAGTGCCTTACCTCTCTCATATCTCATTTGGGTTGGTTTGAGCACTTATGTATCATCATCTATCATCATGATGCATCCCTCTTAATAGTACGGCTTTCCTATCAACTCAAATTTAAATGTAAAACAAATTTAAATCTTGGGAGTTGATCTTCAAGTGAACCAACCCGTTTTTCTTCAACCTTGTAACAATGGGATGTCATGAGTGATTTTGAAATCCGTCTTGAGCAATAACCATCTTGAGCATGTAACTTGATTGCAACATTTGATTTGTGGGATGATCTCAATGCATCAAGTCACTTTGATTGCTTCTTCTCGAATAAGCAAATTTGATTCTCCACCACGTCATGACCTTCATGCTTGATTAGTCCATCGACTAAATGCAAGTACTTCTCTTCTTCACCCTAGCTAGGTTCTTCGGCCGCCAAGCCGTTGCTTGCCCTTCACCCTTGCTTAGTACCTCAATGACTTTTCCTTGCTATCTTCACCAACTCAAGCACTTTAGTCACAACTAGCTTTGAATCATCCATTCAAATGCGTTGTCATCTTCACTTTGATTGTTTTGATTCCAAGTGAATCAATGATACCTCATAATAAATGAGCCTTTGCAATAACCTCATTTTCATTGTTGTCTTGTGTTTGAGCTTGATCGAAACATACAACAACCCATCATTTTGGCTCTAAATAGCATTTCAAGCACAAATGAGATAAACCATTCCCTGTTTCACACTTAGCACACGGGTTAGTCCTTTAATCAACATTGTCATCAATTCATCCAAAACCCACAAAAGGGCTAGATGCACTTTCAAAAAGAAAGCGAGACATGCGAGCCTTGTCAGCAGGCTAAGCCGACTTCCCAAATTTCCTCAAATGCAAGAATGGATTTCACTATTGTGTTCTTCTCGTCGAGCTGATAAAAACACAAATATGGGTCGTCTCATTTAAAATATAGATGAATTAACTATGAATTTTAGAAACTTTTTGCATGAAATTTCTATGACCTTAGCCGACCCTGGTTTCACCGCCTAGAAACGGCGCCCTGGACCAAGCTAACCCGGACCCGGAGTCGGATAAGCCAACTTTTCTGATGTTTTCGAGCCGGTTTGACCTTAAAATCAATTTGGACCTATTTCCTACTGAGATTTGACAATCCCATCTCTATATATGAAAGGGCCACATCCGATTGAATCCTCAACTATCCAATCGTCAAAACACATCTACTACTCTACTTTTATCCCTTTTCCAACCTCCCTGCTGTTCGTTGCATCTCTCCACGTGATTCATCTGCGTTTTAGGCGATCTTGCTGGTCCTAAAACAACTCTAGGTGTGCTCTTCCTCAACGGATCCTTCCGGGAGGCATTTCTAGGCTTTTGTGGTGTTGGACGGACTCTAGATCGGTCTAACCGGTCTCTAGATCCATAGAGTTCTTTGCCGTGCGTATCGAGTTATTTGCACATCACGAGTGCTGGGCAACCATGAAAAAAAATACAATTGCTCATGTGCTAAGAACATGCCAAGATGATAAAGAAAAAGTAATAAGCAGGGTATATTATAATACATTCGACAACATTTGCTAGCTTAGAGAACTTCCTTGCACCCCCGTTGCTTATATTTTTACACCTGGTGCCAAAGATAATAAACAGATAATATTCATCAAAGTACTCATTCCCCTCTCTATTCACGCAGAGTCCATTCTAGTGTAGACCTTATAAAAGTTGAAACTTGTTTAACTAGAACTAGTATAGCATCTTGGAGATGGCTAATCATGCATTTTTCTACACATTGGTGCTGCCCTCACACACAAGATGACAATCTAACATGGGTCAGGGATTGTTGATGCCGAAACGGGACAACACACAGTAAGGTGCTAGATCGCACGGTCGCGCACGAAACGAAACAGCACGGAGCGGCACGCCCGCGAAACCCGGCCTGGCCTATTCTGTCGGAAGTTCCGGCGCCTGTCAGAACTTCCGGAGGGTCGGAACTTCCGACTTAGGTCGGAACTCCCGACACGTCGAAAGTTGTGTCAGAAGTTTGGTCGGAACTTCCGACGTGACGGCATATTCGTGAGGGCGTAACTCCTTCGTCCGGATATCGAACGATGCAAACCATATATGTTTTTTCAATCAGCTTGACGAGACAGACGCAATGGTGATGTCCATTTCACATTTTGACAACTTCATAAAAATGGATATATTTTGGTTGTCAACATATGCCCCCTGTTTTTAGGTGAATCAATGTTCATGAATCTGAAAACATAAATAAAACCAAACAGCAACGATACTTAACCCAACGGCTGTTTAGTGACTAAGGGCGATGTATATATCGGCCATTTTTTGTTCTAAGGGCGATACATGTATTGGCCATTGCTTGGAGAGCTTTAGAATTTACACTATGCCCTCCGAGCGAAATTGAGCTCGGCGCGTGGCGGCGTCGGCTCATAGTCAACCATTTCTTCATCTTCCTCTGCATCTCCAGAATCTACAGCAGCAGAGGAAACGGTAGTACGGACTACCTCCACCGAAACAGCATCGGCAGCGGCATCAGCAGGCGAAGTCGCAAGACCCGGCCGAGCTGCCCCCAACCCGGCCTGGCCGGTTTCTAGGAGACCCGGCTTGGCCGGTTCTGACCCGGCCTTGCCGGTTTCTGCATCTTGTGCAGGTCTCGTTTCTGAAAGCTCCCGATCTCCAGGAACCTTCTCCATGGATTTTGCAAAGCACGCTGAATCACTTCCTTTCTGCGTTTGTGAAAAAATTGGATGTGAAGCGTTGAAGATCTCCTCCCTCATTTTCTCCAATTTTTCCTGCTTTTGCTGGGTTTGGCGCGCTCGTTGCAACTTACGCCGCTGCGTCTTGGTCAATCCCGGCGGGCACCACTTCGGTTGCAAGTATTTTGGATCTACTGGTTTCTTCTCCACAACCTTAGCGGCGACCTCCGGAGCGGCAGAAGATGGATCCTCAATTCTCATTGGCTCATCGCTGTTGACAATGGGCACCTCTTGTGAGCCAATAAGAATTGTCGCCGAAGGTACCTCCTTCGGCGGCGGTGCAATAGAAGTAGCGGGAACAATGACAGACTCAACGGCCCTCTTAGGCATATAAACTTGTCGCGTTGGAGCCTTCCTTTTCCCAACATCAATCGAGAGCCCCGCCGACGTCGGCGGATACGAGGAACCTTGACCACCATTGCTAGAGCTCGATTGGCCATAACTCAATCGGCTGAACACCGATGACATGGGTGCTCCATTCACCGGTTGATGTTGCATAAGAAAGGAGTATGGCACAAAAACCCCATTGGGTCCCCAATACGGCTGAGGTGGAAGATGAGGACCCCAACGAGAGACGCGAGGACGAACAACCTCTCTTGCCGGAGTCGCTGCCGAAGCCACCGCCATCTTCTTCGGTTGCTCCTCTCGCTTCGGCGGTGTAGACTTTCTTTTTTTTTTAACGGCCGATTCTGAAAATCGGCCTTTTATCGCCGGTATTTTTCCATGAGCCGGTCAAATGTGCAAAGCTTCTTGGGAACAAATTTCCCCTTGTTTGAATTCGCATTCGTCTTCCAAGTACCAATTTCTGGTCGTTTTGGAACGAATGTCTCGGTCGCCCGAACGCCAACAGCACCAACGACTTTGGAGGCACCAGAGGTGGACAAGGCGCCGGTTTTGACCAACCCGGCTGGGCCGATTCCAGCACCCGGCATGGCCGTGACTTCACCAGAGCCGGCTTGGCCGCCTCCTGTAGCCGGCTTGGCCGGGTTTCCGACTGGGCTGGCTTCTGGACCCGGCCTGGCCGGCCTCTGCCTCGCAGCCGTGGCCTCCCAGCGCCGCTGCCGGGACAGGTACTGCGACGGCCCAGCAGAAATCGTCAGCTTGGTCTTGCCGTCTTCATCATTCTCAAGCACCACTCGACGCCCCGAAACTTTTTTCGGTTCCTCGGGTGGTTCGCCGATGATCACGTTCTTGCCTATCGTGGAATCGGCTTGCTCTGGACGAATCAAAATAGCAGGTTCTCCCTTCTCGATGACATTCACCGGAAAACGAACCTTGTCAACCACATCGATTTTAGGCACAGAAAAGATCAATACAGCTTGCTTTCTAAAAACAATCTTGCCATGTTGATCAATATAAACATAAGACAGCTGCAAATCAGGAGGTATAGTGATAACTTCTCCTGAATTGGTCCCGCCGGTTTCAGGCGGCCAAGGGACCAATACAGGTTGCTCTCTATCAATAATCTTGCCGTATTGATCGTAATAAGCATCAGACACACTCAGACTAGGAGGTATAGCAATAACTCCTTCAGAACCGGTCTCATCGGTTTCGGGCGCCGAAGAGACCAATTCAGATTCGTTAAATGCATCGAGTCTAGTCATAAACTTAATCCAGGTATGAAAATCAGGAGAATCTTCATGTATTCCATATGATTTTACCTTAGATACGATGGTAGAATCGACGATACCCGCCATGTTGCTCGTAGATGGGATCCGAATTTACGCCTTCGTCCCCAGCGGAGTCGCCAAAAAGTGTGTTGATGCCGAAACGGGACAACACACAGCAAGGTGCTAGATCGCACGGTCGCACACGAAATGAAACAGCACGGAGCAGCACGCCCGCGAAACCCGGCCTGGCCTATTCTGTCGGAAGTTCCGGCGCCTGTCGGAACTTCCGGAGGGTCAGAACTTCCGACTTAGGTCGGAACTCCCGACACATCGGAAGTTGTGTCGGAAGTTTGGTCAGAACTTCCGACGTGACGGCATATTCGTGAGGGCGTAACTCATTCGTCCGGACATCGAACGATGCAAACCATATATGTTTTTTCAATCAGCTTGACGAGACGGGCGCAATGGTGATGTCCATTTCACATTTTGACAACTTCATAAAAATGAATATATTTTGGTTGTCAACAGGGATCTATGTTCCATTTGGAATTTTTGATCGAGTACAATTACAATTTTTTCTTTTGAAAGAGGATGGTTACAATTAAGTTCAGCCGACATCCATATCCTTATATGCAAATGTAAAGGATTAAGTCCACTTTTAGCCTCTTAACTATTGGCTTCGTCTAATTTTAATCCTCAACTACAAAACCATCTAATACTGGTACCCTAACTATTAAACTTATATGTAAATATAAAGGATTAAGTCTATTTTTGGCCCCTTAACTATTGGTTTCGTCTAATTTTAACTTTCAACTACAAAACCATCTAATACTGGTACCTCAATTGTTAAAACTGCTCAATTTTAGCACCTGGGCACGGGCTGTTTTGACTTATGTGGAGCGGGTTTGACCACACCACGTTGACGTTGACTGCCATGTAGGATGTTGGACTCCATCCCAGTGACATGTGGGGTCAACCACTCATCCCATCTCATCTTTTCTCCATTCTCAAGACTGCGCCGTGTGCCTGTGCGAGTTCTCGCCCGATGACCAGCTCCGGCTGCTACCCAAGTGCCACGGACGCACACGCCGCTCATCTACTACTACCCGGCACTGGCGCAGGGCGGTGCCTTGGGCACGGGCACGTTCGCACCGGACCGGCTAAGGGGCGCGCTGGCCGCCGCTCTGGTGCCATTCTACCCACTCGCCCGATGGCTCGGTGTGGGCCCGGCCAGCTGGCTGCAGATCGAGTGCAACAGCGAGGGCGCGCTCTTCGTCGTCGCCAACGCAGACCTCACCGGCGCGGACGTCTTTGAGGACTTCGATCTGTCGTTAGAGGCCAGGAACACTTTTGTGCCATTGGCGGAGCCTGGCGATGCGACGAGCAGCCCCATGGCCATGTTCGAGGTATTAATTACTCCTCCTCCTTATCTAGTTTGATGTAACAATAACAAGCAGC
This sequence comes from Eremochloa ophiuroides, assembly GCA_038502445.1. Taxonomy (NCBI): domain Eukaryota; kingdom Viridiplantae; phylum Streptophyta; class Magnoliopsida; order Poales; family Poaceae; genus Eremochloa; species Eremochloa ophiuroides. Next base: position 71,108,265 of record JAHLJS010000005.1, read on the forward strand.
CAAACAAACTATGGCCGCTCCCGCGCACCTTCTTAGGCAACGCCGTCGTGCGCAACCTCGTCACCGCCCCTGTCAGCACCGTCCTAGACAGCTCTGCCTTCCAGTCCCAGCAGCGGCGCGCGCTTCAAAAATTTTCCACAACGAACACATGCAGTGCGCGCCATGCAGCAGCAACACTCCACAGCGCGAGCCAACAGTGCCATGCAAAACCGCTCTATATCGGTCAAAACTGCCCCGTGCCGTGTCTAGGTGCTAAAAGTGAACGGTTTTCACAGTTGGGGTACTAGTATTAGACAGTTTTATAGTTGAGAGTCAAAATTAGATGAACCCAATAGTTAAGGGGCCAAAAGCGGATTTAATCCAAATATAAATATATACATAAACTTAAGGCATGTTCGGAGCTCCGGTGGCTCCGGCTCTGGTCAATATAGCAGTATTGTGGCGGAACCACCGGAACCGCCAAACGCTGGCTCCTTCGGCTCCTCCAATTTGACAGCATGGCCCATCATCCAACACTGAGCGAAAGATTGCATTGGACTTCTTTGACATTTTATTTTAGAGGAAAATTCACCAGCGGTCCTTTAAATTGGTATAAGGTATCATTTAATTCCCTGAATTTTTAAAGTGATATCTGTGAGTCTCTAAATTTGGCAATGTGTGTCATCTAAGTCCCAAACTTTCAAGGTGATCATCGTAGGTCCCTAAACTTGGCACAAGGTGTCATCCAGGTCCCAAATACTGTAGAAAATTTCGAAAAAAAAATTTTAAAAAGAAAAATCTAATTTTAGGTACTGTAGGTATAATTGTAGAATATTTCAAAAATTATATCTTTTCCATACGATCTCAGATGAAGATAAGTTTTATATAAAAATTGTAGTTCTCGACGAGATCTACAACTTTTTAGTTTTGAGTTTTTTAATTTGAGGTCGTTAAAATGCTCAAAAAAATTAAATAAATTTTCAGCAGTATAATAATCGCGTGCAAGCGGTTGTCGCCTTGAAAAAAAATCATATCTTTGTTATATGCTATCAAATGGATATACTTTCTATATGAAAATTGTAGCGGTCGAGGAGGTCTACAATTTCTAGTTTTAAGTTTTTTAGTTTGAGGTCGTTAAGATGTAAAAAAATAAACCGCCGATTTCAGTTTATGCATAGTAGTTTTATATTTTTAATTTTTTTATCATATTAATGCTTTCAAACTAAAAAACTCAAAACTAGAAAGTTGTATATCTCCTTGAGCACTACAACTTTCATATAGAAAGTATCTCCATTTAATAGCATATAAGAAACTTCCTATTGATAGACGTTTGTACGCGATTATTATACTGCTGAAAATTTATTTAATTTTTTTAAGCATTTTAACGACCTCAATTTTAAAAAATCAAAGCTAAAAAGTTATAGATCTCGTCGAGAACTACATTTTTTTATATAAAAATTATCTCCATCCGAGATCGTATGGAAAAGATATAATTTTTGAAATATTCTACAATTATAACTACAATACCCAAATTAGATTTTCTTTTTTTTAATTTGCTACAGTATTTGGGACCTAGATGACACCTTCTGCCAAATTAGGGACCTGTGGTGATCACTTTAAAAGTTTGGGACCTAAATGACACATTTTGCTAAGTTTAGGAACTTACAAATATCACTTTAAAAGTTCATGGAGCTAAGTGACATCTTGTACCAACTTAGAGGACCGGTGGTGAATTTTTCTCTTTATTTTATGTATATACTATGCATTTATACGGCCAGCCCGGCACGTCTCTGAATCAGAAGAACCAAAGGCCCAGGCTCAGTGTCTAGACGTGCGCAGAGACGACCTTTCTCCTGCTATCGCCGTCGCCGCCGTCGTCAAGCTTGATGCCCTTGTACCACATGGCACAGGCGATGTAGACGGCGAGGTCCACGAGCGAGAGCGCGGCGAGGAGGAAGTAGAACCTGTCGAGGTGGCCGGAGTTGAGGTTCCCAGGGATCCACCCCGGGCGCTTCTCCCCGGCGGTGAGGCTCGTGACCACGCTCACCAGCATGATGCTGACGTAGTTCCCCAGCGAGATGGACGCCATGCACAGCGCGCTGCCGAAGCTCTTGACGCCGTCGGGCGCCTGCCCGTTGAAGAACTCGAGCTGGCCCACGTACATGAACACCTCCGACGCCCCGATCAGCGCGTACTGCGGCACCTGCCACAGCACGCTCAGGGAGCTCGGCCGGTCCGGCGCCGCCACGCGCCTCAGCCGCTCCACCTCCACCGCGCCAGCCACCGCCATCGCCGCCATGCCGACCACGAGCCCGGCGCCCATGCGCTGCAGCTCCGTCAGCCCACGCGGGTTGCCCGACAGCCGCGCCATGACGGGCACCAGGACCCGCCGGTAGACGGCGATGAACGCCAGCACGCTGAGCACGTCGAACAGCGACATGCTCGCGGCGGGGAAGTGGAACGACCCGATGTTGGTGTCCATGGTGGCGCCCTGCTCCACGAACAGCGACGCCATCTGCGTGAACACCACCGAGTACACGATCGTGCACAGCCAGATGGGCAGCATCTTCAGGATGCACTTCACCTCCTCCACCTGCGTCACCGTGCACAGCCTCCACGGGCTCTCCGCCGTCTTATCCTCCTCTGTCACCGTCGCCGCCTTGTCGAGGAACCTGAGCTCGTCGCTGTGGAGGATCTTGCGGACGCCCGAGGTCTCCTCATCTCGTTCCACCTCGTGGAGGAGCTCGCATTCACGGGGGACCTCGGCGTGCCGCTTGCGCAGCGCGGCGACGAACACCTGCGCGACGCGGGTCAGCGGGTTGCCGCTGGGCTTGAAGTGCCGGTAGCCGGGCGTGCCGAGCAAGAAGAGCACGAGCGCAAGCGCGGCGGCGGCCGCCGAGACCCAGAACCCCATGACCCACCGCCCGGAGTCCTCGTAGTACACCAGCACCGTGTTGGAGAAGAGGGAGCCGACGTTGAGCGCCAGGTAGAAGTAGCTGAAGAAGGCGACCTTGGAGCGCGCCTCCCTGGGGTCCGTCTCGTCGAACTGGTCCGACCCGAACGTCGCGATCGAAGGCTGGTACCCTCCGTTGCCGAACGCGATCATGTAGGTAGACAGGTAGAACAGCGCGACGCCGGGCGCCGACGGCTCGTCGCAGTGCGCCTTGACGCCGCCGCACCCGGAGGGCTTCACCAGCAAGAACCATGAGGCAAGCGACAGGATCACCAGGCCCTGACAAAACAACAGACGAAATAAGGACAAGTGCACCGACGACAGGAGAAGGATCTGAGACTGATGGTCGGTCAGTGTCTGAAGAGATGATCGCACCGTGACGTAGATGATCTGGAAGATGGCGCATGTGACGTATCGGCCCCAGTAGGAGTCGCTGAGGAAGGCGCCGATGAGGGAGAAGATGTAGACGGTGCCTGTCCACTTGCTGATGTTGTTGGCGGCCTCGGCGTTGCCCTGGTGGAGCACCCGGCGCAGGAACACCACCAGGTTGACGCCGACGCCGAAGAAGGCGCACGTCGCGAGTCCATAGTTAGCTGCATCAGTAACAGAGACGAGATCCAGTTAGCTTCAGCCCTCAATATATCTGATCCGCGGTTTAATTTGGACCCGCAACCAGGCTTCGAATGTAGTATGTAAACAGAGTTTATTTATGGATCATCCTAGAGCGAATCGATGAGAGGGCAAAACATAGTGGAAAACCTGAAGAGTACTAGGATGCTTCTCCAGTGAATTAGTGATGGAGTAACCCTCCTCACTCTGGAGTTCGTTGCTATTCAGCCGAAGAAGGGCCGGTTTCTTGTTGAAGCGTCCAGTTTGGATTCTGAACTGCATTCAACTCAGGCAGGCAATACATGGGAATATGCTTGCAAACGAAAAAAGTTGCAGTGATAAATTACACAGTTAAATTAACGGTTCCACTTTGGAGTCCTTCACAAAATCAAGTAACTAGCAATCATGTAGTACTACAGAGGGAGTCATTACTCATCACTTTATCTACAGCATCTGTATGTTTTTCAACAAAAAAAGAAGCAGCTGTTACCTAGCAGCAGGATGGCAGATCTCCATCTTCCGGTGGTTGTCTTGACAGCTGGGTTTCCTCGTCTGTCCATGGACCCATCTTCAGTGGTGGGAGACATCCATTTCGAATTAACAGTGGTAGGATCCATCAGCGTGTGTCCAGTGACTTTTCTGAACCTTCACAGTTCTTTGAGACTGCTTCATCAATTATTAAGAAAATAAGCCAACAGTTAGCTACCAGAAATTCCAAAGTTATATTACTTTTTCGGTTCTTCACAATCTCCTTGTCAGTTTTATCCTATTCAGATCTTTATTCACATTTAGTCATATGAGATGCGGCTGTCTTCCTGTCTTTTTAGTTGCTACTGTGTATCTAACTATTCTATTTAGGATACTGTTACACAACAGTCCTGCATGCATATATATATATATATATATATATATATATATATATATATATATATATATATATATATATATATATATATATATATATATATATATCAATTGTCAGTTGTCAATGTGTGTAAACTCAGCAACTGTTCAGATTAAAATATTCTGGTTGTTACTATGTCTAACAATTTAGTCAAAGTTAAGATGATTTGACTCTCTAAAATTCTTACAATGAATTACAATTTAGGATGGATGGAGTACCTTTTTATTACTTAATTTATTCCCAGTTGCCTCTTCAGGGATTTCGGCAGTCTTACCCTGTGATTGTGATATATGATATCTTGTGTTAGGGATGAAGTACCAATAGAGACTACAAAAGCATAACGCTTCCTAATTCCAATTTAGATCCACAACTCCTACTCAAAGTCCAAGGAAGTGAGCATGCAAAAGATGTCTTTTTTTGTGACCCCGAAGACCGACGTGCACTAGCAACTAGCGTAAAAACAAGCAGGGAGCCAGAGAGGATCATCATGTGCCGTCAGCCCGAGCCCGTCACAGGGACAGGGGGCATGGCTTCTTTTATCTTGATCCTGTTGGTCTGCATGTATCAATATCGGTCACTATGCTGAAACGAAGCAGCTGCCTGCCCAGGCCAAAGCATCGTGTAAACATGCACACCTACAAAATCACTTGTTGTCGGATCAGCTAAGATTTTAGCATTTTTCGGTCATAAAAATATGTTTTCCTTACACAATAAATCATTGTCAGCTCAAAACGTTTCTTTTTATACTAAGCCAGCAGGTCAGTGAGTAGCGCGGCTGGTACGGTACTGATGAGTTCCGTGCGCATGCATGCATGGTGCAGAAGCGTCGTTCATATAGACCCTGTTAAGTTTCTAAACTTTTTTTTTAATATTTTTAGATTCTCTGTTACATCAAATCTTTAGATATATATATGAAATATTAAATATAGGTAAAAAAATTATTATATAATTTGTTTATACATATCGAGACGAGTCTTTCAAGACGAATCTTTTGAGTCTAGTTAATTTATGATTAGACAAAAGTTATCAAGTACAAAATGAAAATGCTACAATACCAAAATCCAAACTTTTTCCACCAACTAAACACGGGGCCACAGTTTTACCGCAAAGGACGACCGTACAGATAACTTGGTGGCAACGGTTAGATGCATGTGCACGCGTACGTACATACCTTCCTTGATAAACCCTCCGGTGCGAGCACGCAGCAGCTTCTCCGGCGACGGGGACGATAGGCACGTCAGGAACGGGACCGGACCCAGCACCACCTCTACCTCGACGACGCCGGCCGGCAAGGCCTCCAGTCATTTACCGGACGGACAAACTACCGGCACACAAGTGGCCGCGGCCGGCGATGAGCTCTCTCTCTCTCTCTCTCTCTCTCTCTCTCTCTCTCTCTCTCTCTGAGACTACGTGCGTGCAGCACAGTGGTGGCGCCGCGCGTGGGCGTGGCCAACGATGATCGATCTCCTCCTCTTCCTCGGCGGTTCCTCTCCACCACCAGAGGCAATGCAGCAGCAGACGGCGAGTGGGGAGCGGATAGGAGGTGCGGGGGTTTGGGGGCCGCACGGCCGCGTATTTATGGACGCCGGGAGCCGGAGCCGGAGCCAGAGGAGCCCGGAGGTGGGGAGGGCAGTGACACGACACGACACGCGACCCGACCGGCAGCGGAGAAGTGAAGTGTTGGTGGCGGTGTTCGTTTTCTCCTGCAGCCTGCGGGTAAAGCGAGCCCGCCGACACATGTGGCACCGTTCATGGGCCGTGCCAGCTGTTTTCATGACTTACCCCCATTTCCCCAGAAAGCCGGAGATCTTGTGACTCGTGACCCAGGGGTGCTCGTCGCTGCGAGTGCCAGTGCCAAGCCCTTGGAATCCTTGGTGGCTTGCATATATAGAGTGGGGTTTTTTTCTCTTTTTATTTGTGCTACTAATTTAGGATTTAGATGGCAAGCATCAACGGCTCAACGGGTTGGCATACCACAATATTTTCCTCTCACAATAATTCAGTTGTAGAATTCAGTCGCAGCTAAAATCAACCTAGCCGAACAAGTTACAAATTAAACCTTTTGGATGGAAATCATTTAGGGCATTCATTTTTATCCAACGGTCGTAAAAATGCGCGACATGCTTATCATGGTTGTGAATTTAATTGTCAACAAATATCTAGTTTAGGAAGCATAATATATTTTTTTCCTTTCCTAACTTGACCTCGTGAGTAGTCGGATATCACAAAAGAAAGGTTGGGAAAGACAGTACGAAAGCACTAGCAGCTAATAAAGTGCTAAACACGTGAAAATAATTAAGTTGTTGATGTAGATGCATCCCCTAGCCTAGTCGTAGCAAATGATTCTAGACAAGAAAATTAATTAAGGGCGTCGCTGTGGACGATGTCCTCTCTTGGTGCATCGTCGCATACTCCGTCTGGTTTAATTAGCACGTTCTGCCCTAGTTTGTGCCCTCTCCTGGCGACGTCTTAAAGCGACGTCGTCTTAAGACTAAGACGATACAGTGGTGGACATCCATGTGAAAAGTACTGGTTCTGGTCCTTGGTGAGCTAGAGATCCCAATTAAGGCGTGATATTGACGCACCAGTGGAGTTGCGTTTCACGCACGGTTAGTTCCAGTTTTCACGCTGCTTTATTTTATCTGCACACCTGACTGGAGAGTGGAGAGACCATACGTCGTCAAAGATGACCCAACACGCTGATGAGTGCATGCTGCTTTGATGAGCTGAGACGAACAAAAAAGTTGGTGATTTTCGCCTTACCAGCATTGCGCCGATGATAGCAGCCACAACCACATTTCTGGTTGTGTGCTTGGATTGATGCGCCACTCGAACGTCAAAGGGATTCACATGTCTTGTCCTCGTCGATATACGCTATAGTGCCGGAGATCGGTGGCCTCGTTGGCTTGCTCGCTGCTCGCTCTACCGGCCGGTATCAGTACTTCATGCGAAGTTGGTTTCCTGTATCGATCTAGAAATAAATAATGTGACGTGTACACCGACAGCCATACGGCATCTATTCCAGAAACACTCGGATGTACTACCTACAAAACTTGGGAGAACGGTGTTGCCGGACTAATAGAAAATGTTGTTTTTTTTATTGTCGTTACAAGTTCATTCATGGCACGTGTAACGACGTTACGTACGTGCAACTTCGGACTCAGTGGAACGCATTTACGCATGCATGCATGTTACTCCATGATTTATATACTATATTATACGCGGGCACACGGCAGTAGAGCCAGTGTAGTAGGCGCTAGTTAGCTAGTAGATATTCTTGCCTGTTTGCGCGGCACAGCTCATATATGCACACCGGCCGGCCGGTCGATATCGACGTCGCCGCAACGGTACAGACAGGCGAGTAGGCAGGTTCCCTAGTATATAGGCAGATGTGTGGGCACGTCGTTGCCACAGTGAGCTAGCTAGTACGTACCACTACCAGAAGCGTCGCTCGTAGAGAGCCCGAAGCGAAACCTTTCACTGCCAACTCCGGGCAATAAGCTGTACTAAGCGGAGGTCCAACAATGTAGCCATCGTGGTGGTGTGGTGCAAGGAATCTAGTGCAAAGTCCAAGGTAGTGTGCTGTGACCTGACCGGTACCTGGGCCGTCTTGGGATCGGATGAGCCGTGCGACGCTTGCATAGTTGCATCATGCATGGCTGTGCTATGTGGCTCTGGGCCTGCACGCATGCGCGTGACTAGGGATCTGATGACTGAGATTGTGAGAGCTCGCTCGCGCGCACGCGCTACGGACAGGCACAGGCCTCGGACTCGATCGGAGTCGTGTGATGACAGCCCTGCTTTCTGTTGTCGTCGCGCGCTAGCTTTTAGAGCGGCGGAAAGCGGCGCCTAGCTTTTGCGGCTATACACTGATCGACGTCAAGCTGGAAAAGGATAACTGAAGCAGTAGAGAGGCAGCACAGAACCAGCCAAAAGTGATAAGCTATCAACACGCCTGGATCCAGCAGATGATCGATGCATGCATGGTTCGCAGCTGTTGCCTGTTGTTGTGTTGTTGGTGTTTCGATCGGATGGTACTATAGTATCTAGTGCACCGCACATGGACTCTTTTTTGTACGATACGGTGTGCGTGTGTTTGTTTTCTCTCCGGCCGTGCCAAACTTTTGAACTTTCCTGGTTGCAGGCGGAGGCAAAGCTTCAACAATTTGGCAGCGGAAATGAAAACGATTGAAGTGGATGAGACGTTGACAACGCCATCATCGTAGTACATGCATGGTTGAGGTTTAGCGTCAGGCGGAGAACAGCCCGGCCGACGATGGACCAGACCCAAATTAATCATTAGTTTCGCAAAAAATAAAAAGACTCAGTTTAATTAAAGGGGAGGAATGAACATGAACGAGATATTTTTTAGCACGTCTCACGATCGATTGTGTATGCGCGGGGATCATGCGTGCTGAGCCTTGGGCCGTGCAATGTAATACCCCGGGTATTACGGTTAATTAAAAATGACATGTCATCATGTTTATTTTAAGTACCTGCATATGATTGTTCTTAGGGATCTTAGAGTGACTTAATTATGAATGATGTGGATTGTGAAATTGAATCCCCAATTGAAAATCAAAAATAAAATTTGAAAGAGAATTTAAATTAAAGCCTTAATTGGACCCCAAAATCCTAAATCAAAAACTACTTAGAATCTGGTGATGGTGTCTTAATAAAATGGCACAACTTTTATTTTAGGTGTTTTTGAAGTTCTTTAATAGAAATTTAAATTAAACCCTAATTACTACTTTGAAATTCAAATTTGAAATACTAATTTCAAAACTATTAAGAATCTGACTAAACTTCCTTAATGAAAGTTGTCAAGCTCAACAAATAGGATTTTTGAAGATTTTCATGTTGTTGAGAATAAAGTGGAGAATTTAATTGGATTAGAAATAGAGTTCAAATAGTGGTTTTACCCCCTTTCAAATATCTTCAAAATTATTCAGAATTTGAATTTGGTCCCAAAACCAATGTTGTTCAGAATTTGAAATCCTACAACTTTGATATTTACACTTTTTTGAGCTTGTGCACCGAAATTGGGTAATTAGGTCAAAAACCGAGTGAAGAGGCATTTAGTGGCTACAGTACTCTGCCTCCCCTCCCTGTTCGTGCACAGGCACGGCCGCCCGGCCGCGCTGCCCGTGCCGGCCGGGATCTTGCTCCCTGGCGCAGCCGCGTGTGTGGAGGAACCCGCGCCGCCCTGAATCGGTCTGTCCCCTTTCTTCTCCCCCTTAAAAAGGCGACGGTCGCCCCCTCTCTCCCTTTCTCCCCTCCCGGTCACCGTCGTACTCGCCTCGGTGCCCGGCAGAATTCGCCCTCACCGAGCCATCACCACCATCTCTATCTTGCAGTCAACTAGCTAGCTCCCTTGCGCTTCAATTGCATCCAGTGGTGCAAGCAGTAGTGACCCGTACGTGCCGGAACGCTCGTCGCCGTCCTCGCGGGTGATCGGAACGCCGCCGCAGCCATCCCTCCCGCGGTTAGCTTGTTGCGGTGAGCTTCTCCTCTCTCGGTCTCACGTTTGGGACTCTCTAGTCCATGGTGAGGCTCATGTTAGCAGTGGTTTTCCATTTTGTTCGTTAGGGTCGTCGGAACGGGAAGCACGCCGCCGGGAACGTCGTTGCAGCCGCTGCCGCCGTCACGCTCACGCCTCGGCACCGCCTCGAGCTCGGCCTTCTAGTCAAACGAAACCACGGTGAGCTCCTGAGTCGATTGCGCCCTTAACCTTGAACGCTACCGCCCTGACCTCGCCGGAATGCGGCGTGCCGCCGCGGCCGGGCCGCCATGCTCGCGGCTGGGCAAAACTCTAGGCCCCAGTAGCCCTAATACCTACCTCTATGGGTGCGCTAGGGTCTTGGGAACATGTTGGTGCCATCGGTTTGGCCGGAGACCTCGCCGGCGGCGAGCTAGTGCCGGTCAGAGCCGGCGGATCGCCGGTCAGCGCCTGTGAGAGTGTGGGAACAACCTCGGGTTAAAATAAAGGAAAGTGCAGGGGGTTATTTGTAAAGTGTATGACTCATGTGAATAGTAAGCTTTGGACTGCGGGTTGGAATTCGTTTAGTTTGGGGGGTTTTCGGCAAAACCGCCATGGCACAGCGCGGGCAGGCCGAGTTGGGCCGGCCTGTTCGTTTGTGGGCCGACTCGGGCCGAATCGGTTTTTTCTATTTTCGCAGGGATTTAAATGTGTTTTTCCATTTTGATTTAAAATGAATAGTACTACAGTTTGTTATTTTTATAGGAATATTTTTGTTGCGCTAAAAATCATGAAAATATTTGTGTATGCTCTCTGTAGCATGTAGTATTTAATAAAAATATCAAATATAAGTTTTGGGCACTTTTTGTGGGAACTAAAAATTAGCACATTAATTGCTAAATGCAACTTTGAGTAATTTTAATAAATTCTAGGTTAATCCAAAAATTATGAAAATTTATATGGTACTGTTTTAGGGTGAAATCTATCTGTTGGTTAAGTTTGGGTTCAAATGAAAACCGTTTGATCATCTATTAATTAAATGTTGGATTAATTGGATAATAAAATGAATATAAACAAATAATCCATGTAATTTTGTGTGATTTTTGGATTGATTGGGTTCTTGGATCTTTCACCATGGTGATCCTTGACAAAAGTAATGTTGTCACTAAGTAGTTGTAGTAAAGCTGTGCAGCGGCTTTCTATGACTGTTAAAATGATCAATAAAAATGAAATACGGCAACACCACTTTACTTTATGGAAAAATGTTTTACAAGTTTACCATGAAGAAAAGTTGTACTCAAGGATTAGTGTTGTTTACTTTTGTGTGTTGTATTCATTATTATTCACACCATGTTAAGCATGCATCATTGCATTCGTGTAGTGCCCGTCACCGAGGAGATCAAGGTTGAGGCCACTACTAAGGAGGTGACTCCCGAGGTCGTCCAGGGATTCGACATTTGCGGGACCGAGCCCGACCCGATGTTGTACGCAATCCAAGGCAAGCCCCGGTGCATTCAGCCCCATCGTGTGTTTTATAAAATATTTATAACTTGAGTTAATTATTGCATTAGATTGTTAGGAGTTGATTGCCACCTATCTTGTTGCATTATCTGCCTTGATATAGAATACCTTTGAAACCTGTTTAAAATAAAAATGTTCGAAAATGCTTAGCACTGTTTAATCAATTTAGATTTTGCATAAAAGGCTATTTTCGACCTATGGGGATGTGATATTAATGAATCTTGAGAAAGGAAAGGGATATGAGTCAATTTGGAAATTGTGCACTTGGGTAGCAGCCCCAATGCATCGTCACCGACGGAAAGGGGTTTTCCGTTTGTTGGTTGTGAATTTGGGTTAGAGTCGCAATGCTTGACCATCGGCGGGAAAGGTATTTGAAAACCATTGGGACACTTGTACTTGGGTTGGAGTCCCAATGCAATGTCTCCGGCGGAAAAAGAATTAGGGACCGTTCATTGTAGGCCTGCTGTGATCGAGACTTTGCAACTAGCCACATACTACGGGAAGTCCTGACTCCGGTGGCTATACTACTTGAACCGACAACCATGCACTGGGAGTGGAGAGATGGCGAGAGTAGCGTGTACCCTCGTGGCCGGCGTGCCTGGAGAGGAGAGGAGTACTGTATTCTCGGGTGGCGCAGGACCGGTTCAGGTTTTGGAAAAGCCGTGGTAGCCGGGATTGGCATATGCAAGCTTAGGTGCTACATATGCAGTGTGGATAGGGATCTCTAGCTGAGTACCAATCGATTCGAATCGTCGTTGCTCCTCGGATATGGAGACTTGATCCTTTGACCTATAATTGAAAAGTGGTTCGGAACTAAATGTTTTGAGAATGAGTTAAGAATTGGAAAGTATGATGAAATATGATAATAATTTTGTAATTATGTACTATGCTAAAAATTAAGATTTAAGGTAACATGTTGAAAGAGGATAGTAATGTTTTTCTGCAAAACTCTTTGACTCTTGTTCAAGCCTTACCTTGACTCCCCTTAGTCTGCATTCCTGAGTTTCACTCCGTTTTCTTCAGTCGGGTAAGTCTTTGCCGAGTACCCCAGTACTCAGGGTTTGTTAAAACTATGTTATAGGGATGCAGCAGTCAGAGGTCTTTTTTGGCTGATGGATTTAAGAGATGGGAGAACTTTTTTTTTTGTTCTTGGTATAAGACCTTGGCTGATGGATTGAAGAAGGAGAACTTTTTTTTTTTGGTAAGATCATCTTATAGGCTACTTAGTCCATATATATTATACCTAAATAAACGTAATTATAGACCGGTTACGTGGATACTTTTTATATACATTATGGTTCCCCTAAGAGTCACCGCTCTTAACTAGTGCCTGACACAATGTTTAGCAGTGTGGTAGGACCAGTCTGCAGCTGTGTACAGTACAGACAACCCATGTTTACCATGACAGCCTGCACCTGATGTCGTGAGAGTCCTGTCCTCTTTTTTCTTTTTTTTTTCTTTTTTTTTTTTGAGAGAGAGAGAGGGGGGCCGACCAGCTGTGTAAAGAGTACAGACAACTCCGGCTTGCGTTTTTTGTGTTTTGTTTTGTTTTGTTTTTTTCTTTTTTTTGGAGAGGGGGCCGACCAGCCCACTACACCCCCCATCGATATATGAAAGAGGCCCACGTAAATGAACTGAGAACATGGGCTAGCGGCCCATACAGCAATAACTGCGGCAACTACCCGCACCCACCAGAAACCAACCCGGAGTGATGCGATTGGGACTTGGGAGGCGAGACCACCGGGAGTAGCCGACCAACCCCCGAGCAAAGCAGGGCAGCGGACAGATCACAAATCGAGACAGGCGCGGGCTGAGAGGGAGCTGCTGAACTAGCCGAGGTGGACTGGGAGCAAGCGAGATGGAGTGGACGACGGTGGAGACGGGCGACGGCGCGAAGCTGAGCGTGCGGCTGTTCAAGCCCCCGGCGTCCGGGGCGGAGCCGGAGCCGGAGCCGGGGGAGGACGTGGCGGTGGTGCTGGTGCACCCCTACACCATCCTCGGCGGCGTGCAGGGCCTGCTGCGCGGGATGGCGGAGGGCGTCGCGCGGCGGGGGTACACCGCCGTCACCTTCGACATGCGCGGCGCGGGCCGGTCCACGGGGCGGGCCTCGCTCACGGGCTCCACCGAGGTCGGGGACGTCGTCGCCGTCTGCCGATGGGTCGCGGACAACATCAAGCCGCCGCGCGGCATCCTCCTCGTCGGATCCTCGGCCGGTAGGCTCCAGCTCTCTCGCTTCTTCCTGATGAGGCGAAACCCTGTTTTTTTTTTTTCATGGAAGCGTGGAACCGTCGCACAGGCAGACTGCTGCGGTAATCATGTCAAATTGATCAAACAATTTCACTCTCTGAAGCTCTCTTTGGTCAAATTGAATTGTGAAAATGACAATTCTCTTGGTATTCATTCGGGCCAGTAAGCAAATAGTCTGTTGATGAGTGTCCTGCATTCGGATATGAAGTTCAAAACGTTTGTCCTCATGGAATTTCGGCGTTTCAGTCTGTATACCCCAAACTTGAATCCGTAGGTAGCAGATGGGCATTATTATTTCATCTAATTTTATTTAGAGACCTAAATTTCTGCCAGATATCCTTAAGAAAATGTAGTGGCAAAAGGCTTCTTGTTAAGTAAATCTACACAACTTTTCAGCAAATCCTCCTAGAAATTAAAGTAGCTTGGGTGTCTGCTTCCTGTATGGCTGTACGTTGTGGTTGTGATTGAATTGATCCTATCCACTGCAATCATCAGTGAGCTAGTTGGTGGAGATGAACAAGATGGTTTAGTTTGCATTGAAGAATTAAGATGTGGTCATACAAGTCTTCTCCTGTCATTTATGAAGCTGTTGTGTTGTGTTTAGGCATGTACTCCTATCTAACAATAATTCCCTGATGCAGGGGCACCAATTGCCGGATCTGCAGTTGATAAAGTGGATGAGGTGATTGGTTACGTTAGCATCGGGTACCCATTTGGTCTGATGGCCTCAGTCCTGTTCGGAAGACATCATGATGCTCTACTGAAATCTGAAAAACCAAAGCTTTTCATCATGGGGACCAAAGACGGCTTCACAAGTGTGAAACAATTGCAAAACAAACTCAAATCTGCAGCTGGACGGGTTGATACACACTTGATTGAAGGAGCTGGGCATTTCCAAATGGAGGGCCCTGCTTTTGATGCCCAGATGGTAGAACTTATTGTTAAATTCATTAATTCCTTGTCAAAATAGCATTTATGGTGACTGTACGAGAGTTTGCAAGAATTCTATCGATGAGCAGAACATTTAAATACTGCCACCGTGGTCTGTATTTTCTCACCCTGCGAATGTCTGATCCTCTGTTGTTTTTGAATAGTGTAACTGTGTGTGTTGTGTAATGTATTTTGACCCCCTATCTTCCAAAAAAAAGTGATCCTGACTTTAAAATTCGGGCTTTATATATATAAAAAAAATATCTCATTTCCACCATGACAAGGTAATCTAGTAGCTATTTGTTCTATACTATGATTGGCATCAAGTTTCTTCCAGATATTTCATATTTCCCAGGCGAGATGCTTATCTCTGCTCTACCTGTAAGCAGCCACTATCCCTACCGATGTAATTGTAACCGATCCAAACATGTTATGTGTTTCAGGTACCGCATCTGTCTGTCATTCTGAAATCTTCTACATACGAATCCTGCACCAAAAGCGGGCTAACGGATCGGGCCACGTCGCCCGTTAGCCCGCTGGCCGTCGGATCGACCCGTCACGCAATAATAACCGTCCGATGCGGGTCTGATCGGGCCTCTCGCCCATCAACCCGCAAACCTGGTCACCCGCGAGGCCGCGAATCGTCGCGAACCCGGGCCGACGCCGACCGCTTCCTTTGCTTCTACCGATGCGGCCGCCATCCGCGCAGCCCCGCGCCGCGCCTCCTCCGCCGCCACCGGTCCCGTCCTTACCGAGCGTCGCCCCCGTCCCAGGCCCGCCCAGGCTGTCCTCATCCCCTCCGCGGCGCGTCTCGCACCTCTTGCTTTGGCATGGGCGAATCGTGTGGATCGCGAGGTGGGCGGGCCAACGGAGATGGCACAGAGTGGCACGAGCCCGTCGCCATGGCCAAGCATGGTGTACCGTGCTTCCATGGCCCCCCTGAACCTCCCGTTCCCTCATCGCTTCCCTCGCCTCTGTCTCTCAACAGCACCGGCGACGGCGGAATCTTCCACGACCCTGCCACATTGTCCACCAGCGACGGCGGAATCTTCCACGGCCCTGCCACAGCGTCCGCCCCGGGCACTGCTGTGCTGCCACGAGCACGGATGACAACAGTAGCAGCAGCGCGGGTGACCAACTGACAATCCGGAAGAAGAGGAGATGTGGGCATGTGGCGGGTGCACGACGCAACTCGACGAACTGGAAGCGGCGGCCGTGCACCACCACCGTGCTCTCCACTAGCAGACTCTGGGCTCTGCTGCTTTGGTCCCAACTTGGAGGCTGCAACGCCTCCGGGACCATCCCCCACCCCTGCTTCCTGCCGTGATGACAGATTGACAGAGGGCGTCTGGTAATCTCGCTCTCTCTTCCTCCCTGCCTGCCTCATAGTTATTTCGTTTCTCTCGCACACCATGTGTTTGCAAAAATGGCCATAGGAAATATTATGTTGTACCACATGGTAATAATCAATTTTTAAAATATTTTTCCTTACTACCTTCAACTTACCATGGCGTCAACATCTATGGCGGATTGAATTTTGGGTGTTCCAAATCAATGTGCATAAAGACACCATTTGAACCAAAGGGTGTGCAAGTAACCTAAATTTCATCTCAAATGGAAAATAAGCAAAGATTTTTTTGGGTCTCTGCCAGGTATGCGCGAGCGAGCAATAATCTAAACTGGAAAGGATAGGAGTGAAGTGTCGGTTCCAGTTCCAGGGTATTGCTAATGCAGTTTATCCCTTTGTGTATCTTTCCAATGTACGCATTTTTGTTCAGCTTATTAAATATATATATATACTCAACGACCACTGCATCTCTTACTGCACCACATCAACTATATATCATACAATTTCCAATTTGGTATTTGCTCCGATAAATCACTATTCGGTAATCAAGCCACTATATGTTTTTCTGTCCTACGACTATTTATGGCATGAATTTGTGATCATTATGGTACTTCCAGTTAAGCTACTGCCCAGAGAACATGAACTCTGAAAGATTAGTTCAAACATTAAACCTCAAATTATACAGATTGTAATACAGAAAATAAACTAAGAATCTGAAGACCGTTCTTTAGTCATTAACACTCTAGGTCGAGGCATGCAGAGATGTAACTGGGAATTTGGGATCTGATGTTATTCTTCTATACGCCTACGATTTGGTAAAAGAACACATGAGTTTCCCGCTGACAAACAAAATGCATCTTCAATCAGTGTTGTTAGCTTCAACTCCAAGCCAAGAACTTATAATCTACATCTTGAATACACATAGGTGATAGCTTACACATCTATTCCTTTTATTTTGTGCTTATACTGATTCATAAGGATTCTGAAGCAGCAAAAAAGAGCTCTTGCTGGACAACCCCGCGCTGAAAGTCTATCCAGCAAAAGCACCCTCTTTGCCTGTAAATTCCAACAGCGAGGCCAGGTCAAGGTCCTTCATCACATATCTCAAGGTAATAACCTGATTCCTTCTCAACAGTAGAGGTAGAACAACAATAACAGAAGCTCGTTTAAATTTGCTCTCTCTCTATATAAGAAAAAAAAATGTGCACCAAGACCTACCTAAATTTAACCAAATTGGAACTCACTTCGTATTTATTTGAAACCTTCTAATATGCTAAACTATCAATTGCAAGATAAATAAGTAAAAATAAAAGTAGTATATCTAGCTGGACCAGGTTATGGCTTTCATCACTTCTGATTCTACATGATATCAGCAAAATTCCATTGCACATGAAACAAATGTATCACCCTTTTCCTATTCTCCAATTTCCATAGTTTCGAAACTCGGTATAGGGATACATTACCCAAAAGAGCATGTTCTGATTTTTCCCCCTTCTACACAATCTTGCAGTTACTATTCAACTAGCTGGAACATTGAAACAAAAGACAGACTTGGAAGAGTTGTTGTAGCCATTGCATGCTGCAGTCATTATAAGAGTTCTAGCAACTTCTTTGTGTATGACCATGTGGTGCCTCGTGGTGTCCATCGTGCATGCAAATAAGATCCATGAGATGTTGACATCTCTAATTTGGTTATCACGAGTCCAAAACTTTTTTTCTGAATCTCTATACTAAGCTTATCATATATTATCAATTTATTTTCTCTTCAAGTTGATATAGGCAGTTAGGCACATCATGTTTTCTTGAGAATGATCTCCTTAATCAGGCAGTACCTGATGGATGTAACAGATGACTGGCCAGTAGGGCGCGGCAAAGCCGCACATGATTTCTAGTCTGAAACTAAAATACTTGAGATATTTTTATTATAGATTATACTAATGTCTTTTCATGATTTGTTCCTTTTATTGTCAAGCTGTTGAGAAGTTCATGATTAATGATGACTGAATAACTGAGATGTACACAACCCAACCCTGTAAATCTAAAAATACAGGGGCTATTGCGTTTCTACCCTTATTTTAAAGCCTAATTGTGATTTTACTCTCTCTTTTCGCTCCGTTGCGTTTTTACTCTCATTTTGTGAAAACGAAGTCACAGTTTACCCCTGCTCCGTTAACAGCAACTAACAGTGTTAAATGGGCTTAGCAAGGACGACTTTACCCTTACTTTTCTAAGTTCATTGTGATTTTACCCCTGTTTTCTATATTTGATAGTACTAACTATTAATACCATGTGAACAGCAGGGAATTTTTTTGAGTGATCCCATGTGAAGTTGATTCTTGTCCAGCACTGGCTTGCAAATGGGCATGTAAAGAAAAGATGCTTAATAGTTTCATCTCTTGTTTCACACATAACACAAACGTCATCATCATTTACATGTATATTCCCATGTGACAGCAGGGAATAATTTTCTTTCCTGTCGAAGAAAAATACTAAAAAATAGCCGGGAAGAAGAAACGGATTGACGCCAAATCAATAAGAACCAATGGATTGGGAGAACCAAAGATGATTTCTGTCGGTTTCTTCACCATTACATGGACGGCGGCGGCACAAGCTTCAGGTAATCTGAACTGCACGCAGCGGCAAAGAGAGATCTTGGGAGACGAGCAGTCACTGAGGGGAGACGGCGGCGATGGAAACTTACAGCTCGGGCGTGGAGGAGTGCGCGGAGGCCGCTACCCAACCGCGTGAGGCCACCGGCCTCCGACGCAGCACGCCGCGCGCGAAGGGAGCTGCGCGCCACCGCCCACCCGCGCGGGGCCGCCCAAAGTCACGTGTGTCACCCGCCCTCTCCTGAATGCTCGCCGCCTGCCTAGCCGCCGTGGGGAGCAACGTCGCTGCTGAGACGCCGTGGGGAGCAACGCCACCGCCGAGCTGGCCTTCGACGAGGAACGCCGCTGCCGAGCCGGCCTTCCGACGAGTGAGAGAAAGGGGGTACGGTAAAGGGTAGGGGTGTTATTGTCCTTAGTGTTACTGTGAAGGTTTTTTTTTGTTTTTTCAATTTTTTTTTTGTACAAACAACTAACAGAACTAGACAGAAGGTAAACTGTGATTTCCTTTTCACAAAGCGAGGATAAAAACGCAACGGAGTGAAAAGCGAAAGTAAAATCACAATTGGGCTTTAGAATAAGGATAGAAACGCAATAGCCCCAAAAATATATTATTCTGTATCATCTTTGGCGGACAGCTATAGATAGACTCAGGCGGTCAGGCCCAATGTTGGTTTTCAGGATAGCTTCTTCAGGTGCAGGAAAAATGCATGATGAGCACCTGAATAATATCAAGAGAAGCTTTCAAGGTTACTGTCATCCTGCTGTTGCTGAGCATGCCATCATTCCATCATAAGTACACGATTCAAATTCTAAAGGGGTATCTACTGAATTTGAATTGAGCAGAGGCTATCAATCAGACTAAAATGCATGCAGGGTCTCCAAACTTTTTGGACAATCCCATCTAGATCCTCAAACTAAAAAAGTGACTATCAAGGTCTCTAAACTATTGTTGTCACTCACTAACGGTTCAAAACCGGCCACGTCAGCGCCAGCATCTGATGTGGCCATGGCATGGTGGCATCAGGACATCAGGATGTTGTGGTCATGCTACAGTTGCAGGTGGTGGGCTTGCAACGCGTTGCCACGGTCTGCGCAGGGAGGGCGCGGCGACGAGCGTCAGGAGGACGCCTGGCGGTGTTATACGCCATATCGCCGGCCTGCTTGAGCGATGCCGCCGCGGAGGACGACAAAGCCCCGGCCTTGGATGCCGTCGGCCACCTACACCTCGAGGGTGTGCCCGTCGGCAATGGTCACCGTGCTCTACGACAGCACGGCAGCGTGGTAGTATATACGTCGCGTGCTGTCCTCCTCGTCGGTGGAGGCCGCACACGCCTCGCTCGCGGACGACGCCCCGGCTAGGCGCCGACACGGCTGCGCAACTTTTCTTCACCGTGGACCTCCGTCCCGAGCGCCAAGCCACCACCGACAGAGACCGGCCGGCGGCGCTCCGCCTGCACCTCAAGTCCCCCGCGTGTGGCGTGTCCGTGTCGTCTGTAACGAGACGAGCTAGCAAGTGCAAGCACTGAGAATAAAGCAAGCTAGGCGCAGGAGACGGCGGCAGCACCAGGGCCTTCGGCGCTGCCGTGGCTGTCGCGCCGCCGCGCGCGTTCCTCACGGCCCCGTGCATGGTCTTCGCCTCTAACTGTGCTAGCTCCATGTCCTTGTTGTCGTCGCCGTCGTACCTGTACGTGCTCACCATGCAGGGCAGTGGCGGAGGCAGCAATATGGCATGGTTTGGCTGCCGCCATACCTAAACCAAATAAAAAAACACAAATATATGTATGTATTATATACTACTAGTAGTGTATATATACATACACATGATTAGACAAATTTGCTTTGGTCTGTGCATTTGGCATGGGGGGCGTCACTCGACTAGTCCACTTGATGGGCCATAAGCCAAAGGGAAGCATGTCAAAGAAATAACAGCAGAAGCAGTGAAGAACTAAAGAATTTCAAAAGAAAATAGAAGGACATGTATTTGTTCCAAGAATTTAGTGAGATATTTTTAAGTACCAATGCTTTACTTTTGGATTTTGTTATATTTGCTCATCGCAAAGTAATATATATGTACATATTTAGATAATGTTTTGGTACATCTTTACATGTTTCACCAATCGACCTTTATAAACCGGCCACACCTGAAAATTATTCCTGCCTCCGCCACTGATGCAGGGCAAGCAGAGAGGCGTGTGCATGTGCATGGGCCGGCCGGGGAAATTAAACAATACAAATGAAGTGCAGTGCAGGTGTGTACATATACTGCGAAGGCTGCCCGTGGCCACAAGCGGCGACGTCTCTTCTTCCAGGGAGCGCCTGTACAGGGCATGCCGGCATGGTAAGCCTTCTTGACGGCCACGAGCTCCGAGGAGGTGTGTCGGCAGTCGCCGAGGGCCAGATTGGGGCTCGGCCAGCAGGATCGTCTTGCCAGTGCCAGCCACGGCGCACGCCAGGACCATGCCGGGCTACATGAACTGCTCGGCTACGTCGACCTGGCCATGCTGAGCAGCTGCACGCGTCATGGTTCAAGCAGGCCGGTAACATGGCGTACAGCACCGCCGCGGTGACATGGTGTATGGCACTGCCGCGGCGTCCTCCCGACGCTCGTGTCGTCGCCGTCCCATGCCTAGACCACAACAAAAGCACTACATGCCCACTGTAACATGGCCACATCATCAAGATGCCACCGTGGCATGACCACATCAGAAACTAGTGCTGACATGGGCATTTTAGGACCGTTGGTGAGCGACTACGATAGATTAGGGACCTAGATGATCACTTTTTTAGTTCGAGAACTCAGATGAAATGACCTTAAAAGTTTGAGGATCTACCGCGCATTTTACTCTTCTGTAAATATGTCCCTGCCTAGACCATTTATCCCTGTGTCTGTCGGCAGATGGCACTCTGATGGAAAAATGCAGTGCCTTCAAGGGTGTGGTCCAAATCTGTCTCGCTTTGCGAAATCTGCTGCTCAGGCTGGGTGTAATCTGCATCCAGCTGATGAAACGCACGTGCTGACACAAAAAAAAGTGATAAAACACGCAGGCTTTTCCTTGTTCATCCCACGTATGTATCCTGAATCCCTGATGCAGCGGTAGGCTCTGTTCGCTGGAGCTGATAAGCTGAGCTGATTTCGGCTGTTGCTGATTTTTTTGAGAGGAAAATACTGTTCCAGAGCTGAAAAATAAGCACTTTTTAGACGAAGCGAATAGGGCCTGAGCGTGTGAAATCTCTAGAAACATGTCCACAGGAGAGGCTTTTCTTTGGGATGGATCTGGAAATAAAATTCTCTAGAAGAATAGGGGCAGAAAGCACTGTAGAATTTCGTATAAAGTTTTTCGTGTCACATCGAATATTCTATGAGATGCTAGAAAATTTTTTTTAATACTAATAAAAAATTAATTACATAACGCGCTTGTAAACAGTTAGACAATTAATCTATTATTAATAAATTGTAGCGCAACATTGTCAAATTATGGATTAGTTAGGTTTAAAGATTTGTATCACATTTGCAAGCAATCTATGTAATACTTTAATTATATATTCAAACATCTAATGTGATGGATATAATTTTCTTTTACAGTGAGAACTAAATAAGACCTAGCTACGGTACTGAAGTGTTTAGAATATTCAAAGGGCTCTGCTAGACTGCTACGGCTATGGCTAATTTATTGTAAAAGAGAAACATTATTTTATGATAAAAAAAGTAGGATTTATTTTAGTGCACAGGTTAAAAATTTTGGTTGGGTCAACCTACTGCTGTCCAAACCAAAGTAAGCATGGGCCAAACAACAGAGACTCTGCTCGCTGAACCTGAAGGCTGAAAGCTGATGTCTTATCAAAGAAAAATAAAGAAAGTCATAAGAGAAATAAAAAAAAAAAAACAGTTTACAAGCTAGCTTCAGGAGAAACGGTTTACAAGCAAGCTCGGTAAAGGACCTGACATCAAGGCCAGCAAGTACATTTTCTGCGACGCTTTAAATAGCGTGTCAATACATGTACAGTGTGTGCTGTTTAGTTGGTTGAAAAAGGTTAAAAAGTGCATTATAGCACTTTCGTTTGTATTTGATAATTTTTATTTAATTATAACCTAAGTAGACTTAAAAGATTCATCTCGAATTAGGCTCTGTTCGCTAGAGCTGATAAGCTGAGCTGATTTCGGCTGTTGCTGATTTTTTGTGAGAGGAAAATACTGTTCCAGAGCTGAACAATAAGCGCTTTTTAGACGAAGCGAACAGGGCCTTAGTCAGACGAAAAGTATAAATATACAACTATTGCTATCTCATTTAATGGTTCATGCAAATATAAAATATAATTAATATGATAGGGAGAAAGAGAAAAAATTTTAGAAAGTAAATAAAGCCTGACAGTGCCATGACAGTTGCAGGTGTACGGGACTACAGGCACAGACCTCGTCCCGGTGACCCGGTTGGCGGGTTGGGGCATTTTTTTATCCGGGCACAAAATAGCCATTCATGACTGTAAAAATCCCTGGAAATTGTTCAGGAAAAGAAAGAAAGAAGATGAATTCAGATTCAAAGTAAACGGCAAGAAAATAACCATAGTGTCAAGATTTGCTCCAATTTAATACGGCCACTTGCCGCAAAGAGCTGAGATCGGCTTTGCATTATCTAATCCCTATAACCTGATGTTACTGTTACGCCAGTTACAGCTAGCAGTACTGTGATAGTAACAGTTCATATTACAGGTACAGTTTGAAACAATAAACACAGAAAAGCGTAACCCGCGATATTTTTCGAAAGACAAAAGCTTAACACTATTCAGTTATTGAAAAGACGCTAAAACCTGAAAACTGATTTATTATAAGAGAAAAATATAATTCCAGAGCTTGAAAATAAACCAAAATAAGTTGCTTATAAGCTCAAGCCAACAGAGCTAACGCCCACTAAACAAAATTACTGCTTGGTTGCAAAATTAAAAAAAAAGAAAAGCACCCCCACACCAGGTGCCATACACTCGTACAGGAGCATTCACCACTTCACCTGGACTTGGAGGCTGGAGCTGGAGCCAGCTCATCAAATATAAACTGTGGCTGGCGTCTTCTCTTGGAACAAAGCAGTGGCCTAGGTTGTCAGGCTGGCTGTCAGGTATTGAGGTAACTAAGGCCATGTTTAGATCCCAATTGCAGTTGTAATTCTGCATTGTAGCACGTTTATTTGTATTTGATAACTTTTATCCAATCATGGCCTAAGTAGGCTTAAAAGATTCGTCTCGTGATGTACATGCAAAAAATACAAACATGCAAACATTTCGTCTACATTTAATGCTCCATGCATGTGCCGCAACATTGATGTGACTAGTTGCAATTGCAATTTGCAGTGGATCTAAACAGGGCCTAAGGCACCGTTTAGTTAAAAAAAGTTAGGAAAAAGTGCACTGTAGCACTTTCGTTTATATTTGATAATTTTTGTTCAATCATGGTCCAAGTAGATTTAAAAGATTTATTTTAAGATAGCCAGGCAAAAAGTACAAACATGCAATAGCTGCTACTTCATTTAGTGCTCTATACAGATAAAAAATACAATCGATATGATATGGAGAGAGAAAAATTTTTACGAACTAAACGTAGCCTAACCTACTAGTATTGGTGAAAATAACTTCCACCAGCATGGAACAAAAATCCCATCATGGTAAAAGTTAACCGCGTCCCTAGGATCCATCTTGATTTTGCTCATCCATTTCTATAATTATTAATTAATCAACAGTCGAAGCACTCTCCCCCTCCCTTCATTTTTCAACGGTTGGTAGACTGTAAATAAAAGCATAAACAAACAGCTAATGACCCCTCAACAAGCTACATATTTAAAAAATTTCTGGAGCGAACCAAACCTATCTTTCCTCCCTAACCCCAAGCCGGTGTGCTGCGGCTTGCCCAGCAGCTATTGGAGCTCAACCATCCAGAACTCCAGGGCGCTAGCTGTTCGTTGATAGAAACCCCCCTGCTTCCCTTCTCTGCGTACCACATCTCAACCTTTGCTGCGCCTTCCCGATCTGCGGTACTTCCTGCATCGCGAACTGAAGTTTGCCACCGATCCGTTGGGTTCTTGGCGTTCCTTTTCCTCCAGCACCGGCAAAGTTTCCATCTTTTCGCCAACAGACTTGAGAAATGGGGTGCATGACGCTGCTTGGAGTAGACGCAAGCTTTATGGAAGGTCAGATTCTTATTTCTTGTTTTTCGTCAATCCATTAATGTATGGAGCGGGTCGGCTGTTGAATCGGCCCCTGTTTCTGTTTCTTTTTCGTTCATACATTGAAAAAAAAATCCTCTTTCTTTTTGCTTTATCTGATTATTAGACGCGTATTGCTATGCTTCCTATTTATCTAACTTCCTATTGGGTATATGCTTGCTGTTGGATTTGAATTTATCGATTCTCGATAGACATCCTTGTTTCTGTTTCTTGTTCTTAGTTTCATTCATATTTTTTTTAAAAAAAAATCTCTCCTTTTTGTTTTACTTTATTTGATTAGATGCGTATTGCTTTCTATTTTATATAGCTTTCGTTTGGGTATATGTATGCTTTTTGATTTGAATGAATCGATTTACGATTGACATGGATCTCAATATACCTCGTAGTCCATTCTCTCTCCTTTTCTTTTCTTCTCTTTTGAAGGATAGATAAGTTCATTTTTACATACACACTCCGATCTCCATTACGATTTTTGGTCCTTGACTACCCAGATTTCTGAGCATATTTTTTATTCTGCTTCTGCAGATTTCTAGTGTATCTTTTTTTATTAGATCGTCAACGGACCTGTTGTCTTGACGAAGTACTTCATTTCCAACTAGCAGTCAGATAAAACAAAAGGAGCAGCTTCATCACAGCCTGTAGCTCCAGTGATTAGACCGACCAATATTTGCACTGCTGAAACTGAATCCATGGGTAGAGGAAGAGGGAGAGGAAAGAAGCTAATCACTATCAGGAGCCATGAAGACAAAGGTAGCAGCGGTGAAGAAGTTGTGCCTGCAAAAAAGAGGAGGGGAAGGCCCCAAAAGCGCTTCGCCAATAAGATCGATCAAGCAGATGTTGAAAATTTTGTAGAAAAGGTCGATGGCGACCAAGAAGAAGATGATGATGTCAAGCTGAAGAACAGCGCTGCAGCTGGTGGTAACAAGAGAGGCAGGCCGTTGAAAGGGGGCTCCAATATTGTCATAGAAGACACTAATTCTATCGCTCTAACAAGCAGTGATGAATCAACAAGGACCAATGGATTCAGGCAGATTGGGAGCCGGCGGAAAAACAAGCCCCGGCGAGCAGCAGAGGCAGGGCTAGAATGCAAGTGAAGCATCCCTGCAGTTTACAGTACAAGGTAGCATCCAAATTTTTGCTATATCGTCATGTCTGGTAGCTCCCAGTGCTGAAAAACAAAATGTAAGCTAGCATGTTCTGATTGCGTATTTGCATGCGTCAGTTTTTTTATTGACCCAAAGTGTATGAACTAATGGTACACCTACTTGTTCAGCTGCTCTAGGCCTGATTCTATTTGAGCTGCTTGTAGCAGAGATTTTTATCTTTCAGTTTGCAAAGGCTGGTGATACTAGAAGGTGTTCCTGCAATTTTGATTAATCTGGTCTTCTCCTTTGATCTTACTGCAATTATTTGTAGTTATTAAGTTCTGGAAACGAAAAGGATATAAGTGCTGTCTTGAGGATCTGTTATCTGCTGTTCTTAGGTCACTGAACTAATAATATCTTGCTAGATCAATCTGGTTACTTGATCTGGGAATAGCTAGTTTGGATAAGGATTTACATTTACCATATCTGATTATATTTAGCTCAACTTGGATTAGACTTATATTTCATCATTTGTATCCATGACTGCGAAAAATGGGACCGTCTGGAGCTTTTCATTTTGGAAAAAATAAAATTTACTTAATAGATTAGGCTATTTGCCTTGGAATTTGATATTCCATGACTTTTCTTAAGTTCGCATATAAGCCATTCTCAAATTCGTAAGGTGAGAAATAGAAATTGGTTCTACATATCACTATACTATATTTCTACTCTGCAACTTATAACATGTTGTTTAGCTCGTTTCCCTCCAAGTAGAAATAGCAGGGCTATCAATAATATACACATATAATGCATATATAACCATATTTGCTTAATTAATTTGTGTCTAAACTATAATTATTTGAATGAATTCCATTCTAAAGATTCAAATGGGCCTTATAGATTTTTAGTACACAGCTCAATCTGACGACTTATTCCAGGCTTCGTAAGACTGACAGACTCACAGACATCAATATTTATGGAATTTGATCCTTCGGTTTTTTTTTTTTTTGAGGAAACTGAATTTGATCTTTCTTTATTTGAACTAAAACACAAAACAAAATATAACGTGACCCTGACACCCGGAGTGGAACGGAATGGCATGGCACTGCCACAGGACTCGATGCCTATCGGTTTAGGGATCACCTTATCACAAGTTCACAGCATCCACCATCTCCTCTGTTTGAACCCGACACAGGACAAAGGTCGGCAGAGGGCTTTTTGGCAAAAGCTGCGGCACTTTGCGACCCGGTGGTGGCCTGCCGCCTGCCTCGCCCGCCGCGGCCCGCGCTGCTGGCACATGGGGTCTCGCCCGAGCCCGACCGTCGTGCTCGGTCATGGTCGAGAGGAGCTCCCAGCGGAAGAATGGTAGCCGGGAACCGGCGGAGAACAAGAACAACAGGAACCTGGCAGGGTAGAGTTTAACTTGCATCGTACATGCTGAGCCTTACAACTTAATCACTCCGTCTCAAAAAGAACATCATGCAGCGACCAAGAAACTACATAGTTTCTATATTCGTTAATTAAAGTTATCATCTTTTTAGAAAAGAGAATATGTATTAATATTCTAATTAAAGTTATCATCTAAACAAACAAAATGATTTGACGCTGCAATTAACAAGAAGATATGAGAAAATAGTTTCCATAAGAAACCATGCTCGTTCGTCAGAACTTATTGTGGCCGTGACTTATTTGTAATTGTATGATTGATTTGCGGTGAAAGAAAAATAGTGCTAAGTATATGGCTAATTGAATTTGGATGCACTGTTTTTTTTAGAAAGTTGGATTGGATGTACTAAAGTCTGCTACCGACTCGCTGCTCTGCAATACTCTCTCCTCTCTCTCTCTCTCTCTTTTTGAGAAACAGCTGCTCTGCATCTGAATTTCTGTAAGGCCCACGTAGACAGACCAGGCTTCTCTGCAGCAGCGAAGCAGCCCACGAGCCAACCAGGCCCGGAACCCCGCACCAACGCCGCCGCGGCCGGGCTCCCCCCACTGCTACGGCGTCTCCCAACGACGACGCGATTGCCGATTCCATTTCCACCCTCGAGACCTCCAGCCGCCCGCCTCTGAAGTACGTAACCCTCAGCCTTCTCCGCCCCCGCCTCGGCACTCGGCGGCCGCCGGCACCCACTGCGCCGTCTCGAGACAGGTAACCCACTCCACTCCCCTCTCCGCTCAACTCCTCTCCCAACAACGGGGACAAGCCTCCTCACCCGCACACCCACCCACCCATCCAAGCCAAGCGCACGCACGCTGCCACTAGATCCCGATCTCGCCGGATCCCCGCCGGAGCCACGGTGCGGCTCTGATTCGCTGCGCCTCGCCTGTTCCTGCAGGAAACCGGGAGGAAGCGAAGCGAAGAGGGATGGAGGAGGACTCGCCGCTGACGAAGACGGTGAAGGGCGCGGTGACGGGGCTCGCCGCGGGGACCATCTGGGGCACCGTCGTCGCCACCTGGTACGACGTGCCCCGTGTGGAGCGCCACGTCGCGCTCCCGGGCCTCATCCGGACGCTCAAGATGTGCGGCACCTACGGGGCCACTTTCGCCACCATCGGGGGCCTCTACATCGGCGTCGAGCAGCTCGTGCAGAGCCAGCGCAAGAAGCGCGACTTTGTCAACGGGGCCGTCGGCGCGTTCGTCGCCGGAGCCTCCGTCTGCGGCTACAGAGGTTAGAAACGCGAACCCTTTTTTAACAAGGGCACAAATGCACCTGAGAAGCCTTGGCTTTAGTTTCTGGTCACTTCTGATGCCCTAAATTTCTTACTTATCGTTGATACTAGCATGCAGACACGTAGAGGTTGACTGGGAATTAAAATTGTTACTTACTGCCATATATAATGTGGTGGTATACATCAGCTAGGTTACGGCTGATTGTTGGGTCTAATTAGTGAAGCTTAATCTCAAATCAGAAAGGAGTTGTGCTGGGATTTTGGGATCAAATTGATGCATAGTTTACTTGTATCTTTTTCTGAGTCACTGGAAATATTGTTTATTCATGTCACTGAATAGGCATAATTCTTGTAGCAATTTTTTTTAGAAAAAAATTCTTGTACCATTATACATTGCTTTGGCAATAGTCCCATGAACATAATGTCCATAGGTAACAAATGAGGTTATCTGTCACATTGTGTCTGTAGATCAGTGTGCTATATGGCTACACAGTGTTAATGGTTTCTTACAACCTTCTGCTACACATTGTGTCTGTAGATAATATGAAAATGATTACCTTGATTGAATAATAGTGTTTGGGTGTCTGGAGCATTTTGGATTGGCTCATCCTAAATTTGGATGATGGCATAGTTTGTGCTCCTATATCTAGTGACTTCTGCTGACTACACAGTAAGAGTTATTGTGTGGACAGATACGGGTCAAACAGTTGTTTCACTGTTTCATATAATATTTGCTCTATTGTCACAATTTGTGTTCTAGTTTACAAAT
This sequence comes from Eremochloa ophiuroides, assembly GCA_038502445.1. NCBI lineage: Eukaryota > Viridiplantae > Streptophyta > Magnoliopsida > Poales > Poaceae > Eremochloa > Eremochloa ophiuroides. The sequence goes on from JAHLJS010000005.1 coordinate 71,137,577, forward strand.
AATTGCAGTCGACATTATGCCAGAGGTAATGTCATTTGGGCTAAGCAAGTTTCTTCTTCGAGCATTGCAACCTATGGTGAAGAACTATGCATAACAGCCCATTAAATTTGTAGAACATCTTGGTATTATGAGATAGGAGTATTACCCTACATATCTATCATACATATCTGTCATGCTCATTTTCTTCGAAACTGTTTTTGTATGTTATTTATTCACTCCAATTTGCTTCTCACTGGAAGCTCTAGTAATATGATTTACAATTTCATTAAATGTCTCTATTGGTGGACATATGATCTTGGTGTATAAAGCACTGTGCATGGTGATAAATTAGCGTAACACCATAGTCTTTGCTTGTAACATCAGTTAAGTTTAGTTAGAAATAAGGGCTAATAAGCAATGGTGTGGGTGAGCATCTGCCCAGCATTTCATCAATCAAATAAGCAATTTAGCTTTGAACATACTCCCTCTGGTCATTAAAACATGTTTAAGGCAAGATGTTGGTGAAACCTTAAAATTACAAAAATAAGTAGCATTCAAATTATTTAGTTTGGATACAAATAAGATACGTTTGTAGATTTATATTGGAAAATATTTGCGAAATCTCATAAATTTTGATGAATTTTAAGAATACATTCTAGAAGACATTAACGGTCAAAGATATGCATCAAAGATCATAGTCAAATGTGTAAAGTATTTTTGACTGGAGGGAGTATATGTTTCATAGTGACAGTATTGCCATGCTTATGCTTTGATTAACTCCCTTTTTGGATCTTTTTTTGTTGACTGCCAATTGAGCAAGCAAACTATTACTAATACACATTTCTATTTCTTTAGAAATTAGCAATGCAGTTGTGGTTCCCATGGATTAGTATAACTCTGATCAAATGGATGACTCTTCCTTAAACAGAAGTTTGCATTCCAATGGTTGATGTATAGTTTAGACAAATATAGTGCAAATTATATAACTGGTCATGCGAACTTGGTTGTTCATTAAGATGGAATTTGGGACTGATGTATGTGCTTGTTTCTAGTATATTGGCTATCAACTCTGGTTTCTGCCTTAATCTGGATGCCACTTTGCCAGGAAAGAGTATTCAGTCAGCCCTCATCGGAGGCTCCTGTCTGGCCTTCACATCTGCTGTGCTGGACATTGGCGGCAATACCACTAGAGTGGACAACGGCAAAGAGTACTATGCCTACACAACTGAGAAGAAGCCTACAAATTAATTTGAAGTCTGCTTGTAGCAAACAATCTTGCAAGCCATCAACTCGGTGAATTTGAAGCTGATCTGCAGTTTTATATCACTTTTGCTGATGCAGTTAGTTCCTAAGCAAATCCATGGCAACTTGTTTATCGCTGATGCTTGAGAGGGATGGAAATGACACTCAATAAATCTTTGATTTGCTTTCCTGTGATCGTCGATCACAAAAAACGCAGTGGCGCGATATACTGTGTAATTGTCTCTTTTCCCCCTGGTAGAGCATGAAATGCTGAAGTTCCTTTTTTTGTGATATATAAAGCCTTAGGATCCTACATACACCCTATGCTCCTAATTGTAGGCCATTTCAGCTTTTCTAGGTTTATAGCTTGCACCTCGATATAAGATATAATGAAAGTTGTTTGTGCACCTAAATATAAGATATTTCTGTATACATAATAAAAGTTGTGTATCTAAAAATACCAAAACATAAAAGTTGTGTATCTAAAAAATACCTAAACGGTCTAGAAATTGGAATGGAGATAGTATCATTTACCATCTTATGGCCGTTAGGCAAAAGACTAGAAAACGTTGTCCACTCAGTTTGATCTACTCTGTTAATGATGACGACTGGACAGGAAGCAGATAGATATCCAATTTTCAGCGTGCAGTATTGCGATGATGAGGTGATCGCAGGCCAAGACATGTGAAAGGACCGAATCGACTAGGGGGGAGGGGGCGGCGGTGAATAGGCTCTTCAATAATTAGACAAAGGTCAGTACATAAACTGCACCCCGACAAAACCGGCTAGGCCGGCTCCTCAACCCGGCTGGGCCGGGTAACCTGGCTTGGCCGGGTTTCACGACTTTGGTCAGTGGTTCCTTAGAACTTCCGGATTGCGTCGGAACTTCCGGTATTAGCCGGAACTTCCGACCTGCACAGCTGAAAACGAGGTTCGAACCGTTTCTTCTCTTCACTAAGATTATAACTCGACTTGTAGAGCTTATGTAAGTGTACGGACAAATCCAAACACCTCCTGCAAACACAAACCACAACAACCGAGTAGCACAAGTGGAATATGCAAGTAAATGTGTGATGAATGAGTAAAAGGTGAGGCAAACCAAGAGAAGGCACGAGGATTTGTTTGACCGAAGTTCGGCACACCCAAAGGTGTCCTACTCTCCGTTGTGGAAGCCGGTGAGGACCCAACCAAGGTCAATTCGTGGCCGGACCCGAAACGGTCTCTTTCCACCTTCTTCACTAAGGAGCTTTCTTTCCTTTTTCAGCGGGGAAGCAACCCTTACAACAATGGCCACCAAGGCAGCCTACAACACCCCACGGGTGCTCGTCGGTGACGCCTTGCCACCACGTAGTCGAAGCTCCAAGTGGAAGAACGCAATGAACTAGAGTATCTTCAACTTGCTCAAGTGCTCAAGAATGGGATTGCTCACACAAGCTCTTTGGATCACTCTTGCCACAAAGATAAATCTCTCAAGGCTCAAGCTCACTCACTAATCACGGATTAGGAAGTTGTAATCTTTTCACTCACAAAGAGAGAGTAGAGAGAGTAAGAAGGCTTTTCTGGTCGTGGATGGGTATTGGGAGAATCAGCAACCTTGGAAGAGGGAGTGGGAGAGGTATTTATAGCCTCCTCTCTAAAACTAGCCGTTGGGGCTGAATCGACAAACCCGCCCTAGCCGGGTTGGGCACCCGGCCTGGCCGGGTTCAACAGTTCAAACCTCAACTAGCCGTTGGAGGGGCGGCTTGGCCGGGTCACCTACCAGGCTTGGCCGGGAAAGCCGGCCTGGCCAGGTTAGGCTGCCCAGCCAGCTGCCTCTCTCACTTCCTCCCTTTTCTCTCAAACTCTTTTCTCTCTGGTTTTTGTCCTTAAACACTGTCACTTGTCTCCAATACTTTAGTGATGCGACTCTCCAAGAGGGGCAAACACAAATACAACTCACACAAATTTTGCTTTGTCCTTCACTTGAGTCGTTATCGATCTTCAAATATTTTGCCGCTTTGAACTTTGAATTGTTGAGAGCTTCATCACTTTATCTTCATGATCCCTTCGTCTTGAGCATGTGACTTGTGTCGAATCCAAGTCATTTTTGAACATTTGATTGATCTTCCACATTGACAATCACCACTTGCATGGCTAACTTCAAGTTGGCTTCTTCTTCACCCTAGCTAGGTCCCTCGGCCGCCAAGTCGTCACTTGCCCTTCACCTTTCGCTTAGTCCCTCGAAGTTGCCCACTTATCATTAACACCACATCAAGATTTATGTGCATTGTCCATGCTTCACATCATGCTTTGAATACCATTTCAATTGTATAATTGTTGTCTTTTGCTTCAACTAGATTGTTTCCAATCATCAATATAAGCTAGACAACCGAAGATTTGCAATCTCATATGGATTTAGAATAGTTCAACCATCAATGTGCACCTGTAAATAAATACATGCAAATCTCACAATGTTCATTAGTCCTTTAATCGTGTTGTTATTAATCACCAAAACACTTAGTGATCCTAGATGCTCTTTCAATCTCCCCCTTTTTGGTGATTTATGACAACCCGATTAAAGCTTACAAATAATTATAAACAAAGGGGATTTGGATTCAAAAATTTGTGAATGTCTCCCCCTCAACATGTGCATATGAATGGAATTCACAAAAGGCGACCTCATATGTCAATTTGCACATGTTAAGACAAGTGGGAGACTCCCCCTAAATCATTTCATCTAAATAACCACAAAGTATAGATACAAGAATAAAACATGATGCAACAAGATATATCACCCAACAAAAGAAATAACAACAATGCACCATCACAAGAGAGGAACTACAAAGGCAACAAGAGTGCTAACAATAATAAAAAGATAACGAAACCACATAGAGGCACTCATTACAAATATTTCCAAGTCCACGAAATAACTGAAGAGCTAGATTATACAATATGTCTCTCCCAAGATGATGTAACAATAATGCTCATAAGTTTTGATCACAAAGATCATACAAAGTGGCTTTACAAAAGTGAACTCATCCAAATCACAGAGATATGCGTGGAAGCTTTAATCCACATCTTCTCCCCCTTTGTCATCACATCATCAAAAAACATGAGAAGAGATAGATACGATTTGGAGAAGACACAAGAGGACTCACAAAGCACTAAACGAACCACTGCCACTGCCACCTGTGCTGTCATAGAACCGACCACTGCTGTCAAAGTAGCTGCTGCTAGCTCCTGTCTGCTACCACTGAGGTGGAATTGCGCCTGAGTATGTCTCTGAAGTGTATGGCGGAGCAAAAATGAAAGTGCTGAGTCTATGTGCAACCTGCTCACTTTCAGACATATGGGGCTGCTCAAGAGGTCCTGAAGAGTAAGCTGGAACTGTGCTGTACCCTGCTTCTGATCCATATCCTGAACCTGTACCATATGCTGCACCACTGCCTGAGGCTGAACCTGGATACGGAATCCCTGAAGACGAACCAGCATGTGTGAAAGGTGGCAACGAGAAACCAAGACCTGTGGTCGGTGGAGGAGGAGCTGTCGATGTACCGACCTCCTGCTGATATCCATAGCCATGTGAAGATGAAGAACCGGGACCATAAATCTGAGAGTAGAAATCCTCACGCTCCCACTCCTCCTGGTAACTCTCAAGTGGCCGCGGAGCCGGAGGAAAAGGATGCTGAACTGGCTCAGGAGGAATAGGTGCACCTTGTGCACGAGTCAACGTCTCTCTCACCCAAGCATTATGTGCCCTGGCCTCTGCCTGCTCACTGTAGGCTCTCCTGTCAATGTCATCAATGCGCTTGCACATTCCGAAAATCATGTTGAACATCTTTTTGATAGGAGAGGGTGGCTTGTCCCTACCATGTCCTCGGGAGTGCTGTCTGTGAGAGCCACCGTGCTGCTGAGGAAGACTAGAGGTATCTCCTAGAGCTGTAGCAGTGGAAGTGGAAGCTCCAGGATCAGTGGGCACAATCGGTGTCTTGAGGCAAGCAATCCTTAGTGGTTTGTGCACCACTTCCTTCATAAATGTCAAACCTGTCACATCCTCAATCATCTTCATAATGTATGGTCCATATGCTGCACTCTGCATGGGATACTCAGATATGCCCTTGATTTCGGCCCATATAAAGTGAAACACACTAAAGCGTGCTGCAGAAGGAGCCATCTTGGCAAGCGAGTTCTTTGTATAGAATGTTATATTCTCATTGTCTCCAGACTTAGGTGCAAGAGTGGCCCTGTACATCTTATTGAGATATCCATAAAAAGAGTAGATGCCCTTCACAGTGCCAAAGTAACCTTGAGAGTTTAGAGAATACATGAATTTTATCTGTGCTCCCGGCAAATGCAACTCTGAGTGAATCTTGTGCCTCTTCATATCACGCTCATCAAACCCAAGTACTGTGCTGAACCTCTCATAGGTAACACTATACCAAGCACCATCTGTCATTCAGCTCATGGTTCACAATCTCTAATTGTCGGTTACCAAAGTTAGGGGTACCCAACTTCCATGCAAAAACGCTCATTCCCAACTTGGCCTGGCCCAAGTAAGGCCAGTGGAAGCCCACGAAGGCCGCGTCTACAGAGGCCCACGACATCATTCCACTAATGACAGCCTCCTCGGGAGAGTGGCACCCTGGGCGCCCAAGTCTCCGATTCGCCCGAGCCTGCTCGGGAGAGCTCGGGAGAGCGGCGTCCTCAGCGCCCAAGTCTCCGATTCGTCCGAGCCTCCTCGGGAGAGCGGCCTCCTCGGCGCCCAAGTCTCCGATTCGCCCGAGCCTCCTCGGGAGAGCTCGGGAGAGGGGCCTCCACGGCGCCCAAGTCTCCGATTCGCCCGAGCCTGCTCGGGAGAGCTCGGGAGAGCGGCGTCCTCAGCGCCCAAGTCTCCGATTCGCCCGAGCCTCCTCGGGAGAGCGGCCTCCTCGGCGCCCAAGTCTCCGATTCGCCCGAGCCTCCTCTGGAGAGCTCGAGAGAGCGGCCTCCTGGGCGCCCAAGTCTCCGATTCGCCCGAGCCTCCTCGGGAGAGCTCGGGAGGCGGCGTCCTCGGCGCCCAAGTCTCCGATTCGCCCGAGCCACGCCCGAGCCTCCTCGGGAGAGCTCGGGAGGCGGCGTCCTCTTCGCCCAAGTCTCCGATTCGCCCGAGCCTCCTCGGGAGAGCGGCCTCCTCGGCGCCCAAGTCTCCGATTCGCCCGAGCCTCCTCTGGAGAGCTCGGGAGAGCGGCCTCCTGGGCGCCCAAGTCTCCGATTCGCCCGAGCCTCCTCGGGAGAGCTCGGGAGGCGGCGTCCTCGGCGCCCAAGTCTCCGATTCGCCCGAGCCTCCTCGGGAGAGCGGCCTCCTCGGCGCCCAAGTCTCCGATTCGCCCGAGCCTCCTCTGGAGAGCTCGGGAGAGCGGCCTCCTGGGCGCCCAAGTCTCTGATTCGCCCGAGCCTCCTCGGGAGAGCTCGGGAAGCGGCGTCCTCGGCGCCCAAGTCTCCGATTCGCCCGAGCCTCCTCGGGAGAGCTCGGGAGGCGGCGTCCTCGGCGCCCAAGTCGCCGATTCGCCCGAGCCTCCTCGGGAGAGCGGCCTCCTCGGCGCCCAAGTCTCCAATTCGCCCGAGCCCCCTCTGGAGAGCTCGGGAGAGCGGCCTCTTCGGCGCCCAAGTCTCCGATTCGCCCGAGCCTCCTCGGGAGAGCTCGGGAGAGCGGCGTCCTCGGCGCCCAAGTCTCCGATTCGCCCGAGCCTCCTCGGGAGAGCTCGTGGGAGCACGGGAGAGCGGCACCAGCTCGGGAGAGCTCGGGAGAGCGGCATCCTCGGCGCCCCAAGTCTCCGATTCGCTCGAGCTTCCCTATCCCCCTCGAGCGCAATCTCGCGAAGACATCCAAGGCACAGGTGATGTCAGCGGAGCAATCTTGGACCAAGAGATCTCTCTGACCACTTTACAAGCACTGTCCCGTCGGGCGAGACTCTGGACGCGACCGTGCTTCGCACGCCCCTGACGGCCATACCACCTGTCCTCCACGGTATGGTCCACGGTGCGCCGCCCCGTTTTGGGAAAGACGCCCACTGCGCCGTCCACACGAAAGGACGAGCACGCCTTCAGGATCCCGAGCCTCGGGAAACAACGCCCCAAGGTGACTCTCCCTCTTGTCACATCGTACGGAAGGATAGCCGGCAGGTGTGAACTCACCAAAGTCGTGCGGACCACGACGGCCATATCCAGAAGACCCAGAGAGCTGACGACATGACATAGTCAGACGACTGTTTCTACCTTGGAACTCAGCGAACCAAGATAGCCATACCCATACCCCGGAGACACGGAGAAAAGGCAGCAGCTAGTCAAACGGGGAACGGCAACTCCTCACTATTTTAATAGGTAGCGTCGTAGCCGCCTTTGCCTCTCCCTTGCGGCTATAAAAGGGAGAGCAGAGACCAGCTATAGAAGGACGACAGAAGAAAAAATGAACGGACGGAGAAGTTCCAAGTTCTCACCCACAGCAAACGACTTGTAAACACTTAGACACTCACAAGAGACCTGGGAGCACTTCCCTCTCTTGACTAGCTTGTAACCCCTACTACAAGCACCCCGGTGCAAGGCAACACGACTCTCCTCTCCACTGGACGTAGGGCTTGCTCGGCCTGAACCAGTATAATCCCTGTGTTCCCCCTTGCACACCATCCGTAGCCTCAACCGCAAAACACATATTTACTAGCCGGTGTTAGCCTCGCCAAAATTAGCACCGACACTAATCTACATTAGTCTCATCAACATAGAGTGTGGCATAAAATTGAGCAATCAATTCATCACTCAGTTATACTGCAAACCCATGATATTCTTTACTTTCTTCCTCTCACACTCTCTAATGACATAATTAAAAATTGGATCATTTTTTCTCCTCATGTACTCCCAGTCAATCCACTGAGCCCTATGGATATTTCTAGGAAGAATAACTGACTCATAGAAATCCTGGTGAAAGAGAGTGTAAAACCTGTAATCTGTAGCAGTGCGAGGAGCCAGCCTGGGATCAACCTTCCTTTCGGTTCTGCAAGCCTGTGTCATCCCTCTAGCCATGTAGTCAACTCTGGCTCTTCTTTGAGGACCTTGAGGGCGCTGCATCCTGAACATCTGATCTGGATCAAAAGAAGCTGAAGCACCTCTCTGACTGCCTCTGACTGGCTGTTGCTGCTGCTGCTGCTGTTGCTCATCTTCCTCATCATTTGCCTCATCAACATCATCATCATCATCGTCACCATCATCATCGTCAACTGAGGGATCTGCTGGACCTTTGTCTCTGTGCTCAACTCTGTATTCCTCTTCCTCATCATCATCACTAGAGGAGCCACTCTCCTGAATCTCTAACATAGATATCCTGGGCTGAGTACCTCAGGAAAGCCTGGTCTGAGGACGAGTCACACCTGAACCCTGTCCAACCTGTGTTTCATCCTGATCTCCTGCCCCTGATCCTTCTCCTTCATCTGACCCTCTTCTGACCCTTTTCCTTCTGACATATTGATGCATTGTCCCTGAGGCCACACACAAAGGATTTCTAATATAGCATAAGACCTCTGACAAGATATGGCTTAGAGAGGATGTAAAATAGCATTAGAAGGACACTTATGTCGAAATATAGTTGAGATGACCAACACAATTTCTACATGAGTTTCTTTCTATTGCTATTACACACGAAGATAAGGCGCAATGCTTTTGATTAATTTGCAAGATAGTATGGTGACACGCATTAAGTGGACTTCTTTAGGGAAATACATCACAATAAAGCTACAAAGGCTCAATGTGTTATATACATATTTGCAAAGAGATTTCTACTTAATGTGAACCATCATACGAAATATCTATACAAGTTAATCAACTTTGAAGTACCATGATAAAATCTGTGCAAAGACATGATTTTAATTCCACTGAGCAAACCAGCAAGGCAGTGGATGGGGATCAGCCAGGGAGTCAAACCCGGCTGAGCCGCCACCCATACCCGGCTTGGCCGGGTAGCCGGCCTGGCCGGAAAGGATACTCGGCATGGCCGGTTTGCCCAGTCGACCAAAAATCATTCCCCTGCACAAATCCACCATGGGACTTCCTCCACACTTTGAGCATTGAATCTAGGCACTATATTCCATCATCCAACCAAAGGAAATCGAGAGAAGTCGCCTAGAAAAGGATATCAGGCACTATGAACATATAATACTTTGGGGAGAGAGGAATAAGAGCTTGGAGAAGATTTGGGCTCCAAATCCCGGCTTAGCCGACCCAAGGGAGGCCCTAGCCGAGAGAAAACTTGAATCCTTGCCCTAGGGAGAGAGATCGGGAAGGGGCACCTTCACACCACCATGGGAGCACTTGAAAGAGAGAGCACCGGTGAACTGAGGTGAATGGCGTCGGTAGAAGAAGAGGAGGTCCCCCACTATAAAATCCGTGACCCCTGACAGCTAGGGGCCCTGCCCGCAATACCCGGCTTGGCCGGGTCTGGAACCCGGCCAGGCCGGTTTTGCCCACTCAGCCACAAAGACTTTCCTTTCAGGCCCACACCAAATACTTGCTCCAAATTTACTTTTTCTTATTTTATCCAAGATTTTTTTCTGTCCATTTTTCAATGTTTGCATTCCATTCAAGCTATCTTTTATGAATGTCAAATTCATTCCAAATATCAAAACTTTCTTTTCCTTTTATGCTTGCACCAAACATATTCCAACTTATGTCCATTTTTCTTCACTTGACACTTTCCAAAAGAGAGAGATAAAGGTATAATCTAGATTGATATTCGCGGACTTAGGAAAGTCATATCTTGAGTGATTAGCCAAACAATCAATCATGATGAACAATAATCACTCTAAACATGACTAGGTCACAAAGACCAAGAATCATTCTTTTGCAAATAATCCTTCACAAGTTAAAACATCTAGTTGGGTTTTCGCAAAATCCACCCTATGTCATATAAATGCACACTCTAACAAGCAAGGATCCTAGATGGACTTTCAATACTTAAATTGCTTCAAATAAATCATACCTTGGTCTCTAGCATCCCATAAGTACTTTTAAGATTTATCATTTAAGCATGAGTACGGATAATACTTGAAAAACTTATTCTCAATGAGATTACAATAATTTTCTTAGCAAACTCATTAGTCTCATGAATTCTAGTCATAGAGTGAGCTCCCCCTTGATATGTGCTTTTAAGTGATGTGAATAACTCTAACTAGCACTTGTATTCAATGAAGAATATGGGAAGTGACTCTATGTCTAGATCATGGCAAAAGAAATTTAACAACATTGAAACTTGTGCCAAAGAGATACTCACAAAGCTATTCTCAAGATCAATTGACATGAAGTATTGTTCTAGCTTGGAATAGATCTTCAAGTGGCATTTGATAGACAATGGGAAACATCCACTTGAAACATAATCCTCTCTAACTTGCATTCTATACACATGCTCTTTCAACAAGGTTAGTAACAAAGAGATTAGATATATGATGAACTCCCCCTAAAGAAGTGCACTAGAGATCTTGAATTACTCATCAAGGGACTTTAGATAAATTTATATCTATAGGGATTCAACATATACCTATTCTCCATATAACATGTAAGGCATGAAAAGTTGGTTAGAAAGGTGATACTCACAGCCATTTTATGCGTGAACCAGTTTAATATGTGAAAGATGATTATAGGACAGAAAACACCACAGAAAAAAGGCATCCATGCCTGCCCCGCAGAAAACGGCCTGGCCGGGTTTAGGACCAGGCTTGGCCGGCTTCCTGCCAGAACCGGCCTGGCCGGGTCTGAGACCCGGCTGAGCCGACTATGTCGGTAGTTCCGGCATTACTTCGTTACTATCGACTTTCGGTAGTACCGGTATTTTACGAGTGGTACCAGTCTGGGTGGTCTCCTTTGGTTCATTCCTTGTGCCTTGTCACTTGTATGTCCCAAATTTAATTTTCTACAACATAGATAAGCATTGCTCCACTAGAGAGCCATTAAGAGCATCATATGGGACAAAATATAAATTTTACATAAGGACTAGCCACTTTTATGAATATATATCTATACAAACCTTTTCAAGAGATGCACATATATATATTCAATGTCTACACTAAGTAGCATGGCTAGCCAACATAAATTGAACTTGTTACCGAGATGCCATTGGATGAAGTAAGTATTGTGATAAAGTCTTGACTTGTATTGATTTTGATCTTTTCATGTCAAGGTCAAGCCTACAATGCACCTCCATTTGCTTATTTGCCTATCAAGCTTGTTTTGGTATCCAACGTTTGTCGGATCCTTTTGAGTTAGTTGACAAGCACCTAGGTACCCAAATGGCATTGGCACTAGTTTTGGGTAAGCTCATCTCATTACTAGTACCAACTCCATTTGTGATCTTTCTAAGCATATTACCATGATCAAATGTGTTCGGCTTAGGAATGTTACCTTTGGGACAATCCTTGGCTAGGTGTCCCTCTACAAGTGTAGCAAATGCGACCATTGTTTGCAATGCTCTTGTTTTGCTTGTTGGGACATTCACCAATATAATGACCCTTCTCGTTGCAACCATAGCATTTTCTTGTTTCTTTTGAGCTTGCTTTCTTTGCTCCCTATCTCTTAAGCCCAAGAAGCAACTCTTGATGGAATGGCCCTTCCTCTTACACCTCATGCAAGCACTTGGACCATCATTCTTGGCTTGCTTTTACAACTTGGTGAACGCTTTGGCTTCGACCGCTTCACACTTGTCGGCCCAAGTCTTCTATGGACACATAGCACCTTCATGCCCATACAAGCCACAAGCATAGCACATTCTTTTTCCATTTCTCTTGCTCTTGGTTGTGTTGCCATTGCTAGGAGTGTGATTCTTTTGTGGGGTTGTGGAGGAAGCAAGGTTTGATCCCTTCTTAAGCTTCTTCACCATGATAACATAGTTATCTTGAGAATGTTGTGCTTCCTCTTTACCGTTCAATCGAATCACATCCTTCTTTCATCTTTCAAGCTTATCTTTGATTTCTTTGTTTTCTATTGAATCATGCTCAATCAAGAATTGGCTTGCTTGAGAGACACACACATTAGCACAAGATATATTTAATTGAGAGGGTGCATGTGTGTGTGCATGTGTATGAGGTAGAATTGATTTTACCGATGTAGTTACAACCTCATGAGCCATTTCAAGCATAGTGTGTGAGTCCACTAAATCATCATGTGAGCACTTGAGATGAACATAGTTTGCTTTAAGAATGTTATATTTGCTAGCAAGTTCATCTAGCCTTATCTTAAGCTCTAAATTCTCCTTTTCTAGTTGAACAATACTAGAAGAAGATTTAGTAAACAAATCATGCTCAATTGATAATTTTTCATACCTTTCAGTCATTGCCTTTAGCTCTTGCAACTTGGAGATGGTGAATGCATCTTTTCTTTTCTTTCACGAAGTTGCTTTTGTTGCTCAATCGCCATCTCAAGCTTATCATTGTGATTGACAATCTTCATGAAGATATACTTGTCCTTGTCACTAAGATGATCAACCGAGTAATCATCTTCAATCACAATGCCCTCGCAATCTTCTTCTTCATTCTCCTTTTTCTCTTCCTTAACTTGCAATGACATTTGCTTAGCCATGATGCAAGTCAGGTCAGAGAAACTACTGAAGGAGGTGCTCTCTGCAGCTGGAAGAGGATCAGCTTCAACAAGCTGGGCTGCTGCTGAGTTGGCCAACCCGGCCTGGCTGGGTCCCAAGCTGAAAACGAGGTTCGAACCATTTCTTCTCTTCACTAAGATTACAACTCGACTTGTAGAGCTTATGTAAGTGTATGGACAAATCCAAACACCTCCTGCAAACACAAACCACAACAACCGAGTAGCACAAGTGGAATATGCAAGTAATTGTGTGATGAATGAGCAAAGGGTGAGACAAACTAAGAGAAGACACGAGGATTTGTTTGACCGAAGTTCGGCACACCCAAAGGTGTCCTACTCTCCATTGTGGAAGCCGGTGAGGACCCAACCAAAGTCAACTCGTGGCCGGACCTGAAACGGTCTCTTTCCACCTTCTTCACTAAGAAGCTTTCTTTCCTTTTTCAGTGGGGAAGCAACCCTTACAACAATGACCACCAAGGCAGCCTACAACACCCCACGGGTGCTCGTCGGTGACGCCTTGCCACCACGGAGTCGAAGCTCCAAGCGAAAGAACGCAATGAACTAGAGAATCTTCGACTTGATCAAGTGCTCAAGAATGGGATTGCTCACACAAGCTCTTTGGATCACTCTTGCCACAAAGACAAATCTCTCAAGGCTCAAGCTCACTCACTAATCACGCATTAGGAAGTTGTAATCTTTTCACTCACAAAGAGAGAGTAGAGAGAGCAAGTGGGCTTTTCTGGCCGTGGATGGGTATTGGGAGAATCAGCAACCTTGGAAGAGGGAGTGGGAGAGGTATTTATAGCCTCCTCTCCAAAACTAGCCGTTGGGGCTGAATCGACAAACCCGGCCTAGCCGGATTGGGCACCCGGCTTGGCCGGGTTCAACAGTTCAAACCTCAACTAGCCGTTGGAGGGGCGGCTTGGCCGGGTCACCTACCAGGCTTGGCCGGGAAAGCTGGCCTGGCCGGTTTTGCTACCCGGCCTGGCCGGGTTAGGCTGCCCAGCCAGCTGCCTCTCTCACTTCCTCCCTTTTCTCTCAAACTCTTTTCTCTCTGGTTTTTATCCTTGAGCACTGTCACTTGTCTCCAATACTTTAGTGGTGCGACTCTCCAAGAGGGGCAAACATAAATACAACTCAAACAAATTTTGCTTTGTCCTTCACTTGAGTTGTTCTTGATCTTCAAATATTTTGCCGCTTTGAACTTTGAATTGTTTAGAGCTTCGTCACTTCATCTTTAAGATCCCTTCGTCTTGAGCATGTAACTTGTGTCGAATCCAAGTCATTTTTGAACATTTGATTGATCTTCCACATTGACAATCACCACTTGCATGGCTAACTTCAAGTTGGCTTCTTCTTTACCCTAGCTAGGTCCCTCAGCCGCCAAGTCATCACTTGCCCTTCACCTTTCGCTTAGTCCCTCGAAGTTGCCCACTTGTCATTAACACCATATCAAGATTTATGTGCATTGCCCATGCTTCACATCATGCTTTGAATACCATTTCAATTGTATAATTATTATCTTTTGCTTCAACTAGATTGTTTCCAATCATCAATATAAGCTAGACAACCGAAGATTTGCAATCTCATATGGATTTAGAATAGTTCAACCATCAATGTGCACCTGTAAATAAATACCTGCAAATCTCACAATGTTCATTAGTCCTTTAATCGTGTTGTTATTAATCAACAAAACACTTAGAAATCCTAGATGCTCTTTCAACATGTAGTAAAGCAAACTTAAAGCCAACTCAATGAAATGGTGATCAAGAAACATACACTAATTATATTTGTTCGCACAGCGTTACAAAGACGTAGCATCGCGGGCACCACCCCAGATATATTCGATACTCACAAGGAAAGGATCAAAGGAGGCAAATATCCTTCCCACAAACATACAGACTTGCATCAAAGACAGTTCCTTCTAGTTTACGGAGTATATGTTTGCACAACGTTCATGACACATAATATTCCAGCTGGCCCCAAAAAAAACAAAGTTGAGGAAGCAAGTATCCTTCCCCGGTTACATGCAGAAATTAGTGAACTTAAGATTAGGTTGTCAGCATTGCAAGCAACCACAGTGTTATGGATCAAGCATTCACAAGGCACCCGCAATGGGCGGTAGTAAGGAGCTAAGAAGCATTTAACGTAGGCTTACTACCGGAAGTATACACTATGGGGAGAGGTAGTAACAATTGCCGGATAGCAGCACTATTACCTGCAGTAAGGAAATAAACAACGATATATGCACAATAGCTTCTGAAGCTCCTCTCTCTTGCTTGCGGAAAGTGGCTGGGAGTATCAGGTTTTTTTATTTACGGGTCCCACCTTATACAGGACATGCATTGTGCTCCGCATGAATAACTGCTTCCGCGTGGCACTTGGACCCACGCTATTACCGAGTGCGGTAGTATACATTGCTGCTGCTCTAAGGATCATGGGCAAGACGAACTCAAGCATGATTTGCACCGGTCAACAAACTTGCTAAAGCAAAGCAGCGGCAGGTTTAATTTGTGTTGTGGCCAAGAATGCTAATTTTTCCTTGAAGTAAGTCAGCGTCAGGAATTGTTACTGCTGGAGAGTGGGGAGTTCTTGGGAGTCTTCAGTCTTGGGCCTCTTGGCCGGCGGCCTTCACAGATGCCAACAGCAGCAAGCAGCAATGCTTACCCTCTTCCTCCATGGCCAATGCCCGGGATAACGGCGAGACCCCACAGCGGCAGGCACCAGACCCCGATCTGATCGGCACAAGAAAGCTAGCCGTATGGCGTTGATCGTCGCTGAAAGGGACCTATTACATTACATGATCAGAACAGCTGACAAATTGGAAAATTACACCAATCGTATGTCCATCCGTGCAATATACAAGGGAAAAATTGATGTAGGACACTGCGAAAACCGCATATTTGCTGGCTCACACCGCAAACTCTTCTATCTGCTGAGTACCATTATATTTTCCGGGTTATTTGCCAGAAGACACCGCTCCCATTAAACCAAGAATTACTGAAGCCCGAGAGAGAGAAACTTTCTAAAATGACCTTGGATGCCCCTGTGGACTGGCTGGGTCAGTTTGATACGGTCGAACCAGACCACGTTGCCCCCGAACTCAAATCGAACCCAACGAACCCTAGCTCGAACTCAGTCCCTCCGCCACCGCCACCAGTCTCTCCGATTCCACCACCGCCGTTGCCACCACCCGCCGCTCCGCCGCTCAGTTCATGGACGCGTGAAGATGGTGGCATCCCCAAAACCGAAGCGCCTCCACCCGAGTATAGATTCTCCGTCGAAGGGCATCAATCTTTCATGGGTTCCTGACAGGTACACACTTTGCTCATCTTCTCTCTTATTGATTGTGGTGAGGCTTCGATTGGTGATTGATGGCGTTGTCTATTTGCGGATAGAAGTCGTTGTTTGGCCAATTTTAGCGATTTAATCTGTTGTTTCTTGTCCATTTTTTAGGATGGACCGTAGTTCTGCTTTAAGAATAGCAGTTCGTGTCCCAGATTATGTGGAGGCTTGCGCTGACAGTAGTAACGTGCCACATAATGCATCAGATTTCCAACTTATACTGGATAGGGACACCATCAATTTGATGGATTTAACAGATGATGTAGCAAAGAAATTGTCTTGTGGAACCAATACGGGCTTCAATCTGACATTCTACGACAAGCACACCAAACGCTATTCCATGCTTACTACTGATGCAGCTCTGATGCATGCTATTGGGAATTATTGGGAGTTAAGGAGGCTTCCTTTGTTTGTGCAATTCTATGACACTGTTGCAGTGGTTTTTAGTCAGAGCTTGTCTGTTCACAATGATGCTGGTGCTTCTTCTCATCAATATTTACTTGCTGTTGATGATGCTGGTGCTTCTTCTCATCAATCTTTGCTTGCTGTTGATGTTGCTGCTGCCTCCAACCAGCTGAAAGCCCATGTTTGGTTTTGGATAATTGATGAAACCTAGTTTGCTAACGATTGCTCTAAGTGATTCATGAGAATTGATTAGCAAATGGCAAGATGGAGCAAAGGATCGGGTCGGTGGA
This sequence comes from Eremochloa ophiuroides, assembly GCA_038502445.1. Taxonomy (NCBI): domain Eukaryota; kingdom Viridiplantae; phylum Streptophyta; class Magnoliopsida; order Poales; family Poaceae; genus Eremochloa; species Eremochloa ophiuroides. Next base: position 71,154,427 of record JAHLJS010000005.1, read on the forward strand.
GGCCACAAGTGAAGGGCAATGACGGCATCCATACAAATGGTATAAGTCCATCATCAAAAGGAGTCCACAAGCTTCATCAAAAGATGGTGAAAAAGCTAGGAGCTCAAGGCAAAGGTATAATCCATAGGAGCTCTTTTGTTTTTGGTGATCAAGATTCCATAGAGGGAGTGATCACATTTAGGATAGATAGTCGTACTATCAAGAGGGGCGAAGTCATTGATAAAATACGGTTATCAAGTGCCACTAGGTGTTCATGATCATTGCATATGCATATAGATGCTAGTGACACTAACTTAACCCGTGGAAAACTCTTTGAAAAGGCTAACACACGTGCACCTAAGTGAGAGATACTTTGGAGTGTTAGTGCCTTAAGAAACGGGGTGAAGTTTGAGGGTTAGAGAGGGTTTAGTCCTCTCTTCCTCCTGTCGAGCTTGCGAGGCAGGATTCGGCGAATTTCGGAGACATTACAATAGAAAAACTAGCGTCGGACCATATTGTCACAGAGCGTCGGACCATTAGTCTCAGTCCGACGGCTAACACTGCTGAGAGTGTCGGACGCTCAGTTTCGGAGCGTCGGACTATTGTCCGAAGCGTCCGACGGTGCAGAGCGACGAAGAGGTGACACGTGGAGAGCAGAGGAGCGTCGGACTCTCGGCGTTAGTCCGACGGTGAGCGTCGGACCAACGTCCGACGGTTTTCAGGGCTCGGGGAGCTCTCTGGAAACGTCGGACCGTGGTTTCGTTTGGTCCGACGCGCCGTGTATTTTCAGTCCGACGGTGCTTGGCAATGGGCGTCGGACCGTAAGGTTTGGTCCGACGGCCTATCGTCCGACGGTTCGTTTAGCGCGGGATTTTAGCTGTTGTGATCCAACGTTCGACTTCAAACGGCTAGTGACACGTGGCGTTCATCCGGGGCGTCGGACCGTGCTGATTAGTCCGACGGTCTGGCCGTCGAACAGTCCGATGGTACGCAGTGAAGTCTAAACGGCTAATTCTTTGTGTGTGGCTTATAAATAGTCACTTGGCCGGTTTGGGGAGGATCTCTTGGCACTCCTAAACATCATAACATACTTTTGAGCCTTCCCACTCCACTCTCACTCATCCTACTTGATTGTGTTCATCTTTTGGTGAGTTTGGAGAGCATCAAGTGCATTGCATTGATTGAGATCATCTAGAGGCACTTGGTAGTGGTATTTCACAGCGGTTTCTCTTGTTACTCTTGGAGTTTGCTGACTCCTAGACGGCTTGGAGCTGCGAGGATCGTTGAGGGGAGTTGGTGATTGTCTCCGCCTCCGATCAAGGTATTGTGAGGGGTTCTTGAGCCTATCCCCGCGGGAGATCGCGAAAGGCATCTTTAGTGGATTGCTCGTAGCTTGGTGGATCCCCATCTTGTGTTGGTTGTGCGGCACCCTTGAGAAGGGTTTGGCGTGTGATGCCAGTTAGCGCGTGAACCTCCAAGTGGGTGTATCGCTACAACGAGGACTAGCTTGCCGGCAAGCAAGTGAACCTCGGTAAAAAATCTTGTGTCATCTCTCTACCGAGGATTTCCCTTATATGTGATTGATTTATTATATTGGACTTCATATCTTCTCTACACCGGGGGTATTGAAATCACCTTCTCTCTTTACTTTTGTGTACTTACTCTCGTGTGTAGCTTGTTAGTTAGTTGCTCACTTAGGAGTAGTGTATAGTAGTGACATAGCCTTTGAGTGTGAACTAGTGATCATAGTGTAGTATACTTGTCTAGGTGGCTTGCATAACATAGTTTAGAGCTAGTGTTTTGCAAAGCTTGCTATTATTACTAATCGTCTTGTAAAGCGTTGTTTGTAGATTTTTATAGGCTATTCACCCCCCTCTAGCCATTTAGGACCTTTCACCAGCTTCACTCTTTGGGTCCTATTGATGATGGCCATGCTTCTGTTCAGTCTCTTAGTGTGGGAGACAGTGATGCTCAATCTGATGGCACATCTGTTTCTGATGAATCTGCTGAGTCTGATGGATCTGCTGAAACAAAAAAGAGAGAAGGTACCAAAAAGGTTGTTGAGGATGAGGAGCCATGGGAAGAAGCTGAGGAGGAATATGTTGGCATCAATGATGAGCAGCAGTACATGTCTGACCAAGCGCATGGTGCCCAAGAGAATGCAGTGCCTGCTGAATCTGACTCTTATGAACATGATGATTTGCTTGTTGATGATGAAGCTGGGTGTGAGATTTCTCAGATTGTAACTAACTTAGAGAACCCTACTATAGCCCTAGGTGTCACATTTGAGGATGGGGACACTTTTAAGAGGGCTATTAGGCAACATGCAGTGATTAACGAGTATAAAATTGCAGCTCTTTACAGTGAGTCCACAAGGTTCAGAGGAAAGTGCAAGGGTTCCAGGAGCAAGAAGAAGGAGTGCAGGTGGAAAATCCATGCTTCTCAACTACAGGATGGAAAGACTTGGCAGGTTAGTAACTTATAGTATGTTCAATTAATGTTGTTTATAATTTATATATATATGTGTGATGATGTGTTTCCTGCAGATAAAGAGGATGTCTCTAAAACATGATTGTAGCAGCACATCCCAGCTAGAACACAACTGCGTGGCAAATAATGCATGGGTCAAGGACAGGGCTCTTACCATCCTAAGGGATGAACCAACAAAGGGTGTAGCAGCAATTAGGAAAGATTTAGAAAATAAGTACAGACTCAAACTGTCCTACTATGTTGTGTGGGATGGGGTACATATGGCTCTAGATGAGTTACAGGGTAAATGGGATGACAGTTTTGAAGATGCATTCAAATTCAAGGCTGAGGTGGAGAGGACAAATCCAGGAAGCATTGTGTCAATTGATTGGGCACAAGAGGGTAAAAAGATGAGGTTCACAAGGATGTTTGTGGCCTTCAAAAGTTGTGTACATGGGTTTTTAAATGGGTGCAGACCTTTTCTAGGTGTTGACTCAACACATCTAACTGGGAGGTGGAGAGGGCAGTTAGCATCAGCATCTGCTGTAGATGGACACAACTGGCTGTTTCTAGTTGCATATGGTGTGTTTGAGTCTGAAACAGCTGAGAATTGAAAACGGTTCTTCCAGCAGCTTCAGTTTGCCATTGGATCTCCTACTGGACTAGTCATTTGCACAGATGCTGACAAAGGTATTGACAAGGGAGTGACATCTGTATTCCAGAATGGAGTTGAGCATAGAGAGTGCATGAGGCATCTTGTCAAGAACTTCAACAAGAGGTACAGAGGTGTTGTGTTCAAGAAACACCTATGGCCAGCTAGCAGGGCTTACAATCAAAAACACTATGAGCACCATTTCAACATAATGAATCAAGCTTCACCTAGGGCTATGAAGTGGATAGAAGACAACCATAAACACTTATGGACCAGATAGAGGTTCTCTCATGCATCCAAGTGTGACTATGTCACTAACAACATAGCAGAATCATTCAATAGTTGGATTAGGGATGAGAAGTCACTGCCTGTAATCCCTCTGATGGATAGAATTAGGCAAATGTTGATGGCAAAACAAGATATCAGGAAGACACTGTTAATGAGGATGACAGACCACATTTTGCCTCATATCACTAAAGAACTACATGCTATGAGCAAGAACTTGAACTACGTCATACACAGGGGCCCTAATAACACTGCAGAGATTGAAGGCACTACAAAGGAACTGAAGGTTTGGAGGCACACTGTCGACCTAGAGGCAAAGACATGCAGTTGTCAAAGGTGGCAGATTACTGGACTGCCTTGTACTCATGCCCTGTGTTTCATCCTCTCTGTGCGCAACAGAAGTGTGAAAGACTATGTACATAGGTACTATTCTGTTGCTATGTTCAAGAAAGCATATGAGCATGTGATACACCCAATGACAGATAGAACTCAGTGGCCAGATGTTGAAATGGGCTTCAAACTGTGGCGTCCTCGATTCAAAAGAGCAGCAGGGCGTCCAAGAAATAGAAGAATCAAAAGTAGTGCAGAAGGGGGCATGACAAGTACACAGAGGAAGTGCAAGAGGTGTGGACAATATGGCCACATGATGAAGACATGCAATGAAACAATCTATGACTCTGATGCACCGCCACCAGCAACACCAAAGGCAAAGAGAGGTAGGACTAAAAAATCTAGTGGAGCAACAACTGTGTCCACCCAACAGTCACAGATTGAAGGCACTGCTGCAAGTATTGCAACACCAACACCAACACTTGCACTAACAAATAGCCCAGCAAGGAACACAAGAAGGTAGTATGAACAAAAACTTCATTTTTTTGCCTACATTTAATACATCTTTCTGATCATAATGCTTTGCCTTGGTTTAACTTCCTAGCAGCCGCAAAAGGGCAGTGGTGGATGCACCTGAAGGTTTGGCTGCTCCCAAGAAGATGAAGAAGGTGACTAAGACAACCGCAACCAAGATCAAGAAGACTAAGATGGCAACAGAGGGAACAAGCAAGATGGAGACCACTTCAGCCAACAAGAGAATCAGCAAGAAGAAGCTGATAATGGACCTGTGATGTCAGTTATGAACACTGATAATGGACTTGTGTTATGTCCAATTAGACTGTTCTCTTTTGCTGTGTATTGAACCATGTTATTTCCATGTGAAACTGCTATCAGTCATGCCACATTTGTGTAGAACCAATACTGTTATGTAATGTGTGATATGCAAGTTGCAACTTATTTGCCAAACTCATTTGTCAAAATGTTATTGAGATTGTGAGAAGTGGCAACACATTTGTCAACTGATTCCACACCAAACTTGTCACAAATTCACAAACAAAGTCTTACACATAGGTTTTGAACAGATTCACAAACAAACTCTTACAAATGTGCCATCTTCACTTAACCAACAACACCAACAGAATTAACACTAGAACAAACAGTATTGCTACACCTACTACAAGTAGCCGGTCTCCTATCTTATCAATCTTGTTGTTCATTTTGGTATGGCTGTCAAGTACAGACTTCAGCACTTCTTCTAAATCTTTCAGATGAATGACTGCACTTTCCAACAGATCATGGCAGGCCTCAACACCTGGACAGGCCTTCACCATGATGTTGCTAGCTGGCAACACCTGCAGCGCCATGTCGTCACGCCCTCTGATCCGACTGCAACCGCGAGGAAGATGACCTTGGTCGACCAGGTACTCCACATAATCCTCCTCAAACATGTATGTGCCACATTTACGGTCGGTCTTAAAAACAGAGACACCGAAGTAAGAAGTTCAAGAAACCACACTTTAACCAGAGGAAAAACAAATCAACAAACACTTACGTGCTCCAGCAGCGGACACTTGTAGAACCTCTTAACCTTGCTTCCTGGCTTCTGCGACACCCGTCCGACGAGTAAGGTTCCGCACTTGGAGCAACGAACCAATGGCAAGAAGCCTGCGAGGTCCCTATACGGCTCAACGGACAAGGGGGCCGGGTGAGGCGTGAAGGGGGTGGAATACGAGCTCCATGCCATGGGGGACGGGGACAGGGACAGGGACGGTGACGGATCTAGGGTTTCTGCACAACAGAAACGGCTCACGCTGGGAACAGAGGAAGACGATGGCGTCGGGGAAGGAGTCGGGTGGGGATGGGTCACGCTGGGGTTTATGTGGTTGAACCGGACCACGAATGCGACTGAGGCAGGGGCAAAATCGTCTGGTTACTGAAGTTTCTCTCTCCCGGGCTTCAGTAATTCTTGGTTTAATGGGAGCGGTGTCTTTTGGCAAATAACTCGGAAAATATAATGGTACTCAGCAGATAGAAGAGTTTGCGGTGTGAGCCAGCAAATATGCAGTTTTCGCAGTGTCCTACAGCAAATTTTACCATACAATCGAACACAAATCTGCACACGCCGACACGCGCAAACTGGTGCGGTCGAAAGCCCGAAACCCTATGAACAGAAGCACTGAAAAAGTTCTGCACACACCGCAACAGAAGCACTAAAATGTTGACAGAAACAAGTGTGATACCTCTGTTGGGCAACAAATTAATCTTGCACAAAAAATCTTAAACAGGTACTGTACCGACTACAGATTTATTAGCTTAAGGATTAGCCATTATCTCATCAGTGGTCTATCAATGATGATTCGAAACAATTGTCTTCTTTCTTGTAATGATTATTAAACCCTCCTACGAACCTCCAGAAAAACAAATGAACTCTTCCACCACGTGAACGTGGCAATCCTATAAAGGTAAAAACCCAAATCACCCTAAAGTCCAAAACTGTTGCCAAAAATGAAGTTCCAGGCACAGGTTTTCTATGACTTTTGCTTTGATTTCTGCTTCTTCAACTCCAATGTTGTCCCCAATCCAACTGGCGTGTTGACAGAGGACTTAGCAGATGCAGGCGGCCCATTAGCATCTGCAGCCTTCGCTTCGGCTGCAGTTCCGTTTTGAACAGATCCACTTGCCTGCCCTTCAGAGGCAGATTCCTCAGTTTTTGCAGAGGCAGAAGGGGAAGACGCCGAAGCAGCATTGATGAGTTTGAGAATCTGAGCTAGTTCATCAGACGCATGGTTTGCCGCAGGGCCATTACGGACATTAAGGCCTCTTGCAGCAGCTTTCTTCCGAGCTTCTGCAGTGGCTCGAGCAGCACGCTCATCCACTCCTCTCAGTCGTGGTACACCTTCTCCGACTACTGCAGCATTTAGCGACCTGTTGACATTTGCTGACCCATCACCTGATTGGATCGCAGCAGCCTTCATTGCTTGTAAAAATGCAGGGTTTGCCTGCAAAAGCAAAAGGTAAGAACTCAATGCAACCATAAATCCAATAACTGCAGATTTAAATATCATTAGCCTTATCAGTTATAGCAGTTAATACTCGGACCAAATATCTCTTAGAGCAGGTGCAACAATTGGCTTATAGCCAAGGCTAATTAATAGTTTTGCTGATATGGAAGAGAGAAGGAAGGAGAAAGAAGAGAGCTTGGCTCTAATGCAAGCAACAAACTGGACATGGATGCATAGGCAATAGTGAGTCCCAATAGAGATCTATGTGAAGAGGAATAGGAAAGAAAATGGAAACATATAATGATAAAGAAATTTTGTAGATAAATAAAAGTCTAATTATTGTATAGCTTAATTCTTATAACTTGACTTAGCAAGCACTTGGCTCTAGAACTTCTGTCAACAGACAATTTACGGCAACCAAAAGTAGCGTAAAAGAACAGTAAAATGCATCGTAAAGCCTTGTTTGAATGCATGTATCAATCTCATACATATGTTTTGGATGGGTCGGTGTGGAGTTTAAAATTTTAAATTAAATTCCATACCAATCCACCCCAACACACATGGATTGAGGTGGCTACATGTGCATCCAAACAATAGTTGGATTCGATCAATCCACATTTGTTGGGGTGGATTGGAGTGGAACTTGATCACACCAATCCACCCCAACACATGTGGATTGAGGTGAATCCGACAACATCCAAACAAGACCTAAAGAAAATTATGATCCAACATAAGCTCTCTGTCAGAGTATGGATATTGCTTCGGCCATTAAAGTCAGATGAATTTAAGCTAGTATAGAAGGTCTGCAATTTAGCTTACCTTCAAGAATTTAACAGCATTATCAGATGCATTAGCTCCCTGGCCCTTCTGCTTCTGGGCGTTGACCTGTGCAGATTGACGATAGAATAATGTTCACCATGCAAGAATGACAAAGATATGCACATGCAGAGGTAATAGAGTAGAAGGGAAAGAACATGTGTTATGGACAGACTTTGTACCAGTACATACTGTGAATCAACCAGTAAAATTTCTTGCTGGCCAAAATGCTAAATAAATAAATACACTAACCCATTCAGCAAACAGCACAATCTATTCTTCTGTCAAGGTAATTACACGATATCCCTTGCAATATTCTGAAAGTAAAATGCCAATCAACAATCATAGAAAATATACCTGCTCTTCTCGAAGCTTAAATGTATTCAACCAATTTTCCGAGTCTTTGGTCCGTGAGTCATTTTGTCCTAATTGTTTCACCAGTATGTCATAGGTCTTCTTTTCATGCTGTCATGAAACACCAACATGTCAAGTCAACAGTTTGAAATAACTACCCCATCAGTATCTTTTGCACGAACTAACCTGAATTGAAAGCTTATATAAGCTCATACAACTGAATGCAATGGCAAGAGCATGATAGCATACAGCTGTTTGAACATGGTCAGGGCCAAGGAGTCGCTCATTCTTCATAAGGGCTTCTTGAAGATACCTAAGAGCAGTATTCATATTACTGGCATCCTGGTACATCATTGCAACATTTATGAGTGTCGCTGCAACATCTGGGTGATCAGGTCCTGACGCCAAACTTAGCAGCAGTAGTGTGCGGGACATGTGCCGCAGTGCCAGTTCAGTTTGATTGAGCCCATGATAGAATAAGGCCATGTTACCATAACTGAAAAAGAAATGGGTATAAAATGATAGTAAATTTCGCTGAATAAATAGAGTAATAATGTAAAATGAAAATATGATTCTGTTTAAATGACTTTAAACTAGTAGAATTGAAGACATGTCGTGACACTAATAAGCTAAAAAATGTTTTCATGGGTACAAGGCTAGCTCAGCAGCTAATCTATACATTCAAATTTTCTGCAAGTTCTGCATCATGTAAGATGGACGTTTTTTTAGAACAATCTTTACAGAAAAATTTATATGAATTTCCACTGTTGCTTCAAAATTTTAAGGTAATCGAAAGGGATTTAGCATAGGTGATAAGTTTTCCCAATGATAGAATCAGGCTTCTTGTCAGATTCAAGGATAATATAAAAAATTAGCAGTAACATTTCAAAAAATCATGCCTGTGGGCTGTGTCCGGATGATCAAGACCAAGACATCTCTCGTTTATGATGAGTTCCCTATGCTGCTGCACAATTGCCCCGGCTGTATCACCAGCATGGTACAAAACCATAGCAAGGTACCTATAACAAAGAACAGACATTTTGTATTTTTCTGAGGATTTAATGAATGTACAGAACAACAGAAGCGCTCCCTCCATTCTAAACCATAAGACATTTTGGTTTTTTTAGATGCATTTCGTTTACTGTGTATCTAGGCATAGAGCATAGCCAAAGCTTACATATCTAGAAAGGCTAAATCGTCTTACAATTTGGAATGGAGGAACAAATGTTCAACCCCTACACAAATTTTGCATGTCATAACTGAACATCTCACTAAACATCATATCCCTGATGTAACGCTCATCTTACAAACATGAGCATAGTAATTCACACAGGTGAAAGATAGTGAAGTCATGTACACGTTATGGGTAGCATCTGCCATGATATAAAATGGAAGAATGTGGCGTAGCATATCCAATAGATTGTTTAATTTCTCATGTGTGTGTTCCTTACCAAGTAAGACCAACACCATAAGCAAGTAAAGAAGTTAGCACTTTACCGGCAACAGTTTGCAGCATCCTTGTGCATGGGACCAGTTATCTGTAATTTCAAATCAAAGGTCAAGTAAATTCTAAATAGTAGAAGTTCTGCAGATATTTTAAGCTAAACAGCTTGTGTATACCTGTTGAAGCAATGAAAAGGCTTCAGAAAACAATGCATATGCCTCATTCAATGTTCCCTGAAATACTCAAATGCATTAAAAAAAATTTGCATCCGTGTTGTACCAAAAAAAAAAAAAAAAACAGAACCATGGAGCATTATATATGTAGAACAGAAAGGATAAGACGCCACAGCGACAATACTATATCAGAAATAAAAATAACAGAATTGTATACCTCAGCCATCCTGATTTTCCCTGCTTCCATAAGATTCTTTGCATCTGTGCAGGTTGGAACAGAATGCTTGACAACTGGTTCGAGATCTAACATATCTGAGGCTTCGAATGGACTTGAAGCATCCAAATCATATTTGCGTGCAGCAATTGTTATTCCTACCTGTTAAATGTACAAGGAACAGTAACTAAAGGAATTAATGGAAGCCCAAGCAATTGCTTTTGATAGTTCCAATGGACCTATTATACTACAAATAGAAGTTGCTTGGACCAAACACAAACTACCAATATTTTGGTAGCAAACAAACCAACAATCATGCTGTAAACAAGTAGCATCCAAGATAGAATGGTACTAACCTTCCGGCAAAGGTTGCGGAGAACAGCTACCCTTTTGGCTGAAAGCCTAGCATCATCTGGCACTTCAAACTAAAAAACAAATAAAAATAAACTCCATTAGTGACGTTCTTCAAATAGAAAAGTGAAGACCACAAAGAAACACAGCAGAAATTGTAAGTACCTGATATTTTGATTTTGCGAATTCCTTAATGCTAAACCAAATTCCATCAGAGGTTAGATGAGAATAAGCTGATAAGCTTTTTCTTGAAGCAGCAGCATGGCTTAGTTTATGGCCTTTAGTAGACTTTTGAGTTTGGCTATTTTCATGACCCTTGAAATCAAATACAAAAAGATGAAACTGCGATATCACAAAATTCAACAGTAGTATTTGCTGCAAATATCAAAACCACAAGATTACCTACCTTCAGAGTTTTTGACTGCGCGTTGCTAAGACTACCCTTTGTGGGAGCACCTAAAACTTTCCCCACGAAACAGTTCAAGAAATGAGCAATAGCTGGCCCAATATCATGGTCCAAAGTTTGCCTCAGTATATCCTAGAGTGAGAACAAAAATTTTGGTTGACATACAAGAAGGAAACAAAGATGAAATAACTATATAATAATACAATTATGCAAATTGAATGGATTAAAAACAGAACAAGGATTGGATGAAGCCTGCCTTACGGAAAACAAATGCACATGGTTGACATTGCAGCAGTGTGCTGGACGATTTGAAGAATAAGAAACTATAAACATGAATAGCTATCTAATAATAAAGTGCTGTGATTGAATGGATTCAGATCACAACAAGGTTTGGATAAAATGGAGCCTGCCTCACGGAAAACAAATGTACACGGTTGGCCTTGCAGTGGAGCGCAGGACGATTTGCAGAACAAGTACATGTTTGAAGGGAAAAGAATCAAATATCATGCATAGATTATTTGTTTAATCTGCTGTCCTGAAATACTGGGCAGGGCTTCAGAACAACGAGTTCGTGGTGCAACAAGTGAAGGCACAGAGGTTCAGCAGGAAATGGCGCTTCATTTCCATCAAAAAGCAGGGAAGACCAGAGATCTCCAACTCCAAGTAGTGATTTGGAATCGGTAGCTCGACCTTTGCTTCAGCCTGTGTGCTGTGTCAGCCTTTGAGTAGCTTGGTAATAAGCAACTTTTCAGGCAGTACTAAGTTCAAGTCGCTTCTAATAAGCAACTTTTTAGCCAGTACTTTAGTTCAAGTCATCTATATGTAGATTAAGCTTCAGTATCATTAAGGGGTAGAGTTCACAGTGTTGCCTAACCCGCAAAACCCTTGTTTTCAGAGGTGTGGGCAAGTACCTATTATGGTCGCAAACATGTTGCAAAACTAGTTAAACTCATTCAAATTTCATTGCTTCCCAGTAATGAAATTTGGTTTTGCCATTGTGGAAAACGAATGGATTAAAATCGAAACAGGAGTCAGACCACTCATTTCCAGATTGGTAGCCAGAAAACCCTACTGCACTTTACTATAAATTTACACATTCCTAGGTTTTTATAAATTTGCAATAAATCAGGCAATGAAGTAAGTCTCAGTAACTAGCACAATTTAGAACATTATACTACCTTGATAACATGCTTTGCAGATCTAACTATTATCTCAGCAGAAAACAAGTCCCGTAAGTGTGGTAAATGTTTGACCATGCCTGCAACCTGAAACAAGGATCATATAATGAACAGAACAGATTAAATGTAATGTCAATTTCAGCTGATCCACCTATAGACTCACCTTGCCCAGATACCTAATATTTATCCCATGGAGATGCAATGCATCGGTTAAAGTCTGTCCATCCATAGGGGAGATATCAAGGGAGCAAAGATCCTGAACAAACTTTGGGATCACTATATCTGTAAGGTATGTACCAGCCCTTTTTACCAACTCTTCGTCAGCAGCAATTTCCTAGGATAGGAAACAGTACAATGTTATCAAATTGGTATATATGGATTAATATTATACAAAGAGTAGTTTTGAAGACCTCTGGACTGCCAGCAAGCTTGTACTCCGTAAACACATTCGGGTTGAATAGAATCTCAGAGGTTGAGTTGTCATTTTCCTCGTGAATATGAACAGAGCTTTCTTCAGACTTGGCATCTCCTTCAACAGAGGTAGCCTGTAATAACAGGAATAATTTTCCAGATAACAAATGTGAAATATCATACCTTTTATCCAGTCTAACTATGCATTCTGGTAACACCAATGGTAGTGGACAGACTATTATAATATTCAAGAGGGATAATTTGCAACATTTAATTGATACATACCACTGGATTAAAAGACCACTACTCTTGGTAACCAAATTAGGGATCATACAACTGAATCTTAGGGAACATATGAATGACACAAGAAGATTACAAGTTGCTTATTTTATTGAAGTGGCATAAAAAAACAATGGTTAGTTGCTTATTTTATGTATAATGCTTCTGAACAAACAGCAAGAACAAAGTGATTGCTATCGACACGAACCTTAGAATCAGAAGTACTTGCAACTGGAGCATCTGGAACCTTCTTAAACGATTGTTTCATGGATTCAGCCTGCACAAATATTAATGATAAAGTAAAGTAATATGCAATACAAATGTTCCACAAAATAAACCATGTTGCAATTTGGTGGATACGTTTAAAAAGTTTGATAAGCTGACCTCAACAAATGATACTATAAGTTCAGGTCTCAACACACAGAAGCGGTGCTCTTGTCCAATGTAGTTAGAATCTCTAGGAGTCACTCTCATCAGATCCAATATGTAATGCCTGCATGATATCAAGTACCAAAACAACTGCGCTAAATATACCAACACAAGTACAAAACACCCGGTTATTGCTGTAAAAGGCTAAGAATAGCTCAGGAAGGAAAACAAAGTGACAACAAAATTATGGGCTTTTCATAGATCATGTAATCTTTACAGGATTGCCAGAACCCAGCAACACAGTTAAACCACATGTTTACTAATAATTCTCAAAACATGTTCATTGCTTCTGTGCACACAAAATATAAACTACTACCAACTGATGAACCTTTAAGAAAAGAAACAAACCCCAGCATGTAAATTCAAGAATCAAATTACCTGTCATCACTCCCAACAATGCCCTTGCATTCGACTGTAGCAGCTAGTTTTACAGGATTGCCAGAACCATCCAAAACCACATGCTCCTTCAAATGGAGCCGCTTTGCAGCCTCGACTACCTAAAACAGCAATACAGAACAGCACTAGCATTAGTTAGACTGGAGAACAAGCTGGATTGCAAAAGAAGATGAAATAACATTAACACTAATACTAATATGGCGACAGATGGGTTACCTTCATCACTACAAGTTTCCTACCAAGACTTAAAGAATCAAGTGTAATCATTGAAATTGAAATATTCTTATGCAAACGAAATTGTAATAAAAAACTTCAAAACGAAAACAAAATAACATAAAAAAGCTAGGCAAACCCTGAAATGTAAGCACTCCGAAAGTAAGACAAATATCAGTCAGTCAACCCATATGTCAAGTGTGCACTAACAACAATGTTGTTCAGTACGGAATACTTAGCACAGCATGCAGTTCAAACTGCCTCAGTAAACCAATTCCTATAAATGATCATCATACTTCAGATTGCACCAGAATCTTTCAGTCCCAAAAAGGATGGCATTGTAGAATAAGTTAACAAATATTTGAACTGGACTAAATTTCAAGGTTTAGACTAGACGCTTGTAAAGAAATATGAACAGAATTTTCAGACTCTTTCAACAGAGAAAATTGTTTAAACTCTATTACAACTAACCTTAGAATGGAACGTTTCGTTCCAAGATATCTTCTTGCCATTATCAACAGAGCCATACAGAAGGGAATCAGACTTGTCTCCTTGAAGAATACCAGGTATGATACTCTACAGATCCAGTATAATTGGAACGTAAGTTGGAGTTTAGCTTATCATTTGTAACATTTTGACATAATAATATACAACATATAAAAACAGCAAAAGATTCGAAATGTGCTATATATACCAGGGAATGTAATTTCTATACAGACCTGAGCTACAACCCTGTGACCTCTGTAATCAATTATAGCCATCGCAAGATTGTGAAGGCCAGAAACATCAGCTTCTTGATAAGCCTTAGTTCCTTTTAAGTCATTGTTTGCAGAAGCATATGTAGCCTGCTCACTATCTGCAAGTTGTGCCTCTTCAGATTTTGAGTCAACTACCTCAGCAGATTCGCCATGGTTAGTATCTGGCTTAGTGATCAGCTCTGAGGAGGAAACCTTGGTGCTTGTGCTGGACCCATTTTGGCAATCTGGCTTGTGTTCCTTTGAAATGTGTTCGTAGTCGGAGTCCACAGCAAAACTAAAGAAAATATTGTTGTGAACATACCTGGGGTAGGAATAGCATTAGTAAGCTTTGGAAGGAGTGAGATTAAAACCACATGTCAAGAAACTCAAATAAGACTTGACCAAGCATGTATACATTGCAAGAAAGTGATAAGCTCCAGACTGTTTTTAGCCACAGCAATCCATATTATCCAAAAAAAACATTATACTACTAAATCACAAAGCAAAACCTTTTAAATTAAAAAGGCTTCACTAAGCTAGAACAAGAGCACAAATAACAATACACTCAGTGTTGTAGAAGAGATAGGGTAAAGATTGAGCTTCAATTGACAGTGCAAATTACCTCATCATGCCTTTATACAAAAATTAAAAAACAAAAAATCAAATATAGTACCCATAAATTGAGAAATAATGAAAATAAACATGGAACAAAAGTCTAGCATCAAATTAACAAAAAGCAGGGTGGTCGAATGCGTCATGAAATGAACTCCAGGAAGTACAAGTTGGTGAAAAAGGATGTGCTTTAAATAGACATTGATATTAATTTTAATTTACTATCAACAATTCAATAATAGCAGTGTTTACAAGTCGTCCAATTAATCGATCTAATCGATCACTGGAGGTTGACTAGGGCCACCGAGGCAACTAGCTCAACCAAGGACCTAGTTACCCAATAGGTTGTTGCTTAATCGCGATTAGTCATCCGACTAGGAGGGGGACGGCTAGGCTGGTCGCTCTGTTTTTCGTGGGCCTGCTTAACCGGGCTTACATGTAGCTAATGGGCTGGCAATTTGGCCTGTTACGGTTAGCATAGGAGTGAACAAAAACGCAAGGTAGGAATCCACCCCAACATTGGCTGCAAAACAGCATGCTGACAACATTTGGATGTTCTAGATTCAAATGGACATGAGGAAGAAATGGATGAATATTTTGAAAAAAGCATGCTGAATTCAAATCAGATGCAGAGAAATTAAGTTTCCATGATGTACCTGAAACCACATGTTGGTAAGAGATAAATTGTTAAGAGGTTTGAAACTTTGAAATTAACAATTTGGAACGAACATGGCACCTTTAGAAGTAATATTTGCCCAATTTTAAACAAGTATTTGTTTTTGTCAGTCTTTAGGTTCTTCACAAAGAGTACAAAGTTAAACCATGTATCAGTTTAGGATAAAATCCAGATGCTCTAAACAGCTTTTCAATGCAATCCCTTCGACTTTAAACAAACTCCAAAAAACATTAGCTTCAAAAATCATATAAAAAACATACATAGCAACTGCAATGGATATAAACTTACTACTAAATACTCCAACATAGAACCTGTTGCCATTGTTTAATCTGATATCAAAGCAGAAAGATGGACGTTATATTTACTCACATATGAAAACATTCTGGGTCAGTTGGGTTTATTGGGGGTATGCATCTATTGATAACACCAATTGCACCTTTTACTGCAGCATCAACAAAATCACATGTTACTTTGTAGAGCGCTCTGCCACGCAATATCCTGCACAGCCAGAAATAATGAGTTACTACAGGTATAAAGCAGGTAATCCAGTGACCGGGATAACAACTAAAGAACCTTTCTTGAGGATTGCCATGAGGAAACTCTCGGCAGGACTGCAATTCTTCATTCCAGTCTCTCTGCATGCCAATTAATTCAGTGCCATATGACAACACAACAGAATCTTCAGCCCTGGCTGCATCCCTTCTATGCTCTGTTGCATATAAGAATGCAGAGTGCCTTCAGTTCTCATAACAGATTGCCAATGGTAAGTTTATACCACAATTGGGAGATCAACTATATCATTATCAAATATCATTAAGAAAGAAAATTAGAAGGGTATAAGATGTTCCAAGCCAAGGTAGGAGCAAGAGTCTTGCTAAAATTTACTCTCTAAATCATTATTTGGAGAGCCATTTGAGTAAAAGTCATTTTCTAGATCTTTGTATCCTCCAACAGCTTTTCTATATCTTTGGCTAGCAAAAAATCCGGAATATAAGGTGTCTATAATCTATATATCTTGGGGTCCAATTAAAGAGGTTGATGGAGGGTATTTTTTTTCACCAAAATCTCTATTCCTAGAAATTAGGAAGGATTTAAACAGTCTATTCGAGTTGCTCTAAGAACCAGCTGATACGGAAACAGTACAGCTGCAGTGCCTTTGTAGTTTATGAAGCCAATAGTACAAGTTTAAACAAGGTAAACATATTGGTATAGTCTGTTTAGCATCATGGTGCACTTAATATAGGCTAGAGTTTTAACTAGAGATTACCTAAAGTCTAACTGGCGATTTTCTTGCAAAGAAAGTGTGGGAAAACTAACTTTAGGCAGTAATATAGCATGGTCAAATCATACTGGCACCAAAGCACTTCAAAAACATATTAGAAAAAAAAAAAGGAAAACCCCAAAAAAACATGCCACGGAACAGCTTCTTGCTTTTGAAATTATATTATGGAATACTAATATACAATATAATCGGAAAGGAAATTGCTGACAAAATTACCTGGCACAGGATAAGGTCCTAACCAAGAAGTCACTGGAAGCAAGGACTGAACATTCTCAAATGGATGAGCCGATGCCCTGCGATCCAAAACTTCACGAAAACCTTCAAAAAAAAATTAGTCCAAATGTAAGCGAAGATTAAGCATAGTGCAGAACAGCCAGCAAGGATAAAATTTAAATCAATAGCACACCTTTCTTAAATTTGGCACTGATCTTCTGTAGTAGGCCAACGAGGGTGCTGGCCTCCAGTCCTTGTTTTGTAGGTTTCGAGTCAAATATACTTTTGTTGCTACTGTTAACATAAAAAGATTTGGAACTTCCAGTAATACAATATTTGTTTCCTTCTAATGTGGCAACATCAATATAGATAAGATCTCCATGTAACCTAAGGAAACCAATATCCAATGTTAATCCACAAAATCCCAACCCGACAATGACAAGCTCAAAACAATGTCACAAACATATATGGAATATATACATCTTTACTAAGATGAAATAACTGTGTACTACTTAATAAGAAGTACACAGAAAAACAATAATACAATTATCCAGAATTCCAACATCACAGCTTATGACTAACATAGACCAGGTATAGGCAAAGCAACCTTTCTAGGCAAAATGGCCAGACCATAGACCAGACTTAAGAAAATAATGGGTGGTGCCTATATGCTTCACTCTTTCAACTGATGATATTTTTGAAGTATAAGCAGACAGGCCAAAGGATATTGCACTTAACCCATCAAGCACTTCAAGATTCGTGCAGATCCCATCAAAAGGACATAGCACTAAAGTACTACCTATAAAGTTTTTTATTGCAATGCAACAATTTTTTAAAAAAAATCAAATATACTTGTTCCAGCATTCTATGGAACTTTTCAGAACTTTGGTCCTGTTAGGGAGAGCTCCAGCTCCAAAAAAAAAATCTATGGAATTCTTGGAGCTGAGTATTTCTAGCTCCAGAAATATGTGGACCTTTAGTTGTGGATACATCTAAGTTGTTTGTTTAAACTTTTCTATTTCTTAATTTCCGCATACAAACTCAAGATCTAAGGGGAAGCTTGGAGCAGGAATGCCGAAGTTGTGCCAAACAGGGCTTAATATACTATTATAGTGAAATGGGAGGATCAGACAACATTGACTAATTCTGATGGAAACAGGGTACCAGGTACTCCTTGAATCGGACTTATTAATAGGCCTAGCACACTGATTTTCACAATAACGGTTCTGAAAAAGATACTCAAGAATAATATGACAATGGTAACAATGCAAGACAGCATGATTACCTCCGATAACTCGGCGGAGGATTGAAAGATGAAAAAACTATGCTTTCGACACATTTTATCTCTGCTGGTGTAGATGTCAATAAATTAGTGAGTGCACCAGCACTATCCTCCATAAAATTTAAACCATCGAGCTCCTGAATAGGGCTTTTTTCAGAACCTGTTCAGCAGGGGTAGAATCAAGTAAGGTCGAAATCGCAGGTCGGTGTAAAACTTGCATGCAATTCATATAGTACATAAGCATTACTTGAGCCATTTACACCAAATATGGAAGATATAAGTACAACTGCAGATCAAAAAACATTGGACCAGATGTACCTGCAGATTTTCCCTGAGCAGACTCCTGCTGCAAAGCCAAGGATGTTGATAAAGAGACATGAAGACTAGACAGAGATAATAGCTCCCTCACACGTCGGAGATGTGACCTAATAGACCTCTCATCATATATTGCTGAAAGAACATTTATTTGAGCTCCACAAAATAAGCACTGATATAGGACAATAGAGAAGAAACGGGAACATGTTACATACCAGCAATCATCTCCAGTGAACATCCACCAGAAGTTATATCTGCTATTTCCGATATTTCATTGTAGTCCTCTAACTGATGAGCTGACCCATCTTCAGTATGCAATATCAAATCGTAGCATGTGTAGAAGCATGTTTCAGGAGCATCCAAGAGGAATTGCTTTACATCAATAACAGAATCTCCTGGGCTTAGCTGTAAATAACAGCATACCATGAAAAAACAGAACTAGTGAAGTTAAATAGACAAAGAAAGAACATTTTTTTACAGTTACCTGCAGCTCGAGCTTTTCACCTGATTGTGTCCTGACAGGAACAGGGTACAGATGAAGCTCTCCTGCTTGAATGGTTAATTGTTAAAGCAGCAGCACATTCACAGGAATTTTCTCCATTTAAAAGCATGCAGGCAAGGTTTTTCATCCAAAACAACAACGATAAAACATCCTAAACTCCATTGATGGAAGTTCTAACAGTACAACTGAAATGTGTAACAGAGATTAGCAAGAAAAATTAGATCACTAGAAAGTACTAGTATTTCAATACATGTATCCAGAATCATTAGTGTAAGCACAGCCATAGAAAACATCAAATGAGCAAACATGTCACTCGCAGCATAGCTTCAGCCAAATAACATACTGTTCTTACACTATAGTTCCCACCTGTACCCCAGGCGTTCACTGTCTTACTGTTCAAACAATACAATACAACTGCAGCATGTCAGTGAATAAGTAAAAGCCTCACCTTCAGCTGGCTTTCTTGCAGGCTGCGCAACCTCCGGGGCATCTCCGTCTCCTTTCTCGACATCTGCCACACCATCCTCCGTGGCAGGGGTTTCGTTTACTTCCCCATTCTCTGGATTAACCACTTCGCCTACATCAGTCGCCGGCACCTCTGGCTCGGCAGAGGCAGACTGACCCGCACCCTGTGCCTTCCCTTTGTTCTTCCCACCCTTAGATTTCCCCGCCATATCCTGCACGAACCAGAAACCGACAACAACAATCAAATTAGACCAAAAAAAATACAAAATTCACGGGACAGCATACACCACGGCTATGTAAAGCAACAGAGAAATATCTTCAGCTGTACAAAACCACAACGGAATAAAATACCAGCCGAGCGCACGATCTGCTGGAGGATCAAAACCCTAAACCCTTTTAGGAATCGAGACCCCTCCACCTTAGCTGGACGCCCGGACGAGATGGATTCGATCGAATTAACATGCAACCAAAGGGGATTTGGTTGGAGAGTGAGAATGACCTACCGCCGCCGCCGCCGGCGCGGAAGCTTCGGCTCCCGGGAGATGAGAGGCGGCGCGAGGACGAGGCACAGAGGGAATGATTGGGCGAGGGGCTGTTTCGGCAAAGCGAGGAGGGAGCTACAGCCCTCGCCGGCCGCTCCTTTTATACGGATGGGCAGACCCTACTAAGCTCTCGTGCGGCCTCTGAGAGCGGGTGAGGCCCTCGCGTTGGTTTGGGTTTTTTTTTTCCCCTCGCTTCTTTTCCGTCGCTGCGCTGCGCACGCACGGAGGTGAATATTTCTGCGCTCGGTGAGATGGGTTCGTTAGGGGCAGTTTGGGTATGTCTCCAAGGGAGGCTAGGCTAGCTCGGCATGGGATTTGGGTTGCTAACCGGCTAGGGTTTTTTGAGGGGGGTTTAGGCTTAAGAGTTACCCTGGCGGGCGCTAACTAAGATTTTCTAACAATTTTACCTACCCCATCCTATAATAAACTTTTAGGAGCCGGAACAACTATTATGCAGAAATATTTACTCAAACAATAGTATATACCATTTTTTTTATATACAATCAAAGAATTTCTTAGCACTTTGGTGACCTGGGCCCTGGGCAGCCGCCGTGAGTCGTCGGGCAATGGCTCCGCCACTTATCAGATCCAAAAGGTAATATAATCTAATGTAGTGTCTGTGGTGGATTAACCCAGTTATGGCCTATCAGTAACGGAGATATGACAATGGAGGATAAAAAACACATAAGAAACGCAAAATTCTCAAATCTCAAAACATGTATTAGGCAAATCTCAATACTATTACTCTAGAAAACTAAAACATAAAATAAACTTTCACAATTGGATAGGTTCATTTCACTATTTCATAGACTCGTCATAACAATTAATTATTGTATTAAAGGGAGCAGACCCAGGACGCACAGGATGTATACCATGAAAATCCTTCCTCCCTCAACGCGACGTGAGTGTCAAAGACGTTACAGTGCCAAAACGTTTCATCGCCATTAAACGTTGTTATTCTCACTCCTCAAATCATGTAAAGATTCTTTTTTTTCTAACCTGTCACTCTATTTCATGCATTTCTACACGAATAAGAGCATCTCCAACAGTTGTGCATTTGAGGTTTGCATTCTTATGTTTTGCTAAAATTCACAAAATCACCTCTCCAACAGTTTTGCATATTGGTTTTGCATTTTAGTAAACTTGGCAATTTCAGGGGGAGGTTTAGCATATATGGGAGTCCGCGGCGACTTGGCATTCGCGACCTCCCGGGGTATGACTGGTGGACCCCGGGGTATGTTGTGGTCCATTTTTGGGATTTGCCAAGTTAAAAATGCACAACTGTTGGAGAAGGATTTTTTTCTCCTTTACTAGATCATTTGGGGAGTTGGCAAACAACAACAATTGCCAAACCAAAAATGCACAACTGTTGGAGGTGCTCTAAGTAATGAAAAAAAAAACTAATGTGGCCGTTGGACTAAACATACTAGGAGTAAAAGGCAATATATACAAAGGAAAGTTCTTCATAAGGTCTGACCTCATGTTAGTTTTTCTCTAAAATTCATAAATTTTCACGGATATCATGATAGTTCTAAGGATTCTCAATGGTCTAATTATTTGTTCACACAGGAAACTTTCCTATAGAATCAAAGTCCTAAAAATTTTAAAACTCTGAAAGGTAAAGAATAACTTAGAAGCACCTAGTCACACAAGGCACAGTTGCTGCTTCTTTTCTCTATTCGCCATGCGTTTTTGCCTAAGACTTTCGTGATAGGAAGAGAAACCAAAGAGATTGGAGTGGATTTTCCGGTTATTGTGAAGTGAACATCTAGCTATAATACTCCAAATGAAAGGAATTGTTGGTTCCTCCAATCCAAACGTTGACGGTTGTTTTATTTCCTCCATTTTACAATTTCTGCAATTTTGTTTTCAAAATTCTCCAAGACAAGCTCACTCCGTGTCTTATATCCCCTTAGGCCAGTCTCAGTGGAGAGTTTCATTGCGCTGTTTTCAAGATTGCCATGTCATATAGAATGAAATGAAACTCGAATGAAACTTTGCATTGAGAGTAAGTATTTTATCTTAGAGTTTTATTCACATTAAATTTCATGACTCATAGAGAGTTGGTAATCGTGTCAAGAGAGTTTCATCTAGATTAAACCTATTTCTTCTCTCTCTTCTTAAATACATCGATATGTTATCGAATATGCTTATGTGACAACGTATTTAATGCAAATGAAACTCAGTTGAAACCCCACTAAGACTGACCTTAGCCTACTTTAAAAACTCAATTCCTTTGGGATCCAGAATTTGTCTTTGGGTGAATAATCCATGGGTGTTATTTTAGTTTTTTTATTAATCGTAGTTATTTATAGGGGGGCTTCCCTTCTTATAAAGTGACCCTTAGGCTAGTCTCAATGGGGTTTCATGGAGGGTGTCATACACATTAAATAGTATGCCACATCAGATTTTGCATGAAATTGGAAGGAAAGAGAAGAGAAAAGTTTCATGGCCACGACACTCATCAGCACGGTTTCCAAGTCTTACGAAATCGGATGACACCCGCACTGAGGGCGCTTGATTCGTTTCATCAATCCCATGCTCAGTTCTTCCTCGTTGCCGCGAGAGCGCTGCCAACCGCATCGCCCCGTCGCGCCCTGCCTTGCGGTCATCCCCTCCCCATCCCAAGCGCACGGCCTCCGCCACCGGCCACACCTGCCTCAGATCCCCACCCCGCCCGTCAGTTACCTCCAGCGCGACGCGGCGGCCGGGATCGGGCCGTGCCGACTGGTCGCGGCGGCACCCCCACCGGCGTTCTTACTAGCCGCCCCAGCTGGAGCGATTCTCGCCATGCCCATACCTCCTGCGGGCAGCGTCTCGTGCCTGCTCAAGGAGCGCGTCGTCTGCATCCACAGGTCCATCACCGACGGCAGTGCCTCGCTCCTCATCGCGCAACTGTTCTTCCTCGAATCTGGGAACCTGCCAGGGTCAAGATTGGGCGCTTCCCCTGTCCTCGCGGTCGTTGCCTGGGTCGTGACTGTCGCCACCGTCGACTGCTGCTTGGTTTCATGGTGACGAGAAGCGATCTCTGTATGTTCTTGTTTCATCGATTGGTAGGTGTGAAAACTGACGCATGTACGAAGGCTACATAGTTTGCATATATATTTGATCACAATACCATGGACGAATTAAACGCTAAAGTTATTTTATGAAACTGTGAAATGAAACTCTACACTGAGAGATTGTATTTCATTCTTAGTGTCATGTCTTGAAAAGTGAGAGGTGAAACTTGCCATTGAGACCGGCCTTATAGTATATGTAGTTTTTTTTGCCTCGCTGTGGGCATTGGGCCAAATGTTTACACTTCCAATCATTCAATCAATCCACAATAAAGAGGAAGGAGGCCGCATATGTGGATTACATGACACGCGAGCACGGCGTCCGACCCGTTTCTCACTTCACTTCTCTTTGGACAAGATTCACTGCTGACCTAGCATCTAGCCACCAACCTAGTTGGCTTTACCCCTAAATTTTAGTCTCTTATCAAAACAAATGTATAGACACTAATTTGAAGTACTAAACATAGACTAATTACAAAACTATTTTCACATATGAAAGCTAATCTGTGAGACGAAATTATTAATACTAAATAGTCCACGTGTTTGACAACGTGGTGATACGATAAATATGAGTTAATGATGAATTGATTAGTTTTAATAGATTCATCTCGCATATCAACATCTATCTATGTAACTAGTTTTGTAATTAGTCTATATTCAATACTTATAGATAGTATTTACATATTCGATGTGACACACTCGGCGTCCCAAGAACACAACCAAATCACTAGCCAGAGAAAATGTGTAGAACGTGGCTCTAGAGCTAAGCTTTCCAAACAAAAAAAAAAGGAAAGAAAAACAAAGATACTCTAATCTGCAATTCATTTTGACATGCGCCATGCGCCTGTGTATGCGGATATACACCTTTTAGGAACGACTAACTAGGGCATGGTAATTCTTTCCTATTTTGGTTGTTCATATCTATGAAAAAAAACACTGATTTTGGTTGATACTAATTTATTCAAAAGAAAATTATTATTCTATGGCTGAAAAAACTAAAATTTACACAAGCGAAAAACCCCTGAGTTGAACTCTTTATGATCTAAAAAACGCATGAATAATTAATCTAATTTATTGATTATTAGTGTAAAATTTTGTAGAGCTACTCAACGAAGATATTTTAAAATGCTTTATTTCTCCTGATCCCATCCCACTGAATATGAATACGCGTTTCCGATTGCATGCGCGGCGCGGCGCGGTGCGTCGGTTTGCCGTTCCCGTGGCAGCCAGCCGGGACGGGAGAATCTTTGTCCAAACAGGTTTCGTGCGCACCCGGTTTGCAGTTCCGGCCCCAACTCTCCCTCTCGGTACCTTCACGCATCATCCCACCGGCTCCCCTACAATTTTGTTCCACTCCCTCTCCCTGCCAACATTCACCAGTCCGCTCGACTCACCCTCTGATCCCCTTTCATTTCAACTCGCAATCTCCCGCGCCTCGCAGCCCCCAGCCCCCATGGACCTGCCGGTGGTGGATCTCGCGCCGTATCTCGGGACCGCCGCCGGCGGCGCGGCCGGGGCGGGCGAGGAGGAGCTGCGCGCGCTGTGCGCCACGGTGAGCGCTAGCCTTCGGGACACGGGGGCGCTGCTGGTGATGGACCCGCGCTGCTCCGCCGCCGACAACGACCGCTTCCTCGACGTCGTCGAGCGATACTTCGCCCGATCCGCCGACGCAAAGCGCCTCCAGGAACGGCCCCACCTCCACTACCAGGTAGGCAGGTGCCCGCCCCGTACCTTTTTCTGTCTGCTTGGCGAATTGGGCCGGCGGCGGGTTTGATTTTGACGGATCGGAGGTGTGGGTATGATCATTCGGACGGCTCTAAACACCGAATTCACAGCGCTGAGGTTAACACCACTTCGGTTGGATCCGGATCACGGCCGTGATCGTTCACATTGTAAAATAGGCACGATTGGGTCTTGCTTAGTGTGTGTTATTAAAAAACTAAAGTTACCCCACTGTTTACTGATCCAGCTTGTTTATCCTTGTTCTTGGTAAGGTTGGTGTCACACCCGAAGGGGTGGAGGTTCCTCGCAGTTTGGTCGACAAGAACATGCAGGAGAAGATCAGGAGCATGCCCGAGGAGTTTCAGCCAGCCACGCCTAAAGGGCCGGACCCGAAATGGCGGTACATGTGGAGAGTGGGTCCTCGCCCTACAAATACCCGCTTTAAGGTTGCGGTTTCCATATGATATCTCTGTATGATCTTTGGATTTTAAAATATGAAATGTGTTAACTTTTGACGGTGGTAGTTTTTTTTCCTTTGTACTGAGCTGGTAACTAACCTTTTTTATTAGGAGCTAAACTCAGAACCTGTTATCCCTGAGGGATTACCTGAGTGGAAAGAGACGATGGATTCCTGGGGTTCTAAAATGATTTCTGCAATTGAGGTATATCTATCATGATAGCACCTTTTCTCTGAAGTCTGAACTTTATTCATAGTGTTTGATTTATTATACATAACCCTTTTGTGCGGTACTCCCATACCTGTATGATTATGTTTGCATAGGTTGTTGCTGAGATGGCAGCAATTGGTTTTGGCTTGTCGAAGGATGCATTTACTTCTTTGATGAAGGAGGTAATATCGTCAATCTCTACACTACTCACTCGAAAAAGAAAAATCTCTGCCCTTTTGGGTCAAAAGTCATCATTGGGTTACTTAGTGGGCTCTAAAGTATGTCATGAGCTCTTTGATTCCTTAGCGATGCCGTTAGAGATCATCAGGATCTACATGGTATTCACATTCAATTTCTATAATAGTTTCGTTGAGATTGCTCAATTTCACTTTGAACACTAGGGACCACATCTCCTAGCACCAACTGGAAGTGATCTGCAGCGTCATGGTTCTGAGGGCACTGTTTTTGCTGGATTCCACTACGATCTTAACTTTTTGACAATACATGGCCGAAGTAGATTCCCGGGCCTTAACATCTGGTTGAGGAATGGTAAAAAAATGGAAGTGAAAGTCCCTGTTGGTTGCCTCCTAATTCAGTCCGGAAAACAGGTCAGCTTTGCTACTTTTAACATTTTCAGTTTGATGGTATCGTATTTTGTTTTGTTTTTGTTCTGCCTTTATGAGCAATTGCTTTTATAAACAATGTGATTCTAAAAATCGAAGTGATGAACTCTACTTTCATACCTCCTCCCATTTAAGTGCAACTTTTACAACTTTGACCTTCAATACTTAATATTTTATATGGATTTACAACATAAAATTGACATTACTAGATTGAAAAAATAATTTTATAATAAGTAATTATAATTTGGGACGGAGAGAGTAACTCTTTTTATACAAGACAAATTTTTTTATTTTTATAGATTCAAAGGTAAAAGAATTCGAGTTTGGACAAACCTAGCTAGATTTTTTTCCTTAAAGTTTTGAAGCAAATATATGAGTTATTTTCTGGAGTATCAAATACTTCAACAGAACTAGAAAAGTACTAAAAATATTGGGTGTGGCTTTAAAGTAAAGAAAAAAAATACTACTATTCTGTACGAATATATTTACTAATCAGACATGTTCCTTTCTGAACAGCTGGAATGGCTCACTGGTGGCGAGTGTTTGGCTGGAATGCATGAGGTAGTGGTGACCAAGAGAACGCTAGAGGCGATAGCGCTAGCGAAAGAGCAAAATAGAAGCTTGTGGAGGGTTTCATCAACAGTAAGTACCATTGATTCTCAATTTCTGTAAGCATAGTTTGAAGAAGGTTTTAAAAGTTGGCAGCAGTTAAATTCTCTAGTCTGTTGTTTTACTTACTATTCTCTCTGTATAAACAGTTGTTTGCGCACATTGCTTCGGATGCAATTCTTAAGCCGCTTGGCCACTTTGCTGAATCACCTGATGCTGATTCCTATCCACCTATATGCGCTGGCGATTATGTCGAACAGGAACTTTCAGTGATTAACCTGAAAGGAAAGGATGAGGTATAGACTCTATGCAGCAGATGGATCTGGATATCTTACGAATTGACAGATACCAGGATGCAAAACTAAATTACCCCCATTGACAATTGGGTCTTCGTTTCCAATGCTGTACTGAAGGTGGTTAAGTTGCTGCTGTACTGAAGGTGGTTAAGTTTTCTGAAGACATGTTTGTTCATTGCTCTTGTTATGGATACCCTTGTTTGTGTACCACATATTACTTCTCAAAATAAAATGTATAGCTTCCACATAAAACTGTTATTCTCCTATAGTGCAATCCTGAAACTGTTATTCACCCAGTTCAGTCATCTGCAGTGTATAAAGTAGTTCCGGAACAGAGAGCATTTCCATCGACCAAAAATTATATTCACCTAGTTCAGTCATCTGCAATGTATAAAGTAGTTCCAGAACATCCCATCGACCAAAAATTATAATTCTCACGCAACAAGTTACACTACAAGTTGCCCTTTCTCAGCACAAAGCAACTCAAATCAACATATGTACAGCCTCCAAGCATGTGCTAGCATATATCAGATCAGACCCAGTTGTTGGGCAGCGAGAAATTATGGAATCTGAAGGACGCATCCCCAGCGGTGTCCCTGTCGTGCATGACCCCGGGGTCCCCTTCCGTGTGCGGCATTCGCTGTTCGACGCACGCGAACGAGTTCTGCCGCGGCAACTCCGCGAATTCCGGGGACGGCAAAGGCAGCGGCAGCGGCATCGGCAGCGGGCTCGGCTCGCGGCCTGGCGGCCGACTCGGCGCGTCCGACTTGCCGTCCCACATGAGCACGTGAAGAAGGATCGGGCGCAGAGCGTGGCGGTGCAGGGACAGTTTCTGGCTGAGGGACACTGTGTCGAAGCACCGGATGGCGCCGGAAGTGGACACCATCCACGGCAGCACCTTCTGGCCTGACACCCTCGAGATGACCAGCAGCTTGGACGCGCGCTTCGCCTCCAGATAGAGGTCGCGGAGCCCCGAACGCGTCGACGGTGCCTGGTGCTCGGCGTCGTTCTCCACCACGGACGAGACGTAGACGAAGCCCTGCTCACACAGTCACAAGTGAAGTGACTTTTCTGAGTCTTCTGACTCACCAGACACATGCACTACATACAGCGCGCGAGAATGCACGTACCTCTTCAGTGCGGCTAATGGCGAAGCCGAGCCTGGCGTCGCCCTCCTCGAGGATGATCTCCACCGGCATTTCTCCGGCAGCGGCCGTGTACCAAACGCGCACCGCCTTCACCACGCCGATGTCCACGCCGTGATAGTCCTCGAAGCCATAGAGGCTGGCGTTGGCGAGGTTCGGGAGGTCGGCCAGTGAGCCCGAGTTGACTGTCGAAGAGGCTGTCTCGCCGGAGATCTGCACCAAGAAAGTCAGATCGTCGGCGAGTCGCACACAGAAGATTATTGAACCAGCATCAGCATGTTGCAATCTTGATCATTGCTACCTTAGTGAGAAGGGCCTCGGTCTGCACGTTCAGGAACGCAATGGGCACGCCGGACGCCTGAGACGAGAGGATCCAGGCGTTGGCGCGGGCCAGGGTGTCCTCGACGGAGTTGTAGCGAGAGCCGGCGCGGTCGAGCGCCATGGGCAGAACGAGCAAGGAGAGGAAGCTGCTGGAGCTGGGGATTGGTAGCACCTCCCGCATCTTCTTCTCCCACGGGTAGGACACGTAGCCGTCCTGTAGCTGCGCCTTGCTCAGCGCGCACACCACCCTCGAGCTCCTCGAGCCTGAAGAAAAGCACCGTAGGTGCCAACGACCATAGCATCAGCAAAAGAGTTTGCAAACTCATATCAATATCTTTTTTTGGTCCAATAGAGAAGGAAAGTCAACCGAGGAATCTCCTAGAGTCCTAGTCGCGTTAAGAATTAGGGGCAGGATTTTATAATCAGATGATTCTTTTCAACAAACAGTGAGTGGTTAGTTCGAATCTAGCCAGACGTGTATCACCGTGTCTGTTTCCTGGATGTATGCATCTCTTTTTCCTGCGAGCCCATGTTGCATTGAGATAGAATAAACAAGTACAGTATATACTTTTTTGGCTGACAGAAGCAACACAGTGCATACAGGGTTTCAGACTTCCAGGTTTATCACGTTACTGCATGATTTATAGTTACCCAATAATTGCCGGGGTTCCTATCTCATTACAAGACAGGCATCTTATTTGTTACAAAAGCTTGCAAATGCAAGACGTAACAACAATAATACAATATGCAAAAGAGTTCGGAATCAGATCAATATATTTTTCCATGTTCTGTAATCACGCATTAATTATTTTTCCCAGTTCAGAAGGAAAGCGAAGGATCAAACCAACAAAAAGTCAACGGATGAATCTATTAGGTTCGTTAGTTAAGAATTCACGACAAGATTTTATAATCAGGTGAATATTCAGCAATCAGCAAGTGGTTCGCCAAGCATAATAATGAACAAAGCTAAATGCTGATTGGATTCAATGTTCATCACCGTGTCTGTTGCCTGGAAGTATGCATCTTGAGGTAGACTAAGCAATTAAATATGTTTTTAATATTCTCCAAAAAAAATTATATACTTTTTTCACTGACAGGAGAACAGCACTGTGCATGCAAACTTTCTAGGTATATCATGCTACCATTTCACAACAAGATCTGCATCTTATACAGTCAAACAGAAGCTTTGCAAATGTTTTCAGGATGTAACAAGAATACAAGATCTAGTGCTCGATCATCGTACTCTTGTTTGTAATGTTCCCAAGAATATGCTTGACTACAGAGCATTGCTAGCACACATCATCTGACTACCCTATTATAGCTTGGTTGGCCAAGCTACCGTACCCAACAAACCAGCGGTACGGCCCTCAACACAACAAGACCAACAATGCTGTACAATCTTCCATGGATCCATCCTATCCCAACCCGGCATATCCTGAACATATTCACAGATACGACGATGGGATCATCATCATGTATTATAAGTACTCCTAGAAGTGACCATTTCTGACTGTCAGATTAGTCTGTACCGATCCAAGTATATGCCTCCAACCAAACCAAAATCTCTATCGTGAACGCGCCAAATTTCAGGAAACGATAAAGCGCATGTGACCTTTCAAACCAGCCTACTTGTTGTCTAACTTTTTGTGCACGAAAGTCCGCATGCAGAGGGCACAAGCATGCACCTCTCCTTTTTTCTCAAGTCCAACTCGGCATGTAACGAAAACTCAGTCGCAGACTTTTACTTTTCTTCCGATCGAGATCGAGGGATAGCGCAAACCTAATCAAGTTGATTGTACGGGCTAAAAGCGGATCAAAAAAACGGTGCCAAAAACATTCAGAAAATTGAAATCTGCGCGAAGAAGAGGATAATTAACCATGCATGTTTGGTACTTGTACTATGGGGTGGTACCTCTGATGGCGATGCACTCGCTCTCCATGCGGTCGACGAGGCCGACGGCGTAGTTGGGGTCGCGGATGGAGCGGAGCACGTACTGGCGGCTGCTGCGGCCGATCCCGCCGCCGCCGCCGCCGACGGACTCCTGCGGCACGATGCAGGCCTGCATCCTGGCCTCTGTGGCCGCCGCGTCCGCCACCAGATCCCCGCTGTCGCTGTCGCCGCCGCCGCTGGCGACGAAGCGCCGCTGCCCCTGCGCGGAGGCGGAGGAGCGGCGCACGCGGACCTCGACGGAGGTCTCTCCGTGCTTGTAGGCGGCGTGCAGGAGCTTCTGCAGCGCGGCGCGGCCGCCCTTGAAGGGCGCGGCGTGCGCGGCGGGCCCGCCCCGGCTGCCGACCCCGATGAGGAGCTCCTCCACGACGTCCCCCGTCTGCACCGTCTCGCTGCTCCCGGGCCCCCACTCCTCGGCCCGCGACCCGCCCGCGACGCACTCGATCGCCACCACCACGCCTTGCCTCTTCCCGCTCTCCATGGGCATGCCCCCCCTACCCCTAGCTCGCTCTACGCCTCTTCCTCCCTCCCTCCCTCCTCACGAGTCACGAGCGTGGCTGAATCAAGTAGGAGTATCAAGCAAGGGCGGAGGCTGCAGCTTGCGCGGTTGACTTGTGAAGGGCGCTGTCCTGTCACACGCCGCCCTACCACCAACGCAGCGCAGACCGCAGCGTAGAAGAGCTAATAGCTTTGCTCACGCAGATTCCTCGGCCCTTTTAGAGGAGACGGCGGCGGCCAGTTGAAAGAGAAGCAGAAGCCGCTTTCCAGGATGGTGCAATTTGTGCAAATGGGAGCGGAGCTCGAACGCGAATTGAGCGATCGAGATGGCCACGCGGCGGCCGCACAGGACCACAGCCACCGGCTGGGCCGGTGAATCCGCACCCTCCGTAGTCCGTTGCCACTGGCCACACGACTTGTCAAAATCTGGCTGACGTTATCGGTGTGGAATCTGGGCCTGAAATTCGTCGACGGTGACGCCACGACTAGCTCACCGCGAGTGCCTCTGAGCTCTGAATGGCTGATCGGCAGATCCCAGGCGTGGGATTCCGGCGGCCTCACCGGATCAGAATTCAGATCAGCAGCTTCCAGCCTTCCGTGTCACATCGGAATACCGGCCGGTTGGTCTGTATATTCTAGTATAATATAATCTCCTAATAATAAAAAATAAAATCAACATGCTCCGGCCTCCGGGACCTCTCTGAACACCATTTGGACTCTTGAGAAGACTCGCGGTGTCCTTCGTTGGAGAAAATTTTTGCCGTTTTTCTCATTCCAATTCAACCGTGCCCACTGGTCAAGACTAGCTTCTCTGTCACGTCGCACGGTCTCATTTGACAATTGGAGGCTCTGTGTATCATAGCGTGCTGCTAAACTGAATCCAGTTTCCCGGATACAGTCGCTGATGAATCTCGATATTCGTTTTCTGGGCCAAAGGCTTCGCGGCATCAGCATCAGTGCGCGAAGACAATTTCAAAAAGGAGGACGTGGGCATCATCTCCTGCCCATCCAAATTGAAGTGTTGGAATTAGCTTGACAAGCCAAGTGTATACTAATATGGATTCTTTACAAGTGTTGTGTCATGACAGAAAAAAAAAATGGTCAGCTGCTCCTCTCGGCGACCATTTCATACAAGTAACAACCAAGAAACATACTCCTACTTCTCTGTTCCCACACGTTATTTCTTGGTCTTCACATCCATGTGCCAGTGGCCAATAATGGCGCTGTACTAGAGAAGATGACAAATCCATTTCTATGGAAATAGAGAGAGGTTGGGAGGTAATGATATTTTACGGAGAAACAAATTGATTAGCCATCATCGTTGACCTCAGAGCAAGTTGCGACAGTGACATGGTTGAACTGTAGAGTTCGAGAATAGACCCGAGTATGGGCCAGGCCCACGCTGGCTAAAGAAATAAAAAAACACCGTTAATTTGAGGCCTAAAACACTCTGATTTTATGGTTTCTTTTTTTATATATACTTCACCAGGCTCTACGGCGGAAGACTCGTACACAGCCAAATCACGAGCAGCTAAGTTTAATATAAACTCTGTGAGGAGGTCAGGCCAAATGCAAAACTGACCTGGGTCCCAACACAAATTCCGACTAACAAGCTTGTGCAAAGACAAGTTATAAGATCTTGGAATATAAGAGATACTATACACACAAAGCTGTCATGAATGAGACTACGAATTTCTCGGAATATACCACCCCCAATGGATAGATCTCTCACCGGCTTCGTGATTGCTTCCTGCAGCTGCATTGAATCAATCTCGATCACAACCTGTGAAATGCCAAAGTGTTCTGCAGCCTCCAAGGCCTGCTCGTAGGCCAAGGCTTTAGCTATCAAGGCACCATATGTAGCCCAAATTCCCATCTCCCGCCAAGACCGGCTTGCCCTCTTCATCCTTGATGATAAATCCCCATGCCCCGGTTTTTGTTTCTTGAACAAATCCTCCATCAACATTGATCTTCAGAACATCTCGTGTAGGTGGTGACCAGCTCTGAGCCTTCTTCATCATCACCGGTCTAGTATGCGAGTTATCCCTCAGAATGTCGCCCACCTTGTTTCTTACATCCCACCATCTCCAAAGTAGAACTACTATCCTCCTCAAGCATACGTCCTCCCTCAGCTGCAGAACTCCCCATACAAACTCTTCTGCCGAGGTACTATGTTCAAATTGTTTCCTCATTTTCTCTAAGCCCCGTTTAGATCCTTAAAATTAAATTAGTTTTAAGAATCATAATTTACATACATATTAATTAATTTAATACGGTTGTGTATAGATTATATTTATATATTATTGTTGGTTATACGAGAGAGATACTTATGTGTTCTATTTTTACCACGTGTAGGCGAGTTAAAGAGCACGCTAGAAATTGTAATGTAAAAATATAGCATGAAAATCTATAGAATCAAATTTCATCTTTCATTCTATGAATTTGAGGTAGACTAATATGTGAACTTTGTAAAGTGGTACAATGTCATATTCTAAATGAAATGGTTTAAATTAGATTTCAATTCCTCTAAATGAAAGAATCCAAACGGACTGTAAACCTGTCTAGCACTGACGTACTGCTTTACATTTCAGGAAGGCGTCCTCCATCTTCGTCAAAACGGCAGCAGACCGGACAGGCTGTGTCAAGATGACACATTCCCATCCCGCTTCCTGCTGTATTCAATCTGGAGCGTTCATTCAACATCTAACGCACGGGTACTGGCTACTTCGAACTGCGATGCGCAACCAAGAAACAGGAGCCCAAACGTGAGAGCGAGGTCCCCCACGGCCCACCAAAGCTTGCGGACCCAAATGGCATCCACCTCGCCGGAACCCACCGCCGCCGGCGAAACTAACGATCCCATCCACATCCGTCGCCTGGAGCTTTCCGACCACGAGAGGGGATTCGTTGCCCTTCTCTCCCAGCTCTCCGCCTGCCCGGATCTCACCGCATCCGAGTTCGCCACGCGCTTCGCCGAGCTCGCGGCGCAGGGCGACGACCACGTCATCCTCGTGGCCGAGGACCCCTCCGCCTCGGACCGGCGGATCCTCGCGACAGGGTGCCTCTTCGTTGAGCGTAAGTTCTTGCGAGGCGGCGGCAAGGTGGGGCACGTGGAGGACGTGGTGGTCGATGCCGCCGCGCGCGGCAGGTGTCTCGGGCTCCAAATCGTGCGCCGGCTCGTGGAGATCGCCAGGGACGCCGGCTGCTACAAGGTCATCCTCGACTGCACCCCTGAGCTGCGTGCCTACTACGCCAAGTGCGGATTCGTGGAGAAGGGTGTTCAGATGGCCGTCTACTTCTGAGTTCTGATCCAGAGGTATATTGCTATGCATCGGCATTGCTCATCTGATTAAGTGCTAAACGAAATGCTGTAGTTGTTCGTTGGAAAATAAATTGCCACCTGTAGTTTTTGTTTAATAGAGTGTCCTAGGTGGATCAAGATTTAATCCTACAAGATTCAAATGCATTTGAACCAAAAGCGCACACACTCTCCAAACTGTAAGTGCATAACATTTATTTTATGTAGTCTGTTTGGTTTGCTGTGGGTTGCTCTGTCTGAAGAGCTACACTAGTTGGTGTTGGAAGATGAGCTTTGGTGGTAAGCTTGAGTTTTGGGTTCAAAATCCAACATGTTGAGATGTTTGGTGCAGTAAACTCATCTGTAATTTCTTATATGTGATCTTTATTTAAAGGCAATAGTTTTTAATCAGTTTGGCCAATATCTAAATATGGCCAGCCCTAAGCTTCTTGCTAGTTTACCATTATACAGTTGATGTTTTCGACAGGAAATTGTAGCTAATTACATGTCCAATTAGCTGTCCAGAACATCACCAGTCGTGACCGGAGTGACTCATGGACCAGTAGCCATGCATGCCAACACCCTGTCATTATATATGTAATATAATATGTTATTCAAGCTATGGAGTCACCAATTGAGTCTGTCAATATATCATAGCATAATAGCATTGTTGGGTTACATGAGTGTTTCTGTTCTGCTTCCTAGAGTTGCTGCAAGGTTCAGATGCAGCATTATTCCACGCTAATAGGAATTGCCATTATTTCCTTCATGTGTCATTCAATAATCAAGACTGAGACATGGAAAGTTCTGCTCTATGATACTAGAGTAACTTCATTGGCTCTGATAATTTCGAGTTCTTACAGTCTGTTTCACATCTTTGGCTGATGTTTTTGACGATTGAAAAGTTTCCTTAGAGCTATTAATTATATACAAGGACAAACAAATTTCATGTTTTTTTTTTTTGTGTTTCTTCGTTCTTGTTTTATTTTTGTTCCTAAGTTCCCTGTTGTTTGCAACGGATGTTATCATGTTATAAGGCCCAATTTTGAAGAAGGGGTAAGGACACATTTTGTTTTTGCATTCAA
This sequence comes from Eremochloa ophiuroides, assembly GCA_038502445.1. Classification (NCBI taxonomy): domain Eukaryota; kingdom Viridiplantae; phylum Streptophyta; class Magnoliopsida; order Poales; family Poaceae; genus Eremochloa; species Eremochloa ophiuroides. Next base: position 71,189,706 of record JAHLJS010000005.1, read on the forward strand.
GCTTGCCTCGCTAGCAAGGAAACGGACAACAACGACGTGTTTGGTTGATGGATGGAGTTACCTTGCTTGGCTTGCTTCCTTAAGATGGCAGGCTTACCTCGCCTGAATCATGAATCGGAAAAAGATTTGCCGGTGAGGTGAGGCAAAATCGTTGGGGGAACCAAAGTTACCAAACGCGCCTTAAGTGGCTAGGTAATGTTCGTTTGTCTAAAAAAGATGCTGATTTCGATTTGATTTATTATAAGAGTAAAATATTGCTTACCCTAAAAGAACTCTAGGATCCATAGGCACAAATGAAGTCCAAGATACACAAGTATCGGAGTTTCCAAACTAGCCCAAATATGTTTGGTCATGTGGTGTGCTACGAAAAGACCTTACGGCTGTGGTGACTTCATGAACTTCAAGATCTGCTGGCTCAGTTCTTTGAAACTGCTCATAGGGATAGGGTTTGTGTATGTGTATTCATAGGGGAGAGTATGTGTGCGTGTTGTGGACGTCAACGTTGTATTGTGTAATTAGAAAAAAGAAAAGAAAAGACCTTACTGCTTAGAGCTTTTCCATTAGACTGAGGAAAAAGAAACCTTCCTATGTCTTGTTTTTATTTTGTAGAAAAAAAAAATCATCTCTACTAGATCTTCTTTCCCTATTTTTTTTCTCAATCTCTCGAAATCTTACCTTGAGTAACTCCACCGGATTGAGAAAACTCAGTTATGCAAAGGAGATTGAAAACACAGTATTTCTAGTTTTGGTGGAGTGATGCTGCAGCATTGTTGAGAAAACAAATCCTCTTTATTTGGTTATAAGACCCGCTTGTCAATGGTTAAAAGCATCTTCATCTCTCCTCCGTCTCCTTTGTCTCTCTCGTTCACGGCGGTAGCAGGCCCGTACGATCGGTGACCAAGCTCGCGTGCTCAACCGCAGCAACGCCGTGGCCCGTTCGCTCATCCGCGACGACGGCATGGCCCACATGCTCGCTCGGCACAGTGGTGGGGTGCAACCGGCATGCTAAGTAACCCTATACATGATCCGGCGACAATCCGGATCAATCCGTTAAACCGACCCATAGCAAACCGTATATGAAGGTAGTACGGGTTAGTTCGCATCGGTTTGAAGACCGTCAAACCCACCCATCTTCTTAGTCTCGTAGATGAAAGCGGTGAGCGCTTCAACGGTGAGGGGCGAGGGTATAACGGTGGTTTGGCAGCAGCAGCAGTGAGTCAACGACACTGCGGCAGTGGCACGACGAACACCTGGGCCTCTTTGAACGACAGCTTGCTTGCGATCGAGGGCGTCCGGTCGTCCGCCTCCATGACATATCTAGTACTCCCTCCATCCCAAATTGTAAGTCATTCTAAAAATCTTGAAGAGTCAAAACATCAACTTTGATCAAGTTTATATGATAAAATAATAATATTTATAATATTAACTAAGTATCATTAAATTTTTCACTAAATATATTTCATAGTAAACTTATTTAGTGTCATAAATCTTTTAATATTTTTTCTCTATAATTTTAATCAAACTTAAGATGGTTTGATTTTCTAAAATTTTTAGAATCACTTAGAATTTGGAATGGAGGGAGTAGTAGATATGCTGGACCTAAGCGTTGCGTCCACGCTGGACCGCGGCACCCCAGCAGCCTACTCCTCCCACCGGTCGCCGCTCTCGTCATGGGTTGGACTGGTTTTTACCTAAAAGCCGCTTTAACCGGACCATGTACAGAGTTATGCTAAGGCAATGTGGGGATTGAGAAAAGAAAAAACTGACTGCTCCCCTATATACTTTAGGGATTAAGAAGGGGGAAGGGCTGAGAAATTATGACAAGCCTTGTTTTGTTTGAAATAAAGTGCTGATTTCGGATGTTGCTGATTTTTTTAGAGAAAAATAGAAAAAACAAAATAAGAAAAAAAAATAAAGAGGATTGAGAAAGGAGAAATACTCGATCAGTTCCTGTGATTAAAAAGGTGGATTTCCTAATCTTCCTATATGATTCAAGGGGAGCAACCACCACCTTCTCATTTACGTAGCAGCTCCGAGCGGCAGAGCCAACCATCATAGGCCACGCCAGCAAGCCACGAGAGAGCAGTGACAACCACAAGACCTTACGGTTACGCGTCTATTTTGTGTAACGATTTGTGATTTGAATGAATTGTAACTATAATTGCTCAATAATTACAGCCAAAATACCAACACAGGTTACTAAAATACTACAAGGACAGATCGACGATTGACACAGCATAATATACAGATGCAAGGAAATGTGCAGGACCATCAAATGCCATATAGATAATTGTACTAGGCAAAATAGTCAAAATTTCAAGCACTTGAAAGTAGACAGTCTCCAACCTTCTATTACATAAGTCATCGGCAGTAGATAACAATAAGCTGAAGAACACACTCAAATTTCTCAAGGTATGCATTAAAGTGCTAGCTGGTTGAATCCATGGGCTTAATCCTCATCCTCAACAACCTTAGTTCCCAACCCTTTGAGACCCTCTGGTGGGATCTCAGCGACTGTGACCAGGGAGTACAGTTCCTCCTTTGCATCTTCCTCGTCGTTCCTCTTGCGGGCAATTCTGACACGGACTCGCCTCGGCACACTACGGATACCACTGCTCCAGATGTGCTTGTTGAGCTTCACATCAATCCGGACATCAGTAGTACCCATGGTCTTCTGAGCGAACTTCCTGATCTCCTTGATGGCATTTGGGGCCTTCTTCTTGAAGGTGCTGTATACAATTATAGATTGATTAGTGATGACAAAACGGCAGATCAATTAAAGCCTGCCATGGAATACAGCATACAACAGAATTTTAAGTGTTCAAAAGAGATTCAACAAATATGAAATGGAATATCAATATACTGTACTTCTGCAGTATACATGTAGCACCCAAATGGAACACATGACAGCATGTTAAGGCAACATGTGTAACGATGAATGACATCTTTCTACCGGACATGTAACTGTATCAACCACAGCATTGCTTTCGACAGATACCTGACTATGTCCGGACAATACATCACACCCATATTATCGAGTTACATGGAAGTTCTAACCCATAGTGGACAAATTTATAATATAGAGCACTCAGATGGATGTACCACCCAAATGGAACACATGACAGCAAGCGAAGGCAACATGAGTAACGATGAGTGACATCTGTGTACCAGTCATGTAACTGTATCAACCACAAGATTGTATAAGACAGATACCTGACTATGACCGGACAATACAAAAACATTCAACTGTATCGTAGATACATCTTCAAACAAACACTACAACTCAATGGAAATACAAATGGAATACTTATTATGGGAGAAAATATACTGCCCAAATGTAACACAGTGGCATAACAAGAAGCAACACGTGCAACGATGAGCAGATTACATATCCCGGGCATGTAACTGTATTCAGCCAAAGAAACAAGGCAGACACCTGACTATACCCGAGTAGCTCCAAATAGAACGGCGCTCACAAAACAAAATGCCACATTCGACAAATCACAAAGCCAAAAAAAGAAGACAAACAAGAGATAAATGTAGGATCAGATACAAGAGCAAGATCAACTAGAAGCAATTCCCGCTCGGTCAGGAGATCCCGACTGTACTCTAGCTGGGAAAGGATACTGGATCCAATCAGGTGTATCAACCATTCGCAAGCCCACAGAGAGCTCACAGGCCGCAACCCTCCGTACCAGCATCTCACATACAACCTAGCTGACACCCGGATCTATCGCATCTACTCTACTGCTACGGCAAAGCTTGGGAATGGAGGAGACGGTTGGGGGGCAATACCATCCGTGGAGGCGCTTGTGGAGGTTGATGGTGTACTCGCGGGTCACCACCTCATCCTTGCGGGTGCCGGCGCCGCGCTTCCTCTCCGACATCTCTCCTCTCCGCCGCCGGCGCCGCGTTTACCCTCCTTTGCTCGCGCTCGAGGGAGGTTGCGGCGTGAGATAAAACCCTAACCTCGGCCGCCAGAGCCGCCCCTTTTATAGCGGCGCGAGTTAGGGCTACCTAATGTTTCGGGCCTCCCCGCGCACATACATGTCCAGCCCATGTGTACTGAGTTAGGCCCGTCTAGGTAGGCCCTCGATTTCTATTTTAATTAATTTATTATTTTTCCGAATCGTCTTTCCTACTACATCTAGCCCCTGTTTAGATTCACTGTAAATTGTAATTGTAACTAGTCATATTAACGTTACGACATATGCATAGAGTATTAAATGTAGACGAAATGTTTACATGTTTGTACTTTTTGCATGTACGTCATGAGACGAATTTTTTAAGTCTATTTGGATCATGATTGAACAAAAGTTGTCAAATACAAACGAACGTGTTACAGTGCAGAATTACAACTGCAACTGGGATCTAAACGAGTCCTTAATTATGTTGACTACTGCGACTTGCGAGCTTGTTTATCCGTAAAGAGTTGGCTGTCCGGTTGTTTTCGTTTCTTGAAACGTTGGCTTGGGTGGCTGGTTGATCGTTGGCTATCCCGGACGTTTTGTTTCTTGAGACGTTGGCTACGGTAGCTGGTTAACGTGATTTTTCAGATTTCCAGTTTGGCTTTGATAAAGTAGTTCAATTCCAGATAGCTGCCGTGGTGCCATCAACCGAGCAGGAGCAGCACAATAAGCCCAACATAAACACGACCAACTACAGACTAACTTTTTTGGTGACCGCCGCCGCCAGAAAGAGGGTGCCCTAGAGCCGCCACCGCCGCCGCTTCCCTTCACCACATTGATCCCCTCTCTTCTCTTCTGGCATCTTGTCGAGGGTTAAAGGGAGTAAGGATCTATTGTTTTTAATAAGTTTTTTTCTAATAAATCGAGTTAGTGTCTTTCCATGTCAAAATTCTTGGTATTGGAGTTTTATCTCCTCCTTTTTCTCTTCTCCGGTGACGGCGAAGGAGAAGGGTGGAATCGTCTTCTCCATGACGGCTTCGTTAAAGATGAGGACGGCAACCTCGACGTCAGTATCTTCATCAATATGACGACATGGAGATCTTTATTTCCGAACAGCGGCATTAAGGCAGAGATGATATCGTCGTCATGAAATAATTTTCTCCAGTCTTTTCTCCGTTTTGTTATGGTTAAATCTGACAATAATAAAAGATTAGGGAGAACAAGTTTCAGATCAGTCATCCTCATTCTTCGGTGACAGAAAGAAGAAGAAGGAAGACGTCAGAAAGAATAATTTACTCAATTCCGCCTATAGAAATATTGGCTGTCGTTCGTTGAGCATTTGTTCTCGAGCCATTTGCCGAGTATTTATCTGTGCAGTCATTCATACTGCAAAGCATCAAACAAGTTAAGTTTTGAGTTATGCTATTCACAGCACGAGTATTTTTCTGTAATTTAGAGTGCTTATAACAGATTGATGTATTCAGCTATCATATAATATAATTATTCCTCCGTCGGGAAAAAAACACGACCAAAATGAACCGCAAAACTGCAACTCCTGCAACGCCCAACAGAAAGCGCAGTGTGTGTTGTGATGCTGGCAGTGTTGGATGATGTAACAACTAACAGCTATTGATAAAACATTCGACAGACAAAACGAGGACTGAAAAAATATCAGCGAAGCCAAGTCTCAAGTCTCGGTCTTCAGAAATCAACGAGAACTCGCCATAATCAGTGTTTTCAACATCATTTTTCTCTCACAAATCAGCGTCAGCCAAAATCAGTGTTTATTTTCAGCTCCATCAATCGGGGTTGCAAACGGCAATACCCAATCACATCAGCAGATACCAGAACCAGAGAGCCTCAGGCAATGGTGTAATCACATGTGCAGATACCAGGGCGCCTCAGTCACTGCAATACTCCGCCCAAGCCAAAGGCAGCATTGAAGCATTGACCATTACTATTTACAACCGCTGAAATTACTTTAATTTACAACTGATTATCGCACAAAACAAATTCACAAATGTTGATAAGAGGTGCAATAGAAGTCGATACATATCAGTGCCAAAACAAAGCAGCAGTCCCGGTGACAACGAATCAGCGGCCTGGATTTCAGATAATGCCCTCGTGAAAAATTGTAGCCTGGGTCAAATATGCCAAATAAGATATTCTAAACAAGCATACACCGCACAGATTTGATAATCTGGAAGATGTTGCAACGAGAAAGTTCAGAGAGAACAAACAAGAGAAAGTTCAGACAGAAGAAACAACTGAAAAACTGTTGACAAATATGGCTTTGAATAGATGAAAGCCCCAAAATTTATAGCTTATGCAATATCTCAAACTTACAAGAGCAAGCACAAAGAGTTGGAGGGGGAGGGGACGTTGTCACAATGGTTCCACAGATAAAATAATTACCAGAGTCTATGACAAAAGGCTACTTCAAGAATGACACATTTCTAGACTTGACATGGCCTTGAATAGATCAAAGCCCGATATTTAAAACCTATGCAATCTATCAAATTTACAAGAGCAAGCACAAAGTATTGGATGAGAGAGGTTGTCAAACTGGTTCCAGAGGCAAAAGAATTACCAAGTCCTCAAACTTTCACAGCCGACTCAATTTCGTCCCTAAACTATGAAACGACCGTTCTCGTTCTCAAACTTTCGCAGCCGGCTCAATTTCGTCCTTAAACTATGAAAACGACTGTTCTCGTCCTCAAACTTTCGCAGCCGGCTCAATTTCGTCTCTGCTCCGATGTGAAGCGCCACGCTGGCTCGTCTCGTCATCGCCTAGTCAGATAGAATCAGTTTTTGAAAGTCTGCAACTGATTTATTCTTATTCCAACTGGTTGCAACTAGTTGTAACTCTTCAATACAACATTGATGAAGATGATTTTTAATTGTAGATCTCAATAAAATCTACAAATTTTTAGTTTTAATTTTTTTATTTAAGGATGTTAAGATGCTCAAAAAGTTAATATAAAATTTTAGCACCATAATAATTACCTGCTGCTGCTTGTAATTAATATAAAAGTTAATATAAAATTTTAGCACCATAATATGAATTTTTTGAGTATCTTAATGTCCTCAAATAAAAAACATTAAAACTAGAAAGTTGTAGATCTTATCGAGATCTACAATTTTTATGAAAAAATCATCTTCATCCCATTTTGTATTGAATAGTTACAACTAGTTGCGACAAGTTGGAATAAGAATAAATCAGTTACAGGCTTTCGAAAACTGATTCCAGCTGACTGGGTGATGACGAGACAAGTCAGCGTGACGCTCCACATCGGACCAGAGACGAAATTGAGCCGGCTGCGAAAGTTTGAGGATGAGAACGGTCGTTTTCATAGTTTAAGTACGAAATTGAGCCGGCTGCGAAAGTTTGAGGACGAGAACGGTCGTTTTCATAGTTTAGGGACAAAATTGAGCCGGCTGTGAAAGTTTAAGGATTAAAACGGCCGTTTTTATAGTTCAGAGACTAAACTAAGATTTCGGCGATAGTTCAAGGACGAATTTGAGTATTTCGAAAAAAAAAAGCTGAAGGGTATCTACCATTAAATAGATACTTCGTACAAGATATGAAAATCTCATGGTGCAATTAACCTGTCAAAGAAAAGCACTCTTACCGATCAAACAAGGGGACAGTCTGAACAACGGAACTAATTACCAGCTTCTGAAATCAACAGATCAATGACCTCGCTGTCCAAGGAATCAGGACATCTAATAAATCTAATCGATCAAAGCATGAGCACTAACCATTCAGTCAATCAAATTAGCACAACAAACACCAGTGATTTCATGGCAGACTATAATCTTATTAGAACTGTTCGCAGATTATAGTTTGGCAAGGCACATGACCAAAATCAGTGGGGTTAAAACGGTTCCACAGACAACAGAAGCAAAAAGTCTATGGCCACAAGCTTTATTCTATTCCGAATTCAGCTCATCATTTCATCATACACAAGAAATGAAGAAAAGTAAAACAAGTGCCTGGCAGGCGGGGTTCGATTTGTCCGCGCGCACACAGCACGGAGCGAGTAACCCTTGGATCCATTCGGATCCTCAAAATAAGGATGCGCAAACCAGATCAGGGCAGATCAGATTACGGAGGGCGCGGCGCCGGCGGACTCGGCCTCGAGGTACCGGCAGATCCGCTCGACGACCTCCCTTCCCTTGGCGCTATTCTGTAGGAACCTCTCGGCGCAGCGGGTCTCGACCTTCTCGGCGACGGCGGCGACGGCGGCGAGCGGGCGGCACCGGATCGTGGTCTCCTGCCTGAACTGCGTCCACTCGTCGGGCCGGTCCGGGTGGGGCCTGTAGGAGGCGCGCTCCTCGACCTCGATGAGGCCCCGGAGGCTGACGTTGCGCACGACGACGTCCATGGCGCGGCGCTGGGCGTCCACGAGCGAGGTCTCGACGCAGTGGCAGAGCGCGGCGCCGTTCGGGGACGCCGCGGCGGACGGGAGGAGGCGGCGCAGGACGAAAGGGAGCGGCGGGGACCGCACGGTGAGGGAGCGCGCGGCGTGCAGGCGGCCCGTGTCGGAGTCGAGGCGGCGGTGGAGGGTGTGGACGTCGGCGACGTGGGAGAGCGCCGTCCGGGAGGCCGGGTCCGTGAACTTGCGCCACGCCGCCGCCGTCACCCGGTCCCACGGGTGCCGGTACACATGCTCCTGCGTGTACACCACCATGGCGGGCGCGGGCGCCGGCTTGGCGCTGTTTGGGGTCGGGAGGTTTTGGTTCCGATTTGATTGACCTCTTCTTTCTTGCGGCGAGGGTTTGAGGACGCTGAGGTGAAGAGAAGTAGGGAAAGGGGGAAAATGGTGGAGGAGAGCTGGTTTTTGTAGGCGACCGAGACCGAGACCGAGGCCGAGCCGTGCGGCCGCCGCTGGATTGGGGAGGAAGGCAGCCCGAACCTGCCGGCGAGCGTGAGTGGTGCGCAAGGCACGTGCCCCGTCCCCGTAGCGGTTTCCTTGTGATGCCGCGTGTGCTGGCAAAAACATACTACGACACCAACGCTGTTTACGCATACGAGGAGGAGCAAACGCAGTCAAGGATTACGCCTTTGACTCTTGACTTGGGAAACGGGGGAATGACGACTTGACTTCTCAGAAATCCGAGTCAGGCGAGCAGACGGCCGCGCCGCCGCGACCTTTCCTCGTCAGGCTCCGCGATGGCGCTCTCGCACCTCTCCCGCCGCCTCCTGAGCCCAACGGCTGCGGCGGCCGCCGCCGCCGCGCACCTCCCCATCCCTAAGACATTCGCCCATGGCCGCGACCCCTTCATCCTCCTGAATCCCGGGCGCCGCTTCTACTCCGCGTCCTCAAACCCCAGCCTCAACCCCTCCTCCTCCTCCACGCCATCGGAGCCCAGCCAGCAGGGCGCCCCATCCGCGGCCGTGTCGCCGGACGAGATGCGGCACCAGGAGATCGAGGGCCCCACGGTGGAGCGCGACACGTCGCCGCTGGCGGACGAGACGCGGCGGGAGCTCGACGCGCTCCTCCGCGGCGTGCAGCGCCTCAGCGGCTCGCTCGCGCTCCTTGGAGGGGCGCACCTCGCCGCCGGCGCATGGATCGCGTACGGCGCCCCGCCCCTCGGCGTCGGCTGCGCCGCGGCGGTGCAGGGCGTGGCGGCGTTCGCGTTCCCCTTCGCGGTCGCCCTCGTGCTGCGCCGCGCCATCAAGCCCATCGCTTTTTCCAGAAGATGGAGGCCAACGCGAGGCTGCAGGTGCTCACTCTGTGCCTCCAGGCTACGAAGAACGTTAACCTCATGCTGCTCCGGACGCGGGTGATGGCCATCGCTTGCGCTCTGGGAGTGTCTGTCGCGTCGGTTGCTGCGGTGTTGATGAGATGATTTTAAGTCAGATCTCTGCGGAAAGGATGGTTAGTTTTCAGTATCCAAGGAATAAAAAGCAAGTAGACTAGGAACTATGACATTTTGGTGCTTTTGGATGTTGGTCCGTGCTTAGTTTTGGTGATTGCACACGGGAGAGAGGAGATTACAATGTGATTGTTTGAGATATTTCTATTACACTCTTCAGCTTATCAAACAAATTGGTAAAATTTAGTATCTTCTTTTTAAATGAACCACCTCCATGCCGATACCCTGTTTGTTAATAAAATTAGCTACGACCACAATTCTTTGTTGCTGCTTCCCTCTTGCCACTGAACTTTGTTTTGGATTCATTGGTGATTTGGCAAGGTTGTATTATCACCTTACTCTACAAGAATACGGTAGTTGATTGAAATGATACTGAGATCAGGATGAACTGTGTTGTCATACCTTTGTGATTGGCAGTCTAGTTATGTGCTTGGTTCAGAACTCCGATATGATCTGATTTTATTTATTTTTTTTGGGTCACGATTGGCTTATGTGACATGCATTGAGTAGTTTCTTAAAAGATGTCAAATAGAGTAAATTGGAAAATAACAGTGTATCAATTACGAATAATGGTACTGAGAAGGTTGTATTATCACCTTACGCTAGAAGAATACTGTAGCTGATTGAAATGGATCAGGATGAACTTTGTTCCCATACCTTTGTGATTGGCAGTCTAGTTACGTGAACTCCAATATGATCAAATGCTTTCGTTGTGATTGGCTTATGTGACATGCATCAAGTAGTATCTTACAAGATATCAAATAGAGTAAATTGGAAATAACAGTTTATCAATTACGATAATGGTGGCCAAGGGCCAACTAGTGAACAGCATGTGCTTTATTGCGAGGATTAGCTTGATTGTAAATTATTTGAAAACATGGTTGCCTTATCACCCCCCTCCCCCCCCCCCCCCCCCCCCCCCGATCCTGACTTACTTTTGCATGTATGGTCCTGATATGATAATCTAACATCTCATAAACATTTAGATGAAGCTGAGTATCACTATCACAGATTCTTTTGCAATCAGCTTTAGTATCAATTTTAGGCCAGAAATTCATTTGGATACCTTAAGAGCAGTATCTCTATCAAAAGCTGGATCTCTTATTGGTAGTACAATATTCTTCCACTTGCTATATTTTCTGTTCTAGTGCGCCTGGGGTTGTTCGCTTCTCTGAAAAGAAGCGCCGACTTCGGCTAATGCAGATATGTTGTGAGACGAGAACACTGTTCTAGCGCTGTTTCTATGTCCGGAATTGCCATATAAGATTTGCTTGCATCCTGTCTGTACGTGTTATTTGTTTGTCTTCCGTTGGTTGGAATTTTGGCATGTCAACTCCAAATTGATGTATTATTGATCAGATATCCATAGGGTTAGCTTGCCTACTCCTACTGCATGACTCTCTTACAGCCAATTAGTGATTTGTGAATCATTTGGTGAATCTAACCAAATAATCGCTTTGCGGTACTGTTTGATGTTTGTTTATGAAGCGATGATAGATGAATTCTTGTCTAACTGCAGCTCCAGTAAAGTAGACAGTTCAATTTGGTCCTTTGCTAGTGTGCTAACAAAATCCAGATAATGTTTTTAACCAAGTTCCTTGTTAAGCGTTAATACGGTGTAGGGATAATAACATGAAAGGATTAAGTTGTCTATTATTTTTACTGTGCTGGCCTCTTACTATGTTGATGAACTAAACAGTTCGATTTTTTCCTAATTTCTTTTGAAAATTTCTGCACTGTATAATTTGGCTTCTTAGTACTCCCCTGTCCCTAAAAGAATACAATTCTCGTTTTTCGAGAGGTCAACCGATTCGAACTTTGCAAAAAAAAAAAAAAAAAAACTGATATGTATGATTCAAAATAAGTATCATTAATATTTTTATAATAATTTTATTTAGAGACATAAATATTAATATTGTTTTTATAAATTTAGTCTGACATAAATCACATTATTGTATTCTTTCTTGGACGGATGCAGTATCTATTGTTTCCCGGTGAAAGATGGATACATCGCGTTGTGGTCATGCTACGTGACACTATGATAGTATAACACTGTAGTGGACCTTGAAAAGCTGTGCTCTTGATCTTTTATTAATTCTTTAACACAGCGATCTGTCGCTTCCTGTTGTTTATGAAGAGCAATATTTCATTTTAAGATCCCCACTTGCCATGTCCTCTTTACTGTGGTCTCTGGTTCCCTGAGAAGGGTGGGATATAGAGTAGAAAGAACCCTGTGGTTCTATGACAGGCCAGCACAGATATCCATCGTTTCTAGAAAGCAATCCTGATAGCCACTGCACTGTAACCTTCTTGACTTCTACAGTTCTACTCCAGGAGCCTTGAAATATTGAGGTTTAAATTCGGCGTGTAAAGTTCTGCTTGTTATATCTGATATTCTATAGGACATCGAAAGGTTTTTTCAGCTCGTAAACCGCAAGATGCATTTATTAAATATAATTAATCTATTATTAGTAAATGTTTACCATAGCATAACATTAAGCTTAAAGTATTTATCTCGTAATTTATACATAATATGTGTAACTAAGTTATTTTTGTCTATATTTAATATTCCATGCGTAGTAGTATGGTTTACATGGAATATGCACAGTTCTTTTACAACTGAGAATCAACTATAGTTTTGTACAGGATATGCACTAGACATTCACAGTTTCCTAGGTATCCCTTATGGTTCTTCCGTAGTAGACTGTTTAATAGCTTGTCTTTGACGCTTTTGGATAGTGCAGATTCACCGGCAGCATTGCCATCACCAATAAAATAGATAGGCATGAGCTACTATATAAATTAGCCCTTATCTCATAAACTGTATAATAGTTGCCAATTATTGGTGCTCTTTCTCTCCCGTATAAATAGGTACCTGCAATGGAAGGATCACACATATCCCTCTCAATCACCTTCAGAGTCCACTGAGTTTCAGGTCTCTCTTCTTTTCACTCGAGAAAGGATGCCATCCTGACGGCGCTGCATGTCAGCATGTGGTTGATGTTCTTCAACCTGTGTTTGGTGCTGCTAGTTTATGCAAACATTGCTCTGTTCTTTTAACTACACCAGGATGGGGAAATCCTTATGTTATTGATCTAGCATTCTTGACCTTGCAAGGCAAGGTGTAGCCTCTGCAAGCTTGAGAGGTGGCGGCTGGTCCCTTAATGGCTCATTTTTTGTTCAGTGCTGGTCCTTCTCAGCTTAATGTAATATGCAGACCGCAGCATATTATCTTTCGCCTGTTTAGATTGATCTTTTCCTTCGTGTGCCGCAGCATATTATCTTTCGCCTGTTTAGATTGATCTTTTCCTTCGTGTGATGGGCTGATGTGTTTTGTTCCTTTGCAGCTGGTAAATCCAGCATGGATGCCTGAAATAACATGTAATTTGCTTCTGAAAGGAGTTAGTGCTATACTACATTGTCGCTGTGTCAAATTTTCTCTGAAGTGAAACTTAGAAATCACTTGCGGGTTGCGGCCATTGCCCTCAGCCCCTCACGTGGTGCTGCCACTAATGTTCAGAAACATCACGAAAAGTTAAGTGTTGCTGGCCACTTGGGGATGCAAGTCTGCAGCCTTTCTGGAAGAGCTTAAACCTTTCCGGTGTGTGCAAGTTGCAAAGTAAGGCTCTGTTCGCTTCAGCTGAAAAGCTGAGCTGATTTGGAACTGAAGCTAATTTGTTGTGAGGGGAAATACTGTTTCAGAGCTGAAAAATATGTGCTGTTTAGTTGAAGCGAACAGAGCCTAAGATGGCCTGGAATGTCGATGCTGTAGTGAGATAGTATATTCGTGTTCCATTCTTTTTTGGAGTTTATCATAAAAAGAATCTTTTTTGCAGTTGATGGATCTAAGTTGCTTTGCTCCTCCATTATTTTTCTCATATTTGCTGTAAGATATGTACAGCGTTTTCTGGTAGTAACTACTTCCTTGAAGTTCATTTGATTTCGGAATGGTAAAGCAGTTTCTTCTACTCCTTGAAGGAGCGGGGCCTGCTGGGGCCATTTGGGTGCTCTGCCTAACATTTACTAATTGCACTGTAATTCTGAAGACAACAATCATGTTGCATGTTTTTACTTCGCAACTGCGAGTCCAAGCTGATTACATCAATCAGAAATTCTGTTCCGAATTTCGGATGAGTAAAATGACAAGTTTGATTAACCCTGGACCTCTAGGGGGCAACAGTTTGTCAGTATAATGCACCATCACTTTAATTAGAAAGATGATTACCCATTCCTTGTTTGATCAAAATGCTGTTCTAGCTTATCATTTGCTCCAACGATTCTCTGCCGGTGCGGTAATTCCTTTTTCCCCTTCGCACCAGGGGGGAAAAACTGGAAAAGAAGAGGGGTTAAAAAGCAGAGCATTGGTAGCCTCATACACGGGTCCATACCATACGCCCAGCGCATCCTCAACCACATAACAAAACGCCATGAACCGAAAAGCTCATCACCATGACGTTCATCCAAAGCACACACATACGCCATGGTTAAATCGAATAGTTGAATGGGTTGAATTGATCCAAACGATAAATGGCAAGCAATGGTACAAGTGTCGATCCCTCCCTCAAGGAAAAAGGGACGAACAAATAACACCGCACCGAATCAAACTGGTGCATCAGCGACATCAATCAATTCGTTAAATTAAGGAGAAAAGAGGGGGTGAAAAAAGGAAAAGAAAAGAAGACAAAGGTGTGTCGAATCAGAACGCGCGCGCGCATTCCGAGTTGGGATCAGGCGCAGCCATGTCTCTCCCCTTCGTCTCTTCCTCCTCTTCCTCCGCGCGGGCGGCCCGGCCGGCCGGCTCACTGAATGTAGTAGGCGAAGAAGGAGGCCACGGCGGCCCCGAGGGCGGCGCCGACGGCGGGCGCGACGGCGGAGGAGCCGCTGGTGGGGGCCGGAGCCGGAGCCTCCGCGGCGAGCGCGACGGTGGCCGAGGCGGCGACGAGGACGGCGCAGGCGATCTTCTTCATCTCCATCCCTGAATGCTTGCGGCGGCGGGCGGCGGAACGGAGGCGAGGAAGAAGCTAAGGCGGCGGCGGGCGCGGCGAGCGAGCTGGCTGCTGGCTCTGGTTCTTTGCTCCCGTCGTCGCTTTGCCTGGGGATGGACGCCACGGCGGGGCCGGAGATTTATAGCGGGATTAGTGGGCTAATCCTGGGCCATGCATCGGTCGCGAGTGGGTGGGCCGCCCGCCATGTGGTGCCGCCTGGCGCCTGCTACGTGCCTGCATCTGCATGTGTGTGCGCATGCGAAGCGGTCCAGCGACAGCGACGAGTGGCCGGCCGGTCATCTCGCTCGCCACGAACGGGTCGCGTTTGTGCGTGTGTGTGGTTTGCCTCTCACTCTCGGCGTTGAACGAGTCCCCCGTTCTCGGCAGGCGCGCACGTTTGTTCGCGTGTATGTTCGAGCTGTGCGTGATAGCCCTGGCGGCCTGGCCTGAAACAATCTGAGCTGATTTTGTCAAACTGTTCGCCGCCACGTGTCACTGTCACCTCCTCCAAACAACAGTTGCTGTGTGTGAGAGAGGCCCTGTTTAGATCCCAGTTGCAGTTGCAATTCTGCACTGTAGCACGTTCGTTTGTATTTGACAACTTTTATCCAATCATGGCCCAAGTAAGCTTAAAAGATTCGTCTCGTGATGTACATGCAAAAAGTACAAACATGCAAATATTTCGTCTACATTTAATGCTCCATGCATGTGCCGCAACGTTGATGTGACTAGTTACAGTTGCAATTTGCACTGGATCTAAACAGGGCCAGAGTCGTTCTTCGTCGCCAACGAAACAGCGCGGTAACTTGCGTTCCTGTAGTGTTGCGCTCAGAAGGTTCGGAAGACCATATAAGTTCCCATTCTTCACCGGCCGAGATGGGAATTGGGAACGAACGAGATGAATGATCGTGGCAAAACTAATATAATCTGCTAATCTTCAAAATATCAGCGATTAGTCTATGGATGGAAGCATTGTAACAAAGTTGTCCGCCAGCTCGTCGATGAAAAAGAAAGCTGCGTGCGCGCTGTTCAGACTTTCTCAGAAATATAATAAATTCAGGCTGCCGACCGGGCGTTTAAAAATCCCTTGCTCCATTTCGTGAGCTCCGCTTCTACATTTGCAGTCGTGTAGATTATGCCGTACACCATGTCTTAAGCTAGCTGGCCAAAAAAGCGATCGACAACCTACTTCAACTTGCAAGGCGATGACAGGGAGGAAACTTTGTATATACCAGTTTGGTTCGTAGTGGCCTGCAGAGGCACAAGGCATAAAGCAGCCAATGCAGTCCGAACCCTCGTACAGGCCATCGGTGTCTATCATGCGTCTCTCGGTCTCAGCCTCTGTCCACTGGAGGTTGAAGCGAGTGAAGATCCATTGTTTTAATAAGATTTTTTAGTAGATTGAGTTATTAAGTTTAATGTTTTTTATATCAAAGTTTTTGGTATTGGAGTTTTATCTCCTCCTTCTTCTCTTCTCCGGTGATGGCAAAGGAGAAGGGTGGAATCGTCTTCTCCATGGTGACTTCGTTGAAAATGAGGGCGATAACCTCGGCGTCAGCATTTTCATCAACATGACGACATGGAGACTTTTGTTTTCGGACGGCGGCATCGAGGCGGAGATGATGCCATCGCCATGGAATAATTTTTTCCGGTCTCTTCTCCGTTTTATTATGGTTAGATATGGCCATAATGAAGGACTAGAGAGAATAAGTTTCATATCAGTCTTCCTCGTTCTTCGGTGGCAAAAAGAAGAAGAAGGAAGACACCAGAAAGAAGAATTTCCTTAATTTCGCTTACAGGAATGTTGGCCGTCGTTTTTGTTGGGTATTTGTTCTCAGGCCATTATTTGCCAAGTGTTTGCCTCTACGGTCATTCACACCGCAAAACATCAAACATGTCAGATTTTAAGTTGTGCTATTCATAGCATGGTTATTTTTCTGTGATTCAGAGTGCTTGTAACGAATTGATATATCCAGCTATTATATAATATAATTCTTAAAAGAAAGTCTGTCTCTGTCATGGGACCCATGGCCACCAAGGCGCACCGGCTCGTGAAGCAAACAATGTTCCACGGCGGCGGGCCCGGCACCACGTTCTCGCCAATGATTTCTTCGCCAATGAGTACAAGGTCCAACACACGTGGCAGACAAGGAGAAGGAGAAGGAGAAGGCATCTCATCGGTTTTCGTCGACTTGTTCGAGTTCTTCCATCAGATTCATTTCTGTACAATCCTCGCAAAAGAAAATTCATTTTGTACCAGGCTCCGCAAATCCGGTTAATAATTGGCGGGCGTCAGTACTTGTTGTAAATATTCTTATCTAAATGGCAACCTGGAGTCCATTGGTTTGAACTTCTATCTGGCTTAAGCTTTAGAGCAAATAGAATCGTCCCTTTTTATCTTTCGGTAATACGAATATAGATTTAATTTAATAAAAGGAATCACTCCCAACAAATTTTTTTTAGTTAGATATCTATCTCTCCTCAAATGCTCTTCGAATTGTCCAACCAATAAGATATAAAAAAATTGTTGGAAACTGAAGAGATGTATAGATAGATGTCGTCGGACCACCTGTCGTTAGCATCCGGCGTGCCCGCCTCCCTCGCACTAAGCATGTGCAACTTTCATGCGTGGCTCCTTACCCTACTGCACTTGTTGTCCTTCTCTCCTCCTTACCCATGGAATGCCTCCTTGCTCTATTGCAGTTGTTATCCTTCGTTCTTCCTTACACATAGGGATACTGCAAAACTAGCGGTGTCCAACTCTTATGCTCAACTAGGTGGCGCCACCATCCCCTTCGCCTTTGCCCAATCTCCTTCGCTCATGTTCAAGAAGCCTCGTTGGCAGTATGCTACTCTTTAAGGACATATCCAACTATTTAGGATATCACTAGTTCTAAGCTAATAAATATAGATGAGAAAAAACCCGCAACAAGCAACCTTAAACATCATATTGTGAGAGAGACAAAAAAAAAAAACCATTACAAAATGTTTGAAACTCTCTCGAATCTACTGGCAATCTCTTGTTTTTTGCATTGTTCAATTTAGAAAAGGATTCAGTTAGCTCTAAACTCTACCATTAGAGACTCTCTAACTGAAGATGCAGTGGTGTATACCCTAGAGTGGGATCGCGCCCACCTCGATTAAAGCAAAATTCATATTAATGCACATGCTTCTTACTTCTTAGACTAGTTTAAAGAAGAAGTTTCATGACAAAGTTAACAAATATGACAACGGGTTTCATATAGACAAAACTGTAATACCCCGGGTATTACGGATTTAATTAATCTGCCATGTCATCATATTTAAATTAATCATTTGCATATGATTGTGATTAGGTCCCTAGAGTGATTTGAATTTAATTAGTATTTGTTTGTAAAATAAATTCCCAAATAAAGGTTTAAAAATTTACTTTTATTAGGACCAAAACCTAATTCAAAATCTAAAAGGAATTTTGAGATAGTCCCTTAATAAAAGTTTTAGATCTTTTAGAATGGAACAACTTTTATTTTTGGAGATTTTAAAGTTCTGTGGGGGAAATTCAAAATTTACTTCAAAACAATGATCTAAAGCTTGGTTTTGAAATGTCATTTCAAAAATTATTTGGAATCTGACAAAACTTCCTAAATAGAAGTTGTAAAGCTCATTGAGTAGAACAACTTTTATTTTGGCAATTTTTCAAGTTGTTGAGAAAATTTAAAAGTAATTTTGAAAATACAGTTTGAAATTTAAAACTCTAGTTTGCCCCCTTTACTGTAGTTTTAAAATTATTTCGAATTTGGGTTTGGTTCCAAAAGCAAAGTTGTTCAAAATTTCAAAAGCTGCAACTTCTATTTTTGCACCTTGACCGTTGGATGCACAGTTTGGGAGCAATTGTGCAAAAACCGTCGGTTTAGTGAGATTTGGTGCTACAGTGCTTCGCCCCTCGCTCTGTTCACGAACAGAGCCGGCAGAGCGCCGTGCCGGGCGGGCGGCCGCGCGGCCCGTGCCGGCCGGGATCCTGCCCCGGGCGCCAGTTCGGAGGAGGATCAGCGTGCGCCGCGCTGTCCCGGACCTGCCCCCTCTCCCTTGGTCCTTTTAGTGGACGGGTTTCCCCTCCCCGCGCCATTTCTTCTCCCCGGTCTCCATTGTCATCCTCTCGGTGCTCGGTGAAATCCGTCGCCACCGAGCTATCACCGCCCTCTCCATCTCGCTCGCAGCTAGCTATCTTCCTTGCGCACCTCCCGAGCCCGTTAGTGTAAGCCGTAACGGCTCGTAGGTGCCGGAGTGCTCGTCGCCATTCCTGCGGGTGGCCGGAGCGCCGCCGCAACCATCTCCGACGCGACGAGCGTGTTGGAATGAGTTTCTTCTCCCTCGGTCTCGTGTCTTGAACTCTCTATCCCTTGCTGTTCCTCATGCGCCTGGCGGTTTGATCTCTGGCACCTTAGGATCGCCGGAACGCGGGGTCGCCGTCGGAGCCGAGCTGCCGGATCCGCCATCACCGTCAAGCCGTCCTCTCCAAGCCGTTTCTGCCTTCACCGACTCGTCCGTTGGCTTCGTGGTGAACTGCTGAACCTTTCCCGTTCTCTCTTCCGTTCGCTATCGCCTTTCTTTGGCCGGCGCAGAGCCGCCGTGTCGTCGGCTTCCGCCATGGGCGAGAGGCTTCTCGCCGGAGGCGGCTAGGTTAGAGCCTAATCTCGCGGGGGTGCTCGTTAGGGGTTAGGGTAGTCGTAGAGTCGCTCGGGTTCGCCGCTGGGGTCGCCGGTGGCGAAGGCCGCGCTGGCCATGCGCGCGCGTGCGCGTGCGCGGGAACCGGCGGGAGGTGGAAGGAGGAGCTGACAGGCGGGGCCCGTCTGTCAGCGCCTCATTTCGCGCAGGCGTGGGCCGCGTGCGCGCGGGAGCAGCGCGCGTGCGATTGGGCCGTGTTGGGCCGGCTCGGGTGCGAGCGTGGTCGACTGGGCCGCCTCGGCCGAGTGGGCCGTTTCCGTTTTTTTCCAAAGGGATTTTCAAATGCCTTTTCCATTTTAATTTATTTGAATAGTGCTGATGATTGTTATTTTCATATGAATTAATCTGTTGAATGGAAAAATGTGAGAATAATTGTGTATGCTCTCTGAAGTATGTAGTATTTGTTAAAAATATAATATAGGGTGTTCCAGTGCCTTTAATCTGCTGTATAAATCAGTGAAGTAATTAATAAATGCAAGTTTGTGTAATTTTAATTAATTCTCTGTAAATCCAAAAATCATGAAATTTATTGTGGCTCTGTTTGGTGATAAAACCTAGCTGTTGGTAAAGTTTGGTTGCAATTGAAGTTAGTTTGGTCAATTAGTAAATATATGTGAAATTAGGGATTAATAAAGTAAATAGAAAAATGAATTTAGGTTTGTTGTGTGAATTTTTGGATTGAATGAAGACCAAGGATCTTTCACTGTGTGATCCTTGGCAATTTGAGAACTTAGTGCTTGGTAGTAGTCATAAAGCTGTGCAGCGGCTTTCTATGACTGTTAAAATAGGTTTTAACAATAAAACGTGAAATACCGATTTACTTTAGGAAATCTCGTTTACAATTTTTCCGTGAAGGAAAGTTGTACTCAAGGTTTTAAATAATTTATTAATGCATCTGTGTGTTTGTCATCTGCACCTTGTAAGCATACATCATTGCACTCGTGTAGTGTCTGCGAGCGAGGAGGTCAAACTTGAGCCGACCGTTGAAGAGGTGATTCCCGAGGTGACCCAAGTCTTCGACGTTCCCAAGACTGACACCGCACCGACCCTCTTCGCAATCCAAGGCAAGCCCCGGTGCATTCAGCCCCTCTATTACAAAATATTTATAATTCGAGTTAATCTACTGTATTAGGTTGATAGGAGTTGATTGTCACCTATCCAGATGCATTGTCTCAAATAAATACCCTGAAACCTGATTTAAATAAAATGGTTTGAGAAATGCTTAGGCATGCTTAATGAACTTAGCTTTGCATAAAAGAAAAACTATTTTCTGTGCCATGACTATACTTATACTTTGATTGGTGAAGAACTTGTTATCCGCTGGTCGATGTGTATTTGGGTTGGAGTCCCAATGCATGGTCGCTTTCGAAATAGTTTGGAACTGGTCGATGTCTTTGGAAACGTGTTTCGTTGGGTGGCCAGCTCATGGGGCGGCGTTCC
This sequence comes from Eremochloa ophiuroides, assembly GCA_038502445.1. Classification (NCBI taxonomy): domain Eukaryota; kingdom Viridiplantae; phylum Streptophyta; class Magnoliopsida; order Poales; family Poaceae; genus Eremochloa; species Eremochloa ophiuroides. The sequence continues at coordinate 71,210,626 of JAHLJS010000005.1, forward strand.
CTATGTCTCACTCACCCGACAGGCACGATTATAAAAACTGTCGGGTAATCTTGTACTTGGGTTAGAGTCCCAATGCAGGATTAACGGCAGGAAGGAAGTAGGGACCGTTCGTTGTAGGTCTGCTGTGATCATGATGAACAGCCTAGCCACATACCAATGCGGAAAGCCTAGAGTTCGGTGACGCTATTGCTGGAACCGACAACCACGCACTGGGAGTGGAGAGATGGCGAGAGTAGCTTGTATCCACGTGGCCGGCGTGCCTGGATAAGAGTGGAGTACTGTGCTCTCGGGTGGCGCAGGACCGGTTCTGGGGTAGCAAAGCCGTGACGACGGGTTGGTATATGTATGCCGGCGTGCTGCATATGCAGTGTGGTTAGAATCCCCAGCTGGGTACTTTCTGGATTCGAATCGACGTGCTCCTCGGTTATGGAGACTTGATCCTCACACTGTACACCGAAAAGTGGTTCTCAACTAGGTGTTTTCTGAATGAATAAAGTAATTGAAAGAATGATGATACATGAGTCTGAATATTGGAGCTATAAATATGATTATAATAACAACAAAATAAAATATGGAACAGGATAGATTGCTTTTCTGCAAACTCCTTACCTTCTGCTAGCCTTACCCACAGCCTTACATTCCTAAGTCTCATCTTACACCTTTAGTCGGGTAAGTCTTGCGGAGTACCCCAAGTACTCAGGGTTTGTTAACCCCTGTTGCAGGAGGACCGCCGCCGGAGGTCTGTCTTGCCCCTTGCTGTGTGACTGTGGTCGAGGAAGGCAGCGATGATGAGTGAAGTGGAACCCGTGGGCAGGGTTCAAGTTATCTTATCTAGTATTGTGTAACTATTCCACTGATACTGCTATGCCCTCTGGTCTGTAATAACTATGTTTGAATCCTATTTGAACAACCGGTTTGTAATCTAAATGTTATGTAATCTTCCGCACTGTTACTCTGATGTATTTTATTATGAAATGTTGTAATCCTGTGATGATTCTGCAATGGTGATCCTGTCGGAAAAAAAAGGGGCGCTGATGTAGCCCGACAGACCAGTCTAGATCATTTGGGACACGGGCCCGGCTGTCAGAGGTCATTAGTGACAATGACAGGTGCCTGTGGGCCAGGTGATTTAGCCGGTTCTGTTACAAAAACTATATGTTCACAATTAATCAGTCAAGTCATCAAATCGATCCGTTAATGTGTCATGGTATTATTAAATACTCCATCCATATAGGCAAAAGATATCGTTTAGGACAGTGACACGGTCTCCAAAGCATGACTTTGATCTCATATTTCTATAAAAATATTTATTAAAAAGTGATATATGTATATTTTTATGAAAATATATTTGAAGACAAATTTATTTATATAGGTTTTATATTTCCAAACTCAACAATTTGAAAGTTATTCATGATATTTAATTGACCAAGACCTTTTTAAAATGACATCTTTTTTCTATATGGAGGGAGTACAAATATAACTCAGATGAAACCCCACTAAACTAGTCTTAGCACGAAACATGTGTTTTGAGATTTATTTGTTTATTAGTAATTGTATAAAAGATGAGGCAAGGGCAATTAAGTTCAACCGAACAATCCACATTGACTACTCGTGTCCAAGTCCAACCGAACCGCACAGCCAAAATTTGGCCGTATAACTATGCAACGGTCCATATCATTCATATGGTTGGGTTGCTAGCTCATCATCAGATTCCTAAACGCATGAAAGACAATGCACAAGAACTGAAGCAGAAAATTGTCTGTGAACTCCAAACATTAGGTAGACACCTAACGACGTTACGGATATCATTCATATGGTTGGGTTGCTAGCTCATCATCAGATTCCTAAACGCATGAAAGGCAATGCACAAGAACTGAAGCAGAATATTGTCTGTGAACTCCAACCATTAGGTAGACACCTAACGACGTTACGGGCGATCGACTGTTAAGAGAATTTGGACCTCGGCTACATGCAATTTTTTATTTATTCCACCTGGAATCCTGTTATTATATGGAAGACCGAATTGTCTAATCGCTGTGAACGAGCTCGACCGCAAAAGAACAAGGTCCCTATGTTCCACCTTCCACGGTTATAATGCGACTCCAGCAAGGCAGCAATCTGAATTGTCTGGCTATAGTTCAAACAATCAAACTTGCAAACCTGGGCTCCCTACAAACGACACGATTCAGCTCTTGTTTGACCGACTGCAATCCCCCCCTACTTCGACTTGCAAGGCGATGACATGGAGGGAACTTTGTTCTACCAGTTTTGGTTCGTTGTGGCCTGCAGAGATACAAGGCATAAAGCAGCTAATGATCGAGCCAATGCAATCCGAACCCTCATAGCGCCGCCGGCAGCCGCTCATATCATCGAGTCGCTCGCCACGTGTGTCATCTGTCTCTGTCATGGCCAGCAAGGCGCACCTCGTTAAGCAACCACGTTCTCGCCAATGATTTCTTCGCGCTTTTGGTACAAGGTTCAACACACGTGGCAGAGAAGGAGAACTGGAGAAGGCACCTACACGGCTACACCTACAAGGCTACAAGTCTGCACCCGATCGATTTTTGTCGACTTGTTCGAGTTCTTCCATCAGATTCATTTTGTACTGTCCTCGTGAAAGAAAATGCATTTTTGTATCAGGCTCCGGATAATAATTGGCTGGCGCCAGTATTTGTAAGTTCAAGTACAGTATATCTTAATAACTGGCAACCACCCGGAGTCCATTGGTACGAACTTCTATCTGCGTTAGAGCAAATCAAATCGTCTCTTTTTATCTTTTCGTGTTACGGATATAGGTTTTAATAAAAGAAATCACTTCCAGCAACTTCTTTAATTAGATATTTAAATAGAGATTTACTAGTCTACAGTCGCCCGATAATTGGTTTTCTCGTCAGTCAACTTTTGTGATGCATCTGATGGAAACGAAGTGCTCTGTCCCTCTATGTGTGTTGTCCTGTCTGTGTGTGCTGTCTATCGGAGATGAGGAACGAAGCAAAGGGCTGGGCATCTCCTTGTGGCTTTGCTACGGACACCACTGGTCCGTCGCAGCCACGATGTTGCCGCCGCCGCCGGACAGGTCGCCGAGAAGACTGGGTAGAGCTCCATTCGGTTCTGCTGTGAGCACCGCCGCCGCCCAGGTGGTGCAGGTGCGAGAGAGCAGGTCCTGCTGGAGCTGATGGCCGAAGAGCTGGACATCCCGGGCGGCGAGGCCAGGGACGGGGATGGGGACCGGGAGTCCGGGATGCGCTGGCGTGGCTCGTTAAATGCCTATAATACCATCTGGTCTGGTGACTGATGATTAAACAATACTTCAGTCACCTGCCATGGAGATACTCTCATTTAACTATTCTCATCCTCTGTTTTTTTATATATCCCTCGCCAAATAAAAATTAGATAATAAAGCTGGCTCTCTGTATCGCCCAACCAACATGATATAAAAAATTGTTGGAAGATGAAGAGATTAAAAAATAGCCTCTATTAGAATGTCTTTCTAAATGAGAATTTAGAGAGCAAGATAGTATGATATTTCTCTTCCCCCATATTTATCCCCTTTCCCTTCTCTCTCACCACAAATATCGTTCTACAGTTCACCATCAGCATATGACGTTCCCACCTATCTCGCACTCAGCCTTTGTAACTTTCCTCACGCGCCTCCTGGGCTTACCATAGTTATTGCCCTTTTCTTCTCCATCAAAGATGCCTAAGAGAGGGGTGAATTGGACAACTAATAAATTTTTCAAAAAAAATTCAACCTATCGCCATTTGCCCAATATCACCCTACTAGTGCTTGTGTGTAATTCTAAACCTAAAACAAGTTAAGCAACCTAGAGCCAAATCTTATCACAAGTATACTACTTTAGGAATGTAAAGAGCACAAAGTAAATGCGGGAAGTAAATGAGATAGAGAATGCAAGCCGAGTTTTTTCCGAGGTATCGGAGAGTTGGCACTCTCCACTAGTCCTCGTTGGAGCACCCACGCAAGGGTGTAGCTCCCCCTTGATCTTCGCAAAGACCAAGTGCTCTCGACGGGCTGATCCTTTGCCTCTCTGGCGCGGTGGATCACCCACAACCGATCACAAGCTTGGGTTGGCCTGCTCACAAGCTCTCCAAACGGTCACCAGGCCTCCGATCACCACCAAACCGTCTAGGTGATACCGATCACCAAGAGTAATAAGCCTAAACTCTCACTTGATCAAGAACAAGGCCAAAGAGGGTGATGGATGCACACAAGTCACTCTTGATCAACACTCTTGGGAAGAAGCTCACAAGCAATGGAGTTCATTCAATCCTCTCTATGGCTCTTGCACTAACACCAAGTCACAAGGGTTGTTTCAGCTGAACAAATGGGCAAGAGAGCTAGAATGAAGCCAATGGTGAACTATAAATACCCCTCTCTCCAAAACTAGCCGTTTGTACTATTTTCAGCAGTCTGCGAACCGTCGGACCTGAAGAATAGTGCCACCGTCGGACCAAACACCACCAGTCCGACTCTCACAGTCGAACTGCACTCGGCACTGTGACAGAGAGGCATCGGACCCACTGCAATGGTCTGATGCACACCGTCGGACCACAGTCCGACGCCCTCGAGCTCTCGGGTGAGCTCTGCACAGGAACTCTCAACGGCTAACACACGCGTGAATGGTCCGCCGCTGGTCGTCAGACACAGTCCGACGCCCAAACACGCTCTCGGGAGCTCTCTGCGTAAAAAATAGCGACCGTCGGATGCTACAGAGAAATGGTCCGACGCGCTCTCTCTGCTCGGTCCAACGCTCGCCCATGCAACCCTTGGCACCGTCGGACGCTGGGCAATGGTCCGACAATCATCCCAGCAGCGTCCGACGATTCCTGGTGTGCTGAGAAGCAACCAGGGGCTGCCATGTACCGTCTGACTCTGAGTATTGGTCCGACGACCATACTGCTCAGGGTCCGTCGCTCTAAATTCGATCAAAACTTCGCCGAATCGAAAACTTTTCAAAACGAAGTTTGATCCTCTCTCTCTCTCAAGAGTCTCCCTGGGCTGTCTAGAACTATGTTGGACAAGTGTGCATCACATCTACACTATCTAACCTTGCCCTAAGTCAAACTACCCATCCAAACCCCTCTTAATAGTACGGTTAAAGGTAAAACAAGACCTAAACTACCTCAAGTGTCTCTTAACCCCAATCGACACTTGGAACTAACCTATCACCGTTTTGTCTTCCGTCCTTTGAAAACCGAATCGATTTCCATCGCTAGGGGCTTGAACCTGCATATTATTATGACCTAACCTCTAGGTTATCCTGCAAAACACACATTAGTCATAATAACCTCCTTGTTGTCATTAATCACCGAAACCAGTAGGGCCTAGATGCTTCACTTACAAATGGGAGTACTTCAAAACTGGCGGTGGCTAGCTCTTTCTCTCTGCGCTCAACTAGGCAGCACCCCCGTCCCAGTCTCCCTTGGCTCTTGTTCAAGAAGCCTCGTTGGTGGTATCTATTCTTTAAGGGCAAATCCAACGGTTTACGATACCACTAGCTCTGCAGCAAGCAGCTTTGAACATCTATCTTACAATATAGAAAGGCATCATGAAATGTACGAGACTATATGTTGAATATATCGCTAATCTCTTTCTTCTTGCATTGTTCAGTTTTTTTAAAGATTCAACTAGCTCTAAATTGTATCATTGGAGATGCTCTAACTGAAGATGAAGATGCAGTGATGCATATCCTAGAGTGGGATCGGCGCCCACCTCGATCAAAGCAAAATTCAAATTAATGCACATGGTTCTTAGACTAGTCTTAGCGGGCAATTAAAATTAACCAAAAAAACCACATCGACTGCTCGTGTCCAACCGAACTGCACAGCCAAAATTTGGCCTATACTAATTACTAACTATGCAACGGCTCAAACCATTCATATGGTTGGGTTGCTAGCTCATCAGGTTCACAAGCAATGAAGCAGAATATTTTTATGAACCAAGCATTAGGTAGCCACCTAACGACGTTACGGGCGATCGATTGTTAAGAGATTTGGACCCCGAGTTCATGCAATCTTATTCCAGGGATCCTGTTATTATATGGAAGATGAATTGTCTAATCGCTGTGAACGAGCTCAACCGAACTGTTGCGGCAACTGACAAAGGTCCCTATATATGTTCCACCTTCCACGGTTGTAATGCGACTCCAGCAAGGCAGCAATCTTAAATGTCTGGCTAACTCAAATAATCAACTTCCAAACCTTGGCTCCCTTATTCATACAAACGACACGATTCAGCTCTTGTTTGATCGACAGCGATCCACGGTTGTAGTGGTGGAACTGTGGAAGAACCTACAGTACTACCTGGTGTGACAGAGAGCAAGTTCAGACTGGCCCTTGTGACATCGATCCGAACTCTGCAATCTGAGCTCTGAACCGATCGGGACCATTTCAGCGCGCCGGCGACGGGGACATGACACCTCCACGCGCCAGGAGATTCGATTCCATGCATCCACCGCACGACTATTATGCCGAGGGGAGCCGTTGAGGAATGGGAAAGAATGCCGGCGGTCTCGTCTCCCTGGCTCGCCTCTGGCATGTCGACTGGTGAGGCGGACGGCTTCGCTGCCTGCAGCTGAGGCCTCCCTTTCCTTCCATCCCCTCCCGTACCGCGCGCAACGCAGACGGCCGGCGTGCGCCGATCTGACTGACACGCAGGTGCTGGCACGCACGCCCTTACGTTCTGGAACACCTTGATAAGTTCAGTATACTTACGCATGTATCCCTGGAAGCCGGCGTATAGGCACAAAAAAAACGCAGACATTTCCTGGGAATTCTGCCACATCGGTCTAAAACTCTTCTTTCAGGTGCACCTAGAAGGTTCCCCGCTTGTATATTTTCCCTACACTAGCTTGGTTGGGCGGTAAACTAGGGAAACGTGAGTTGATTTGATCTCTGATCCCTCTAGGTCGGTCCCTGTCGATGAACATACACGTACTAGATACTGCGTGTATATATATACCGTTGCCATCTTCCACGGCACGCCCGGCGGATTACCGCGCTTCGGACCCAAGCGTTGGTGAAGACTTTTGGAACGAAAAAACAGACGGTACGTGGCCCTATTGCTGCCCGTAGGCCGTAGCCGGTCACGTACATCACTCTACACGACTACACCGCATATGCGCTGGCTTTACTGCGCCTGGCCGGCCCTGGGCAGGTGTACGCCGGCCGTCCCTGGGCAGGTGTACGCATGCACTCCTTCACGTACCAGAGTGTACGTGTACGGCAGCTGCCATTGACCCCTGAGCGACGTAGGCAATACGCTACGTGATCGGCATACTAGTCGGCAAGACGAAGGAACCATCAACACGAGCGTCCATGACTATCAAGAAAAAGAAAAATGAGCGGTCATGGCGGCGAGTAAGGCTTAGAGCACGGTCACTAATTTTGCTGGTTAATGCCAGTGTTATGTCACTTGTAGCCAATATCTCGTTAAGCTATGAGTTCACAAGCTGCTCTCTTTTATTATATACGATGTGATTGATAACTTATGCAGCCAGCTCATATATCAAATTACTAAATAAACTTGCTCATCTTTACTCGTCGCCAATTACGGTTATGCTGAGGGTATGGTGACATGACGTACGCGACGGCGTACGCGTACTGCGTCCATGACGTCGCATGATCGGTCACGTAGCCGGGTGTGTCGGCGGTGGCGGCGTGCGGCGGACGCGTCGCGGTTGCGCGCGCGCCAAATCAAAATCAACGCCGGTTGGGCCGTGAGCGTCACCCTCACCCAGACCAGACCCGAGCGAGGTCGTGTGGTGGGATGGAAATGGAATCGCGTTCGCGTTCGCGTGCGCGTGCCGAGACCCAGACGCGCGCACCCCCTCGCGCCGCGCCACCTGCGCCGTCCGCGCGCCACCCCACGCGTCGCCATGCGAGCGCCCCGGCCCCGGCCGCGACCGTGACCCGCGAACCCCACGCCACCTCGTTATATACCCCTGCCTTGCCGCCTGCCCATGCCGCTCCCGTCTCACACCTCGTTTCGCTTAGCTTAGCCGCCGGGGCCGCCGCTGCTACGCACTCTTGCCGTCCTAGCTCGTTCCCGCAACGCTCTGCTCTGCTCGCGATGGCGTCGTCTTCATCCTCCCGCGCCGCGGTGCTGCTCGTGGCCGTGGCGGCAGCCGTGCTGTTCGCCGCGGCGTCGGCGGCGGAGGAGATGGACCTGGGCGTGCCGCCCGCGCCGGCGCCCGTCACGGGCGCCGCGGCGGGGGCCGCAGCGTCGGCCCTGGCCGTGGCTTGCTCCGCCGTCTTCTCCATCCTCGTCGCTGGTGGCCTCATGCAGTAGGCGGTAGGCGCGCGCTGCCGTCGGCGTGGTCGTGGTGGCTGGTGGTTCGCTGCTGATTCGGAGGGGTCGGGTTTGGACCCTGTTCGATCGTTCTCGTCTTAGCTAGTAGTACTAGAAGTAGCAGTGATGGGCTGTGTGATTGTGTTGTGATCTGTGCTCTGCTATTGCTTATTCTTTTGTACCATACTGCATTGTTCGATGTATACCTTGTCTTGAGGCGTCTGTTCTATGAATAAAAGCCGATGGATCTCGTTCGTCGTTAGGCTTGCTGGCTGCACTCCATGTTCTGTTCATTTGCGTTCTAAATCTTCCTAACATTATTCGCAAAAAAGAGAGAAAATGACTTCCTAGCATTTGTAGACAACCACCGTGTGTTACGTGCACTGCATACAGTTTTGGATCTTGAGATACTCGGTAACTACGGCCAGCAAGAGATCTCTCTGCAGTCATACGACCCAAAAGGATCTACTCTTAAGTCTTAACCGTCCCCTCGAAACATCAAATATTCCCATCAACAAAGCTGATGACAGGTCACAGGTGTATGTAAGTATGTTGTCCTCTCAATCCCAAAAGGTCTAATGTTCTCTACAGGTGCGCGTTGGCGACCAAAAACGTGGTAAAGAATACCCATTGGCGGGTTTAACTGAACTTATAGTTCCACGCGCCATAGTACGCGAGCAGGAGCAGCTCTGCAGAACAAGATAACATTTCTTCAGTCTTCAGTTACAGAGCATTTCCGTAAATTCGTTTGACACTTCCGGAAGCAAGCTCAAATTTTTTTTTCACGAATGGGCTGGAAAAACGAAATGCTAGAGATGCTGCAGCCAACGAGGATCACCAGTGTGCAGTGTATGTAGTATAATTTAGTTCGGTCGCAACAACCAATCAACCACCAACCCGGACAGGAAATGCTAGCTTCCAAGTGGCACGATTTGGACAGCTTCCTTCTGGATGACGTGAACATTCAGAAAAAAGATGAATTCAGAAATGACTGCCCTCTTTTCAGGATGTTTTTAATAATATTCATTACAAAGCCAAATCCAGATTGCCTGCCTGGTCAACGAATTCCATTCAACACAGCCTGTTTGGTGAAAGATACGTTTGAGTTTCCCCTAGACATGCAGCCGAGTCAGTAAGTACGACAACCTGAGGAAATAAAAAGGAACTTCTTATCAGCAAGCGAGGCCAAAAGGCTTCAGAATTTGTAAAGGGGCCTTGGTAGCGTATAGAATACCCACCTCATAAGTCTGGCAATCTCCGCACTTGCATCGTCGGCATCATGATGATTCAATAAAGCGTCTTCCAAACGTCCATCATCATAGGCATGCTGAAAACAATTAAATTACAGGTGTGAAAACAATAGAGCATAACACCACGGGAAACTGACAAAGACGGGCTACTACAAAACGAAACGCATATTACTCTATGATATGCAGTATACTATAATCGAGGACTTAGCCCCCATGGAGAAAAACCCAGATGACCATCCAACGGTTCATTATACAAGACAAACTGTAAGTTCTAAAGGGCCATGTACTGTACTTGCATTTTCCTCAAAAACGAAATCTCCAACTATCTTAATTAACGGGCAGATGTTTTCCAATAAATAAATTGATATTGTTCGTACTAAGAGATGGACAAATGGTAGAAATTCACTGTGCAATGGAGACACGTTTTTGAAGGACCACAGTGCAGCTTAAACTTACTATTGAATTCAGGCAATGACAGCAAACAGCTTGAAATTGCAAGCAGATATATATAAAGCTTCCAGTTTCAAATTACAAAGATGTACTAGGCACAATACTTGCATTGTTAGATTGAAAATATCTCCTGTGATAAGCCAATTATGTTCGACTCAAGAATTGAATGAAGATAAACAATACATGTTCGCCAAAAAAAAGATAAACAATACATGCTTTGAAGCATGTAATCAAACAAAGAGACGTTTAAATGACCCAAAAAACTGCATTATGTACCTTGTAAAAACAGCTGCTTCCAAAGGGACAAGTGCCCTTTCCGAAGTCAAAGTGCTTACAATCAATAGACCTGCATAGCATACACAACTAGTGAATTAAGTTCTGCTTTGGCAGAAAAATCAGCAGAAATTTTATCTATGCATCACTAATAAGCAAATTAAACGCTACAGATGAGTTGCAGTTATTAGTCTGGGCAGCTTGAAAAATCACATAAATGATGTGCCGAAGGATAAAACAAATTTTCAAATCAAGTATCTCACCTGAGCTTAGCCTTGTAACCTTCAACAATTTCTTGCTTTTCTTCCTTTGAGGAGTACCACGTAATGCTAGGAACTACGTAGTATGATAATTTGCGGCATATTGGACAAGCCCTAAGTGTAGAGTTAACATCCATTCCAGACGTAGGAGAGGTGCTACGCCAATTCCTAATGCATGAGATACAGAAGGAATGGTCACAATCAGATAGCAGCCCAAACCTTCTTTCTGCTGCCGTAGGTTTTGAAAGCACACGGTCCAAGCACACACCACATTCTATGTCTTCACTTTTTCTCATGGCCTCAAGAAGTCTGTTGTTTTTCTTGCACAGCTTGACATGTACCCCCTTTTCGTCAGGTTGATAAGGATTCAGGCACTGTCTTTCACAGAATGCACATAGATCTCCATGCATCTGAGAACAGTCTTTCCCATAAGGACAAGTGCCAGCAGCAGAAGCAGAAGAGCAAATTGACAGATGAACAGGATCTTGTGATGTTTGATTTTCCACAACTTGGTACAACGGACAGCTTGTGGTGTCGTCTGGAGTGTCATGGTCACGATAATCAACTGCCCATGCAGGTTGATGTGCAGACAGTGCTGTTGTTGACTTGCAGATCTGCTGCGTTTGGTCACACAAATCCATTTGGCATTCGCTGCAATGATGATCTCTGGAAGAAGCAACTAGCTGAGAAGAATTGGAGGATGCACGTGCTGCATTGGTTGCTGGTTGGGGGCAGTTACGATGAACTTCAACATGTTCATTTCTGCAACGGCTACCAAAGGAGCACGCCCCTTTCTGGTAGAACGTGCAAACCTGTAGGTAAGAGCATTACTGTAAGAAATACAAGAATACTGGATCATGCAAATGTAAATTTGGTAGTCCAAGGAAACTGGTCTGGAGTTAGAAGCACGTATGTAGTAGGTTACATTATATGGTTGATCATTGCAGTCATGGGAGAATTCACAGTAATCTCCTTTGAAGCAAGCTCCATGCAAGAAGAATTTGCAAGGGACCCTGACGAATAAAAGAAAGAGACAACATAAGTGAACACTTAATTTTTATAAGTTCCACATGGACACCACCATTAACATTTCATTTGATACGCCAACGGATACAATCCTCAATAAGAGACAGCTAAAGTCAAACATACAAGGAGCCCAGGATTAGTTACCCCAGCTTTCGGGGCTTGAAATAAACATTCCATCCCCAGAAATGTGGTTCTGATGTGTCACAGAACTGACAACAGGAAAAACATATAAACTTCAAAGTGTTCCATTCTCTTCCTAGTACTTCATTTCACTTCAAAGTGTTCTACTCGCCATATCACCACAATATAAACCATAAATTGAAAAAAAAAATCGTTTTTTTTAAAAAAAAGAGATGTCATCGGCAAACATTTCCACTCATCCTATTTTTACGTTAAAGGTGTACCAATACAGTCTTTTATTCAGAGTTTACCTCAGCAGCCCTACGTTCTGTCCTGATATTCTAAAATTTACACCTCAACCTACACTGCGGAATAAGCTTGGAGCCTTTTGGGTAAAAATAATGGACCAGTGCCCCCGCATCCCCCACCCCCACCCCCACCCGACAGACCCACACACAGAGAGGATATATTGCATCCAGCAATTGTCGAGGACATTTCGGTGCCACTCCCACTTGTCCCGTGATTCGCAATGTATCCAGATGATTTGAATCCGTGTGATGCAGTTCATAATGACCTCCAACTGACCGCCACACGTGATCTAATTCTTGCACAAGGGCAACCAAACGAATTCGAGTGACAAAGAAAGGTCAATTTAGTGGCCTCGATGGTTCCATACGTCCTAAATGGATAAATCCGAAATTGCAGCCTTCCTGAAGCCAATGATACTTTATTTACCACAAAATATCAAACACCAAGCAGTATGTCGCCCAAATCTAGACCTCCGCGCTAGCACTCAGCTCCATTGCAGATTTGCAGGATAACCGTACTGCGATGCCATACAAATGCTCAAATACAAGCTAAATCCAAGCCAAAATTGTCGCAGCAACACGAACGCGATCCACCTCTAAGCTTAAGAGCATCCCATCCAGTTTGAAACCGCTTGAATAGCACGAACATGCTGGGGCGGGCAACCGAAGCATTACCTCCTCGACATGCTCGACGAGGCGGATCGAGCTGCACCGTCGACGACTTCGGGGACACCAAGGCGACGCGAGGCACCCGTCTTCGCCGCCGTGGTGACGCCCCGCCGAACGCCTAGGGTTTGGTCGGTCGGTGCAGCGCGCAGCTTCGTCCGGTCCCTTTCGTCCTCCTCGCGCTTCCGCCGCAGGTCAGCTTTGTGGTGGGCACCGAAGCGGGGAATCGGTTTTCCTAAAAACGGGAGGGGATGCGGAATGACTGTTCGGCCCCCAGCGACGTGGCGAAGCGAGCGGTGAGGTTTCGGGCAGAAGCGTAAATTGGGCGCGGGGAAGGCAGGGGAGCCTGATCTATGTTCCCGCCGGATTGTATGGACAACCGCCTTCGCTTTGCTTGCGCCCGCCTTCCGGACGTAAATGGCGAACAGCGGGCACAGGAGTTCGCTGACGGAGCACGTGGAGAACATTAATTGTACATGCCACGTAAGTGCTTCCTTCCTCGCCAAACTTTGTTAGCAAAATAAATCTGGTAGCCCAGACTAGCGTAAAACAATGCAAGAAATATGTATTTGGTATTTTAGTTTGCTTGTATTGGCTATGCATTTGTTTGGCTGGTTACATAATTTTGGCACAATCATTTTATCTTTTTGAGGGTTATTTTTTGCTGTATCTTCATCCACCTTTCACCAACTATCCATGTTGGTATTGATATTTTATCCCTAGATAGTATTTAGCATCCTGCACTGTATCTTGCCTTATCCCCAGGCTCATGATGCATTGACCACGTCAACATTGTTTCTCTCGCACTCATCCTTCTCCACACTCGCCTCCTTCGACCTCTCAGGCTTTGCATCTTAGACAATTTCATGAGTGCTGCCACCACTTGAGCTCTTATAAGATTCTGCCCATGTGCATCTCGTGTTCTCGAGAAAGGGGAACCGTTAGCGTTGCTCCACCACCTCTAATTGTACTACTACAAATTAGGTTTCTTATAGGCTGAAAAGAAGCCTCCGTAGACACGGCTACAAGTCATCTTTGTGTTTCCGGCAAATTTCTAGGGGCGGTTGAAAATTGAACCGTCTCTATAAATAGATTTAGACAAAAACAAAAGAAAAGAGCCTCTCGCGCAACCATCCGCTGCCCAATTGCCACTAGCCACCATGCCTGCTTGTCGCCGGTCTCGCCATGCCATCCTCGTCATGCTTGGCTATGGCATCGCCGGCCACGCTCAATCATGTCCTCGCTAGGCTCAGCCGTGTTAGGCCATGGAGTTCGCGTCTACGCTTGTGAGAGTTTATATATGTATATACTCTTTCCATACTAGTAATTTAGATTGCTTTGACAAGATTTAACATATTAAGGAGTGATTAATTATGGTGCATTTTGTTTTGTTTACCCTTATTAAATAATGTTGCATGTACATCTCATGTAACAAACATTCACAACTGGAATTGTTAGCCCAACGAGGCAATAGGATCAAGGTTTGATCCCCTAGCACGATATTTTTGCTTCACACCTGAATTTTGCAAAAAAACTGATCGTATCCTTATCCTGAGTGTTCAACACGTACACTCAAGTACATCTTCTTTTCTAGTTTCAACTCAATCTAGTATCATAATAACTGAATTTGACTTCATGCAAATGACTTACAAGAATTCAATATTATTTACTCTTTGATTGCGTGGACGCTATGAAAAAGCCTAGTACATGCAACAACTATACCTTTGATTAGTAGTTGCACATCTTAGAGTAAGACTAATAATACAACCTACTTATTGGCTGTAAGGTTTTGTTTTAGCCTTCTCCCAGTCCACTTGTATAGTAGTTAGCCTTTCACAGCCATTGTATGGCTTACTTGTCTCTCTCACAGAGTTTCTTAGTTCCTGTGCCCAATCCAGCTGTAAACTTACAAGCCACTTTCTCTCTCCTCCTTTTTCTACTTCACGTCAGCATTTAGCCGGCTTACAGCTTCTTATTATATTTGCTCTTAGCATCTTCTTTCTAATGCTTTATCAACGTGTTTATCGATTAGTAAAAATACTCTGACACCTCAATTAGTGTTGTGAACTTTATCAATGTGTCCTCGTGCTCTATCCTTGCATCTCCTTTATTTTTCATCTCATAGTCCCTGTCAAAGTGTCAATACTACTCTACGGTCATGGCTACGGCTCTCGCCACACCAACAAATACAGCATATGAGCAACGTTTGCAACGAGGACCGAGCGTGGCTCCGGTGGCACGCTCCCCAGGTGCGGGAGCGGCCGCTCGCGGGATCGAGCCCCGTCTGGGCCGATTTTTGCAACGACAACGGTACAAGATGGACGCAGCAGTCGTGGCCATCGATTCCTCCTTGAGGTCTTGCAATGCCATCTCCTCCGATGTGACGGAGCCTGACGCCACCTCCACGGCTGACGTATTCTGGGAGCACGATGTGGTGTAGTTCGACGAAGAGTCCCAACGCTGTGGAACGCGTCTGTCCGGTCCTGGGCTCCTGGCCCCGATACGAGAAAGGAGGAGCGACGGGATTTATTTCTCTTCGTTCGAAGAATTGAAGCAATAACCATAAGGGCCGTTTGGACGTAGATATTCAGGTTTAGACTTGGGCATTGCTATTGAATTCTCCCAATTCTATTGTTTGGATGGTCCTGATATTGGATGGTGGAATTGGGCTCCAATACTAGAGGGCATTCGTCCTACTTGCTCAGCCCCCCATAATTAGGGATGAAAACGGATCGGATACGAACGGATATCACTGATATTATATTTGTTTTCATATTTCTGGTCGGATTCGGATTCGAATACGGATAGTATCAGCCATGCCGGATAGGATACGATTGGATGTCGACATTATAAATATACGATTTGAGTATCCGGATACGGATACGGTATCGGATATTGAATATCCGGACTCGGATACGGACAGATTTGAACACCTCTAAACGGATCCGGTCGAACGGACGGTCGAATAAATATCTGTACCATTTTCATCCATACCCATAATACCTAGGCCTCCACCTCTGTATTGGGCAGAATCTTTCCCACGCTTCGTTCGTTCTCGCGATTTCATCCGCACTCGTCGCCTTCGTCAGCGCCGCTCCCTGCCGCCCTCACGCGCCGCCTCTGCCCCAGTCCCCTCAGCCCAACTCCCTCGCACGACCCTCTGCCCCACCCCAGGAAGGCCGCGCACGAGCGCGCGGGCTCCCCATCCCGGCGGCACAGGTGCGCAGGATCCCAACTCGAGCGGGCCCTCCATGGTCGAGCCGAGGTCGAGCTCAATCTTCCCCATGGCCTGTGTCGGGGTCGAGTCCAGCCTCTGCGCTCCCCCATGGCTGGGGCCGGGTGAAAGCCCATGTTTGGTTTTGGGTAATTGATGAAACCTAGTTTGCTAATGATTGCTCTAAGTGTTTCATGAGAATTGATTAGCAAATGGCAAGATGGAGCAAAGGACCGGGTCGGTGGAGGTCACAAGTGAAGGGCAATGACGGCGTCCATGAAAATGGTGTAAGCCCATCAACAAAGGAGAAAGCCTTATTGACGGCATCCATACAAATGGTATAAGTCCATCATCATAGGTGTCCACAAGGTCCATCAAGAGATGAGAAGACAGTTGATAAGAAACCGGGAGCTCAAGGCAAAGGTATAACCAATAGGAGCTCTTTTGGTTTTGGTGATCAAGACTCCATAGAGGGAGTGATCACATTTAGGATAAATAGCCGTACTATCAAGAGGGGCGAAATCGTTGATGAAATACGGTTATCAAGTGCCACTAGGTATTCATGATCATTGCATATGCATATAGATGCTAGTGACACTAACTTGACCCGTGGAAAACTCTTTGAAAAAGGCTAACACACGTGCACCTAAGTGAGAGACACTTTGGAGTGTCAGTGACTTAAGAAACGGGGTGAAGTTTGAGGGTTAGAGAGGGTTTGGTCCTCTCTTCCTCCTGCCGAGCTTGCGAGGAAGGATTCGGCGAATTTCGGAAACGTTTAAATAAGAAAAAGTAGTGTCGGACCCTAACTTGACTGAGCGTCGGACCATTGTCTTCGGTCCGACGGCTAACCCCTTCAGCAAGCGTCGGACGCTTGATTTCGGAGCGTCGGACCATTGTCCTCAGGGTCCGACGGTACAGAGCCGCAGCAGGTCGACACGTGGAGAGCAGAGGAGCGTCGGACTCTCGGCGTTAGTCCGACGGTGAGCGTCGGACCAACGTCCGACGGTTTTCAGGGCTCAGGGAGCTCTCTGGAAGCGTCGGACGGCCGCGTTCGTTAGTCCGACGGCTCCGTCTGACTGAGTCCGACGGTGGTCGGCTGAGGGCGTCGGACCGGTTGATTTAGTCCGACGTTCGTCCGTCCGACGATCGTTTTGGCGCGAGGAAATAGCCGTTGTGATCCAACGTTCGACTTCAAACGGCTAGTGACACGTGGCGTTCATCCGAGGCGTCGGACCGTGCGGATTAGTCCGACGCTCTGGCCGTCGGACAGTCCGACGGTACGCAGTGAATTCTAAACGGCTAGTTCTTTGTGTGTGGCTTATAAATAGCGACTTGGCCGGTTTAGGGAGCAGCTCTTGGCACTCCTAAACATCATAACATACTTGTGAGCCTTCCCACTCCACTCTCACTCATCCTACTTGATTGTGATCATCATTTGGTGAGTTTGGAGATCATCAAGTGCATTGTATTGATAGAGATCATCTAGAGGCACTTGGTAGTGGTGATTCGCAGCGGTTTCTCTTGTTACTCTTGGAGTTTGCCGACTCCTAGACGGCTTGGAGCTGCGAGGATCGTTGAGGGGAGTTGGTGATTATCTCCGCCTTCGATCGGTGAAGTTGTGAGGGGTTCTTGAGCCTATCCCCGCGGGAGATCGCGAAAGGCATCTTTAGTGGATTGCTCGTAGCTTGGTGGATCCCCATCTTGTGTTGGTTGTGCGGCACCCTTGAAAAGGGTTTGGCGTGTGATGCCAATTAGCGCGTGAACCTCCAAGTGGGTGTATCGCTACAACGAGGACTAGCTTGCCGGCAAGCAAGTGAACCTCGGTAAAAAATCTTGTGTCATCTCTCTACCGAGGATTTCCCTTATATGTGATTGATTGGTTATATTGGACTTCATATCTTCTCTTCACCGGCGGTATTGAAATCACCTTTACTCTTTACATTTGTGTACTTCTCTCTTGTGTAGCTTGATTAGTTAGTTGCTCACTTAAGAGTAGTGTGAAGTAGTAACATAGCCTTTGAGTGTGAACTAGAGATCATAGTGTAGTATACTTGTCTAGGTGGCTTGCATAGTGTAGTTTAGAGCTAGTGCTTTGCAAAGCTTGCTACTGTTACTAATCGGCTTGTTAAGTGTTGTTTGTAGATTTTTATAGGCTATTCACCCCCCCTCTAGCCATTTAGGACCTTTCAAGTGGTATCGGAGCCGAGGCACCATTGATTTGAGGCTTAACAACCTACGGTGTAAAAATGGCTCAACTCAACATTCACATCAACAACACCAAGAAGCCACCCCAATTTGATGGCACAAATTATGCATATTGGAAGAGCAAGATGACCTCACACATTAAGTCAATAAATAGAGAGGTTTGGAAGGTTGTGGAAACAAAGATTGAATTTGCCAATGCGGCCAATCCCACAACCGCCGAAGAAAGATTACTTCAACTCAATGACATTGCGGTTTGTGCTATTCATGAGGCCGTAGATGAAAAAGTGTTTGAGCAAATCAAGAACATTGAAAGTGCTCATGAAGCTTGGAAGAAGCTTGAGGAATCATATGAGGGCACCAAGGGTGTAAAGGCCGCCAAAGCATACATCTTGAAGGACAAGTTTGCAAGCTTCAAGATGAAGGATGATGAAACCGTGCCGGAGATGTTCCATAGATTGCAAGTCATTGTGAATGATCTCAAGGCCGTGGATGAAGAGGTGAAGGATAGTGACTTCTCCATGAAGTTCTTGAAGAGCTTGCCCAAGCGGTTTGCCACATTGATCACGGTCTTGGTGAAGACAACATTGAGTGAATTGACTCCAAATCAAGTGCTAGCGGAGGTGATGACCGATGATGCTTATAGAGATGATGATGATAAAGAAGAGTTGATCAATAAGAAGAAGAAAGAAAAAGATGAAGACTCCAAAGATGAGAAGAAGAAGAGTGTGGCATTCAAAGCCACATCCTCATCAAAGGGCAAGAGCAAGGCCAAAGAAGAGTCAAGTGAAGATCCCTCTAGCACAAGTGAAAGTGATGAAGAAATGGCCCTTCTAGTAAGAAGATTTGGCAAGTTCATGAAGAAGAAGGGCTACCGGGCAAGAAGAAAGAAGAATGCAAGAAGATTTGATGGCCCAAGAAGATGCTTCAATTGTGGAAGTAAAGATCACTTGGTAGCCGATTGCCCACACTCAAGTGAAGATGATCACAAGGGCAAAAAGAAGAACAAGCATGAGAAGAAGGAGAAGAAAGAGAAGAAGGAATCTTCATACAAGAAGAAGAAGAACTATTCTCATGTGGTGACATGGGATAGTGATGCCTCTTCAAGTGATGAAGAGAGTGATGCTGATAAGAAGAGCAAGAGGAAGGCACATGCAAGCATTGCCATTCATGACAAGCCTTCCATCTTCGACACTCCTTCTTACTTCATGGCCAAGGGCTCTAAGGTATCATCCGACACCGAATCTAGTGATGATGATAGTGATGATGACCTAACAAAAGAAGAATTAATTGAAATGCTTGATGATGCACGTATTCATTTTGATAAACTTAGAAAGGAATGCAAGGGCTTGTGCAAGGATAAACAATCCATTGAGCAAGAACTTGAGGAACTTAGAGCATCTTATGAGAGTCTAAAGGAAGGCCATAAGAAGCTCCTAAAGGTTCACACTAAGCTTGATGAAGCTCATTCTTCTCTAGTTGAGCAAAATAAAGACTTGCAACAACAAGTGCAAAAGAAAGAAACTAAAACTTGCAACATAGGTGTAACATGTGACATATCTTGTGAACCTATTGTTGTTACCACTAACCCTTCTTGTAGCACTTCCACTACTACCTCACCCACTAGTGACCCTTCACTAGTAGTTGAGAACAAGAACCTAAAGGAGGAGGTTAAAAAGCTTAATCACTCCTTAGCTAAGGCTTATGGTGGTGAGGACCGCTTGCTTATGTGCTTGGGTAGCCAAAGGGCATCTCTCCACAAAGAGGGATTGGGCTATATCCCCAAGAAAGGCAAAACTGCCTTTGCTCCTCACAAGACTTGTTTTGTGAAGAGAAATGGCCGGTATTGCACAAAATGCAAGCAAGTTGGTCACTTAGAGCAAGATTGCAAAAACAAGAAATCCAATGCTTATGTATCCTCAATTAAGTTTGATTCTTGCTACGTTCTCACAAAGGGCTCAAATGGTGTGAAGGCTAAGTTTGTTGGTACATCCATGTTGGGTCCAAAGAAGAAGACCATTTGGGTACCAAAGAGCTTAGTCACTAACCTTCAAGGACCCAAGCAAGTTTGGGTTCCTAAAAGGAATTGATCTCTTTTTGTAGGTCAATTACAAAGCCGGAGGGAGGCATTGGGTGCTTGATAGTGGATGCACTCAACATATGACGGGTGATTCTAGTATGTTTGGCTCTCTCAACACAAGTGCAAATAGTGGCTATGATGCAATCACATTTGGTGACAACAAGAAAGGGAAAGTGAGAGGACTTGGTAAAATTGCTATCTCCAATGATATGTCTATCTCAAATGTGTTGCTAGTTGAAAGTTTGAATTTCAATTTACTCTCGGTTGCACAACTTTGTGATCTTGGTTTCAAGTGCATATTTGGGGTTGATGATGTTGAAATTGTTAGTGTTGATGGGTCAAATTTAATATTCAAAGGGTTTAGATATGACAACCTATATCTTGTGGATTTCAATGCTAGTGAAACTCAATTGTCAACTTGTTTGATCACTAAGTCAAGTTTGGGTTGGTTATGGCATAGAAGGCTTGGTCATGTTGGAATGAAACAATTGAACAAACTAGTGAAGCATGATCTAGTTAGAGGCTTGAAAGATGTCACTTTTGAGAAAGATAAGCTTTGTAGTTCATGTCAAGCCGGCAAACAAGTTGGAAATACACATCCTAAGAAGAGCATGATGAGTACTAGTAAAGCTTTTGAGCTCTTGCATATGGACTTGTTTGGACCAACCACATATACTAGCATTGGTGGGAGCAAGTATGGATTTGTGATTGTAGATGACTATACTAGATATACATGGGTATTCTTTCTAGTTGACAAGAGTGAAGTGTATGATATATTCAAGTCTTTTGTCAAGAGAAGCCAAAATGAGTTTGAAACAACCATCAAGAAAGTTAGAAGTGACAATGGTAGTGAATTCAAGAATACCAAGATTGATGAATTGTGTGATGAGTATGGCATTGGACATCAATTCTCACCCAAATATACACCACAATTAAATGGCATTGTTGAAAGGAAGAATAGAACCTTGATAGATATGGCAAGATCAATGCTAAGTGAATACAATGTTAGTCATTCTTTTTGGGCCGAAGCAATCAACACCGCTTGCTACTAGATAAACCGTTTATATTGCCATGGTATGCTTGCAAAGACTCCTTATGAGCTATTGAATGGTAGAAAGCCCAACATTGCATATTTTCGGGTTTTTGGTTGCAAATGCTACATTCTCAAGAAAGGCACAAGATTGAGCAAGTTTGAAAAGAAATGTGATGAAGGTTTCTTACTTGGCTATTCAACCACAAGCAAGGCATATAGAGTTTGGAATTTGGCTAGTGGTACTCTTGAGGAGGTACATGATGTTGAATTTGATGAAACCCAAGGCTCTCAAGATGAAGTTGAAAATCTTAGTGACGTGAGAGGCAATGACTTGGCAAATGCAATGAAAAATATGGATATTGGTGATATTAGGCCAAGGCAAGTCAATGATAATGAAGATGATGGTGCAATTCATACTAGTATGCAAGTTGAAAATGAAGCAAGTACAAGTGACTCACAAGATCAATCTCAAGTGCAAGATCAACAAGCTAGTTCATCTCAATCCAATGATCAAGTTCCTATTCTCCAACCGGTCTCTATTGCAAGGGATCATCCTTTGGATCAAATCATTGGTGGTATTCAAAGTGGAGTTCAAACTAGAGCAAGACTAGCTCAAATTTGTGAGCATTTCTCATTTGTGTCAACCATAGAGCCAACCAAGATTGAGGAAGCATTGAAAGATGTTGATTGGGTTAATGCTATGCATGAAGAGCTCAACAATTTCACAAGAAATCAAGTTTGGGAACTAGTGGAAAGACCAAAGAAACACAATGTGATAGGAACCAAATGGGTCTTTAGAAACAAGCAAGATCAAGATGGCATAGTAATAAGGAATAAAGCTAGATTGGTTGCACAAGGTTATACTCAAGTTGAAGGTCTTGATTTTGGAGAAACCTATGCACCGGTTGCTAGATTGGAGGCCATTAGAATCTTATTAGCCTATGCTTGTGCCCATAACATCAAGTTATATCAAATGGATGTCAAGAGTGCATTTCTAAATGGGTACATCAATGAGTTGGTTTATGTGGAACAACCTCCCGGATTTGAAGATGTGAAGAAGCCCAACCATGTATACAAGCTAAGAAAGGCATTGTATGGTTTGAAGCAAGCACCTAGAGCATGGTATGAGAGATTGAGAGATTTCTTGCTCTCAAAAGGGTTCAAAATGGGAAAGGTTGATACAACTCTCTTCACTAAGAAGGTTGGAAATGATTTATTTGTGTTGCAAATATATGTGGATGATATCATCTTTGGATCAACAAATCAAGATTTTTGTGAAGAATTTGGAAATATGATGGCAAGTGAGTTCGAAATGTCCATGATTGGTGAGCTTAGCTACTTCCTTGGTCTTCAAGTTAAGCAAATGAAGAATGGTACATTTGTAAATCAAGGCAAGTACATAAGGGATATGGTGAAGAAATTTGGATTGGAACATGCAAAGCCCATGAATACTCCTATGGCAACTAATGGGTATTTGGACTTGGATGATAGTGGGAAAATGGTAGATCAAAAGTTATATAGATCAATGATTGGAAGTCTCCTTTATGTGACCGCATCTCGACCGGATGTTATGTTTAGTGTGTGCATGTGTGCAAGATTTCAAGCCTCACCAAGAGAAAGTCATTTGAAAGCCGCAAAGAGAATATTGAGGTATTTGAAGGGCACACAAGATGTTGGGTTGTGGTATCCTAAGGGGTCCAATTTTGAGCTTATTGGATATTCGGACTCCGACTATGTCGGTTGCAAAGTGG